>OU343218.1:148809485-149053473 GCA_910596185.1 Chrysanthemum makinoi
TACATTAGAAGAATCAAAATACGTTGGCATTATTTGATTGAAGATAGCATAGTTTCTTTAAAAGTTATCAAGGTTAGTAGATTGGTGTATAGATTGAATATACTCAATAAGACTTCAACCTAGAAGATTAATAAGACACCATTTGTTTATGGAATGTGATGAATCACATTAAGTCTTATAAATGAAGTTTTGAATTTGTTAAACTACTTATAGAGTGAGTTGTAACAAACTAATGTTAGTGCTTGTCAATGTTTTTGTAATATCGAGAACAATGTATTGTTGCTTTCACTTGCTAACTATTTAAAGGTAATCTTTAAATTGTTAAAGCAAGTGGGGTTTTGTTTAGATCTTGAAAGATTGAATTACAAAATACATAATCTTCTAAAATGCATTAGCAAATATCATGATGAGGCTAAACATGTATATGATAGACCTCAATATGATTGAATTGTCATTCATATATTCGCAGATATCTCGGATATTTAATATGTTGAGGAATATGAGTTCAGGATCACGGTAAGCTGTTAATCATAAATTTACCAAATGTTGAATTGTGGTAAATCAATCATACTATGAATGTAGAGATGTTGTCCATAGAGATAATCAACTTTAGATATTTGGTTTATCTTAATGAGTTTCTTCAAGAATGGAAACCTAGTGGTTTAAATCTTTGTGAAGGAATCATATGGACAATATTGTACACATATTTAATGCATGTCTAGTGACAATAATATTAATCATACTTAATCAATTAACTATGATTGAATATTCTTTTCTAGATATATTAAATAGAAGTATAAAGATTATAATTGTCATACTTAGTTTCATTGATATGAACGACAATGAATATATAAAACCCTTTATTGTGGAATTACTGCGGGCGATAAGTAGCTAAAGTAGTTTTATGAATTCAATAATCTTTAAATATGTAAGTTGCAAGAATCCATGAATGGATATATGCATGCATCGGAGATGATTCTTATGTTTAATATTAAATCCATGTTTGATTTAATAATTAAAATAATATAGCTCATAAGTATTCACAGTAGTGGGAGTATTATTTATTAAATCTTATATGTTGTATGGGCAACTACATTCCACTTAAATTAAGTTATAGTTGGGAATGAAACCGTTTTGTAAGATTTGGAAATAATATATACAACTTTGGAATATATGTTTATTATTATAAACATATGCGGTAAATAAATGAGTCAAATAGAACATGATGAATACATATCTTTGACAAGATAAATGAGATCTTAAAGTTTAACTTGAAGATTCATCATGAACATCATGTTGTGTATAAAGTTTTTGTGTCATGCTTGATTACAAGATGATTTGACAACATTGAAAGTTGTTAGTGTAATAAATATTTTAAAGGAATATGTTTGGATTAAGAATCACATTCCACATCCCGGAGATGCTCCTAGATTCTATGGATGATTATATGACAATTGTTTCATAATTGTCATTACCAACAAACTTGAGTTTTGGTAGGCACCAACATTACACTCTAACTGTTCAAAAGTTTACGGATATTTAAAGAGCATATTGTTGTACATAATGATGCTAGTATAATTGAGATGACACTCAATTCTAGTCACGGTGTCCTTGATGATGACCATGTTGACTAGTTATCTTTCAACTAAGAGCATAGTTGTATTATACATTAAAGAATAAAGAATACTTTAAACTTTAAAAGATGATTGTCATATAAAGGTGGTTCCAGGTTGTGTATGGAATAATATGACAATATCAAGATATGTGTAAACACATACAAGAAATTCATTTATTGAATTTTTGAAATAAGTATTCTCAAAATTCTTATAGATCAAAGTTAGTTGAAATTATGCCTTGTCGACAAGTATGAGATGCATGACTTGTGGCAAAATTCATTAACTAAGAATTATCATGCATTGATCTATTTAGTATTTGGATAAAAGGATATTGTAAATATTATTATTGAAATGAAATAAAGTATTTTGTTATGTTTATTATTCATTTATTATGATGTTATCCTATATTTGCATGTTTAAATCCTTGAATAACTTTAAGTTATTCCAAATAGTCCGTTGTCAATCAATAACATGGGAATGATATTGAATTAAGACAAATCTGGGTATTAGTTAAAATATACTTGAAAGTATATTGATGCGTAGCATGACTAATTCGAGATGATATTCAATAATTGAATATAGACCATCCAGCATGATAATACTTTATGGATCTTTGTCATTAAATATATCATGGATATTTATCCTCGACTTGAGATACAGAGATATGTCATGGATGTAGTGCATTTTGTGAAGCAATCTAGCGCTACGTGGCGGTAGTTATAAGGGTTGTTTTGAAGTGTTAAATTTATGAATCCTTGTAGTTAAAGGATTTGTTTCCTTAATTTATTTGAAGTATATCTATTTGGCCGCCATAGGGATTGTTAAGATGTTTGTATGGCATACCAGTGTCTTTGGAAGAATTGGTAATCTTAATAAATCATATAAAGCGAAACGAATAGTTAATTAAGAAATGAGTGAGATCCATATTCTTATTAACATGGTATTAGAAACAAAGGATGAATATGATGATGAATCATCAAACTTGGTTTTCTCCAGAAAACCATACACGAGTTATACCGGGGGCATTGGCGTGTTCTAGACGCGTAACCAATGTCATTTCGTTTGTAAACATATCCAGTGGGAGCATTTGGAAATGTATATATTTACAAACATGTAGATATATGATTGAACTTCGTGACCACGGATGCACACATTAGCGAATGAGAATTAAAGTTAATAATTAATGTTTATGTTTTACGATTAATATTGCACATTAAGTGTTAACGATCGTTAAGTATTTAACGGAAAAATGACTACTTACTGCGTTAAATGAAAAGAAAGGGCTAGAAATGGAAAACTTGGAAAAGTTATGATTTCCTTTGGGCTTGTCTACATGGCGGCCATATGGGGCTTTCCCGAGGCCTAATCCTAACTTGTTCCCAAAGTTTACCTACTAGTATATAAAGAGGGTTAGGTTCTAGGGTTTCATACACTTGCGTTGAATTAACCCAGATCTCTCTCCTCTCTTGTCCCTATTGGCCCGAGCACCCCATTAGTAAGGGAGTTTGGTTTGTTTTTCTTAAAAGCGAGGACTTGTGTTAGATTGCAATAAGCTTGATTAGTTGGTTAATTGGTGTGTGTAAGAACGTGGTAGTAAGACATTAATCTTACACCAATTGGTTTCTTTGGTTTTGCTTTCGAGGGTCTAGCATTACATAAGAAGATGCGTTACGCATACTTTCAGTTAATTAATTTATTTGTTATGATCTTTAGTCTTCCGCTGTGTACTCTTGATGTCTTTATGTTTTATTGTATTTTATATATCATAAACTAAACAAATATTAATAACGCAAGTGGAACTAATAGAGATTTTGTGTCTTTTCTTTCTTGCTTCTGATAGTGTTATACATTACGCTAATTAATTGTTTAATTTTCAGATGTTATTCTGATATTTGACCTGGTGTTTTGAGTACAAATTACATAGCTTGATTTCTTTTTCATAGGGTTTTTTTTTTTTTTTTTTTTAAACTGTGAATAATATATTATATCAAAACTTATAAGAGTTTCAAAGATTCAAAAGAGAAGACATGGACATGCCCATCAGCCCATGCTCCAAAATAAATGACAAGCTAAGGAACAAGCAACGAGAACATATCTGGGACCTTATTCTTCACAATATTCTTCACAAAAAATTCACCCATAACAACTACATTTCTGAAACAATAATGTAGTTTAAAGCCATTCAAATCGAGCGATAAACACACATTATTAAGGGCCTCATTGTTATGTAGCTCACTAACATGAACTACATTTCCACTGTGAAGGCGACCTGTATAGGGTCTACTGCAACATCATCCTCAGCGATAAAACCATATGACTATCCTCCATGAAAAGGCTTCATCACATGTTACCTTTGATAGAAGATTACATTTCCCATATAAAGACCTACTTAGGACCATGTGCGACTTGCATGGAATCACAAATGATTCAAATAACCATCATCTATAAGGTATCATCCACAATACCAAAGGCCCAACCATCTCTATATCACCAAACAACCACCTCATTATACACTTACTAGCATGGTCCTCTGTTGATTAAGGAGACCCGCTGTTTTTGGTCCTCTGTTCGCATGGACATGAATTGTAAATTGATACGAACCGGATCGATTAAGAGATAAAAAGAACGATAAAGATAAGTGATCAACTTTCGGTAGATCTACTATAATAATGAAGTCAAATAACTAAACCATTAATAATCTTACTGCATAATCTCAGATTACAACCCTAATACCTATTTATAATAAAAGATGCCCTAGACTTAACTTGGTCGCTAAGAAAATACAATAAAAGGAAACTAAATAAACTAATTGATTAACATATAATAATAATAATAAACTTCATGTATGGGGATCATATCATTACTCGCCCCAAAAACACCTTGTCCTCAAGGTGTTGCTTCAAAATCTTGAGGCAAGTGATACCGGGATCCCATGTTCTTCTTTGCACACAAACCGATTCTTGTCTCACCACATAGTACAAATCGTCATGAGAGATCATGCGCCCCACTTTAACTTCATAATCTGCAATCTCAATGCGTTATGATTTGACTTATTTTCTTTTGCTGAATGTTGTCCATCAAGTTCATTAGAGAAGTCTTTCTTAATAACGTCTGGATCAGATCCTAGCACCATAAGAGGCTCATCTTCTCGCCGCAGCTCACGTCTCTGTAAAATCGGCTTCCTCCATGGTTAAAACATCTAAAAACTCCTCCAAATTACTACCATCTTCTCACGTGAGTTGTGGTGATTGTGTTGGATAATTTACAATTTCCTCATAGAACATGTAACCACACGGTTTCTTTGGTGTTGATTCATCATCACAATCTTTAGTACAAAATTTGATTTAGGATTTGATATTTTGGGATGCTTCGAGCTCTATTAAGATCACGCACTTCTCCCATTCTTCAAACTCTTTAAGCTGACCCATTGAAATCGCCAATTTTTTAATAGATCTATTATCTCTTCATGTTTACTGGTGATTCAACTCTCATAGCCTCCATTCTTTTCTCGGTTACTCATGACTAATCGATGGCTTAGTACTCAGGGATGAACGAGAAATTACGTTGGCACATTGACGATGAGCATTCACGTGACATAACGTCTGTGATACCCGATTTTTTTTTTTTTTTTTTTTAAACCCTAGAATCGAGCATTTCATTACCAATGTCTGAACGGATCGATTAAGAGATAAAAAGCGATAAAGATAAGTGATCAACTTTAGAGGCCGATCTCTCTCCCATAATGAAGTCAAAATAACTAAACCATTAATAATCTTACGCATAATCTCGTTACAACCCTAATACCCTATTTATAATAAAAGATGCCCTAGACTTAACTTGGTCGCTAAGAAAATACAATAAAAGGAAACTAAATAAACTAATTGATTAACATATAATAATAATAATAAACTTCAGTAATGCAGGATCATATCATAAATCTTACTAGCAATCTTGCCAGTCTATTTTAGACTTAGTAATATGCCTAAGGGTAGTCGTTGAAAAACGTTGTAGACTTTTATTAATTTTCTGATATATACTTTAATATAAAGATTAAATGTTTCGACTTTTACAAGTTAAAGAAAATTACTCAGCATATAGAAAATATCTGTTGAAAAAAACTGTTATTGGTCATCCAACTGTTTAATGATTCACTAAATAGTTTTTTTGAAAATAAACTCTTCACCAAAAAAGATTTTTTTTTTTTTTTTTTTTTTTTTTTTTTTTTCTTTTAGAAAGAAATACTAAATACATAAAAGTAGAAATGCATGTATATCAGGGTATAAAGGTTGGCATACTAAATGAGACTTCAATATGTTATAATGTGTGCAGGTTTCATAAAGTAGCACAGATGTTAGATATTTCGGATTTGATGATCAAGATCAAAGCCGAACCTCGGTTTTATCTCCAAATGCAGTTTATGGCGTCTACTTAGTCTTCAAATTTTGTGACACTAGAAACTTTTCAAGCAAACCGATGTATGTTAACCTGAAGTACAAAAGGGAAAGCAAAACGTTAAATTCATATTTTGCAACACGGAGAGACGATGAGTGGATGATAATTGGTTGTACGATTCGAATGAAGAAGATGATGTCGTTTTTGAGTTTCTATTAGAGAGCCTGTCACCTTACTATTGTAAAGATGATGTGATCGATGTCGAAGGCATTGAATTTCGTGCCATTAACAATGTAAGTTTTGATATATTCTTTTTTTCCCATTGTACATTCTTTTCTTTAAATCTTGTAATGGAGGTTGGTGGATGAAAAACATTTTTTTGTTCTTAACTGCAAGTTTATAACAAGGTCTTTTCAATTTTGGGGGAATTGCATATATATTCCTCCAAAGGTGAATAATTTCATATATATCCTTCTTACAAGTTTTTGATGCACATAGTACAATGATTTTTATGCATGCAAAGGATATATATGCAATTTTATATCTTTGGAGGGATATATATGCAAATGACCCTTTAATTTTTGTACAGGTGATGCACGAAGAAACCAATAACTCAAAGGAAGTCCAACAAGATTTAAGCGTAAGATCAAAGGTAGATCAGGAGCAACAATTAGCAATTAAAAGTGAAGTAATATTTGAGAGATCCCAAAACGTTGACGATGATGAAAAGGTACAAAATTTATCTATAGGGTAATTAATAAATCCCTTGTGATTCTATATATAACATATATTATCCGAATGATGAACAGTTGTACTTAGTAAGCGAAGTAAACAAAAAGAAACAACTGATGCTTTCCGCGAAGGCAGCTCTCTGCAACTTTTCTGATTTGAAAAATTTTAGTTCAAAACCATCAACCGAGTCCAGGTTTGCTTTCTGAAATGACTACTATACTACTTCTCATTCTAACGTTTATTCTTTCCTTGTACATTTCCCATTTATACTCGTAATAGAAGTTCACGCACTATGTGTCGAGCTTGCTGATTATGAACCATATTTGGGAAATCTAATAGTATTTGTTTAAATAATATAACGAAAATACAGAACGTACTAAAGTTTCTTCTTAGTGTCTACGTCTTACCTTCCCCATACCTCGCTCCGGCAGGATTGGGTATTGTTGTTGTTTAAGAAGTATGTAATCACATGTTATGTCATATATTCAGATTTCAAGAGGTGATTGAGCTTCTGCCACAGCAAGTATTTCGTATCAACTGCAGGATTAAAAGTCAAACGTTGTCAACAGACACGACATATGCGTGTTACCTTGTGTTCAAGCTCTCAGAAAAAACTCAAGGGTTCCATTGTCCGGTGGAAGTACGCGATCTACTCCACCGAGAAAACAAAGAGACTGATATAATTTATTTTGTATCCCCAAGCCCGTGGAATTTACATGATATCACTCGGGTTCCGGAACAACGAGAAGATGGATGGATGGAGGTTAATGTGTGGAAATTCAACTCAAGTGATGAACTTGAGAATGACTGCATTTCTCTGAATTTAAAGTTGGTAAGTTATGAAGGAACAATGTCAGGACTTATTATATGCGGCCTCGAGTTTCGGCCAGAGTAAGAATAAACATCTTAGAAGATTGTGGTCGTATTGTGTAATTAATATCCCTTTAAAAATATTCTGTTTGTTGTATCTAGCTCCTCACTATAGGAAATTGGTAATTGGAATAATTATTGGATGTTCAAAAAAGTCCAAAATTTGTTGTTGTTTGTGATTCTCTTGTCGAGAAAAGCTATGATCGATCTAGATGTTTGAAGTTGATTAGAGCATAAGGTGTCATGAATAGCTCAAGCTTTTCGTTTGGGCTTTACCGGTGTCATATCATCATAACACAACCTCTTTATTTAAGCTTCACCCACTCTGATTGTATTTTATTTTTCATTTTTCAAACACACTAAATTCATTTCATTCAATTAAATACAAATTAACACACACAAAATAAAATAAAATAAAATAGCACTATAAAAAAACACAATTTGCTTTTAGTACTACTGCTTAAAAAAAAAAAAAAAAAAAACATCATCTTCTTCGTTTTACTCACACACATACATACTTTATTTACACACACAAACACAAACTGATATATAGATTAAAAATAAAATAAAATAAAAATGCTTTGATGCGTTTCGCGTGAAAAGAGAAAATAAGCGAGCCCGGAAAGCCGGTTGTTGGCGACGGTGATGAGGGATGATGAACGTCACGTAGGCGTGGCGAGCTTGCTTTCGCTGTGACACCATATACTATTATAACATGTAAATTTGAGTATCATTATTTTCGTATATTTAATATATATAATGGCCAGTTCTAGATTCCACGGTGATGGTAGTAGAAATATCACACGTCCATCATTGATATATAACTTGATCACTAAGTTTAATTAGGGGCTTTTATTTTGGTGGATTTTGAAAGACTAATTCACATAATCATATAGTTAGATTCGTTAGTGGAGCTTAAATTTAACTTTCACACTAATCGAAGTATTTTAGTCAACAATATAAGCAATTTTTAGAGTTAATTACATAAATGGTCCCTGTGGTTTATCGAAAATTATAGATTTGGTCCCGAAACTTTTTTTTTTGCGGATTGCTCCTATGGTTTTGATTCGTTCAGTTCGGTCCCTTAACCAAATTTTAAATCGCTGGACCAAAAGTCGAATGTGTTTGGATTATTTGAAATAAAAATACCCTAGTATGTGTTCATGAATAGTCCCATGGTTTGTAAGTTATCATAAGATTAGTCCAGATTTTTTTATTTTTTATTTTATTTATATAAAAAACATTTTGTGAAAATTTAATAAAAGTTTATAAAAAATTCGAAAATTTATAAAAAATCTATAAAAATTCATAAATCCGAAAATTAAAAAAAAAAATTATAACAAAGTCCGAAAATTTAAAAAAAAATTATTAAAAATCCCAAAAATTTTAAAAAAAAATTCCAAAAATTTTATAAAAAATTCCGAAAATTTTATAAAAAAATTCCAAAAATTTTATAAAAAAATCCAAAAAATTTATAAAAAAAGTATATTAAAAATTGAAAAAAATTCCAAATTTTATAAAAAAAAGTGTATTAAAAATTGAAAAAAATTATAAAAAATTCAAAATTCATAAAAAAAAGAAATTTTATAAACTTTTGGGCAAGATTTTCTAAAATTCGTCAAAAGTATTCAAAAAATAAAAAAAAAATCGAAATTTTTTCCCAAAATTTTTGACGGAATGTTTTATAAGATTTTATAAAATTTATCGAATTTTATATAAAATTTTTGGAATTTTTATAAAATTTTGGAATTTTAATATACTTTATAAAATTTTGGGATTTTTATAAAAATTACAGAATTTTTTTATAAAAGGGATTTATAATTTTTTAAAAATTTCGGGACTTTGTTAAATAAGAACAGAATTTTTATAGATTTTTTGTAAATTTTTAGATTTTTTATTAAATATTCGACAAAATGTTTTATATAAATAAAAATAAAAATAAAAAATCGGTGATAATTATGATAACCTACAAACCATAGGACCATTCATGAAACACATCGGTATTTTGTCATTTAAATCCAATTTAACATTGACGTCGGTAACGAAAAATTTGGTCAAGGGCCAATCATGATAAACCATAAGTAAATCGCAAAACCAAATCCATAATTTCGACAAACCCAGGGACCTATATTAACTCCACCCTATGTTCTTTCTTTTATATTCATTTTATTCACGCTGCGGTCCCACGTGTTTCTCCAACCCTCTCTCTTTCTTCCCCCAAAATTAATAACGACCATCAAAAAAGTTGTAAGGGTATTGGCAATGGAGGACGGCATGGCACGGTTTCGAGTGATGCTGAGCGGCAACACCGCCGCCACCAAAGCGGCATGGTGAGTATCGACATGTATTGCCGTTGAATCATGGGAGACAAGAAGCTACAAATATAGCCAAAAAAAAATCCCTTTATAAATAAACACTTTAAACCATTTCTAATTCACATTTTATTTAACATATTTTCACACAAACAAATAAACTACAATACTCTAAACAAAATGTCTTCATCCTCCTCTTCGAAGAAGAGTTAGATTTCCACGAAGGGTCTTGAACTATTGTTATCCGGTAGTACCCTATCAACCTATTTAGCCGTTAATGCGATTCCATTGAAGACACGACAAGCTCAATCTTGCGAAACGGGAGTCTCCTGCCGTTTTATTGAAAAAGCTTTACAAACTCTAATGAATGACTATTTATTCAACAACCAAAGTTTCCGCCCATGTTTTTCGTGATAGGTTCAGTATGAATAAAAGCTTGTTTTAAGAATTGTGGGTGATGTTGAAGCGAGATTCGAAATGGTTTCTAGAGGGCAAGCGCGAGGAAAAAAGTTTCCATGGCGTTAAAAATGCACATGACCATTCGGCCCGACTCGCAAACGGGTGAACCTCCAGATAGATTTGATGACTATTTAAACATGGCACGAAGAACGTCAGGTTAACCTTCTCATTTTTATTTATTTAATTTGGTGTTTTTTATAATGTTTTCGTGTTTTTTTTTCTATTTAATATTTTGTAGGAGAATGCCTTGATCATTTTGCCATCTGTAATTGATTATATGGTCGAGAGTTCTTCGTGGGCCGACAACCCATAACGTTGCACGCTTATTCGAGGCATATGAAGAAAAACATCACATTCACGGAATGCTTGGTAGCATAGATTGTACACATTTTGTTTGGCGAAATTGTCTAAGACATTTGGCCAATATAAGAGGTGATCACCGATACGGACTATTATGCTTGGCCGTCGTTCAAATGATTTGTGGATTTGGCATTCGTTTTTGGTCCTCGGTGCAAGCAACGATATCAATGTTTTGAATCAGTCTCCATTGTATCTAACGGAGCGAAATGGAATGGCGCCAAACGGTTTATTTTACGTAATGGGCGGCTTTACAAACGTGGATATTATCTTACCGATGGAATCTATCCTCATTATTCAGTTTGTTAAAGCATATAAGTATCCTTGACCCGAGAAGGAAAAGAGATTGAAGCTACAAGTGCAGAAAGGATGTCGAACGAGCTTTTGGTGGAGTCTTAAGGCAAAATGGATGCTTCTCGGTCGTCCTCTCGGGGCTATGTCGGTCGAAAAGATTCGACAACTTCGTTTATCGTGTATTATATTTATAATATATGATTTTAAAAGATGACAAGATGGCAATATCAGGTTCATATAATAGTCGGCCGTTAGCGCCAGTTATGACGAGTGTACTACGGTTACTTTCGACGAAGATATCCATTACCGATCCGATATGATCTTACGGAACGTAAGCGGCTCAACTTACCATACCCGATGACTAGTTATTTCCTTTTTTTCTAAGTTTTATGTAATTTTGTTTTAATTATTAATGAAATATTACGTTTTTATTAAATTGTTTAATATAATTATGAATATAAAAAATAAAAAAATAAAATTAGGTGAGGCATGGGATCATGGTTGCCACTAAAAAAGTATGGTGAGGCATGAGAGATGCATGAATAAGGTGGAATGATATTATTGGTGGGTGGTAAGGCATGAGTTAGGCATGGGATCATGACTGCAACCACCCTAACAATTAATACATGAAATCGATCATCAATAATCAGTTAATATCTTCAATTCCTTAACAATAATCATCATCTGCATCATTATGATCCTCACTCATCATCATCGTTGTCCTCGTTCATCATCATCATCATCATCATCATCATCATCATCATCAATGGTTCCTTTGGATTTGAACAAACCAAATGTTTCGGTTACAGTCGTTAAGAATTTGGTTGTACCATTTACGACTCAAGCGACTAATAATTCAGATGAATTGATTATTGATTTTGGTGCTTTGTCGGTGGATTTAGTGGTTAATACTTCTGAACATGTTGATTCTTGTTCTAATGCTGCTGAGAATGAAATTATAAGTTGTGAGTTTATTTTTATGATTAATTCGATGTTTACTGTTTGATTTTTGTGTTTTAAAATTGCTTGATATGTATTTGATTGTTGTTTTTTGTTTATCTTAATGCTTCATATAACATTTGTTGAATGATGAAAAATATTTTTAAGTTGCTGATATAGTGTTTTGGTCTGCATCATATGTCTTATATCACATGTGATATTAACTTGATGATAGTGTACAATACTTATTAGTTAAGCTCTGAGTTTAATTTTCTTCACTGCATTGAATTGTTGTTTACTGATATGAATGCTTCATATTAAAGTTGTTTTAAATTTGTTTTGCATCATATGTGTAATATGACAAGTGATATCAACTTGATTATAGTGTAAAATGGAATGAGTTTCTATGAAGGAATACCTAACCCAGTTGACTGGAGATCCCAATATCTGGGTTCAATAGGACAACATAATCATAGAAATGTGGGGGAAGTCACGTCAATGTGGGGGAGTTACTAAATATTATAAATTCATAGTCTATTCCTATAACAAATGTGACTTGTTGAGAGGTTAAACATATGGCTTTAATGATTCAGGATGAAATCACAAAGCATAATGATTTAAGATAAAATCACAAAACATATGCTTTTAATGATTCAAGATAAAATCACCTATGTGAGAGAGAAGTGGGTTCGCTTCGAAGGGAAATGTGGGGGGCACAATTCCTAAGAGCTCTTGCAGAACCAGGTTAGTGTTCATGACCATAAGAACACGACTATGGGGACTTGACAATGTCAGGGAGACTCTTGTGTGAAGTGTAATGTCGTCTACGTAAATAAAGCATGAGTTCAAGGACATCGCGTCTACTCAGATCTGGGAGACTAAGTGCATCTCATTAGAGAAGGTTCAAAGTGTTACACCTACCTATCCTATGCAAGACTTAACCGAGAAATTTATTTGAAACTTTAGGTGTGTTTTCGACCGATCTCCATTCATGTGGGGGATTGTTTGAAAATGAGTTTACAAAATGAGTTTTTTTTAATTTTTGACACAATTTAATATATGTATGTTATATATGTTTATATTTCTTGGCAGCTTTGCGTTCTCCTTGATGAGAGCTTCGCAACGAGCTAAAATGTGTCAAAAATGGAGTAGGTTTGAATGAGATATCGTGTCTCAAAGAGAGGCACGTGAAATACAAAATTTAGGAAAAATCGTACATCCCACATAGCCTAGGAAAGAAAGTAGGATGGTGTTTATATAGAAATCTTGATATTTGCTATCAAAATCTTTTAGTTGGTTTTACTCCAACACCTACGTGCGCACACGCAGGGGGTGCATATTTCAGGATTTCTGAGCCAAAATGAGTTTGAGGCTTCTGAACTCATGCGAGCCCACGCGACCTGCGGGCACAAATGCAGCTCCGAAACTTCGCCTACTTGCGTATCTTTTTACTGCAAACTCGAGATCCAATTTTCCTTCTGTAAATCTATTTTTGGAATATATTTGAAACTTTTAGACAAAGTTTACAGAATATATGGTTGTGTAAACATAATATACGCAAATCGTGTTTTAACTTAACCAATTTTTTTACTTATGGCCTTTATTTAGTCTTGGAGGACAAGACAACTTCTTAGTATAAATAAAGCTATATCTCATTCGGTTATAGACACTAAAGAGCGTACTGCATTGCATCGGTTTGAGCAAGCTTAGTCGGAAAAACACAGTTTCGTGATCTTCGAGCAATTTGTCAAGTCCGGTTGTACAACAGCTTTTGACGTTGTACCCACGGGAAGAGGCGGTTATTATTTTAAGGAATCGTGTTAAACCGCGAGTGACCAACCTTTACTGCTTTTATTTACTTATCGTTATATAGTGTCTGTCTTACCTTCTACTCCTTGTTGTCTGTTGTTTAATTTCCGTTCATTTAATTTCAGTTAATTTTATCATTGTTACTTGGAATCTGATTATATTAATTATAGTGTACATGTTTCTCACACAAATACCCACACATCACAACCAATAAAGTATAATCTATTTCACCAAAAACATTGCTCTCTCTTCATAGCTTCGCAACTCAAGTCGCGGCAAAAGAAAAAAAAAAGTTGTTTTGTCGTGATGTACGGTGGCGTTTAGCACTTTCCTGGCTGCTTTTCCGTTATATACCCTAGCACTAAGCAAAATCAACTTGTACGATTGTAAAAAGCATGTCATATAAAGAGAGCCACAATGACATTATCAAGCAAGCATCCATCTGCAAGATAAAAAACAATGATTACTGTATATGAGCACCGCAACATATTAAAAAGCTATATTATTATTCAAAAGAATTTTTCACTTCTATTAAACGTTTCACACTTTTCTGTTCACAAATGTTTCTAAGATTTGAGACTATTTTTGTCCATTTAGGCATTTCATCAAACATTTGATGTTCATGGAACAAACATAACCATCATTTGATCAACCAACTTCATATTTAATACCATAATTGTTTGTCCAACTATCCGAAGTGATAGGTGTAGGAACGACCATAACAATATGTTCAATGGAGTTTCAAACTAAACTTGAAAATGGAAAACATGAACACAACAAAAGATGAAGATACATGTAATTGCAACGAAAATCATTACATAACTGAAGATGACATCACTTGGAGTAACGTTGATGAAGGTAAAACGATTTGGCACCACAATTGGCAGGTTGGAAAAAAAAATGAGAATGAAAGGATACCTTTATGATTTAAGAATTGAGATTCTCTCAAGTTCAATTTAAATGTGATAGATCATGTTCAATTTTTTTTAGGAAGAGGAAAGAAAAGTGGACCCTTAATGTGAGACATTTATATTACTTTAATTCAAAATCTCACTTACAAAAACACTAGCATACTCTATTATATTCAAATTGAACTCGAGAGGATTTTTATCCATGATTCAAATATCATGTTTGCCACAATAAGTAGTTGAACGTAAATTCAAGAGGAAGAGCAGGTAAGTCTTACACTCTGTTCTTTAGTATCACTTAAAAAAGAAAATGTAAAAAAGCAGAAAAAAGTTATGTTTTTAAGTAGCACTTAAAAAGGAAAATAAAATAAAAATGAGTAAAAAATAGTATGATTTAGTTGATTGTTAAAGTAAAGTGTTTCCTACTAAAAACGGGCTTAAATGATTACTTTTTATTACTTTAATTTTCTATTAAAAAAAACCAGAGTGTTAATATAAATTTAAGAAAAAAAAAATAATAAGGCATTTTTTCTAAAAAAACGCCTCACAAAGAAACCAATAAGAGAAGTAAGGTCATGCCCTGTCGAAGCTTTATGTATTTGCTTTAAAAAATGAGTTATTTATGTATTTAAATTAACAAATCTATTTCAATTTGACATTATCAATTAATTATTTTTTATTTAATTGGGCTTTAGGCTGGGTTACCAAAATTTTATATGGTACCTTAAGGTCTTAAGTTCGAGTCTCACCAGTTTTACCCCTTCAGACGCTAAAAAAGAGACGTACGGATCTCATGGTCAGCATACTGTCAAATTGAATGTCATTGTTATACCTAAACCACAAACAACTAACAAACTTGTCCAAAAAATGATTATTTTTAACCATTTAGGCAAAGCTAACATATGCAAAAATCCTTGTTTAATGTAGTATTTAATAGCCGTTCAAAAAAAAATAGAAAAGAAATTTGTAGTACTTATTAGATATTTAGATAGATAGTGCATAAAATTGTTGTGGTGTGGGACTGATAGATTACAAAGTTAAAGACTTTTTAATTAGTTAAAGTACTGATAGACCAATGGGTTAATGGCCCAACAAAAGTATACTCATCATCATATCCAGATAGTAAAACAATAACGATGGCCCAAGTTTATTAGAAAAGCAAGATAAAACTAGTGTTGTTTGATCAAAATGACTTTTGTGACTTGTAATTAGCTTTTAGAGCACCCGGTGTTGTCATTGACTTTGTGGAGGCTTCGATCCCTTATGTTGGTTACGCACCCACACTCCGAGAATTTAAGATATATGTCATATGACAATATGACATGAGATTGGCGCCTTAATTCGTATTCTTCACGTCCAAATGTCCGAACATCAACCAACAAAATCTATATATAAAAAGAGAAATAGAGAGCTCTCACTGGATACAAGTGCATAGTTCAAAACACACGATGATATAACTTCAAGTTTCACAAATTATAAAAGATGGCCATTTTTAAATAATTTGAGATTCCCGTTCTTCCATTACCCATAAGACTAATTGTAATAAGGAAGTCTCATCAGTTCATGATCGCGGTCATCACTTGCACATCAGCGTCAATTCAACTTTCTCTCTTTATAACCAAATTCACAACCAACTTAGTGTAATAAAACAACTGCGGTTACCAAAAAAAAAAAAAACATATCTCACTTAAACAAATGTACCACAAACACGCATGCAAGGCTGATTACGTTCAGCAATCGAGTCTTGCAAATTTGCTATTAAAGACGCGTTCAAGTGGTCCTTCGTAATAAGAACAACGCATTTAAAACATTTTCACATCAGAACAAAGACGTGCTAATTTCATTATTACGGGTGGTCTAAGATGTCGGACTCTCATAAAAACTTAGAAGATTAAACTTTAAAAGAAAGCAAGCGAATCACATCTCCCATCCTTTCTTTATTTATCTTGGATGTCGACATATCTCATCAATGCTCCCAAGACTTAAAAGTTGATTTTCGATAAAGTTTTATCAGTTAATAAACAAAATAATTAAAGTTATGATTATAAGAAGTAACTAGCATTAGTCTGATAATCTGCAAAACATTGTTCGCTAGATCAATTTTTTTTGTTGTGTGCATAGTTTTTACTAAAATCAGTGGTTAGAAAACAACTTTGGGATCGATTATAGTTACCAAAAGAAAACTATAAAACATAGATGAATCGAAAATGGACACATCCATCGCGACGTTTTGTTACTTCATATTAAAATTTAGAACTGGAGTCTTTAAGATCAATTTTCAAATAAAAAACTCGGCATTTCAAAGGAGATTACTCAGTTAGATTTATAGATTATATATAATTACCATTTTCAAGTTTATATTATGAATTAATAAATGATATCTTAGATAATGTAGATTCAACAAACAGTCTAATTATATTTTTCTTAATAAAATGTCTATTGCTTTTTTTACAATGAATTTTATTTAAAGCCCTTTAGAAACAAAAATTACAAAGAAATAAGAAAAGGCGCTTTATGCCAAGAATCCCAATTAAACAACCTATTACATCTATGGCTACATTAAAAGGCGTAGAGACTACATCATCAAAAGCATCCATCTTTTAGAGCGGCTCTCAAAAACGATTCCGAACCCCAAAGAGCCACCAATGCTACCATAAATACTCCTCCGGAGGCTTTACTTTAGAATTTAACCGGATATTAGAGAACCAATCAAACCACTCTGAAAAAGAAGACCATTGTCTCCATTCTATCTCCCACCATCTACAAATCCTCTTAAAATGTCTATTGCTTATAGTATACAGTATTTATATATGTCATTCTCAATCAATATTATAATTTTATAAAGTTTGATTCGCAAGATACAGTTAACTAATTAAATTATTTGGTTGTTAATTAAAAATAAAAAAATAGTTGATATGTGTAAATGTGAATGCTTTTTTCGTAGTAAGATAATGTCTCCACCAAAATAATGGTATCAAATAGAGTAATAGACCATTTAATTATTGTTGTTTTAAAAATAATAAAAGGGACCAATGAATTGATAGCTCGAAAAGTATACTTTTTAAAAGATAAAATAGTTGTCATTAATTAATAACTCAAGATGGGCCTTAATGGTACTATTTATACTCCGTATTATTTTACTTAATAACATTCGATAAATAAATAGGAAAATCAAATATATTACTAATGGTGGTGAGGCATGCCGGGACGGAGCCAGGGGGTCCCGTGGGTGCCCGGGACACTTGTGCATCTTAAATGACCGTGTTCTATCGAAATGTGTTTTTAGTCTTATTTAGTTAACAGCTTAAACTCGATTATATTATTGTTAAAAAAAGTTTGTCACCCGATCATATTTATTTTTGGCTCCGTCCTTGAAGACATGAGGGAAACATGAAATTATGGCTGGCACCCCTAACCTAACGAACATGGCTTCAAGGAACAAATGAATAACGATTTTAAAGGTAATAAATGTAAGAGTCACTTTATTTTGCTTACTCACAAATTCATGCTTACCAAATGACAAATCTTCATCATTCATCTAGTTTGATCTAATGGTGAGGATTAACTTAAGATTTAAAAGGTAAACATAAGTCATGTTTTTTTTCTTTGTCTTTTATCTTCCTTTTTTATTCATATATTTTTTTGTCTTTTTTTAATTAAAGTTTTTATTTAATTCCGTTTTTTTTTTTTTTTTTTAATTCGTTTTTTTTCATTCGCATTTTTTTCTTCGTTTTTGTCCGTTTTCATACATTTTCATATGTTTCGTTCGTTTTCATCCGTTTTCCTACATTTTCGTCCGTTTTCACCAGTTTTCTTTCGTTTTCGTCAATTTTTCATACGTTCATCCATTTTCAAACGTGTTTTAAGCTTTCATACGTTTTCGTCTTTTCATAAAATTATCCCATTTTCTTACGTTTTTGTCCGTTTTCTTAAGTTTTCATACGTTTGATTATGCAAGTGATATTAGGAATATCAAAAATTGAGAATATCACTTTGTGATATTGAGAATATCACTGTGATTTCGGATATCACGGTATTCGAATATCACTTGTGATTTTCATGTTACAAAATATTGGTTGAAAATCACTTGTAATATTGAATATCACTTTGATCATCGGATATCAGAATATCACTTGTGATATTCGAATATTGTGATACTCGAATATCACGTGATATCACGAATCACTTTGTGATATTGAAACATATGAAAACGGCCAAAAACATTTAAAAACCGAAGAAAACGGATGAATATGTATGAACTCTAAATTCTAAACCAAAATTTGGCCATTTTCTCTTTATACGTGGTAAATATAAACTTACATATTTTTATAAGTTTCAAAATAAGCAAATTAAGCTTGTGAAACATAAACCGAAATCACATAAGCTCATAAGCAAATAAAATAAGGTTAAACAATTACCCCTATGTAGTTGCTTTCAAATTATATATTTGTGATATTCGAATATCACTTGTGATTTTCTGGATATCACTTTGTGAGAATATCACTGTGATATTATGAATATCAACTGTGATTGGATATCACTTTGTGATATTATAAATATCAATTGTGATTTTGATGTTACAAAACATTAGTTGAAAATCACTTGTGATATTTAGAATATCACAGAATATCACTTGTGATATTCATAAACGTATGTAAACATTTAAAACGGATAAACGAATAAAAGCGTGAAAATGGACGAATATGTATGAAAATGGATGAAAACGTATGAAAGCCTAAAAACGAGTATGAAAACAGACGAAAACGTATGAAAACAGACGAAAATGGACGAAAACGTATGAATAATGAACAAAAACGTAAGAAAACGGACGAAAACGTTAGAAAATGGACGAATATGTATGAAAATGGGCGAGCGTATGAAAGGGTAAAACAAATATCAAAAGGTAGCGTGAAAGCGGACGAAAATGAAAACGGTGAAAACATAGGCGAAAAAAGTCGCGTGAATGCGGTGAATCGCGAATGAATTAAAAGACAAAAATGAATAAAAGAAAAATACAAGAAAACATGGACTTTATGTTTATCTATTAAATCTTAGGTTAATCCCACATTAGATTAATCAAAAGCGGATGGTGGGGATTGTCTGATAACACCAAAATAAAAGTAGAATGAAAATTGTTAACTTATATTTTAGTAAAACATGTTGATTGAATAATACAAAACAAAATATAGAAGGGGTGTCCACATACAAAAAAGATGTCTTTGCGAAAAAATCTTGTACCACCATATGTTCGACCATGCGTACCTATGTTGTCGTTTATGAGAGTTTATATATCGACATTCATTGCACCAACATTGGAAAGTATGTACGTACGTATTTATGTAAAACTTTGTTTATAGTGGGATCATGTGATATACATCGAGAGAAAAAGAGATTAAAATAACAAGTGCTTTCACATCTTTGACATGTGATTTACATGTATGTTATTTTTATTTATATTTTTGTTTTCTTTAAATATACATATGTTGCAGATTTTTTTTTTTTTTTTTTTTTTACAAGAACATATGTTGCAGATGCTATTACAAACTTATAATCTATAACTTATAACTTATGCATATTGGATATACCTCATTGCTTTAATGCTCTAGTTTTATTAGTAAATACAATTAATGTCTAAATACATGCAATCATAAATTACTTGTACACTTTATTATACAATTTCTCTCTTCAATTTTTACAATCATTTTTCAATCATCCAATCAATCATTAAGCATATAAGTTCGGCTGGCAATTAGGCATAAGAACCATTTTTTTTAATAATGTGTTTCAATTTCACAAGTATTCACCCTTGAATGAACCACGGATGATTCGTTGATAAATGACTCATAAAAATTATCCCTAAAGTCTAGTGAACCAAGTCTTAAGGAAGGAATATTTGGATTTAAATATGCAAATGAATAAAATAATTAATGTATTATTATATTTCATTTTGTATACTCATACTTCAAATTTAATTGACATGTAACAATGTGTATGATTCGGAAAACACTTCTGTTGGACTCTCAAAAGAAAGCAAACCGAAAACAAAACCAAAACTAGATGATATAAAGTTATAAAGTATAAACATTAAGGCTGGTCCGGTCATTGTGCCTGGACAACCGGGTCATCCATGCGCGTCGTACTTTCTCTCAAATGACCGACTGACAACCTGCACGGTCGACGACCGAATTTTTTTTTTTTGTTTGTTTTTTTTTTAAATCATTTTTAACATAAACTAAAATTTCATTAATAATTAAAATGTTACAATGCTAAATAAAAACAATAAGAAATACATAAATCATAAATCTAATCGAATGCTCGCATGCGCGAGTCATACGAGTCTGAAGCCGGAAATCCCGGCGGGCAAATCTTCCTCTTCTAGCGGATGTCCTGTACGATGCTCGAAGTTGGTAGTCGAAGTTGATGCACCAACACCATCGTTTTCGTTCTCCCGATAGCTCCAATTGATTTTGGTGCTGACGTTGTTCGTTATCTTCGAACAGCGCACAACAGTCATTGTGCCTCGCGATCTTTGCGGGGCGATCTTTCAAAATTTGTCGATCACAGCTTTTCGTTCAGGCGTAATGTCGTTGCAACTCTTGTAGTTTTGTCTCATCTGTTCTTTCTCCGCCCGCTGGTCAAACAATTCGATGACGCTTATAATAGCGTTTTCGAGCCTCGTCGTTGTTGCATTGATTTTGAACGATACACTTGCATATCTTCACGGAATGGGGGGTGTGTGGCCATATTAAATCTTGTGTTGAGAAGTATTTTGAGTTTGAATTGTGTTTGAAATTGTGTGTTAAGAAGTGTGTTTGAAGTGAAGTAGGTAATTATAGAGTAGTAAAATGAGTTTTAATTTTTTTTTTTTTTTTTTTTTAGTTTCATGATCAAACAGTCTGTCAGGCCTTTAAATGAGTCCAATGAGAAAGGCTTTGATATTGAAGATAATGAACTAAATGAAGCTTTTGGTCCACTAACTGATCATGTCCATGAAACTGAGATGTTTGGCCAAGGAAAAAGAAAGAAGAAAGGGAATCCATGGCTAAAAGACTTTGTGAGCAAATGATAAGCCTTACTACTACTACCTCATATCTTTATTTAATTGTAACTCCTTATAAGATCAATGTTGTTAGAATGAGGGTGGTTAGTCACGTGCCTTCTATGGCCTTATATAAACCTTGTAACTTTACTAAAAAGGCATCAATCAAAATAGTACAATTTCTATCATTCTCATCTCTTTCTTTTATACCCTAACTTCTCATCCCAATTCTTATTTACCCCAATTATTAGAACACTATCCTTGACAATTGGTGCTTTCATTGCCCAACTTCTTCAATTTAACTAATTTCATACCATCACACCATGTCCGATCACAATACTCGAGCAGCTCGCAACGAGGAACGTATGACGCAACTTGAAAATGGTTTGGCTGCTATCGTCACACAACTTCGTGATCTCAGTGGCACGATGCAAGCTCTCGTTGCTGAACGAGAACAAGAACGTCGCAACCGTGATTTGTTTGTTCAGCCGCCGCCACCGCCACAGGTTAATCCTATTTCTAAAGATCTTCTTAAGTCTTTACGTATCATTATTCCTCGTTACGATGGTGGAGATCCCTTAGGATGGATTTTTCAAGTTGAACAATTTTTTGACATCCACCAAACACCGGTGGAGCATCGTATTCAATTAGCCTCATTTTATCTTGATGGGTTAGCTCTTTCGTGGTTTCAATGGTTGTCTCGGAATGCTCCTGTGAACGATTGGGATTCTTTTGTTAAGGCACTCAATGACAGGTTCGGACCCCCGGAGAATGAAGATTTTCAGGGTCAATTAAGCAAACTCCGACAAACCGGGTCTGTCACAGAATACTATGACCAATTTACAGCTTTGTCTAATCGTGTGAATGGTTTACCAGTGACATTTTTATTGAGTTGCTTCATTTCTGGTCTTCGACCAGAGATACAAACAGAGGTAGCTTCCTTTGCTCCTCCCACTATTTCTCGTGCTCTTGCACTAGCTAAGGTACAGGAAAACAAACTCTCTCAGTTACGGTCTCAGCCTCGCCTTTACTCACCATATCCTCCCTTGCTGCCTACTCCCTCAACTCCATTGCCAACAACACCGAAACCCACCACATCCAAACTACCATTTCGCCGCCTCACTCAAAGTGAGATGGCTGCACGTCGGGAGAAAGGCTTATGTTACAACTGTGATGAGAAATATACATCTACTCATAATTGCAAAAGTAAATTTATGCTAATGGTGGTTCCGGACGGGGATCAATCTGAGTTCAGAACGTATGAAGACCCAATTGAGGATGTTGACAAACCTCCACGGGTTAGTTACCATGCTCTCACTGGAGCTCCTTACCCTCACACCTTTCGTGTCACCGGTCAAATAAATGGTCACTCAGTTGTTATTTTGATTGATGGTGGGAGCTCACATAACTTCATACCACCTGAAATGGCTCGTGCCTTGCAATTACCAATAAGTCAAGTCAATAGTTTTCCAGTCATGGTGGGCAACGGTGACCACTTACATTGCAGGGGTGTTTGCCTGGACATCCCATTGCGAATACAAGATTATTCGGCTAAGGTGGATTTGTATCTCTTACCAATTAAAGGGGTTGAGTTGGTCTTGGGAGTTCAATGGCTTCTCACAGTTGGACCTCATTGGGTTGATTATAGCAGTTTAACGCTTGGATTTTTTATGGCTGGACGCTATCTCACGATACATGGCAACAAACCAGGTACAACTGAAAGTCATCATAGTCATGTTACTTCTATTTTGAACCATTCTATTGATGAGCTCCCTTCAGTACAAAAGAGATTGGGCCAACATACTGCTGTTACGTTCCAGTTTCGATCGGATCCAACTTATAACCTCCAAGACTTATCCAAGGATTTACCTAACATTCTTACATCTTTTACGTCATTGTTTTGCTCACTACCTCAGTTGCCTCCACATCGTGATACTGATCATCGTATACATCTGATTCCCTCTACAAACCCAATAAATGTTCGCCCTTACCGATACCCTCATTACCAGAAGGATGTCATGGAGAAAATGAAACTGGCACGACGTTATTTTGGCCCATTCCCGATAGTGAATAAAATTGGGGTTGTGGCTTACCAAGTTGAACTACCTGCTCATGCCAAAGTGCACAACGTATTTCACGTTTCCCTATTGAAGCGATTTCACTCTGCTTCAACTGACCCTCCTGTAGTCACAATGTGGGATACAAATAAAGCCCCCTTGGAACCGCAAGCTAACATCCAAACTCGCACCGATATCGGAGAAGATAAGCTTCAGTACTTAGTCCAATGGCGTCACTTGCCACCAGAAGAAGCGACATGGGTTGATGCGCTGGTCTTTCACACTTTGTACCCAGATCTCGACCTTGAGGACAAAGTCGGTCAAAAAGAGGGCGGTAATGTCAGGCCTTTAAATGAGTCAAATGAGAAAGGCTTTGATATTGAAGATAATGAACTAAATGAAGCTTTTGGTCCACTAACTGATCATGTCCATGAAACTGAGATGTTTGGCCAAGGAAAAAGAAAGAAGAAAGGGAATCCATGGCTAAAAGACTTTGTGAGTAAATGATAAGCCTTACTACTACTACCTCATATCTTTATTTAATTGTAACTCCTTATAAGATCAATGTTGTTAGAATGAGGGTGGTTAGTCACGTGCCTTCTATGGCCTTATATAAACCTTGTAACTTTACTAAAAAGGCATCAATCAAAATAGTACAATTTCTATCATTCTCATCTCTTTCTTTTATACCCTAACTTCTCATCCCAATTCTTATTTACCCCAATTATTAGAACACTATCCCTGACACAGTCATTTTTTAAATTTTGTTTAGATTTTATCCAAACGGTCCAAAAAAAGGGGATAGAAGCAATACAAACACATCGGTCATAAATCCACTCGATATGCCCATTTTTTCGATCTCGACCGATCTGACAACCGGCATTCGGTGTTGCCCGATGTACACATCGTGTCGGCGAAGGATTTTTGGTGGTGAGCCGATGTCGACCCTCTCGATTGCGTCCAGCCTAATATGGGCATTATATACTATTGCTTCAATAGTTCAGTCATTGAAAATTACTTTTTCCGAAATCAAAACCATTGTGATTGCAACTAGCAAATATGGTATCATTTCGGTTGGATCTAAAAATTTGTCCGATGCCACTAATGGGGCTTAAAGGAACGCTCGTACTTTTTTACTCAACTATGTCCACCACCATCTTTCTTGTCCCATTTTGTCACTTTCGCGATTTAGAAAATCCATGCCAAAATTTTCATGGAAAACACAACAAAAAAGTTAAAATCAAAAAAGAAAACAAAAATTTAATCATCTCAATAATCATTGACAACATCTTAAGTAGAACATTAGATATGATCTTAGCAAGTTTAGCAAATAAAATTCTCAAAGCCATATCGACATGAGGTGTTGATTAAATGGTTTATCTAACTTCCTACTTCATTCGTCTTAAAATAATTTACCATTAACAAGAAGCACAATTTAATAAAAATATTACTACCTCCGTCCCTAAATAAATGTCCACGTTTGACTTTCAAAGTCTTACTTATTCAACTTTGACCTTAAGTATTTGTGTTTATCTTATATAATACTTGATACAAAATATATGAATGAATTGTGTTTTAAATGTACTTTAAGTTGGTATAATTTTTATCAAGTATTATATAACACAAACAAAAATATTTAAGGTCAAAGTTGTACAAGAAAGACTTTAAAAGTCAAAAGTAGACATTTATTTAGGGACGGAGGGAGTATTAACACAACTTTTTTTTCTTTCTTTTAAAAATTCTTTTGCAAAATGTCATCAATACAATTTGCCACCAACAACCTTAACTAATTAATTAATGATTTCTTTAATGTTTGTAATAACAATTTTAACTTTTCAATTGATGCATAGATAATTGTACCTTTGAATACTTGTTAGTTGTGTATGATGAGTGCAAATAAAATAAAAAAATATGCAAATCACCTATCATATAATAAACTCTATCTAAAATCGGAATTTGTTTTCGGAATTGGAATATTAATTAGAAATAACTTAAAAATTAAATGCGGATAATAAATATAAGATGGAAAGAGGAGTGTCTAACACAAGGATAAGAATTCTCTCATATTGAAAAAAAAATGAGAGATAAAGTTGTGCATGTAATGATTGTACATTGCTATTATTACAAAATGTTTACTTTACTTTAAATCAAATAAACAACGGATTGTCTAACCAGTGCCCTGAGGGCACCGGTTAAGAAGGCTGAGGACCCACAAAAAGGTACTGAAAAAATATTTTTTTATTGAAAAAGTGTGGATCATTGGGTTTTTAAATTATTTTTTTGATACTTTTTTGTGGGTCCTTAGCCTTCTTAACCAGTGCCCTAAGGGCACTGATTAGACAATCCCAATAAACAATCATTACATGCACAACTTTATCTCATGAGATGATCCTAATCCCTAACACAAGCCGTTGCTGATTGGTTTTGTGGCGCATTTTAGAGACAGCTACAAGTAAGGCCACCTGTCACACTTACACAAGCAAAACCCAATGGGCTACACTTCACGTGGCTATTCAATGGTAACCCATCTTACGCATCCAGATGGCACGTTAAACGATCCAACACGTGTCACCTTCTTCCATATCCAAAAATTGGACCACAGTAATCATACAAGCAACCAGATTAATCCCCTCGCACTCTCAAGTCGACAAAATGACCCATTTACCTCTAGTCTAAAGTGGGAAAGCGTACCCGATCGTTTGACGAGATTACTTTTGTAGACGTGAATTTGGAACTGATAAATGACGGAAAATTTATTTGTCTTTTTTGGTTAGTCCTTGAAGGACCTACGTTGCAAAGACAATTCAAACCTTAGTTCGTCTCAAAGGTACTTTGCGAGACAACCTTATGGACTATTTTTGAATGCTATAGATAGCAATTAATGCTATAGGAACTTCAACGACAGTTAAACTTTAAGGACTATTTTTGCCATTTTGCCAAAGATAGCAATTAATCTTCTGGAACTACTTTCTTGACGACAGTTAACATAATTTATTTTTTACCATTTTGCCAAAGATATCAATTAATGCTCCTACTTTGAGTCATTTGTTCTCCCCATATTAGTATATATATAGAATTTGAAAGTGTGACACGTGGCGTGTACAGTGATTTTGATAAGTTAAGGTAACTAAATTAGGTGGGACCAAGTAAATAATTACAGTGATTTTGATAAGTTACGTTTCGCCACAAGTATTTGGTTTGGATAAACCAAAAATAATTACTTCTAGGCGAAATTTCATCAAATATACTACTAGATGATATATTTATTATCTAAACAAACGTTATGATTTCTTTCTATAATTATTGTAGAACGCGTTTTGTGAAAAGTGGAGGATATTCAGCAGCTAAACCAAATCTCTAACAGTTTTGGGCAGCAGCAACAGTAACAACAACTCCGGCAGCAGCAGTTCTCACAACATTTCTGAGAGCTGTGTATTAGGGCGTGTTTGTTGAAACTAACAATAACAGTTATCAGTAAAGCTAACAGTAAGCCATTAACAATAGCAATTTAGTTTATAAAAATATTTGGTAGAATAGTTGTATTTTTAATTTAAATATATAAAATGATGTAATTCTGAATGCTAGACGCTAAATATTTATTTAAAGAGCATTAAATGTTATATGCTTTCTTCCAAACGAGCTTTGTAATAATAGTGCTAAATGTTAAATACTAAATGCTAATTGCTCTAAATTACTCTTAAAAAGTGTCTGACAAACACACCAGGGCCGTCCCATGAATCGTGAAATTTTTGAAGGCCCTATACAAAATTATATAAAGAGTGTTGGAATTATATAACATGGCATTCAATAAATAATCACAAAACAAAGAAATGTGTGGAAGTATAGGATTTATTAATGAACAATTAATTAACATAAAAGAATATGCGTACCTTTTCTTGATTCTATCCGAACGAAGAATCAATCCAGCAAATGAATGAACCCTAATTTGATTTAGTTAGGATTATGTGAATTACCGCTTTTAGTTTGTAATTCAATCAAGATATAACAATAGTGTGTTATTACTATGTTCTGTAGCGTCTAAACCGAATTAAAGTAATGTTAGTTTTTAGTAGCGAATAACTTGATGTTGAAAAGGTTATGGATCGACACCCATAAAGGTGTAGGCCGAGTTTGGACAAAAACACACACAAAACAATTTTTAGGGTTTAGCATGAAGCAAGAGATGGAAAAATAAAACCTCAGCCTTGTATATATACACAAGCAACTTGGTGAACAAGTTGGTTTTCTTTCCTTGTTTTGTCCGTGGCCGTCGGTATAGGAGGTCCCCAAAGGGATTAGGAACCTTCCCACTTTTGCAATTTAGTCCTTTTCCATAAACATTTAACGACCGTTAGTCCATTACATTAATATTACGCGTCCGTTAGTTATTTCGTTTAATAAATAAATAAATACAACATTTATATTTAATTATTAACTTTAAATTCTCATACGTAAAGTGTGCAATCCCATAGTTTCGAGTTCGATCCTAATGTCTAATTTATATCCATAAAATAGCAGCTCCCTTGGATATATCTTAATAGAGTAATCACCTCGGTTAGCGTCTAGCAACACTTCGATGCCTCTAGTACAATTCGAGCAAGGCTCCTGGAAAACCTTTTAATGATTTCTCATTATTATTATCCTTTTTGTTTCTAATATGTGTAAGAAAGATATGGAATTAAGTTCTTTATAAAAACTATTATGTTTCTCGTTTGTAATTGATTGACCAAGATTACCGAATCATCTAAACATATTTAGGGGAGATTTGGGTGCGGTGCACAAAACATCTTGTCAACCTACAAGGGATATTAAACTCCAAATAAATTTGAAGGAACAAATTATCTTGTTACAAGAATAACCAAACTTTGTAACATTTCGAAAACAACCCATGACTACCAGTTACGTATAGCGTTAAGTTGCTTCACAGAAATGCACTACATTCATGAACTTATGGGGTATCTCAAGTCGTGATAACTATTCATAATTTACTTATAACAATATCCACAAAGTAAATTATGTAGTTGGGATAAGTCCTCAATTCATTGAATATCATCGAAATGGTATGCATTCTCATCAATATAATTTCAAGTATATTCTACCACATCTCTCAGATTTTTCTTAATTTAATGATACTCCCATATCATTAATCGACAACGGACATTTAGAATAACTTAGTTACTCATAGATTAAACATGCAAATATAGGACAACAATATTATAAATGAAAATAAACATAATCCAACTTTATTTCATTAAAATAATAAATGTTTTACAATATCCTTTATCCAAATACTAATCACAGTTATGCTTGAAACTTTTAGCTAAACGAAGTCCAATTTCATTGGCAAGTCCTACAAGCTTGTCTTTAGCTAAAGCCTTAGTGAGCGGATCAACTAAGTTATCATCTGTGTGAACTTTCAGTAGATTTATTTCACCTTCCGGACTTGTTCCGAACATAGTGATACTTCCGTAGAAAATGTCCGGTGCCCTTGACTCCGGTTCATTGGCAAATATGATTGCACAATTGTCACAATACATATCAATAGGCAATTCAATTGAAGGCATAACACCAAGCCCTTAAATGAATTTCCTAATCCAAACAGCCTCCATTGCAGCTTCTGGCGGCTATGTATTCGCTTCGTACGAACGCCATATCGTACTCGCTTCTCTTCCGGTCAACTGCCTCCATTGATGACAAAGACATACCGATCTGAGACTTCGTATCATCTTTATCACACTGCCAGGACGCATCACAGAAACCTGTAACACCAAGTTGTGTGGATTTCCTCCATACACTAAAAACATATCTTTCGTATTCCTAAGATACTTTAGAATATGTTTAACAGCAATCCAGTGAAGTTCACCGGGATTCTGTTGATATCAACTGGTCATGTTTTGGCGAGCGCCACATCTGGCCTTGTACATCTCACATCATACATAATAGATCCTACAGCCGAAGCATAAGGAACTTTCGCGCATGCGTGCCACCTCAGCAGTGTTGAAACACATATATCGCTACATAAGCCATGCTTTACTTCCATCGGAAAATATCCTTTCTTGGAATTTTGCATATTGAATCTCTTCAATATTTTATCAATGTAAGCGCTTTGACTTAAACCAATTAACCGCTTTGACCTATCTCGGTAGATCTTGATTCCCAGAATATATACAGCTTCTCCTAAATCCTTAAAAAACACTTCCCAAGATATGCTTAACATTTTGGAAACTCGGAATGTCTTTTCCCATAATTAATGTCATCGACATAAAATTAGGAAATTACATTACTCACTAACTTTGTGATATACACATGGCTCATCAAGATTTTGAATAAATCCATACCTTTTGATTTCTTCATCAAATCTTTTATTCCATTGCCTTTATGCTTGCTTCAATCCATAAATGGACCTTTGAAGTTTGCATACACGGTTTAGAAATTGTGGATTCACGAACCCCTCAAGTTGCTTCATATAGATGTCTTCATCTAAGCGACCATTTAAGAAGGCGGTTTTTACATCCATTTGCCATATCTCATAGTCATAGTATGCCGCTATAGCTATGAGAATTCTAATAGCTCTAATGTCCGCTACAGGAGAAAAGGTCTCCTCGTAATCAATGCCATAAGTTTTAGTAAAACCTTGCGCACTAGAGCGGAGCTTTATAGACGTGTACATTGCCATCCATGTCAGTCTTAATCTTATAGAGCCATTTACTTCCAACCACCGTGGCGTTTGGAGGTAAGTCAACCTCTACCCAGACTTCATTTTCTCTCATGGATTGTATTTCCCCATTCATTGCAACCTGCCATTTTGCCTTGTCAGGACTTGCCATGGGAGCTTTATAACTAGTAGGCTCTCCAAGATCTCCTAACATAGTTTCCTCAACCTCTATGTTAAGACATAGACGTTCAGGTGCACGCGCATTCCTTACGAATCTACGCGGGAATCACTTCAACTTCTGGTGGAGGACCCAGACTATCAGGTTCTACCAGAAGTACGTTAGTGTCTTCAGAAGGTAATGCATCTTGATCATCTTCGGATCATAAACTCTCCCACAGAATTCTTGAGATACGAGATCTCTTTCAAGAAAATCTCCATACCTAGCAACAATTACTTTATTTTCAGTTGGATAGTAAAGTAGTAACCCTAGTTTCTTTAGGGTATCCTCGAAGATACACTTTAGATCTTTGTTGGAGTTTATCTGCTGAGTCATCGCATAACCTTCACAACCCAGACCTTTAAATAAGGCAGGTTAGGAGCTTTATCATGCCATATTTCATATGGTGTCTTATCAACCTTCTTTGTGGGAACTATATTTAGAATGCGAACAAGCTGATTCAAAGCATAATCCCAAAAGGATAAAGGTAGAGTGGTAAGATTAAACATAGATCGTATCATGTCCAACAATGTACGATTTCTTCTCTCAGATACACCATTTTTTTGTGGAGTATATGGAGGTGAATTCCATTATTCACTAAGTAATCTTTAAACTCTTGGCTTAGATACTTTCGCCTCTATCGGATCGAAGAGCTTTAATCTTTTTCCCAATTGCAGTTCTACTTCAGCTTTGAAAACCTTAAATGTTTCAAACACCTCATGTTTATGTTTAAGTAAATAAACAACCATAACGGCTGAAATCATCAGAAAGGTTAAGAAGTAGCTAGCACCTCTCTTTGACACATGTCTAAGTGGTCCACACATCAGTGAATAAGACCAAGTAGATCGAAGCCTCTCCATATTGCTATGAAAAGGTTTCTTAGTCATCTTCCCATATATGCATGACTCACATTTATCAAATGATTCATCATTGATATTTTGCAAAAGCCCTTCTTGTTGCAGCTTATGCATGCGAGCCTTGCCGATATGAGCAAGTCTACAATGCCAAAGATAAGAAGAATTCAAGTATAACTTTATCTTCTTGTTAATGCTAAACATTGAATTATTATTATTGTTAGATTCATTTCCAATCACATCAATTTCAAACACACCATTCACAGTAATTGCTTTAAAATAAAATACACCATTTAAAGAAACATCAATTCCATTACTTGAAATAGTATGAGTAAAACCATCATCCAACAAAACTGAAAAGGAAACAACACCTCTAATTATATAAGGTGCGTAATGACAATTGTTTAATAACAGTACTAAGCCCGAAGGCAATACTAAACTAAACGTTCCTATGGCGTCAACAGCTGCATGTGCGCCATTTCCCACGTGCAGAATATGCTCCCCATAGGCAAGCTTCCTTTCCACTCTAAATCCCTGTAGTGTATTACAAATGTGAATACCACAGCCCGTATCATATACCCAGGAATTATTATGATTTAGAGTAAACAATTCAATGACAAATAAATTACCAGAAGAACCGGCGCCCAAGGACCCTTCATACTTCATTTTATTTGCCCGCAATTCATCAAGATAGAGAGCACAGTTTCTCTTTCAATGCCCAACGCTCTTACAGTGATGGCATGCTTGATCCTTTTTAGGATTTTCCTTCCTAGGAGTAGGGTTCTTCTTGGGTTGAGATTGATAGGCCATCACTGTTTGCCTTTGTCAACCTTTCCCTTACCTTCCCCTTCTTGTTGTTCGCACGGTGCGGTTTTGGCTTATTAATCCTTCCACCCTGAATAGCAAGTACCTGGGCGGTAGGAACCTTTTGAGGCAACCCCTTCTCATAGTCAATTAACAATGCGTGTAGGTCAGTAACTGTCTTCCCCACGCAGTGCATATTGAAATTTCTGACAAAACCATTGAAATCCTTGTTAAGGGATCGATTAATCAGATTCACAACCATGTCATCATCATAAGTTTTGCCAAGTGCTTTTAGCTGGTCCATGTAACCTTTCATTTCCAGTACATGAGCACTCACGGGTTTACCCTCACCTTGCCTACAGCTGTGTAACGCGTCGGTCAAGTCATAAATCTCGACGGCGGCTGGTTTCTCAAACATAGTCCGAAGTTCATTGAGCATATTAAATGGGAAATAATGTTCAAACTGCTTTTGAAGAGTAGATTCCATTGTTCCCAACATAAGACAAGCCACATCATTATGACGCTTATACTCAAGTTGCCAAGCATCAATTTGAGCTTGAGTAGTTTCAGGACCAGTTGGTTGTTCAGGGCAAGGTTCATAAAGATATTTCAACCAGTCAGCAACTCTACACAGACAATTCTCAAAGAGCGGTGCCAATCATTGAAATTCTTAGAGCCAGTAAACTTTTCTCGATCAAAAAAGCTTTTGAACGCAGAACTTAGTGCAGTGTTAGTGTTATCGTTATTTTGAGCCATTTCTACAGAAAAAAGTTCAAGTATTAGTATTTTCGATAATACAACTTTTCAAGAAAATAAAAATATACCCAACGGTAATATAAACATATAACCATATAATTTTCTCGAAAACTAGGATCCAAATTATCATAGGTTCATCACATCAGTTGATCTGCTAGCAACGAACGCATATAATAAGGTAATCTGTCGAACATTAATTGGCAAACAATTTCCAACTCCTAGATCATTATGGGATTTATATTTTCCAACGCTATTGCAAATATAAACATGTTTCATCCCATCTTATGCCTTGAGTCCATATCTCACTTACTACTCAATTTAAGTGTCTAACTTAAAGAACTGCAAATATGTCCATGTAAGGTCTGACTTTACATAGAGATTTACCTCTCCATTACAATCTCGCCAAGTATTGTCATGACGTAAATTGCAACTTCAAGTGTCCCTTTAATTAGATGGCATAAAACTTAATTTACAAGGGCACTAGTTTTGATTTGTAGCATAATTTTAATAAAAAACTTTTTATTACCAATTCATAAAGATCAAATTATCAAAGTTTTGATTGAGGTATTGGGTTCACCAATCAAGGAATTTAGTGTTAATTATCATCCATTATAACGTACTTTTGCATAAGTGTAAACACTTAGTGTTTCGGATAATTACCACCGAAGTGGCGCATGGAATTAAACTAATTCGCCCTTAAGATGAGCTTGCACATTTTATGGCTTACTAAGTAGCTCCACTTGAACTTACAGAGGGCAGAGGACCAGGTAAGCGCGAAGCATAACCTAAGACATCCTTTCAGTGTGACTGTGCGCACTTCTTTATTAACCCTTTATAGTTCATTCTAATGGGTGAGCCGTTCAGACCATTTGTACCAAAGTCACCAATCAATAAAACTATGAAAACTTAACTCTTCCAAAACAAATCAAATTTCGCCATTGTTTAGTCCATATTATTTTTCTATTCTAAAATTACCCTTTGCTTAACTGTCGCAAAAAAAAAAAAAAAAACAATAATACAATATAAAAAAAAAAACTACTAAAAAACAATGCGCACATAATAAACAATTTATACGTGTAAACAAGTAGACACATGCAACTTATTCGATAAAACCCTATTAATAATCAATTTCTAGGTTAAATTTAATGTATATATTAATTAGGGCTTTCACTCCAGCGATAGAAAGTGAGCCACATACATCAACGAATCGATTGCGTAAACCCATAATTAATAATATACCAAATTGCACATAATTGATTCATTAATTATACATAATTGGAGTCTTCCCCAATTCAAGATTTATCGTAATTAAATATGTCTCAACAATTTAAACAATTATCAAAGCAACTTATCCATGACTAACATGCATGTATAATCATGGATATCATAACAATTATACACATAAGTCACAAGATCGCATATAAAAATTCCATGACACATAACAAATTATTCACGAATTAATCACGTAATCAATATTAATTCTAGGTTTTAATAAGGTTAGCAAACAATTTTCAAAACCCTAAAATTTATACATGTGTCGACTTAAAATAAATAGGGGAACGCCCCAAAAATTAAAAAAATCGACCAAACATAAATAAACATAAACCTAGATAAACATAGCACAACATACAAGTATTTGTTTTATTACACGTTTATGTAATTAATTACTCATTAAAACCAATGACTCGTGATGCCACTGTTGGAATTATATAACATGACATTCAAATAAATAATCACAAAACATCAAAGTAATCATGCGGAAGCGTATATGATTTATTAATGAACAATTAATTAACATAAAAGAATATGCGTACCTTTTCTTGATTCTAGCCGAACAAGAATCAAATCCACAAACTAGCAACGGATGAACCCTAATTTGATTTAGTTAGGATTATGTGAATTACCCCTTACCGTTTTGTAATTCAATCCAAGATAATAACAATAGTGTGTTATTACTATGTTCTTGTACACACGTACTAAACCGAATTAAAGTAATGCTAGTTTTTAGTAAACGAATAACTTGATGTTGAAAAGGTTATGGATCGACAACCACAAAGGTGTGGCCGATCGGTTTGGACAAAAACACACACAAAACAATTTTAGGGTTTAGCTTATGAGCACAAGAGATGAAAATAAAAAAACCCCTAGCCTTGTATATATACACAAGCAAACTTGGTGAACAAGTTGGTTTTTCTTTCCTTGTTTTGTCCCTTGGCCGATCGGTATAGGAGTCCCCAAAGGGATTCCGGAACCTTCCCAACTTTTGCAATTTAGTCCTTTTCCATAAACATTTAACGACCGTTAGTCCATTACATTAATTACATAACGTCCGTTAGTTAATTCGTTTAATAAATAAATAAATACAACATTTATATTTAATTATTAACTTTAAATTCTCATACGTAAAGTGTGCAATCCCATAGTCTCGAGTTCGATCCTAACTCACGTCTACTAATTTATATCCATAAAACTAACAAAGAGGCCTTTCGTTAAACAAATGTTATATATAAAGTGTCACCGTTTATAAGATATAATGCAATTAGTTATCTAAACGTTCTAACATATTACTCGTTTAAGATATTTTCTCATATAAATATTTTTTTTTCGTGAAAAATATGTCTACACATGCATAAAATTATTAACGAAACAATTTTAAGGCCCTAAAAATTTTTAAAGCTCTGAATGGTCGCTCACCTTACACACCCTCAAAGACGGATATGAAACACACCCTTACACTATTTGAGTAGAAGTTTATTAAAGGTTATGGTCATTGTTTAATTATTTTAAGAGTAAATTACACCGTTCGTCCCTGTGGTTTGCTCCAAATCACACCGGTAGTCCCTGTTCTTTATTTTTTTTGCTTTTTTGCTCCCTGTGGTTTACATATTGCACGCTGTTAGTCCTTATCGCTAACTGCCGTTATCTTTTTCGTTATCTCAATGGCACCGTTAGTCCTAACCAAGCGATCACTTGCAGCGTTAGTCCTTTATACTAACGACCGTTAAAAACTCCAAAATTTTATTAAAAAAAATCTTTCTCTTTTTACGTTTTTATCGTTTTCGCCCGTTTTCTTACGTTTTCATGCTTTTTTGTCCGTTTATATACGTTTTCGTCTAATTTTTCTACGTTTTTCTTATGTTTTGTCCGTTTTTTAGACGTTTTCTTTCCTTACTTTTTTACGCTTTTGTCCGTTTTTATACGTTTTCCTTCGTTTTTTTACGCTTTTGTCCGTTTTTCTTACGTTTTTGTCCTTTTTTATACGTTTTCCTTCGTTTTTTTACGCTTTTGTCCGTTTTTCTTACGTTTTTGTCCGTTTTTATACGGTGTAATTTAAAAAAAAATGACGTTGTTTTTAATCTGATTTTTTTTCCGATTTAAAAAAAATACGTTTTTTTTTTAAAAAAAATACGTTATTTTTTTTAAAAAAAATACGTCATTTTTTTTAAAAAAAATACGTTTTTTTTTTCCGATTTAAAAAAAATACGTTTTTTTTAAAAAAAAATAGGTCATTTTTTTTTCCGATTTAAAAAAATACGTCATTTTTTAAAAAAAAAATACGTCATTTTTTTTCCGATTTAAAAAAAAATACGTCATTTTTTAAAAAAAATACGTTTTTTTTTTTCCGATTTAAAAAAAATACGTTTTTTTTATAAAAAAAATACGTCATTTTTTAAAAAAAAAAATACGTCATTTTTTTTTCCGATTAAAAAAAAATACGTAATTTTTTTTAAATTACACCGTATATTAACGGACAAAAACGGACAAAAGCGTAAAAAACTAAGGAAAACGTATAAAAACGGACAAAAACGTAAGAAAAACATAGAAAAAGTAGACGAAAACGTATATAAACGGACAAACTATGAAACGTAGAAAAAAACGGCGAAAACGATTAAAACCCGCAGAGAAAAGATTTTTTTTAATAAAATTTTGGAGTTATTAACGGTCGTTAGTATAACGGACTAACGCTGCAAGTGATCGCTTGGTTAGGACTAACGGAGCCATGAGATAACGAAAGATAACGGCAGTTAGCGATAAAGACTAACAGCGTGCAATATGTAAACCACAGGGAGCAAAAAAGCAAAAAAAAAAAAAAGAACAGGGACTACCAGTGTGATTTGGAGCAAACCACAGGGACGAACGGTGTAATTTTTAAAGCTCTGAATGGTCGCTCACCTTACACACCCTCAAAGACGGATATGAAACACACCCTTACACTATTTGAGTAGAAGTTTATTAAAGGTTATGGTCATTGTTTAATTATTTTAATTATAAAGAAAAGGAAAATGATAAATGGACCTAACTATAGACGCTTAAAAGGAGACCTAATGTATAAATGTATTGTACAGTAACAGTATTGTACAATATATTTATGCATTAAATCTTTTTTAGGCCTATTTAATTAGGCCCATGTATCATCATCACTCTAAAGAAAATTCATAAAGGTTGTACTCATGTGAGCTTGATAGAGGACATTGATCAGTTGCTACATTTATTGGCCTATACCCCCTACTAATAATATTCATGGACCATTAATTTGCCCAATTTAGTAATTTAATATTATTTTTTTCTGTAAATGATACCACTATGGTCTATGGTGCTGGATATGAAGATAAGAGTGATCATACATGTGCCTAATTAAATAGACCTAAAAGAGATTTAATGCATAAATGTATTGTACAGTGCTAGTACTGTACAATACATTTATGCATTAAGTCTCCTTTTAGGCCTCTATAATTAGGTCCATTTATCATTTTCCTGAAGATAGAGTGATGATACATGTGCCTAATTAAATAGACCTAAAAGGAGACCTAATGCATAAATGTATTGTACAGTGCTGGTACTGTACAATATATTTATGCATTAAGTCTCCTTTTAGGCCTCTATAATTAGGTCCATTTATCATTTTCCTGAAGATAGAGTGATGATACATGTGCCTAATTAAATAGACCTAAAAAGAGACCTAATAGAAGTTTGAAGATAATGAAGTTTTTATTTAAAAAAATAGAAGATAAATTTCGAAAAAATTTAAAGAGAAAAAAGATGATGGTATTTTGGTCTTTTCATATTTAACACCGAGTAATCAACTTTATTAATTGTAAAGTAATAAAGTATGATAATTGAATATGAAATTTAAAAAAAAAATAAGTTCTTCATTTTCGGTCTTCACTTTTTGACATGTTACGTAAATTATTTGTTAAACTAAAATTACCTTTCAGTTGCACGTGGAGCATGATTTTTTTCTGGTTAAAATTCACTTCAAAATGTTTTTGATAACCACAGAGTACAAATTAAGATACTTATTTATATTCTTAGAAAAATTATACCAAATATTCATTGCAAACAAAATTACAAGAGCGCAACTCATTGTCAACTGTGTATAAAATGGACATGATTCTATAATCCTATATCTATATGTTGCGTCTTAAACTTATCATTTAATAAACTAAAATAAAACAAAATACACACGTAATTACTTTAATTAACACGTAACGAAAATCACGGTTAATTTACCAAAACATAAGAAAACAACCTTATCCACTATGAAAACCATTATAAAAGCAAACCAACACAACCAATTGGTTCATCACATATCTCACAACATTTTCAACACCACCCTCTACACAACACAACTTTATTCACAAACCAACCGTAACATAACATCAATGGCAGCATCAAAAACATATTATTCTAGACCAAACTATCGTTTCTTTGAACCAACCAGTCCAGCCATATCAGACTCGTCATTTGAATTAGACGAGTCTGATATCTGGACCGTTTCCGTGTCACCAGAGACACGGAAAACAATACCCACGTCACGTTTCACGAAAAAATCTTCTGTGAAACGTGACGCAGGACAGTCAGCGAGGACAACAGCGTCCTCGCTGCCGGTCAGTGTTCCTGACTGGTCTAAGATACTAAAACAAGATTATACGGAAAATAGATGTAGTAGTGATGAGGATGATTTTGATATTGAAGATGATGAAGATCGTATTCCGCCTCATGAGTTTTTAGCGAGGACGAGAAATGCGCCATTTTCGGTGCATGAAGGAATTGGTAGGACTTTAAAAGGAAGAGATTTGAGTCGAGTTCGTAATGCCATTTGGGCTAAAACCGGATTTGAAGATTAAAAGATAATAGTGGACATTTATATTGAGACTGATATGATATAACTAATTATTTTTTGTTAATGTTATTTGGTTAATTTAGTTTGGTGATATCCAATTTTAAGGATGGTGAATTGGTTTCTGGATTTTGATATGAAATGCAATTTTTTGCTTTTATGTTTTGTTTTTGTGAAAACACGGCAGGGTGTGCTTGGGAATAATTAAGGGTATTTTCCAGGCACCCCTAGAAAATTTTAGGGTGTTTGTGAGAGTTGCTCTCTCTCCTGCCGCCTTTTTGTCTTCTTTTCTTTTCGTACGTTACACCACAGGAACCCAATGAACATGTTTTTGTTTTATTAGGCGGCCACTTTTTCTTTTTTTTTTTTATTATTTTATTTAATTGTGTAGTATTTTTTGTGTGATATATTTAATTTGTATAGGGTTTTTATATGTATAATGTATTTATTTTATTTATTTGTGTAGTGTTTATTTGTGTGGTATATTAATGTTTATGTTTTTATATGTATAGTGTATTTATTTGTGTAGTGTTTTTATGGTATTTATTTAACGTTACTTTTTATAAACTTTTTTAGTTTATAAAATTTTTTTATAAAAAATTTATAAAAAAAGTTTATAAAAAAAGTTTATAAAAAATTTATAAAAAAGGTTTATAAAAAAAAGTTTATAAAAAGTTTATAAAAAAAGTTTATAAAAAAAGTCTATAAAAAAAAGTTTATAAAAAATTTATAAAAAAGGTTTATAAAAAAAAGTTTATAAAAAAAGTTTAAAAAAAGTTTATAAAAAAAGTTTATAAAAAATTTATAAAAAAGGTTTATAAAAAAAAGTTTATAAAAAGTTTATAAAAAAAGTTTATAAAATAAATATCATATAAAAACACTACACAATTAAATACACTATACATATAAACCTACACAAATAAATACACTATGCATATACCTAAACATTACACAATTAAATAAAAAAACAATATATAAAAAAAAACAAAAAAACATAAAATAAAAAAAATAATAATAATAAAAAATCTCAGGCCATGATTGGGACCAATGATTAGTCTATTGGGGGTGCAAAGAAAGGATTTCATGGGGTGCAATATTAGATAATTAATTGCTAATGGTATAAAGTTGAATAGTAGGAAGCATCTTTGCAATTATAGGTTAACTTTTGGTTGTTTGGATGTATTTGGTCTCGGATAAGGATAATGTTATGCTTTTTGTGATTGTACATTGTTATTATTGCAACGTATTTATTTTATTTTAATTTAACGGTGCAATCATAAAAAACATAACATTACTTCTCATGTTCATTTTCCTTCTCATGTTCATTTTCAAATAAACATGAGAGGATTCTGGTCTCCATTTTGTAGCATATTCGGATATGATGGTAATTGTCCAAAATAATGTTAGAATTTACGAAAGCTTCTGTTCTTTTCGAGAAGGGAGGTGATACTCACATCACTTTTTTTTATTAATGCATCACAATCTGTGCATTACAGTTTGTACCATACAATACTGTAATGCACAGATTATGATGCATTAATCAAAAAATGTGGTGTGAGTATCAATTCCCTTTCGAGAACCAGAGATATTATTGATGTTAGTATTAACTAGTTTGTTAACCGCGTTCCGATTTAATTTATTTGCAAAATATAAACGTCAATATACGTATTACTGTATATTATAGATATCTTTACTACATAAAATAGAAAAATTGTTAAAACTATATATTATAGATATCTTTACTACATAAAATAGAAAAATGGTCAAAAGCGAAAGTGCAAATTGAAAGTTGAAAGTTGAAATTGAATGTTGAAACCAATTATTTTTAACGCATTGTTGAACAATGTTTTAAAAATCGGTTTTATAATCGACCCGGTCGAGTCACCTAGCACCGGTTCGACCGTCGGGTCAACCCGGTTTTCTATTTATTTTTTCCGACGGGGTCAACTGGTTTGATTACCCGGTTATCCGGTTCGACCGCCGGGTCTACCAGGGTCAACCCGGTTTTTATTAAAAAATTTTGAAAAAAACCAAACCCGGTTGGGTTTCAAGACCCGGGTTGACCCGGGTCACTCAAAACCCAGCGGGTCTAGCCGGTTAACTCGGTTTTAGAAACCCGGGTTTTTTTTACCTGTTTTTGTGGCCGGACACCGGTCCGACCGGTTGAACCGGCCGGGTCGACCCGGGTTTGAAAACATTATTGTTGAATGTTAAAGAAATAATTACCATATGTAATATATTTACCATTAACTTATCAATTCTTTAAAAATATGTATATAATTATCATTAAATATGTAAACTAATATTATATACTAGCTTATAGACCCGTGAAATTCACGGGTTTTTAAAGAAATAATTCATCAAAAAGTTGAGTGTGAGAATAATGAAATAAGCAACAACGAACGATATAAGTTTTATTTTTTAAAAGGAATAATAAATAATAAGTTAACAATCTTATAAACAATTATGTTTGTAACAATTAATATAATAAATGTTCATGAATCGTCATCATCAAATTTGATGATCTTCACAAGCAAATCTATGAATTGATAAGCCAATGTCCATTCCGTCAACACCTAATAAGTAAAAAAAATATTAAATGTGTAAATAAAAGGAGTATGTGATTTTTAACACATGTAAATTTAAAATGTTATAAATGATTTAAAATGTATATTGTAAATTTAAAAAATGTTAAAAAATGTTATAAACTAACTTTTGAAAGTGATTGACCTTGGCTTTTGTTTATTGTCATAGCAAATGACACTGACAAATGAAATTGTTTTCTAACAATCTTTAGCGGTAGACGTTTATCAGACCCTCTAATTTTCAAATTCGGTATGATAACCTTCTTTCCAAAATGTGTTCCGTTAATTATGTCTGCCTGAATAGAAGTTCTTGATAATCGAACTATTTGAAGTCTTTGTCCTATTCATAATCCATTTAATTGATCTATATTCCTCAACAACCGTACCGGGACTCCTACTTTTAACACAAGTTTGTAGTTTGGAGCACAAGAGAATTTCAACCCATTGATAAATGAGTAACAAATTTCCAAAAGACGAAGGGTTATACACAAGTAGCCAAAAATATTCATGTTGTTAAATAATTTTGAACCACGGATGAAAACAATAATTAAGTTTCCAAAAGACGAAGGGTTATACGCTCTTGTTGTGGGCTTCTATTGAGAAATTTGCAAATTTGCTACTCCACACCTTTGATTTCACAAACCATGTCATGCTCACAAATGATTTTTTTCTTCTCTATTGCTAATCAACTTGCTAAGATAAGTACCTAACTCTTAACTGTAATGTTTTTACGGTCTATTTCATGACATCACACAAATTTCATATGGTACTTCAAAATAAATAAAACTATCATGTATATATATCATAAAGTGAGGGTTGTGTCATCCCTTATGGGAGATGAGATGGTTAGTGGAGATGACTCGGAAGAAGAGCTTATGTTGACAAAGCAACAAGGTCTTACGCTTATTCTATCGGTTTTCTTACAAGGCTTGGTTGATGGTGAAGATTTAGTCATTTTGACTTAAGCTTTTGCTAGTAGATGGTGAGAATTGAGAAGGTGTGAATATGATCATGGTAAAAGCTCTTAATTTATAGGAATGGAGAATTATGGAGAAATGTGTTTGATTTGATGTTAAACCATAGAAGAGATGAGGTTAATGCTAGTCATATCACCCAAGTCAATCCATACAAGAAGGATGGAGTGAAGAGACAAAGATATGCAATAAATGTGTTCTAATGATTATGAGATCCTAACAATCAGATTACCCACAGATTGCAAGGAACCAAAATTTTGGTTCCTTCCTTTATGCAAAAGGGCTCCTTACGTTGATTTTTGAAATTTTTGAATTTTGGTAGGAAATGGATATCCTATGTGCCTAAGTGTGTTATACTAGTTCTAATATGGGTAATAACTAGATAAGATTAACTAAGAAGCAATGTATGGTAATTTGGAATGTCGAAATAAGTGAAATTCAGAAAATTACCTGTAGGATCCACGACACCAAAAAAATACACAGGCGGAACCCAAAAAAGGGTGCCGCCTGGTCCACCTGTACAGGTACGGCGGTACCAATTTTCATAACAGACGGTACCAAATTTTTGGTGTCGTCTGATCCGTGGACACCAGAAATCACTACAGAACAGTTTTTTAGGTGTCGAGGACTTTTCCGAAACCTGAAATTTTGCTCAAACATGTGACATTAATTATTTCTAGTTATGAAAAGTAAATAACACATGCACAAATATAGTGAAGCATAGACTTTGACCAAGGGCTAACGATTTTCACATAAAAGTGAAAATGGGTAAAATTTGATAACATACTTGTGCTATCCCCCTGCATGAAATTATTAGCATACATCATTGTTTTAAGTTATATTATCATCCTAAAAATTAAAACCAACCAAATTGTAGCATACATCAAAGTTATTGTCTTGTTCCAAACACTCCTTAAAAGGACCCTCACTTGTCCAAGTTCTTGTAAATCTTGTTCATCATCCTACCAAGGCACTTAAACATCCCCTTGGTTTGCTTGAACTCCGCCGATTCATTCTCAATCTCGGGGAGAGACGCATAGTACTCATGAGGTGGAAGGCGAGAATTTGGAAGACCATCCTCGGAGCTATTTGATGATGATGATGATAGAGTTGGAGGTTTTGCTCTTTTGCCTTTAGTCTTAGCCACTCGTTCGTCACTCAAGGGCACAAAGATCTGAGGGATGAGCTCATAGTCAAGTTTCAACCCTTTTGGGCTTGGTGGAATGGGTGCAAAGGCTCTATAGAGACGGGTGAGAAGCATCCCGTAAGGAAGAGCAATCGAACCTTGAGTTGGAATGTCAATCATTCTCCTAGCAATGTAGTAGGCTAAATTGAATGGTTGACGGGTGAAAAAGTTGTAGAGCATGTGACAAAGGCAAGCATTGATATGATCCCTATTTCCTATGGTGCTAATGACGTTGGCTCTAAGTAGTTCCTCCCAATTCTTAAATTCGGGCTTAAGTTCATTGAGCTCCATTCCATATGGATCTCGGTTCACCTCCTTTCCCTTTCGGGTGACACGGGTTGGAGCGGCTCTTGGGTTAAAGAGGTTCTCACGGATGACATCCTTATCCGCTAAAGGATTTTGGTAGGGAAGAGAGCGGTTATTGATTGCATCAAGGATAGTGAGTGACCACTTATCCGAGTAGACACATGTCCCTCGGTTGGAAATTCCTAGTACTTGAGCAAATTGGGTTAGAGAGATGGTGTAGTCGTTTTGATTGATCCTAAACCTTAGGCTAAATTCATCATCCTCATCAATGAAACCGGTGACACTATCATAGAACTCTAACACAAACCTAGGACATATTGGTTCATCGATCTCAAGGAGACAATCGAAGTGAATGGCGGCTAGTTCTTGACGGAGATTGGTTCCGTCGACAAAGGATGAGTGAATGGTTCTACCCTCATGAAAGTACCTTTGTTCTAGACTCTTAAAGATTTCGATTTGTTCTTTGGAGAGGCCTTTGGTTTTGTGATGTTTAGGATTGTAGTTAAGAGTATCCTTATGATCGTAGAATTTTGCGGCTACCATGGTTATTCCTATGAGCAAGAATTTACATGTTAAAAATAAGAACAAACTTAGCGTTTTGATTCTAGTGTGTGCCTATATGAAAACGATTTGGAGTTGCGGTTATCTCTACTCATTTTATGCATAAAATGGTTTTTAGTGGGGGTGTTTGGCAAAAGGCATGAGATAACCCAAACGCTCCTAATTCAATGTGGCTTCATTTGAATATACTCGGGTATACATATTAGTTATGCATTACCTATTCAAGAGCATGCAAGTGATGAATATTTTACGTTTCTATTTGTATTAACAATGAAAAATTGTTTTCCTACAAGTGAGAAGCTTTTCAAAATTTTTTGACATGGGGTGTTTGGTTATTTGAATAAAACCTTATAGTCATTATCTTTTGATTAGTGGAAAACATGATTTGTTTATGCAATGTGACAATGTAGTACCTAATTTCAATGACTAGTTATGCAATTTGCCAATTGAATCCATGTTTTGTACAAGAATATACATAATCCTCATGTAGTGATTTTGTGCACAAATTGGAATCCTAGACTCAGAATTAAGAGATGAAATGTAGTTAGGATACTTACAATGATATTATCTTCAGTGATTAGTGGGTGAGAAAATGTCAACAATGAGTTAGGTCTAATGTTGAAACGTTTTGGTAAAGTAAGTTGTGAGGAAGAGGATGTTTTGTAGGCTGTATTTTTGCTACTGTTGTCACCACGGACCAGACGGCACCAAAAAATTGGTTCCGCCTTTGTTGTCGTTTGGTGCCGTGGGAACAGTAGCATTTTTAAACAAATTTGTTTTGTTTGTTATAAGGTTTAGACTATGTTTTACCTATATCTTTGGTTCCATTAACCCCAAACCAAGTCTAAGAAGATTAAATGGTTCTCATTTGAGAGGCTTGGTTAGAATGTCGGCAATGTTGTCTTCGGAGGATACTTTCTCAATTGAGATGTTTCCTTTTTGAACATTGTCGCGAAGAAAGTGATGACGGATTTCAATATGCTTCGTACGAGCATGTTGGACGGGATTTTTGCTGAGATCAATAGCTCCTTTGTTGTCGCAAAATATAACGATATCGTTGAGATGAATGTCGTAATCCACGAGAGCTTGCTTCATCCAAAGAGCTTGTTGACATGCTTTTCCGGCTGAGACGTACTCGGCTTCAGTAGTTGAGATAGCTAAAGTCGTTTGCTTCTTTGCAAACCATGAGGTGAGACAATGTCCGACAAAAGTGCAAATACCACTTGTACTTTTTCTATCGACATAGTCACCGGCATGATCCGAGTCGGCATACACTATAGTTTCTACACCCGTTCCTTTGGGATACCATAATCCTAAACATGTCGTTCCCTTAATGTATCTAAATATCCTTTTCAAGGCTTCTAAGTGTGATACCTTTGGATTTTCTTGAAAGCGAGCACATAGACAAACACTAAACATAATGTCGGGTCTACTAGCCGTGAGATAGAGTAAGCTACCGATCATTCCTCTATATTTAGTGTTATCTACCGATTCACCTTCCTCATCCTTGGTGAGTTTAGTGTCTGAAGACATGGGTGTGTTAGTTGGTTTTGAGTCTTCAAGACCAAATTTATTAAGCATATCTTTTATATATTTAGATTGATTAAAGAATATGCCATCTTCTAGTTGTTTAATTTGAAGTCCTAGAAAGAATTTTAATTCACCCATCATACTCATCTCAAACTCATCGTGCATGATTTTAGAGAAATCATCACATAGCTCTTGACAAGTTGATCCGAATATGATGTCATCAACGTATATTTGAACAATGATAATATGTGATTCCTTTTTCTTGGTAAAAAGAGTATTATCTACTAATCCCATGGTGTATCTGTTTTCAACAAGAAAAGTCTTAAGTCTATCGTACCAAGCTTTTGGTGCTTGCTTAAGACCGTATAATGCTTTATTGAGTTTGAAGACATGATGTGGTTTCTCATAGTCGGTAAAACCGGGAGGTTGAGCAACATATACTTCTTCGTTAATAAACCCATTAAGAAATGCACTCTTAACACCCATTTGAAATAATTTAAAGTCATAAACACATGCATATGAAAGTAAGATTCTAATAGACTCGAGCCTAGCTACCGGTGCATAAGTTTCATCATAATCAATCCCCTCTTGTTGATTATAACCTTGTGCAACAAGCCTAGCTTTGTTTCTAGACACTACACCATTTTCATCCATTTTATTTCGAAAAACCCAGTTCGTTCCAATTATAGTTTGATCTTTAGGTCTTGGAACTAACTTCCAAACATCATTTCTAACAAATTGGTTTAACTCTTCTTGCATAGCAATTACCCAAGATTCATCTTTTATTGCTTCATTTATGTTTTTCGGTTCAATGGTAGATACAAAACAAAAATGATTACTTTGATTTTGGGCTTGTGATCTTAAGGTTCTTTGATTAAGTTGTCATATGACCTTTTCTAAAGGATGACTTTTAGATTCTTTGATGTTTATAATTTCATTATTTAATGGTTCATCTTCCTTGTCATTTTCAATTATTTCTTGACTTTCTACAAGCTGACTTTCAATTAAGTCATCTTCTACCAAAGGTGATGTCTTAGAGGGAGGTGGACTTTCGTGGAATGTTATGTTCAACGATTCCTCGACTCTCATTGTTTCTTTGTTTAAGACAATGTAAGCTTTACTAGTTTGTGAATAACCAAGAAATACACCTTCATAAGACTTTGGGTCAAACTTGGTGAGATAATATTTAGTATTAAGAATGAAACATTTACATCCAAATACTCTAAAATATCGGAAAGTTGGATTTTTACCTTTATATAGCTCATATGGTGTTTTGTTTAAGAAAGAACGTATTAAGACTCTATTTAAAATATATGTTGAAGTGTCAACGGGGTTACACCAAAACTTTTGACGAATGTTTTGTTCATTAAGCATTGTTCTACTCATTTCTTGAATGGTTCTATTTTTACGTTCTACTACTCCATTTGATTGAGGTGTTCGAGGAGCCGAGAAGTTGTGTGTTATACCATTTGTATCACAAAAGTTTCCAAATTGTGTTTCATTGTCAAATTCACGACCATGATCCGTTCGGATCAACACAATGTTAACACCTAGTTGATTTTGAATTTTCTTGCTAAGAATTTCAAATTTATCAAAAGCTTCATTTTTGGTTTTCAAAAACAACTTCCAAGTAAACCTTGAATAATCATCTACTATGACCAAAGTGTATAAGTTGCCTCCATAGCTTCTTATAGCGGATGGACCAAACAAGTCCATATGCAAAAGTTCTAGACACTTAGATGTGGACACCATGTTCTTAGCCTTATGACTACTATGGGTTTGCTTACCAATTTTGCAAGTGTCGCAAAAGTGTTGGTCATATTTATGTTTAGGTAAATTTCTAACTAGCTCTTTTGAAGATAGATTTTGTATAAGTCTCATATTAGCGTGACCTAAGCGTCTATGCCAAAGAGTTGAGCTATCATCTAAAGTTGTTAGACAAAGTTTGTCATTAGATGTTTTATCTATTTTCATGACGTATATATTATTTTTCCTAACTCCTTTAGCTATGGTGATACCATCTTTTAGTATTTTACTACCATTTTTTTCAAATAGTACTTTATATTTTTTATCACACAATTGGCTAATACTAAGTAGATTAAATCCTAACCTATCGACATGAGCAACATTTTCAATAGTTAGTGAGTTATGAGCGATCATACCTTTGCCAATGATTTTGCTTTTGAGATTGCTTGATCGGGTCCAGACAGTCAAGTTTATCACACAAGCTAACCACTTGTGAATGGTCAACCGTAATAAAATTGAAACAGTCTAAAACCAATACAATTAAGATCAGAGGAGTATAGTGTTACCTCAGGTCGTTAAGTCCCAACGAGGTGTGGACACTGTAATACAACGAATCTGTGATCGGGTGATATTGAATGGGAAAAGGTTTGTGAATTTGGAATAATTATACCTAAAGAGAAAGTTTGTAAAATCAAGGGGCTTAAATGCAAATTAAAGAAAATTAAAAAGCTAAAATATATTAGATAAACGCTATCACTATTTTTAAAATCGATAAACGTTTAAAACCTAAAATGAACGTTTAAATAAAATTACGTTAACGTACAAAATAAAACGTGAGTTTTAAGAAATAAAAGGCCTACAAATATGAAAATGATATTTTTACAATCCTAATAATAAAAGAAAATTATTAGAAAAAGAAAATTATTTTTAAAACTATTTATTTAATTTTTATTAATTAAAAACTATTTTTAACTATTTAATAATACTCTAAAATATAAAAAAATATGAAATAAAGCTAGAAAAGTAAAATTATGACTTAGAAAAATCTAAAAGATGATAAAACTTATTTTAAAACTGAAAATATATTTTTTAGACTTTTTATGTATTTATTATTAATTAATTACTATTTAGAACTAATTAAAATGCTAGAAAATACTATTTAAACTAAGAAAATTATGGAAAAATATTTTTTTGGCTTTTTATATTTATCTTAATCTAGGAAAATTGAAAACATATTTTTTTAAAGATTTTCTGATTTATTTGTATTAAAAGCTATTTAAAAATGCTAAAAACTGAAATTAAATACAGAAAAATAGTAAACAGTGGCAGAAAATTATGAAAAATTCAGGAAAATTCTAAAATATTATTATGATGCTAGGTAAATTAACAAAAACTAGATGTGAACACAGGATAAGCTACTGCTAAGGAAACTGAGATTAAAAGCTATTAAGCAAATAAGCTATAAGCTAATTGAGTGTACCAGAAGCTACCAAAAGCTTTTCTAAGCTAAAATCAACTTAAGTGCACCTAAAGTAACTAAGCTTAACCACTGAATTATAAGCTACAATGATTTGGTGATTTAAAAGCTTAAGTGCCAAAACAGTTTTTCCTCTTAACTTCTAGCTTAAGCACAAGCTTAACTAATAAGCTAAATTGAAAACCAGATGATTGGAACTCAAGTCCACCAGCCAAAGAACACTTGTACCAAAATTCAGATCCTAATAAGCTAATATGAGACTTGTGCAAGAGCTGCAATATGCCTGGTTTACACTCAGTGTACTGAGTGTGAACAGGGCATATGGGGGCTTATTGGAAGCTGATTAAGAGCTTATAGAAGCTTGATAAAATTCAACAAAAATGAGATTACTAAACTAGACCAACTGAACTAGTAAAATCCAAAATATCACTTGATTGTGACCAGAATTGAATACATGAGAAATTCATAAAGTTTTGCAAAAACTGGTTTTTCAACTTTTGACTTTCAAAGACAGAAATGAAACTTTGACTAATATGAGTTTTGATTCTAATTTATGAACTGAGATTGATGAAATAAGCTACAATGATACTGAGATAAACTAGCCTATCTAAATCTAAGCCTAGTAGAAGCCATTGTTTGGCTAAATACTAACTCATTTGAACACTAGGAATGGTTTTAACAGATTTTGACTTTAAGACAGAATAGATTCAATATAATTACTCAAATGACTATAACTAGCCTATATGAGAATGCAGAATCAATACCTAACCAGTATCTAACCCTCTAGCACAGTTTTTCTACTTTTGCCAAACACTCTATTACAAACTGAAATGCAATCTAAACTTAACCCAACCTAATAACTAATCCATGACAGCTATATAATATGATCTAGCTACCATATGGAAAACATTATAATGCAATAACAACAATGATACCCAACAGATTCAAGTTACTTTATTTCTAGAGTGGAACAGTAGTAAAAAGGAATTTTAAGAACAAATTACTAGAACTTACAATGGTTCAACCACTGTGGCTTGCTAACACATGATTAATAAGCCACTATCCTACTTATATCAACCCAAATTAACTGATTCCACCCCATTTCCAGCTCTGCATCACTAATTCAATCCCACAGTTGACTTTTGTTGACTGAGGTAATTTTGAGAGTAAAATCTTAGTAGAGATTTTCTGAGTAAATAATAAGCTCAAGTAAGCTTATAAAAGCTTATATGGGAGCTTATAATTGCATAACATCAACTACAAACAACATTCACATGAACTTGATATTTTGAAATTGCAAATTGCATAAGATAAATTCGTACTTGAAATTGAATACTGAAAAAGGGTTTATAATATACTGAAATTACATAAAAAAGTACCTGGAAGCTTAAATAAATACTGGAAATTGAAATTTTACTAAAACGACATTACCTAATCTAAATTATACTACTCCCCTCTTCATACTGCTCCCTTTTTCTTTATATTGATCTTTTTAGAGTCTTTGTCGACCTCTAAGTGCTTCCCACCTCATTCCAGCCATTGGATGCATTGAATTCATCATAATCTTCCATGTGTCAATTTTGGCGGGAAAAGATCATAAGCAGGTTTTTTGCATTAAATGAATTTTGGGTGTATGTAGAGGTGGAGGGGAGTGGGTAATGAGCTGGAGACAGGTGTGAGGTGGAAAGGTGGTGGTTTTGGAGGTGGTATAGTTTTACAGTGTCTGGCTTTGCTTGTGAGGGAGAGGGAACAGGGAGAGCGGATTTATATTTTAAACCATGGGTTGGGCTAGAGACTGGGCCAGCTGAGAAGTGGGTTTGGGTTTGGGTTTATTAATAAAAAGGGGTCCGGTATGGCTTTTGTAGCTAGTTAACCCAAGGACCATTTATGCAATTCGACCAAGGTTAAGGGATTGAACCTGTCAACATTCCAAAGTTATCACAAGGACCAAACTTCTCATTTATGAATAGAACAAGGACCACTTTGGTATAAAATTCCATTTTATAAATCCAAGGACTATTTTTGACACTTTTTAAACTTTAGGGACCTAAGTTGTAATTTTGCAAATTTTAAACTTCAAGGGCTATTTCTAACAACTTGTGAATCCCAAAGGACCTTAAATGATTTTTTACTTTATTTTGATTTACCAGGGACTATTTTTGACAACTTTTGAAACTTGGGGGACTAAAACTGCCAATTATGCAAACTTGATACGTTTTTCATCTGATTTTGGTATTTTTGCATTTAAAACACATAAAACACTTATTTGTGATATTTTCATCATTTTGATGCATTTCTAAGTGTTTTCAGATGTTTTTGCAGTTTAAATGGTACAAAAATGATGAGTATTTAGACACTCATCATTGCTACCAAAAGTGACATTACCTCCGTCATACTCTTGGTATGTTGAGAAGAGGATTTTGTTGCCCGTCATGTGTCGTGAGCATCCACTATCTTTTATCCATTCATCAGGTTCCAATCCAACTTTTAAGCATACCTAAGACACAAATAGTTCAAGTGTTTGGTCCCCAATATCTCATGGGTCCGTTTGGGTTAAACATACCATTTACTTGATTCATGTATGGAAATGATGGGTAAGAGTTCCATGGCATGTAATCTGGAGTTTGATATGGTCTAGGGAAGTTTTGATTCCAACCGTTATGTTGATAGTTGGGTTTTATGTTGTGGTTGCTTTTAGGAAAGGGGCGTTTGGCAAAAGGTGTTTTATGTCGTTGTTGAGTAGTTTTAGATCTAAATTCATTTCTAGAAAGTCCTACTCCTGATGTAATAGCAGGTTTTAGTTTAATATTATCCTTGGTTTTTGATAACGCTACACGCATCGTTCGGGGTCAAAGGAACTTCCTTTTCGTCGAGCAAGTTTTTCAACACCCTAGGCAGTGAACCTAATCGTTGTAGTGTAGTATTAGGGTAAGCCACGGGTATTGATATCGTTCTCTAGGGGAATAGTGTCGTTAGGCTGAAGTGTATGTCGATTTAAGTCTAAAGGTGAGGGATGATTATTTTTGTATTTTTATATTTTATGAATCTCGGTTGTGAAGGGTAGGGTGGAATTAGTTGCTAGTCAACTATCCCAAAAGATACTAACTAAATTATGGGTCTACCAGGAACGTGAAGCGTATCTACTTATGATGTATTACTCCTTGCTAGCTTTCCAATTCTACCTACTGAATTGTCACGTCCTATTGATGGTTGAATTGTCACGTCCTTATTCTTAACGCGTTGTGTCTTCTAAGGTCGTAGGGTATGCGTTTCTCCTTAACTCTTTGAAGTTACCTAAGGTCAATGACTATGAAATCTCTAGGATTCATAAACTTAACACTAAGGTGATCTTTGGATATTTAGCCTACAATTCCACTGGTAACTACAAGCTAAGGTTCAACAAAGATTAATCAAGCATCAATAACATAACGGATGACCTATCGCAATACTAGGTCAATCACAATTAAGATAAGAGACAACCAATCAAACAAGAGACAGTAGGATGCAAGAATTATAAACTAAACCAATTAGACTAATTGAAATTGTCACACCCCTAATGATGAAGATAGACACAAGCATCACTAAGAAATCAATAAGATCTAATTAATTATATACAAGTTTCATACAATCATAAGCAAACACTATGAGAATTAGCCAAACATAATTAATGAAGAGCAAGCAACAATTATGATAATTGAAGACATACCATAGGATTGGATTAACAAACAAACCATTACACGATGTTTATAGAGTGTTTGAAACCCTTTAAGTTGCTGGAAAAACATCTACCTAAACCCTAGAATCGGACTTAGGGTTTAGGGCTTACAAAAAGTGAACTTATAATGTTATATTTATAGGCAGATTTTCTGTCGGCAAAGGGTGACAGCGTCACACCTAAAGAGTGATGACGTCACGAAGGCTTTTTCACCAAACTTTAGATTTTCTCGTTCCGGTCACGTGGGATTTTGAATCACCTAAATCCGAGTTCGTATGCAAAAGTCATGGCCAAAACAGTATCAGCTACTTTGCGCGCATGTTGTGATAGTCTTGATCAGCTTGTGACGGCGTCACCTTATGTTTGTGATGCCGTCGGCTTTACCTTCTGACGCCGTCGGGATCAAATCTAGGCCGTCTGAGTTGCGACGCCCTACTCTTTTAAAACCTGATGCCGTCACTTGTAAATACGCAATTTGGCTACTGAGTCGTCTCAAGAAGTCTCCTGACGGCGCCGCAAATAGAACCTGACACCGTCGCCTTATGTTTCAGCAGCCTGAGTGTCTCGATTCTTGACTTTGGCCATTTTCTTCGTATATTCGCGCCTTTTCATCCGAATAAGTGTCATTCCAGCAATTTGCCTTCAAGAGACCTAAAAAGTGAAAAGGAACGAAATTAGGTAGTAACGGATACAAAAGTGATCAATTAAGGGATTAAATGACCTCTCAAAATGGTACCTTTTAAATCCTTATCAGTTTTCTTTGTTACTTTGACAAATTCACTACGGTCCGTGTCGCAAACATTCTGTCCTGCTGCAGTCCCCACGGCACCATTTTTTACATCGGACGAATCCCTGTTTTTGGGTCCGTCTGGTCCGTGTTGTACTGCATCAGATTTGACAACTTGTTTGTCTTTTTCGGCCGTTTTGGTTTGACTCTTTGGAATTAACTTCTCATTAAATCCCAGTCCATTCATGTTTCCTGGAGTTTTTTGAATTCTAACTATTTCATTGGCACAAGCAATGTTTTTTTTAAACCTTTTAAACTTAGAATTATGTTCGATTAGAACATCTTGTGTGAGCTTTAGTTTTTCTATTTCAAGATTAAGCTTTTGACATGATTTGTAATCATCGTCCTTTGCTTTTCCCTTTTCTAATCGTTTTGCCTTTTCTTTTAACTCATAGACTTCATTTTCTAAAAATTCCTTTTTAGTCTTTAAAAATGTATTTTTAGTTATTATTTATAGACTAAGCTCACACAATTAATTATATTGTTTTTGCAAAGTGTCATCATCAATAGAGGAATAAGATGAGTCGGAATGTACCTCGTTTGACTCATGTTCCATTAGAGCGATCTCATCCTTGCTCGACTCTTCATCATCCTCACTATCACTCCAAGCACCACTTACAAAAGCTCGTTGAGTTTTGCTTTTAGGAGGCTTGGGACAATCTCCTATTAGATGACTTGCATCACCGCATCTAAAACACTTTCTTTCACCTTTACCTTTTTTGTCATATCGATCTTTTCGGAATGGCTTCTTTTCTTCTCGAGGTTGTCTTACAAACTTTCCTCTTCTTCTAAAGAACTTTTTGAAATCACTAACGGCCATGACATATGATGCGCGCCAGAACAGTCAAGCTTTATCACTCAAGCCTGCCACTTGTGAATGGCTGACCGTAACAAGCTTAAAACTGCCTAAGCACGAATGCAATGAAGATCTGGGGAGTATAGTGTTTCCCCGGGTCGTTATGTCCCAGCGAGCTATGCAATGGATCACCCTACGAATAGTGATCGAGAAATTTGAACAGAAAAAAAGATTTGATATGATTATTATAACTACGGAAAAGCCAACAAATTACAACGGCTTAAATGCAAATTAAAGGAAATTAAAAAGATAAAATCTATTAAATAAACGCTATCACTATAATTAAAATGATGTTTTGTTTTTATGTTTTTACAAAACTGAAATAAAAACTACGCGACGTACAAATAAAAATGTAAAACTTACACAATATTAACCTTAAAAATATGAAAATGATATTTTTACAAACCTAATGATAAAAGGAAATATTTAGAAAAAGAAAATTATTTTTATAACTAATTATCTAATTAAAAACTATTTTTAACTATTAATTATTAATCTAAAATACAAGAAATTAGGAAATAAAGTTAGAAAAATAAAATTATGAATTGGAAAAGTCTAAAATATCAAAAGAGAATTTTCAAAACTATTTTTGTAATTTTCTGATTATTTTTCTATTTTTTTACGAATCAAAAACTATTAAAAACTAATTAAATTACTAAAAATTACAAAATAAACTATGAAAAATCTGGAAATTACTTTTTTTACTTTTTATATTTATCTAAACTTAAGAAAAATGAAAAATTATTTTTTTTGAACCTTTTCTGAATTCTTTGTATTAAATGCTATTTAAAAATGCTTAAAAACTAATTTAAATTAAGAAAAATAGCAAATCAACTTAGAAAAATCTGAAACTTTCAGGAAAACTCTAAAATTAAATAAGGAAGCTAGGAAAATTGGAAAAACAAGGGATTGTGTGGAAGAAAATGAAACTGCTAAAGCAAGTGCTTATAAATAAGCACTTTAATGAGCCAAATGAACAAGACAAGCCACCCACTGATTACAGAAGCTATGTTATGCTAAAATAACTCAAATGACACTAAGAACAACAAGCCTTAACCTCTGAGATGCAACTACAACAGATTTGAGGATAAAAGCTTATGAGCTTAAAATCAGTTTGAGGGGTCTACTTTAAGCACAAGCACAAGTTACAAATTAAGCTAAAACTGAAAACTACAAATTGGAACTTATTCTAGACCTGGTTGAGATCAAGTACACCAAAACTCAGACCTTGGGAAGCTCTTATGAGCCCTGTGCAACCTTGCACAAAATCTGAGAAAACTCAGATCAACCTGAGAGTTGTGAGCAGGGGAGTTAGGTTCAAATTCACAAGCTTATTTGAAGCTTATAAAAATTTGACAAAAATCAACCAAAATGGTAATAAGCAAGGAGACCAGTTGAAGTTTATGAAATGCCAAGTCTCACTTGATAAGACCCAAAGATGAAATCATGAAAAATCCTTCTAACTGAGCTCAAATCCACTTTTTGCAATTTTGACTTTTGACAATAGTGAAGAACTTTGACTAAAATGAACTTTGAATCCAATTTTATGACTGATGTTGATGTACTATGGTGTAATAAACATAATGCAAGCAATGTCAATGATTTCTAAACACAAATCAAGGATTTGCAAATCCAAAAACTCAACAGTTAAGCAAGCAAGACAGATTTTGTTAATGTTTGACTATTGAGAGTTGCAGGCACATTATTTTGACAGATATGAGTCTATTTAGAGCTAACAAACATGAACCAATCAAGAAGTATACACTGAACAAGCCTTAAGGGCAGTTTAAGCTATAAACCAAACACACCTTTATTTAACTGATTTGCAAATTAAAATGGGATAACAACTGATTAAGCTTGCACAAATGATCAAACTACATTTACTTAACCTAAACACAGATTAACTAACAGGTTTTAACTACTTAAGACTACTAAAACAGATTATCCCAATGAAACTTGAAAATAGCACTTACAATTGGTCCAAAGCCACTATGGCTTGCCAACAGTGAAACCAAGATCACTAACCTATCAAATCCAACCCATTGCTTCCAATTCTACCCATTTCAAGTTCTGAAACAACCCATATCATTCCTGCACCAATTTTGCTCCAAGTTTGACTTGTGTTGACCAATTTCTAAACTGCTTGAAACTTAAAAGTGAGCTTGCAAAAAGCTTTAATAAGCTAGTGGAGGTTTGTTTGAGCTTATAATTAGGCTTCTTGAACTTTAACAACAGATTTTAATATGGAAATTTGCAACAGTTGAGATAAAATATGAAATGTGACCAAAGGCTTAAATTGAAACTTGATAATAGTTTGAATATACTGAAAAACCTTTCTTTAATACAATGGAGCTTGAAAATACAAATACAAAACTAATTAAGACTAAGAAAATGAAATTCGACATACATTGTTTTTAAAACTAACTAACTACTTCTTTGTTGCTTCCTCTTGCCCTTTTTATATGCTCCCAACTCTTTCTCTCTCTTTCTGAGTGGATCCCAGCAACAATATGAGCCCTTGGATGCCTTTTGAGCCATCTTGGCCGTTTGATGGAATTGGCGGGAAAATTGGTTTTGATATCAGAGACAGGGAAAGGGGTTGCATTAATTGCATTGGGAGGGTTGGTGAGGAGGGGGGAGACAAAGGGTGGAGTAAGGTGATTTTTGGTGGCTAGAGGTGGGATGGTTGCAGACAAGTATGTCGGGGAAGACAGGGTTATAAGGGGGCGGGTTTGTTTTGTTTAAACATTGGGTATTGGGTTGGTTTCGGGTCATGGGTAGCGGGTAAAGGATTTGGGCCAAGGGATTTGGTCTGGGCTTGGGTTATTAGAAGGGTCCGGTTGGTTGTTTATTAAACACAAGGACCAAATTGCAATTCTTCAAATCCAAGGGACCAAATCTGTAAATTATGAAGAGTAATCCAAGGACTAGTTTTGCCAATCTTTAATAGACCAAGGTCTAGTTTTGACACTTTTGAAAATTTCAAGGATTAATTTTGACCATTTTAAAAATCCAGGGACCAAAACCGTAATTTCTCAAAACTTTTAGATTTTTCACCAAAGGACTAAATATGACAATTTATGATTCCAAAAGGACCTCTGGTGACTTTTCTTTTAAAATAAATGCCTAGGGACTGATTTTGCCATTTTCTGAAAGTCGGGGGCCTAAACGCCAATATTGCAAACTTTGATTGATTTTCCTTTGTTTTTGCACATTTTGCATTTAAAACACATAAAACACAATCCCTGGGATATTTTAAGTATTTTGATATCTTTTTGATTGTTTTTGTATGTTTTGGCAGTTTAAATATGATAAAAATGATGAGTATTTGAGCACTCATCAATCCCCCACACTAAACTATTGCTAGTCCCTAGCAATCTTTTGAGAAAAACTTAATGGATTTGCATCTCTTTACCAAAAGCCATTACTTCTGGAGTAGCCAAATGTTTCAGTTCAAGTAAGAACCATGGTACACCGATAACCATGTGATTTTGAGCAAACCACCAGCTTTCAACGGATTTGATTTTGTCTTTACCAGAAGCCGTTTGCTTCTGGACTACCCAACTCTTAGATAAATTATCAATATTATCTTTGGTGAGCTGATTACCAATTATGGTTTTTCCACTGCCTTTACCACAAGCCATAATCTTGCGGGCTAGCCAACTCTTCACTTTTTAGGATATGGTGAGTTGAGAACCATACAATTTTGGGCAAATTGCAAGCCGTCAACGGATTTGAGATATCTTTACCAAGAGCCGTTTGCTCCTGGATTAGCCAATCCTTTAGTTTATTAGACATGGCGGACTGATAACCAGATGAGAAAGTGTAGAACACTTACTCCAAAAAAAAATTTGGCCAAAAACGGGGGGATTGGGCGGATAATTACATGATAAAATTCGTGAGAATTCCCCCCCACACTTAGAAATGAATATTGCCCTCAATATTCAGAGTACCGGCGGTTATGCCGAAACAAAGAACGTAAAAGGGAAATACTACGGCCATTATTTAGAAAGAAGATTTTTTTTTTTTTTTTTTTTGAAACTTGCATATATACACAACATGTGGGCAACCCCCCACACTAGGGTGGTAGAAAGTAGAAAGAAGTCAGAAATATGGGTGAAAACCCATATGGCATGCTACTGTTTTTGATTCCCGAGTCGCTAGCTTGACTCGACCCCGTATTCATTTGTTCATGGGGAAGCAAAGTGGAAGAAACAATCTCCATCGGACTTTCATTCAAGATATTTGGAAAAACATTTGAAGCACGAGAAAGTTCCACACCGATGAGATATATTCCCGGTTCAAGATAATGATACATGGAAATGCCGGGATCAAAAATAATGTCTTCAATCCCGAAGGAGTGAAGAACAGGAGAAGCTACGAGATAGGTGAAGAAGAGAAAGAAAGTCATGATAATAATCATGACTAACTCTTCATCCTCAATAGGAGAATTCATAGTTTCATGAATCTCATCAGTTAAGCTTGCTTGATCAAGACATATTATGGGAGTGTCTAGATCAAAGTAGAAATTATCATACTCCGGCGGAGATATGATATGAGTGAGTTCATCCGAGAACTCCATGAAGGTGAATGAATCATATTCAGAGTTGATATGAGTGGGTTCACTGGTGAACTCCTCCAATGTGCATGATTCATAATCGGGAGAGAATTATGAGAATGAAAAGTGGTACTGCCACTAATCTTCTCTCCCATATTATCAAAACAAGAGGCTTTCATTTCCGGAATAGAATCATCGGAAAGAATGTCACTATCCTTAACGGGGATAGGAGATGAAATAGGTTTCTCTTTGAAAGCCTCGATTTTAGAAATGAGAAGATTGACATTCAATAATGTTGCTCGAAGAGCTTCATCTTTGATTTCAGTGTCGTAAGAACTTCATCATTCTCTTCTTCTAAGCTAACAAGCTCAGAAGGTGAATCTTCCACATAAATGATGTCTCCACAAGATAACGAATCATCATCATCAGAATCGGAGAACATCTCAACATGATCATTTTGGAAGACAAGAGGAGGAGGGATATCACACACATGATCAAGAATTCCCTGTGACTCTCTTGGGATTGGGACAAGGTTCTCAACACTAGACTTTATGAATTCGTCCGATCCTTTTCAGAACAGTGTCAAGATGCTCATCCCCCATAATAAGAGAGTGAGTGGGAGCTTCGGTGTGATAGCAGTTGTTTGAGATGGAATCTCAACTGCTGGGATATCAACCGACCGAGGAGGTTAAGAAATATTATTTTTAAAAGGATAAAAACCCTCCTCGTCATCATCATATAGAGCTGCCTTAAGAAATTGGGAATGCCTTAGAGCTGCATGCTCTAGGGCTAATAATTCTTCCCTAGCTTTGCGAGCCTCCCGTTCTTCGGCCAGCAATTCTCCTATGGTCTTTTCACCACTCACTTGATTCTTAAAGTTTTGAATTATATCATCAAGTTTTTTCATTGTGGTTTCAAAATCTTGGGAGATTTCTTGAGACAACGGCTCAGGTGGAGTTTGAACCGTATAGTGCTGTGGAGGTTGGAAATTGTCAAACATGTAAGAGTCATGATTGCTACAAGGAACGGGTTCCTATTTGACAATCGAGCTGAAGTGGGGACCTCCACAGACTCACAAAGAAACTGTTGAGTCCGGACTGGTGAATCATATGGATTTTTGTCATAACCAAAGTTCTGAGCATCACTGGAAAATTGTTCATAGACAAACGTATTTCCGGATTGACACTCAAATCCTTGGTGAGGACCTCCACAATATTCACAACAGATATGTTGGTTATATGATGATAAGTCGGGCTGTGGTGGGTAATTGGAAAAGTTTGAGGGGTCGTTAAATGAGTTCTGATTAGGATAATAATCAAATGAATTCCTCGAACCACAAAACAAACAACTCCTGTTATGAATATCATTACCACATTGTACACAAGTACACCAGCGACAGTGGTGAACCAAAAGAGGCTCACCACAACCGACACAAGGAATAAACGATTGCATTTGAGAGTTATGAAGAGGAATCAATTCATTCAAAGTATCAACAAAACCAACATGATGATCCGAATGACTATCAAGTCTCAAAGAACATTCTGAAAAATCCGGAGGTGGGACAAGTGGTGTGCTCTGAGAGCTAGCAATTTCCACCACTTCCGTTATGGTCTCCGGTTCTGGTTCTTGAGAAACGTGAAGATTAGGCAAGTCATTCTTGCTAGTCACCGGTGTTTGAACGGGTTCATCGTAATCAATTCTAATTCTCGACCTTTTTTCATCGGCTTGAATTTGTTCGATTAGATTACGGGCTCTATTTTCAAAGAAAGTGTCCTCGTAATCCTCGGTGGGTGCTTGGGGTAGCTCCGACGTTTGAACTGGTTTGTCAAGATTAGAATGTATTTCAGGTTGTGGCGGGTGGTCGAAATAACTTTGAAAAGAATTTTTGATTGATAATTCGCACGAATTGCAAAATTCGCTTGAACTAGGCCTTCCACACCGCTCACACACACTTGTGACGATGATGTTGACGATTGTCGACATAAGAATTAAACATATAGAGGGTTAAAGAGATAGAATCAAACGGTTTTGAGGTTAAAGAAGAGTAGAATCAAACGGTACGAGGGGGTAAGAGAAATAGAATCATACGGATAAGAGGAATGAGAAGAGTATTTTTGTATTTTTGGATAAGAAAATATAAACATATACAGATGGATGGTATGAACAAAGAGTGAATATCCAAATCACTAATCTGCTAAACGTAAGATAATCAGCACAGCTCCCCGGCAGCGGCGCCAAAAATTTGATGCGCGCCAGAACAGTCAAGCTTTATCACTCAAGCCTGCCACTTGTGAATGGCTGACCGTAACAAGCTTAAAACTGCCTAAGCACGAATGCAATGAAGATCTGGGGAGTATAGTGTTTCCCCGGGTCGTTATGTCCCAGCGAGCTATGCAATGGATCACCCTACGAATAGTGATCGAGAAATTTGAACAGAAAAAAAGATTTGATATGATTATTATAACTACGGAAAAGCCAACAAATTACAACGGCTTAAATGCAAATTAAAGGAAATTAAAAAGATAAAATCTATTAAATAAACGCTATCACTATAATTAAAATGATGTTTTTGTTTTTATGTTTTTACAAAACTGAAATAAAAACTACGCGACGTACAAATAAAAATGTAAAACTTACACAATATTAACCTTAAAAATATGAAAATGATATTTTTACAAACCTAATGATAAAAGGAAATATTTAGAAAAAGAAAATTATTTTTATAACTAATTATCTAATTAAAAACTATTTTTAACTATTAATTATTAATCTAAAATACAGGAAATTAGGAAATAAAGTTAGAAAAATAAAATTATGAATTTGAAAAGTCTAAAATATCAAAAGAGAATTTTCAAAACTATTTTTGTAATTTTCTGATTATTTTTCTATTTTTTTACGAATCAAAAACTATTAAAAACTAATTAAATTACTAAAAATTACAAAATAAACTATGAAAAATCTGGAAAATTACTTTTTTTACTTTTTATATTTATCTAAACTTAAGAAAAATGAAAAATTATTTTTTTGAACCTTTTCTGAATTCTTTGTATTAAATGCTATTTAAAAATGCTTAAAAACTAATTTAAATTAAGAAAAATAGCAAATCAACTTAGAAAAATCTGAAACTTTCAGGAAAACTCTAAAATTAAATAAGGAAGCTAGGAAAATTGGAAAAACAAGGGATTGTGTGGAAGAAAATGAAACTGCTAAAGCAAGTGCTTATAAATAAGCACTTTAATGAGCCAAATGAACAAGACAAGCCACCCACTGATTACAGAAGCTATGTTATGCTAAAATAACTCAAATGACACTAAGAACAACAAGCCTTAACCTCTGAGATGCAACTACAACAGATTTGAGGATAAAAGCTTATGAGCTTAAAATCAGTTTGAGGGGTCTACTTTAAGCACAAGCACAAGTTACAAATTAAGCTAAAACTGAAAACTACAAATTGGAACTTATTCTAGACCTGGTTGAGATCAAGTACACCAAAACTCAGACCTTGGGAAGCTCTTATGAGCCCTGTGCAACCTTGCACAAAATCTGAGAAAACTCAGTATCAACTGAGAGTTGTGAGCAGGGGAGTTAGGTTCAAATTCACAAGCTTATTTGAAGCTTATAAAAATTTGACAAAAATCAACCAAAATGGTAATAAGCAAGGAGACCAGTTGAAGTTTATGAAATGCCAAGTCTCACTTGATAAGACCCAAAGATGAAATCATGAAAAATCCTTCTAACTGAGCTCAAATCCACTTTTTGCAATTTTGACTTTTGACAATAGTGAAGAACTTTGACTAAAATGAACTTTGAATCCAATTTTATGACTGATGTTGATGTACTATGGTGTAATAAACATAATGCAAGCAATGTCAATGATTTCTAAACACAAATCAAGGATTTGCAAATCCAAAAACTCAACAGTTAAGCAAGCAATACAGATTTTGTTAATGTTTGACTATTGAGAGTTGCAGGCACATTATTTTGACAGATATGAGTCTATTTAGAGCTAACAAACATGAACCAATCAAGAAGTATACACTGAACAAGCCTTAAGGGCAGTTTAAGCTATAAACCAAACACACCTTTATTTAACTGATTTGCAAATTAAAATGGGATAACAACTGATTAAGCTTGCACAAATGATCAAACTACATTTACTTAACCTAAACACAGATTAACTAACAGGTTTTAACTACTTAAGACTACTAAAACAGATTATCCCAATGAAACTTGAAAATAGCACTTACAATTGGTCCAAAGCCACTATGGCTTGCCAACAGTGAAACCAAGATCACTAACCTATCAAATCCAACCCATTGCTTCCAATTCTACCCATTTCAAGTTCTGAAACAACCCATATCATTCCTGCACCAATTTTGCTCCAAGTTTGACTTGTGTTGACCAATTTCTAAACTGCTTGAAACTTAAAAGTGAGCTTGCAAAAAGCTTTAATAAGCTAGTGGAGGTTTGTTTGAGCTTATAATTAGGCTTCTTGAACTTTAACAACAGATTTTAATATGGAAATTTGCAACAGTTGAGATAAAATATGAAATGTGACCAAAGGCTTAAATTGAAACTTGATAATAGTTTGAATATACTGAAAAACCTTTCTTTAATACAATGGAGCTTGAAAATACAAATACAAAACTAATTAAGACTAAGAAAATGAAATTCGACATACATTGTTTTTAAAACTAACTAACTACTTCTTTGTTGCTTCCTCTTGCCCTTTTTATATGCTCCCAACTCTTTCTCTCTCCTTTCTGAGTGGATCCCAGCAACAATATGAGCCCTTGGATGCCTTTTGAGCCATCTTGGCCGTTTGATGGAATTGGCGGGAAAATTGGTTTTGATATCAGAGACAGGGAAAGGGGTTGCATTAATTGCATTGGGAGGGTTGGTAAGGAGGGGGGAGACAAAGGGTGGAGTAAGGTGATTTTTGGTGGCTAGAGGTGGGATGGTTGCAGACAAGTATGTCGGGGAAGACAGGGTTATAGGGGGCCGGGTTTGTTTTGTTTAAACATTGGGTATTGGGTTGGTTTCGGGTCATGGGTAGCGGGTAAAGGATTTGGGCCAAGGGATTTGGTCTGGGCTTGGGTTATTAGAAGGGTCCGGTTGGTTGTTTATTAAACACAAGGACCAAATTGCAATTCTTCAAATCCAAGGGACCAAATCTGTAAATTATGAAGAGTAATCCAAGGACTAGTTTTGCCAATCTTTAATAGACCAAGGTCTAGTTTTGACACTTTTGAAAATTTCAAGGATTAATTTTGACCATTTTAAAAATCCAGGGACCAAAACCGTAATTTCTCAAAACTTTTAGATTTTTCACCAAAGGACTAAATATGACAATTTATGATTCCAAAAGGACCTCTGGTGACTTTTCTTTTAAAATAAATGCCTAGGGACTGATTTTGCCATTTTCTGAAAGTCGGGGGACTGAAACTGCCAATATTGCAAACTTTGATTGATTTTCCTTTGTTTTTGCACATTTTGCATTTAAAACACATAAAACACAATCCCTGGGATATTTTAAGTATTTTGATATCTTTTTGATTGTTTTTGTATGTTTTGGCAGTTTAAATATGATAAAAATGATGAGTATTTGAGCACTCATCAACATACTCCTCATCTTCACTACCGGAGCAAGATTCGTCATCATCACTTGAATCCGTTCTTGCTTTTAGAGCAACGGATTTGATTTTTTCTCTTTTTCCTTTGATGATTTCCGAATATTTCTCCATCACCATTTCGTGTACTTTTAGGTTTCCGATTAGCTCGTCTAGTGTCACTTTTGAGAGATCTTTTGATTCCTCAATAGTCGTCACTTTAGCTCTCCACTTCGGATAGAGTGCTCTAAGAAATTTCCTGACAAAGTTCTTATTACGAAAAGATTTATCAAGTGCTTTAAGTGATGTAATAATAGTATTAAAACGAGCAAAGTCACAATCAATGGTTTCATCTTCAGGGATAACAAATTGTTCATATTGTTGAACAAGAAGATCAATTTTGTTATCCTTGACTTGTGAATTTCCTTGATGTGTAATAATCAAAGATTTCCAAATATCTTTAGCGGTTTCACACATCAAAATTCTTTCATATTCTTTTCTAGGCAAAGCATTATAAAACATCATTTTACCTTCAATATTTTTAGCAATTAATTTCTTTTGTTCATCAAAAGAAATATCTTTTGTTGTAAAACTAAAATCTCCTTTAACAATAACAAACCAAATATCTATATCTTTTGATTTTACATATGTTTCAAAACGGTTTTTCCAATAGATAAATCCATTGGTTTCAAAGAGTGGTGGTCTTTGCATAGATTGCCCTTCTTTAAAGTTTTCAGAATCCATGGATCGTTTCAAGTTTATAAAATACAATATATTTTAGAAATTCTTGAGCAACGAGGCTTTGGTACCAATTGTGGAAAACTAGAAGGGGGTTGAATAGTTTACCGATTAAAAACTTTGTTTTGAAACTTATTAAAAGATCAATTGATATTGATCTTAGATATGTTAGTGAATAGTAATCAACAATATGTAAAGAGTAGTAAGGAAAGAAACAATCAAACCACAACAAGTTGTTTATAGTGGTTCGGTCTACAAGGACTCTTTTTCCTTGCCCTACTCCACTCCCCGAGTCTCACACTCGAGAGTTTAACTTCACTAGTCAACAAGCTCCTTTCACCGGCGGAAAAACCTTTACACTTCGCTTACACACTATTTCTGACACTAAGCTAGATGTCGAGTTCTTTTCACGGGTACAATCACTCCCACACACAATGTATTTTAAGGACTAAAATACTAACCACTCACACTCACAAGATTATGATGGTTTGATACAACAATGATGTATGAAACAACACAAGATCATACAACAACAAACAAACAAGACTTCCAACTTCTTGTTGAAGCTTGAATGTATCTTGATCTTCTTTGCTACAAAAGAGATCACTAATATGATATGAAACTGAGTTAGAAATGTTAGAGATAATGAATGTATGAGAATATGATAGAAAGGGATGAAAAACAACTTGGTTTGGCTTTGCTATTTATAGCCAAAAACATCAGCAAGCACCACGGACCACGGAACCCTTAAAAGGGTTCCGCCCGTGTTAATATTTGGTGCCGCCGAGGTCTGACAACAAGATCTCAAAATCTTACCAAAGTCAACCAAATCTATCCAAGATTGTGTAAGATATGTAGAGTCTAAATCTACATATAGAATCTAGTGAAATCTTCCAAGGATTTCAATGATGCACTACATGATGTCATGTGTTTGTTTTTCTATTTTTAGAAATTTGTAAATACATATGTAATGTTTAGTTTTTAAGAAACCAAAACATTCTTGAACTAAAAACTACTATCATACATTATGGTTTAGATTCATATCAAGATATGATTAATCACAATGTAAATGCTTGAGTGATGAAGATATAATTTTGGAAAAGCTTGTTTTAATATCTATTAAACTTGACAAGCTTTAAGCTTTATAAAAATTAAATTTACTTTTATCGTTAACAAAACTTAGGTAAAAATCAAAAATATAAATAACGTTTAATGACGATATTTGTATTAGCAGAGATAACAGTGGTTGTGGTGGTTACCATGAATGAAGGAGGGGTTGTTGGTTCACCAGATAATATTGAGCGTTGACCGTTGACCAACAAACTCCTCATTATGTGAGTTGTTTTTAAAGTTAGTGTTTGATTAACTGTTAAATGATGAAAATTTTATTTAATTTGTTGATATATTGTTTTTAACTTGCTAATAACCTGTTTATAATTGTGTAATTTTGCTTATTATTTAAGTGTTAGTTTATTCTACTTTTAACTGCATTTGAATGTTGTTTTTGTATGTGATTGCTTCATTTTAAAGCTGTTTTGAATCTGCTCTGTATCATATGTGTAGTATCACTTATGATATTTTAAGTTAATGATGGTATAATTTTGCTTGAACTCCATTGGATTACTATTATTATTTATGTGAATGCTTCATATTAAAGTTATTTTGAATTTGATGTGCAACATATATGTGTGGTATCACTTATGATATTTAAGTTGATTATAGTGTAATGATTGTTAGTTAACCTCTTAGTTTATTTTGCTTGTACTGCATTTGGATTGCTGTTTTTATTGATATGGATGCTTCATATTAAAGTTTTTTTGAATTTGTTATGCATCATATGTGCAGTTTTACTTGTGATATTTTGTGTTATATCTTTTTTGTTGTATGTGTTTTTGTTTGTTTTGATGAATGTGTTGTATAGCAAATAAGATGGTTCAGTTAGGTGTTGTTGTCATCTTTTTGTCCGCTGTGGGTATCTATGTCGACACATATTTTGTTTGCTCAAGAATTGTAATGTCGTATGTATCTTAGCACAGTATATACTGTGGCGTTAGACAAGGGATTTAATTCCACCTGAATTGAGGAAGAAAATAAATCGTTATTGTGATAAGAATGAAATTATCGAGAGGATTACAATTGAGGCATCTACTTTAGTGGACGCGTGTGTACATGTATTTGATAATAATTTTTCTATGTTTGGTGATTTTGAACAAGTTTTTTTTTTTTTTTTAATGAGTGTTTGAGGATTTTGCGTTGATTTTTCAAAGATTTATATAAGTGTTAAAATACTTTCAGTTTGACATGAGAGTTTCACTTTTATGTATCACTTGTAATACCACACTTTAAAGGTAAAGAAAAGTGTTTAAATTTTAGGCGATGCCCGGTAAAATATGACATATGGTGTCTATTAGTTCTTTCATATACACTTAGTAAAATAAGAACTTCATTATCACATGTGGTAAGATGTGATATTTCACATTCTTAGTTTAGTTGAATATCACAATTGATAACACATATATGTAGAGAACAAAATCGATAATTATTAACATTTTATATGAAGTTGATTATCTCTTATGATAATTCACATTCTTAGTTCGATATCCCAATTGCTAACTCAGTTATTTAGAGAACATAAATATTATCATTATCATTGTATATCACCAACCAAAAGATTATAGTACCAGTTGTTAAAAATAAATTCAAACATAACACGAAACACATTGTCTATGAAATAAAATCAAAGGGATTAGATGTAAATGTTGTCATCAACTTGTTGTAATTACTGTTATTCTTCAACAATCTTCCTCTTCGTTGCTTCATCAATCAGTTCATTCATTTTGCTCTCATATGGGTTTTCTGCTACAAACCTATTTGCATACTTTATCATCAGCTTCTTTTGGTCATTCATTTCATCAAGAAGGAGAACCTGTGATATGATAGGTGGTATTTGTGATATCACATGGGTTTTTGCTTTTTCAGTCTGTTTGTAGAGATGTTTTGCTTTTTTCAACCACAACCATTGTTGCAAGTCCCGGGTGATTATAAGCTATGATAGCTTATGTTCTCATCCTATATGGTTATAATTCATGTTATGAAAGTATAAAACCAATTGAAAAGACTTGGTTAGCTTAGCTCGAGTTCGCAAGCATAGTAGTGCATGTTTGACGTATTTTATGCCATAGCTAGTTCATGAGTTTATAATCATGTTCATATTATTCATGGCTAGTTTTCCTATCATGTTTATGTTAAGTGTTAAGTTATGTGTTAATATCCTACATGTGCATGTATCATAATATAGTCTCTCGAGACATAATCATGATCATTCAGCTTGCATTATACGGCCCAGGTGAGTAACGGATTTTCAGTTAACATGTTTAGTAGATTAAGCGTGTTTAGTATATATATATATATATATATTTATATATATATATATGCCTTGTTATATCTCAAGTAATATGCAAGTCAAGTATTCAGGTGACCTTTGTGGTCAAATATGTAATTCGAGTATCACGTTGACCCGTATGGTCATATCCAGTGTCATGTTGACCAATGTGTTCATATTTAGTATCATGTTAACCCGTATGGTAATATTCAGTATCATGTTGACCCCATGTGGTATTCAGTATCATGTTGACCAATGTGGTCATATTCAGTATCATACTCACCCATGTGGTCGTAGTCAGTAATATGTTATAGCTCAGCCTCAATATTATTCATCGTGCAGTTTCAGTATTTAGTTCATTCTCAGTATATGCACAACTCAACCTCCACATTATGATATAGCTTAGATTTTGTTTATACTATGACATATTTCAGCTTTAGCGTTTAGCTTAACTTAAGTCTTAGAGTAAGTTCAAAATACATCATCGTGGTTTGTTCAGTATCCCGCTTTACATCACCCGGGACTTGCAACAATGGTCGTGGGAGATCTTTTTGGCACACACTCATCCCTTCGTTAATAAAGTTAGCCACCATACATCCTCCCGTTAGTAAATTATGTCAATGAGGACTAACGGTGCAAATTATATCACCATTATCTCCTAATGCAAGAGAAAATATTTGCATCAAGGGTCTTCTTTTTATACCTTTTCTATTACAATCGAGTCTCTAGGTTAGGTTAGAGCTTGATTGAGTTATCAAACATTCTATCATTCGATTTGGTTGTAAAGGAAGTCTTGTGTCTTGGTGACCAAGCCTAGATCGTGGGAGATCAAGTTGGGGTTTGATACTTCCGGTGGGAAGTCTTTGTGGTTAAGTCGAATCACGAGATTCTTTTGAGTGGTTTCCGAGGGCGGAATACCGTTGGGGAGTAGTTCTTCTTTGTGAGCACCGATCTTTGTGCATATCGGTGGAGTGAAGTTGTAACGATTTATAGTCCATCGAAAGAATTATACTTAGTGAATAGTATGTTTCGTGGATTCGCAACTGGACATACGGATGGTATAAACCCCCCATCCCGAACCAGTATATATTGTGGTGTCTCTTTACTTGCTTTATATACATTGGATGTGTTTGTAGTTGTTGGATTTTTTGCTTACACCACAATTTGATCTTTAAGGCTTGAAGTCTTTAAACTTCGAAGAAGCCGAAAAGAGCGTATTCATCCCCCCCCCCCTCTACGGTTCTACAGGACGAAAACGTAAAAAAAATGACGAATAAGTAAAAACAGACGAAAACGAATAAAAACGTAATAAAATAGAGGAAAACGAATAAAACCGTAAAAAACGACCTGATAAGGTTTTAAAATGTACCTTTTTGAGGGGTCGTTTAAGCCCTTATTTGATCACTTTTGTATCCGTTATTACTTAATATCGTTCCTTTTCACTTTTTAGGTATCTTGAAGGCAAAATGCTAGAATGACACTTATTCGGACGAAAAGGCGCGAATATACGAAGAAAATGGCCAAAGTCTAGAATCGAGACACTCAGGCTGCTAAAACTGAAGGGGACGGGGTCAGGTGTTAACTGCGACGCCGTCGCATCACTTTTGTGACGGCTCAGTAGCCAAATTGCTTATTTACAAGTGACGGTGTCAGGCTTTAAAAGAATAGGTCGTCGCAACTCAGACGGCCTAGATTTGATCCAGACAGCGTCAGAGACTGAAGGGGACGGCGTCACAAGCATAAGGTGACGCCGTCGCAAGACTAACGTGGCCAAGACGAAACCCTAATGACGGCGACCCTACGGCGTCACAAATCAAAGGGTGATGCCGTCGCATATGTAATCTTATATATAGAATCCAAATTTTTTAGTTTTCAGAGTGTAGTCTTTTGGAGTAAAAACCTAAACCGGAGTAAAAACCTAAACTGAACCAAGGCTGTCTTGTAGAGTATTTTAGGGTTCCAAACCCTATCTTACATCAAGATAAGTGTTTTACTTCATTAATTTAATTATGTCTTCAATTACTTGTGTGTATTCTTGCATGTTCTCCATGTCCGGCTAATTTACTTGTGTGTTTGCTTAGGGAATATGAAACTTAATTATTGAATATTGTTTGGTTGTCTCTTATCTTAATTGTTAATGATCTAGTAATGCGATAGATCATCCGTTGTGTAGTTAATGCTTGATTAATCTTTGTGAACCTTAGTTTATAACACCTAGAGTTGTTGTAGGCTAAACCATCCGAAGAGTACCTTATAGTTAAAGTTTATAAATCCTAGAGACTTTGTAGGCAATAACCTTTGGTAGTTTCAAAGAGTTAGGGATAAACGCATACCCTACGACCTTAGACACACAACGCGATTAAGAATAAGGACGTGACAATTCAACCATCAATAGGAGATAATTAAGGAGTAATAAAACCTAAGTAAACACATCTTTAAACCATCATACGAGCACACAATAATTAGACATAGACTACCCTCACCTTAGTTAATTAGATAATTAGATAGTAGAAGTAATCGGTAGAAATACCAACCCCGCAAATCCAAACCCCGAGATTCGTACCTTTCCATTTCCTAAAAAACATAAAACGATAAAAAAATAATTTTCCTCAACCCCAACCTTAGCGTAGTAACTTCTCACTAGCATTCCTATTCCCCTAGAGAACGATATCAATTCCCGTGGCTTACCCTAATACTACACTACAACGATTAGGTTCACTGCCTAGGGTGTTGAAAAACTTGCTCGACGAAAAGGAAGTTCCTTTGACCCCGAACGCTCTGCGTAAGCGTATCAAGTTTTTGGCGACGCTGCCGGGGAATAGAATAGCTAGTTAGGAGTCCACCTCATTTAGGTTTCTTTGCTTGATTCCTATCAAGTAAATTTTTTTCTCAATTTTAGCTTCCTCGTAGTCTATCCCCCTTCTTCGTGACCTTTGTTCGTAACCCCATCACTTTTCATCATGGAAGGTGATAACCAACCACCATTCATCAACCTACCACCAAATGACCCGCCAAGAGGCTCTACACTTGGTGAATACTCGAGACTAAGCCACCTAGGCTATAGGAACACCATTGAGCTTCCCGACCAAGCCCAAACTACGGCCCTGCGATCCGACACCATCCGGTTGGTGCAACACGAATGTGCATTCCATGGACTTCGTTCCAAAGATCCTAATCAGCATCTTAAGGATTTCCTTAAAATTGTCGATTCCATCGACCTCGATGCTACTACTCGGGAGACCACGCATCTGCGTCTCTTCCAATTCTCTCTACGGGACCAAGCTAGTAATTGGCTTGAGCGACTTCCCGCCGGCTCCATCTCAAGTTGGGATGATCTCACCTCTCGCTTCCTTGCTCAATTTTTCCCACCGGGGAGAACCACTAAGCTTAGTAATGATATCTTGATGTTCCAACAACGTCAAGGTGAATCTCTCTACGAAGCATGGACTCGATTCAAGGACTTATTTCATAAAGTCCCTCATCACGACATTGATCTTTGGCTCCAAGTCCAACTCTTCTATGATCATGTCAACTTCCCCACCAAGCGATCCATTGACCAAGCTGCCGGTGGAAAACTTAGTGATCTCACCGCGGAAGAATCATGGGGTATAATAGAGGACCTTGCTCTCTATGACAACGAAATTTGGAATGACCCCCGTGAGTTGCCCAAAATCGTTAAGGCAATCTCCTTGCCTCCCATTGACTCACAACCTTCCGACCGTAGGATGCTCGAACTTGAAGATGAAGTTAAATTCCTAATGAGCTCCTACGAAAATCCTAAGTCTTCACGCCAAGTGAACAAAGTTTCTTCCTCGTGTGAGCCGTGTAGTGATCCTCATAACACGCGCACTTGCACCCGATTCCCCGAACAAGCTTCCGTTGACTACGCATCCTCGCGTTTTAATGGAACGGGAGGAAGATTTCCTACAACACCCGGACCTAGGACTTTTAATGACGCCCGAGAAGCATGGAAGGGCAAGCCCGACTTCTATTGGGGACAAACCAAAGAATTCACTTCCAATGATTTCTCATGGCCCCCATCTCATGGCCCTAACCAACAAAACATTGAGGGGATGTTGCAACACCTAGTCGCATCCCAAGAAGCTCAAATAGCTAAGCTCTCGGACCGTTTTAACAAACAACAAGCCGAGATGGATAGGAAGATAGATAACCTCTTAAAAGCCATGACCAATAGTGATAGGAAGGTTAATGCTATCTCAACTCCCGAACCTTTCGGTGTTGAGAATAAGGACCCAAGTAAGTTAGCTAAACACGTCCAATTCATCAATACCATCACCTTAGTGAATCCTAATAGAACAAATGACGAAGCGGACCATGAAACTATACTTGAGGTTAATGAAACAACCGAGGAAGTAGATGAAGTAGACAATGACTATTTTAATAAATTTCCTACGGAAGAAGAACTATCTCGCCACCCTCACTTAGTGCGTGACCTCCGTCACATGTATGTTAGGAAAAGCCCTAGGATCAAGTTTGGGAACCCTTGGAATCTTAACATACCATGTTGCATAGGACACCTTTTCATGGCAAAGGCCTACATTGACCGCAAGTCCGCAATAAACATAATGACTAGCACCTACTATAATTGGGTAACGAAGAAGCCTATCCCAACTAGGCAAGAACCCGATAATCCTAGGGTTAGGTGCAATTTTCTTGGTAGAATTAAGGGATTGCCCGTTTATGTAGGTAGTTTCACATTTCCTACGGACTTCATAATTGTGGATTATATTAGTACGGCCATAGATCCTAGCTTGTCCCACGTTATTCTAGGAAAACCTTTCATAGAAAACACTGGGATGACTTATGATCCCTCATTAGGAATAGTGCGATTCAAAGATGATACCGATGATGTGGCTTATCAAATGCCGTTTAAAATTGAGAAGTTTTCATCACTCTCCAATGATGAAAAGGAACTTAAACTATCGGTCTATTATAGGAATGAGGAGGATAAGGAGAAAGGAGTAGATTATGTTACGGCCAAGATTTTCGGATTTTATAAGGATTGCTTGAACTTAGGACCGGAATATAGAACCGATTGGGGAGAGGACAACCTCTTAGAAAGGTGCATCATAGGGCACTTTTACAACATGGAATCCCCCAATAGAGACCGTCATGAGGAATAAGGTGACGGTAATGAAGTCACGTAAGGGCACGACTACGAGTCTAGCTACAAGACTCATAAATAAAGAAAAGCGCTTCGTGGGAGGCAACCCATGCTTAATTGTTTGCTTGTTTGTGTCATATATCCTTTATTGATTGTTTATTCTCATGTTTAAATTTGTAAAAATGCTTTATTTTGTTTTTAACCTCGTCTTAATTACATATAAAGGTATTTTACATAAAGGATAAGTGTAGGGAGGATTACACACGTTTTCAAAAGAAACGTAAACATGAGAATTTCAATTAATTAAAAGATATACATGTGTGTTTGTTCGAGTCAAATGCTTGTATCGAGTCATAATATATGTTTTGCAGGAAATTTTTCCAGATTCTAAAGATGTAAATTTTCCAGAATTTTTTTCAGAAAATCGCAGACCAGTTTTTGTCAGGAAGGAGCAAAAACAACTGATTACTTTTTCTGGTTTTCTGAGCTACTTATAATTTTTTGGAATTTTCCACGTCTTAATTTTCCAAAAATTCTGTAAACATCCATTCGACAAGCATTATATCCTAGTTTAGTAGAGTCTTATATATATTATTACCGCCGATTTTACGCGAAGGTTTCGTTTGTTTTCTTCAAGTGTGCAGATTTAATTTATCAAGAAGAAGATACATAAGATGAGAAGGAGCTTTTCACGCAAACGTTCTTCTTGAAGAAAGATGTAACCACCACTTTACACGGATCCTACCGAGCTAATCAGGGGAGTACTAGTTTCTTTCATCTTTTATTACCTTCCATTATCATAACTTTGATACTTTCGGGGAACATTGAGGACAATGTTCAGTTTAAGTGTAGGGAGGGAAAATAAAACGGGAACTTTGAAACTATGCTTATCCTTGATTATTTGCTTTGTCCAATTGCATTTGTGTAATAAACCATGAGAAAATGTCGGTTAGGGTAATTTTGGCACCAAATTTAAAATTTTTCATGACATATAGGAGTGGGCCATTAGTCTTAATAAAGCGTCTCATGGATAGAAAGTTATATGACTAGCACAAAAACCCTTTACCACTTAAATTCCACCCAAAATGTGAGGATCGCCCTTAGATTAGCAGGAATTAAAGCATTCATCTTTAATGCTTAGTGTGTGAACCGGTAGTATATTAGATTCTAGAACTTGTTTTGTGATGCATCCCGAGATCGCTAGTAAGACTACACTTGTGTAGTTAGGAATAACCCTTGTTTGATACCCGTAATATAATTACTTCTTCCACATCGGTTGAGTAATTCCCCCACACCTTTGCGTTATACTCATCTTTAGTACACGATACCCCTAGTTAACCCCTCAAAGCCTATCCTTTTCGCGGTTCTAGTGATGTTTCGGTTTTCCGGAATATCAATGAAGAGCATTGTTTACACCCCACCCCCAAATGTACACCCAAATCGCCTTAGCCTACCTTGTATGCACTCACTTTTAGTGCATTATTGTTATCACACTAAAACCCTTAGTTCAATTATCTAGTTGCTTGCATAAGTTGCTAAGTCGAGTCATATCCTTTGTATACAGTTTTGGGACGATTGGGACTCATGGGAAAAGTTAAAGTTTATGAAATGATGGGAATGGAACGTTAAATTCAAATTCCCTTTATTTGCGTAATAATGTACTCCAAGTGTTTTGATCTTTTCAATTCGGGTCAAATTAGTGTTAGAGTAATTAAAACTCAAGTGTAGGGATGTGCATATAAATCCTTATAGTTTTGATGTTATCGTAGAGGATGGTAGAGTAAAAATGTATGAAAAAATAAATACATAAATAAAAATAAATAAATAAATAAATCAATAAATAAAAAATACGGGCTACCATCCTACATCTATCTTTAATTTATGTTTGTTTGTTTCAGTTATCTAGAGTCTAGAGTGTCGAGTCTTGGCTTAGCAACGCCATTCTTCGCATGCTTGTAACATAAAGATTTTTGACTTGCCACCACTAAATAGCCTATCCCACCAAACCCTTTGTTTCCCTACCGTAAGCCTAACATTACAACCCTTTAAAAGACCTATTTGATAGTCTTTCCTAGGTGCTTACGCCAAAGCGATGGAGGTTTGATCTAGTCTCAAGCCTATGGTAATCTATGTACTAGGACCGGTTAATGAGTGTTTATCTTCCATTTCCAACTTGTTATATTTCATATACACCCGAGAGATGTGAGTATCCAACACCCTATGTGAGGTGCTAGTATGTAATTTCCGTGTTTGTTGTGACTTTTGCGGGGCTTATATGTGTTGTAGATTGTTCTAAACCAATGATTCATGACCCCTAACTTATAAATTAATTGGCTAAAAGCACATTTGCTTGAGGACAAGCAAATACCAAGTGTAGGGATATTTGATAAGGTTTTAAAATGTACCTTTTTGAGGGGTCGTTTAAGCCCTTATTTGATCACTTTTGTATCCGTTATTACTTAATATCGTTCCTTTTCACTTTTTAGGTATCTTGAAGGCAAAATGCTGGAATGACACTTATTCGGACGAAAAGGCGCGAATATACGAAGAAAATGGCCAAAGTCAAGAATCGAGACACTCAAGCTGCTAAAACTGAAGGGGACGGCGTCAGGTGTTAACTGTGACGGCTCAGTAGCCAAATTGCTTATTTACAAGTGACGGTGTCAGGCTTTAAAAGAGTAGGTCGTCGCAACTCAGACGGCCTAGATTTGATCCAGACGGCATAAGAGACTGAAGGGGACGGCGTCACAAGCATAAGGTGACGCCGTCGCAAGACTAACGCGGCCAAGACGAAACCCTAATGACGGCGACCCGACGACGTCACAAATCAAAGGGTGACGCCGTCACATATGTAATCTTATATATAGAATCCGAATTTTTTAGTTTTCAGAGTGTAGTCTTTTGGAGTAAAAACCTAAACCGAACCAAGGCTGTCTTGTACAGTATTTTAGGGTTCCAAACCCTATCTTACATCAAGATAAGTGTTTTACTTCATTAATTTAATTATGTCTTTAATTACTTCTGTGTATGCTTGCATGTTCTCCATGTCCGGCTAATTTACTTGTGTGTTTGCTTAGGGAATATGAAACTTAATTATTGAATATTGTTTGGTTGTCTCTTATCTTAATTGTTAATGATCTAGTAATGCGATAGATCATCCGTTGTGTAGTTAATGCTTGATTAATCTTTATTGAATATTTTTCTTTTGTGTTAGGAGATAACGCAGAAATAATTTGCAACGCTAGTTCTCATTGATAGATTTTACTAACGGAGGGATGTATGTTGGCTAACTTTACTAACGAAGGGATGTGTGTGTGCAAAAAAAATCACATGGATGTAAAGCGGGACAATGGACAAACCACAAGGATATATTTTGGACTTTACTCTAAGTATTATGTAGTAATTCAGCTATAGCATTAAGTTGTGTCTTAGTTTCAGTTATATGTCATAGTCCAGCCTCAACATTATGTTATATTATGGTTTTAATACTTCAACTTCAGATATGTTGTGTCACAGTTCAGTTTCAGTATTATATTATAGTTCTGTTGTAGTATGAAGTTATAACTCAGTCTTGGTTTATGTTATAGTAAAATTTTAGTATTTAACTCAACTTTAGTTTTATGTTAGTTTAACCTCGTAATCATATTATAGCTCAATTTCTATATTCAGTTTAGCTCATCCTTAATTTATATATGAATATTATGTGTGAACAGTTCTAGACTCAGAACAGTTTAGTAATAAACTTAGTTTCAATAAGCCATATAATAATATTGTATGCACATTAGTCCCGAATGGGGATGAATGCTTTATGCGTTCAGTAAGGTGCACAAAGTGTTTTATGCATTTAGTTAGGTGTGCGATGTGTTTATACCGAGTCCTTGCAAACTACACATGTTAGACGCGTCTTACGTGCGTTGTGTAGAAAGGCCGATGGGTTCTTGTTTGCCATGTGAGACGAAAACACGTCCAATTTATCCAGTCACGGATAATCTAATGGCTGACATTTCATTGCTTGCCCCTTTTAAAATTGAAATGATAACCCATTTTCTCGTACGTTGTAACATTATCATATGCTATAAGCCTATAACAATATACTTCATCTATCTCAAATTATAAGTCCATTTTCAATTTGCACAAAATTTAATAAATTTTCACTAATTAATCTATTCATCAATCAAAAGTAAAAAATAGACTTATAATTTGAAACGAAAAGAGAAATATAATAAGAAGTATACTAGTTTCTTCACCGGTTTACCCTTTATTGTACAAAATGATTTTTTCTTTTTATAGTTTCTTTATGTTGTAAGTAGTAAGGGGGTGGCAATGGGTTCGGTTTGGACTCGGTATGGGGTGATGCCGAGCGGCAACACCGCCGCTACGGATGCGGCATGGCCGGGCATGGAGGGAGATCGACAATGTTTGTCGAATTGGCATGAAGAAGGGGTGAAAAATGTAGCCGTTGCAATGGCTCTTTTTCTAGCCGTTAGACCCAAAGTTATGGTGGTTATGATGTTGGGTAAGTGATGGTTGGTCAGTTATATGTTGAGGTTGAAGAAGGTCAAATGAGCTTGAGATATCAAAATCACTTGACGAATAATTGGTGCGGTTGTTTCACTCTCAGCAGTAACTATTTCTTCCATTTGTTTTTTTTAAACTTATTGTGTATGTGTTTTTTTTAATGTGTGAGAAATGATGGTAAATAGAAAAGTAGAGTAGTAATGAATTTGAGGAGGGGGGTAGGACAGGAACGAGTTAATGTATTTGGAAGATGGTACTAGTTTGTTCGACTAACAGTTTGTTTGAAAATTTTTAGTCAAACTTGTCACCAAATATCTCCCATAAGTGAAAGAAACTAGAGAAGTAAAAAATCAAAAAAAAAATTAAATTAGGTGAGACATGAAATCATGATTACTAATAGAAAAATATGATGATGCATGAGAGAGGCATGTGATAAGATGACAGAATATTATTGGTGAGTGAGGAGGCATGAAAGAGACATCAGATCGTGACTGCCACCACCCTAATCTTGTGCGAAAAGTTGTAAAGTGCATTTGTGACAAATATACAAACTTCTTCGAACACATTTTTTTTCTCATGAAGGTACTCCATAATAATAGAGCTTCATATATAAGATATAAGATCATTTGAGGACAAAAGATTATTTACATACCAAGGGATCAATCTACACCCTCCATTTTTATTTGATCTAATGGATGAGATTAATCCCAACAATATAAAAAACCAACTTTCATCATTTTTTTTCAAATATTAATAATTTTTAAACCGTTAATCGTTAAGCGGAAAAAAAAATATCATTGCGACGAGCATTTAATTATCTTTCTATAGATAGGCACTTTGATATACTTTCGACAAAAAAAAAAAAAAATTCGTATTTTTCACGTTTTTTTTAAAGTTTTTTTCGTTTTTTTTACGTTACTGAAATTTGCATTGAAAAATCATATATGATATAACACTAATTTGATATTAGTGTAAAATCATATATGATATGTAATATCATATGTGATATTAGTGTAAAATCACATATGATATCACATATGATATTACATATCATATATGATTTAACACTAATATCACATGTGATATTCAATTTAGTGTTTTATTATATATGATTTTTTTCATGCAAATTTCAATAACGTGAAATAAACGAAAAAAAAACGAAAAAACGTGAAAAAAAATGAATTTTTTTTCTTTTTTCGAAAGTATATCAAAGTGCCCGTCTATAGAAAGATAATTAAATGCTCGTCGCGACGGTGTAAATATTTTCGCTTAATGATAAACGGTTTAAGAGATATTTAAATTATAAAAAATTTGTGAAATAATAAAATGCTTTTAAATCTCATCAATTGATTTTCTTTTTAGATGGATGGTGGAGATGAGTCCCTTGATATGTGAGAAAAATTTGGTATGTAAAATAACTCTCCTTCATATATAAAAGCCATATTCAACTATTATAAATTCATTTCCATTTATAGTACCCATTTCGTCACAAAACTATTGTATCTGACAAAAATATGCAATTTAAAAAAATATATATATTTATTATTATTTTAAAAATTTAAAAACAATAAAATAACAGTTTTGTCATTTGATAATTAAGTAATATTTTCATTTAAACAACTAAAAACAGAAAGGTTAACAACAATATTAGGACACGAATGGGGTGTTTCTTTTTTGATTTGGAGTGTCTTACTGTCTTATATGACACGTTTGGTAGAGAGAATTTCAAATAAATGAAATGAAGCAGATAATAGAATCTTAGAAAATAGAAATCAGTAGAGAATTTTGTTTAATTATAATGTTGGTAACAACAGAGACTTGACACGAGAAATGAAAAAAAAAAATTATTTAAATAATATTTTGTCATATAAGACTCACATGTATTTGTTTGTTGATTTTTTCTTAAAAAAAATATTTTTTATTTTTTCTAAATAACAATTATTAAAAAAATATTTAAAAAAAATTAAATTATTTAAAAAAAAAAAAAACTTATTTTAAAAAAATATATATATTTTTTTATTTTTTTTTAAATTTATTCACTTTCTTTAGAAAAATTATTTAAAAAAATTATTTTTTAAAAATGTATTTATTTAAAAAAAAAAAAAAAAAAAAAAACTTGTTTTTTCTAAAAAAATATTTTTTAAAAATGTATTTATTTAAAAAAAAAAAACTTATCTTTTTTAAATATATATATATTTTTTTTAAAGTATTTTTTTATAATGTACTTATTTTAAAAAAACTTATTTTTTTTAAAAAAATATTTAAAAAAAAACATATATTTGGAACTAAAGAACAAATATAAGTTGAAAAAAAAAAAAAAAAAAAAAAAAAACAAAAACTTATCTTGAAAAAATATTACGAATACAATTCTCATTTCTCCAATTTCCCAACCAAAAAGGATGGAAATCAAACTCTAAAATTTACACTACCAACTCCTTACTAATTCTCTCAAATTCTCCTCAATTCTCCACCTTTTAATTTCTCTAACCAACCAAACAAGAGAATTCAATTCATTTCCATTTCTCTTTTATCATTTCTCTCTACCAAACACACAATGTTAAGAGGGGTGAGCTTAAATAATAAAAGTATGTTTTTTCTTTTTTGTTAAATCTTCTATATCACAAAGGCAATAAAAACATTACTCCTCTCTAATAAATGACTTATATAACACTAGTCGGATACCCGCGCACAGCGGCAGCGATAAATATAGTTATATGTGTTTGGTTACTCGTTTAATGAATTCGTTTCACAACACTTCGAATGTATATGTGTTAGTTGTATGTGTTTGTTTGTGTTACCCGTAGCTTTCCCGTGACATCATTATTCTCGCATATAAAAAATACCCTCGCAATCTATTACAAGTCAAACACTCCCCCAAAAGTATACGATTTTGACGAATCAAGATTGTATTTATTGAAATAAAAGTTAAAGTTGTAAAAATTTGACTTAAAATAAAATAAACCCACTAAAAATATAAAAACTAAAAACTTATAAAAATATATAAAAATAGATGTTGAATTAAAGATCATAAAATTTTAGAAAATATGGTGAAATTATATTATAAAAAAAATAAGTAGATAAAAAGATATTTCAAAGTAAAAATAAATATGAATTTTTAGTTGAGAAGTGACACATGTCATTTTATAATTGGAGCTTCTTATCTTTCTTTTTAGTGGTTAGGAATTAGGCTTGTAGTTTGTTAAGAAGTGACACATGTCATCTAATTATTTGAGCTCCTTATCTTAATTTTTGGTTAGGAGTTAGGCTTGGGGTGAGGTTTGTATTTTACATGCATTATAATATAATATAGATAGATAAAAAAATATTTCAAAGTAAAAATAAATATGAATTTTTAGTTGAGAAGTGACACATGTCCTTATTTTACTTTTTAGTGGTTAGGAATTAGGCTTGTAATTTGTTAAGAAGTGACACATGTCATCTAATTATTGGAGCTTATTATCTTAATTTTTGGTTAGGAGTTAAGCTTGGAGTGAGGCTTTGCTTTTACATGCATGATAATATAGTATAGAAAAACCCAGCAGCCTCTTAGTATAGGAAGAAGAGAGTAAAAAAAAAATAAAAAATAAAAATCTACTTTTCAACAAGAGAAATGATATATGAACTTAAATTTAAGCCTAAACTTAGACCTAAAATTATTTAGCATCATCTTGATGGGTTGTAAAATAAGTGGGTCCCTATCTGCAGATGATGACATTTGGTTTTAGGTCAAAGTTTAGGCATAAGTTTAAGTTAATGTATAATTTTATTTTTCAACAATACTCAAAGGTCGATACTATTGTTAAAATTATAAAATAAGATATTAATAAATCATCATTGTGATTGTGACCTATAAGAAATTAATGACGCTCCCATCGGAACTTAATTGATAAAGAACAAACGAGCCCCACACTCAAATTCCAACCTCCTTTTACCATCTTTATCCTGAATGTCGACATATTTCACAATCTCAAAAAAAAAAAAAAAATTAAAGTGACATTCGAATAAAACAAAATATTAGTCCATTATCTATTGGTAAGCAAGAAAGGATTATAGTGACTAGTGAGTAGTATAAAACGAGTAGGTCAGCCCGCACGTTGCTGCGGGGCGGCCGTTTTTAAGTTTTTTTGTAGTTTGTTCAGCCTTTGTGTAAGTTCCGTTGCCATGAAAGCATTGTGTCGTGTCGATATGAACTTTTTGCAGCGGGATTTGCTCAAGACCTCTAAAAATTGGATTTATCATTCATTGTTTACCATTGAAAAGGCAATAAACATATTTATACTAATCTGAAAAAGACAATGCCAAACACCCTGTTTTGCACCTATTCAGGCTGCAATAACAGCTAAAAAAGAAACAAAGAATGATAAAAGTATAGCTAACCTCCACTTATTACTATATATTTTCATTACATCACTTCATCAACTTGCAATTTTTTTTCAGAAGTATGAGAAGATAATGGTTGGTTGGTCTCATTGTACTTTAAGACCCATATCTGTTGTAATATTTGACAATGCAACATACAACTTTATGTGACAAAAGCTCAACTCCAGGAAGTTCAAAGCATCAATCGTGTTTTTTGCTGATGGCTGACTCCCGAGTTTTTCAAGAAGACTGCGGCACCTATACAAAGGTGTTAGAAAAATATGACAGCAATATAAATAAATTCCCACAACGATTCATGAAAAAAGAACTTTAAAAGCACCAGTAACATCAAATAGACCAGTAACTAATTACGGAATTTTTTGGAAACTGAAAATTTGTTAATTTTTACTTAAACAATGTCAAGGAAGTTCGGCATATTTTCGTGGTTGGGTTTTGTTATATTTCGTCTCACAGGATCAAATGGGTCAAATATGAAATTAACTATGAATAAAAAAATTCAAGAAAAAAAAAATCTTTTGATTGTTTAGTCAATATTCAATCAATTAGGATTTAGGACGTGCACAAAAATGATATGTTCCGTTACCCAACCCGTCTATTTTGCATCATGTAATCCGTAAGCTGGAAATTACGGGCTTATGCTATAGTATAAGCTAAACGAAATTAGCTGATAAGGCCAAACATAAGATCTTTTTAATATAAGTTCGTGTTTATGATTCGAAACTATATATGCTGAATTACTATGATTATAATATATGCTAAAGGGTGTTTTTTAACGGGGCAAATGTGATTTTATTACGGACCCCGATTGTTGCATTAGACCTATAAATGCCGTACTTTATGACCCATGGTAAAAATAAGTTAAATGCTCACAAATAAGCTTATAAAATACCTTATAATTTGGCCAATGAATAGGTTCCAGTTCTCTTGACTTCTGCCGTTGTGGATCAACCGAGGTACGGAGGGTAAGCCGTTTGTGTTGCGTACTTCAACCACTGTTGCACAATAAACAACAATTAGATATTGCATACAGTTGGTTCTTGACACATTGTTTTGCTTATAATTACATCTAAAGATTTAAGCATATGAAAATATTACAATAAACAACAATTAGATGTTGTGATCATTTTGTTAATAAAATATTTACACTTAATCTTAAATATGAAAATGAATGCTATGACAGTAGATAAAATTGGTTGCATAACAGCTTTTGAATTTATAAATTCTTGTGATAAGGAATTACAAAATGAGTTAGGTGAATCTCACCAATGATGTCGTAATGAGTCAATTTTTAGCATGTTACAAACTCCTTGAAGTAGCAAAGTTCATTCAGAAATTTGATCAAACATCAGGTATGATCTTCACAGTTTAAGTTTGTATTTGTTTGACAGAATTCTACATAGGTTAGAATTCTAGTGCAGAATAAAGTCACTCTGTCAAACTGAAATCTCAAGTAGCAAATGATTTAAAACAACCTAAACCTACAATTAAATGTAACAACATTTGAGGCATAATTGCAGACATTCAAGATTCTATAATTACCAGATGCACTACTTATGCTCTTGCTTTTGTATATGAAAGTTGTGACTAATTACCAAGTTTGGGAACAACTATGAGCCATAATAACATATTTCTTATCACATAATTTTTCTCCCCCTCAAAAATGGCATATAAAGATGTTATTTTTGAAGAAATGTTGAGAATAAATATGACCATTTTGAGTTTTGTGGGAAGATTATACGAAGAAAATTTTGTGAACAAAGTTTTTGATCAAATACTCCCCCTCAACAAGTGATATTAACGGTTGAGGTTTTGAAAAAACATAAGGGGAAGTACTTGTTCTTTTGAGCAAAACCTTTTAAAATTGAAAGGTTTGATAAGTTTTACTCAAAAGTAAGAAGCTTTCACTCCTTTTATAAGGATTGTGGCACTGAAGCGTACCACAGGGTCCTTTCATTACAAGTACGGGTTGTACACTGTTATGTGTGCACAAACCATCATGAATAAGTCAAACAGACAAAATCACAATCAAGAAAGTTAATAGTGTACCCAATGATTACGCATGACCAGCTACTTTCTGAGGACGTTGGGATGTCAGAAACAGAAATCATGGTCTTCCTCCCATATAGCTCTTCAACCGTTGCATCTGATCCGATGAATCAACCTTTCATCAATCCTAGAGATAAACCGAAGAACATCCTTGCGATCCTTTGAATTCCAACTCTTCGTCTGAATTATACCCAACTCAATGTCCTTCAATCGATATGCCAATCCATCTCGAACCATCTCCAGGGTGACGTCATAGAACTTAGTGAATTTCATCGAAAGCCATGAAGCAAGTATGATTATTTTCACTTTGGTAGACAAACCCAAACTTTTGTTTTTGAACGATTTTGTACTGAGGTTCTTGATTGATTCCGATGAAGTGTAGAATTTAGGTAAGATTCGACCCCGAGGTGGAGAACTTCAACATGCTCTTTGATTTGATGCGTATGAAAACAAGGAGTGCAGTAATGTACTTGATCTAAATTTCGGTTGAGGTTCTGGTTGGGGCTCAGGTATGTCGTGGTCCTCACCACCAGTGTATGTAAAGCGATCAACAGTTTTCTCCATTGGTGGTGTAGTTTCTGAATCCCTTGGTTGATCAGATGGTGGTGGTTGTATCTTGTTGTGTAGTGGTGATAACCTGCTTAACCATTTGTCGAATCATTTGATGAAGTTGCCTTCTTAACAGATTTTGTTGTTGACAGAGGTGTTTCTTATGTTGATGGAGGTGATGATTGAGATGATGATTTGGGTTTGGTGGAAGTGTCAAGAGGTGTTTCAGAAGACTGTTGAGTTTGTGTATTGGATTGTCAACTATGTAGTTGTCTGATTCCTTCTTAAACTTTTCCTTCTCAGTTCTAGCAGCTTCTTTTGCCTCTTTTCGAATCATTTCCTCTTCAGTCGCCAAATTATCATCATCAGGGACTCTTTCATCCTTATCATGATCGTAATCTCCTTCATCATATATTTCCACATCTTCACCATAATTTTCTTCTTGCGGATGTTTTAGTTGTTGTTGTGGTTGCTTCATTTCAATAGTTGTGGTGACAGTGACACCCTGATCCTTACCGGGCTGATTAACCGGATCAGATGGGGTAAGAGATGTTTGCAATGGATCTTCCATAAGTGGAGGACTACTACTTGACCCTCCTGCCCCACCGGGTTGATTAACCGGAAAGGTTGAAGCATGGTATTCCATCCTTTTTCTGCTTTAATGTCTTATGAAATTTTATTTCCTCTTCCATTGAATCATACTCATTATCAGGATGACTTTGTGAGCATGAATTTGAATGGATGTTGCAGAAGGATGACCACAACAATTCTGCAAGATGATTATGAGCATATGAAGTTGTTGAAGATGACACGGAGATTGTTCTTGCCAATTGTTTTGTCGTATCCAGCTGGGAATTTGTTTGCCATCAAGAGTTCTGCTGGGGCATTGATGATTGCTTGATTTGCAGCCATTTTGTGATCTGAAATACATTAGACAAGAAGACAGACATATGGAAACACAATGTGTTTGTTTTAGTCTGATTTATTATCTAATTCCTTGTTTGATGGTAACATGTTTATGTGAGTTACAAGTCCTAAATCACATTATTCCAATTGATTGAAGTTGATGTGATAAGTTACGTGAACATGTTAATTTTGAAATTTCAAAGTCCAAATTTTCACTTAACACACAACATATTAACTTTTGGTAAGCTTATACGAAACATCGGGTATTTGTAACTTATGCGTAACATTTAACAAGTAACATATGCGTAATAGGACAAAATGTAGTGAACAGTGGGTTATGAGTAACAAGGATCCTTATGCGTAAGAAAGGAGCTTATGCGTAGGAGTAAGCTAAAGCGTAAGACCAAGCTTATGCGTAAGAGTTTCTTACGCGTAAGACAAGGTTAAAGACTTTAGGCTTAGGCGTAGGAATAAGCAAGATGTTACGCGTAAAGTTTACTCGTAAGAGTAAAGCTTATGCGTAGCAAGCCTTGTTTACGAAAATCTTTCCAAGAAACGCGTAATCCACTGTAGACCTCTTATGCGTAAGAGTTACGCGTAAGATTACTCTTAGGCGTTACATGCACGCATAAAAGTATTCTTTAAGCGTAACGGTTTGAACACCGAAGATTCGACATTACGAATAATTAACCTGTTAACTATAAACATGAAAACTTGATTGCAGTTAATTCCAAGCATCTTTTAGATCACAAAACAAGCATAAGAACATATCGATACATAAGAAAGACTTAGGCGTAAAATTACTTAAACCCTAAACCCTTAATCTACGTGTAAGGGATATAGCCACATAAGTCAAACAAGAATGTTTCTGGAGTGTCCTAGATGTCATATGAGTGCAATGGAACAAGATTTAACACATTTCCACCACGTAATCGAAGATTCATGGGAGATGAACCCTAAAAACCGAAAACTTAAATTCTTATAGTGTAGATGTTTCTGGGCTAATTTAAAGGTTCAAATCATGCATATATACTTATTCTAACACTTTCTTGACCACCTAATAACATATCACAGAATAGAAAAACCCTAGATGAGCGCAAGAACCCTAGAATTCAAATTAATGAAATTTAAGATTCTGGATGGTTTTGGACGATTGAAACAAGTTTAATAGACACTAAGAAAGGTTTTAACATAACTCATTTCAATCCAAACACTTTAATGCATAAACACCCAATTCGTTCGAGTGAACAATTTTCCAAAATCAGTTTAAAGAGTTTTAACCATTGGATTTGAGTGATTTTTGAAATCCTTGTTTTAGAATCTTGATCAAAACAATTTAGAACTTACAGATTATGAACAGCTTGAACGGATTTAGAAGATTTTATTTGGGCCGTTTGATCTTGGTGGTTTAGGAGTAAATGATTTTGTTAAAATTAATTTGCCAAGTTGACACATTCAGTCCCTCAACCTTAAAGAGGTTCCAACCAAGATCCTTAAACTTCCGTTTAGGTTAGACAAAACACATGTAAGGTAAGAAACTTAACGATACTCCCCCTCGACTTTTGAAATAATGAATTTTGAAGACATTTGAGTCCGAGGAGAGTATTTAACAATAAACGTATCCACCATTTTGGAAGAAACAACATATTTATGAAAACATGGAAGTACAAGGTTTTATGAAACTGAAAAATATTTGCTTTCTCCCCCTCAACACTTGTTCGGGAAAATTGTGAAAAGTTTGATAGAACACAATGTTGACGAAAGATTTGTACTTGCGATGTTTGAAAGAAATTTATATAGAAGAATATTTTTGGATTTTATCTGATTTTATAATTTTGTATTTTGTTTTTGAAAAATATTTACATAAGAGGTTTTGGTGTTTGACTGGTTTTTAAGAATGTTTTAAAAGTTCATCCAGTTCCTCTGGAGTCAAACACCGCATACCAATCCGGTTGACCAACTCATTAAACCTAGCAGGAGCTAAGGCTTTGGTGAGGAGATCTGCCAGTTGGTATTCTGTACCCACAAAGTATAATTCAACAGTACCCTGTTCCACGTGGTCCTTGATGAAATGATATCGAAGATCGATGTGCTTTGATTTCGAATGTTGAACTGAGTTTGCACGAGATCGCAATAGCACTCCGATTGTCGCAGTACAAAGGGATTCTGTCTAATACATAACCATAGTCTTTGAGTTGTGTTCTCATCCAAATGACTTGAGCACAACACGCCGACATGGCTACATATTCTGCTTCTGTTGAGGACAACGATGTACAATCCTGCTTCTTCGATTGCCATGACATCAGTTTGTCACCAAGAAATTGTAATGCTCCTGAAGTACTTTTCCGTAAATCTAAGCATCCTGCGTGATCAGCGTCTGAAAAAGCTATTAGTTCAAAACCAGAATCCTTCGGATACCAGATCCCTAAATTAATGGTTCCTTTGATGTATCGGAGGATTCTTTTAGCCTCAGAGAGGTGGGTTTCAGTTGGTCTCGACTAACAACGGGAGCAGAGATATACGGCAAAAAAAATATCAGGTTTGCTAGCTGTTAGATACATGAGAGAACCAATGATACTACGGTATTTGGTAGGGTCCACCAATTTCCCATGTAAATCAGCGTCTAGCTTCTTGGTATGAGCCATTGGTGTGGCATAGGTGTCACAGGTTTGCATTCCAAATTTGTTAAGAATTTCAATGGCATATTTAGACTGACTCAAGAAAATACCACGGGATGATTGATGAACTTGCAGTCCTAGAAAGAACGTAAGTTCACCCATCATGGACATTTCAAAATGTTTCTTCATTAGTTTTGCAAAAGCGATTGAGTACTTTTTATGTGTTGACCCAAAAATGATGTCATCCACATAAATTTGAACAATTAAGATATGTGCCCCGTGATATTGTATGAAAAGAGTTGGGTCGACCGAACCTTTGGTAAAATTATTGGCAATTAGGAAGGATGATAACTTATCGTACCACGCTTGAGGAGCTTGTTTGAGTCCGTACTGAGCTTTGTTCGGTTTGTAGACATGGTTCGGGAACGCGGATCAACGAATCCTTCGGCTGGTTGACATAAACCGTTTCTTTCAGTTGACCATTGAAAGGCGTTTTGACGTCCATCTGAAAGACCGTTATATTCATATGAGCCGCGAACGTGAGAAAGATCCGAACAGCCTCAAGACGAGCAACCGGAGTGAATGATTCTTCAAAGTCAATACCCTCTTCCTCTTTATAACCCTTAGCCACCGGGCGTGACATTTTTTGATTACGTTCCCTTCAAAGATCCAATTTGTTCTTCCAAATCCATTTGAGACCAATGATGTAGACCCTGTTGGTCTTTCAACCAGTTCCCATACTTCAAGACGTTTGAATTGGTTGAGTTCTTCTTGCATGGATTCAATCCAGTTGTCCTTTGTCATTGCGTCTTTAATGTTTTTAGGCTCAGATTGGCAGACGGTGAGTGCATAAATGCAATGTTCACGGTCTGTGTGACGACGTTGTCTTGTTACGACTGGTTGATTCGGGTTGCCAATTATGTTTTCAAGAGGATGGTCTTTTGTCCAACGATGTGTAGAGGGTTGATTTTGGTATACATTGTGCAGGTTTTGAGGATTCAAATGACTTGTAGACGATTCCGCGACATCAGGTGCAGCAGTTTCATTGGCAAATGGGTTAAAGAACGCATTTGGATCAAAATCTGCAGGTGGGGGTACTTCATTGTTAAGAACATCATCACCGGTTCAACGTCGTTGGATGCGGTTTGTTCAACTGTTGTTGTAGAGTCAACTGGTGGTGCTTCTTTAACCGTAGTTGTTGTAGCAGGTGTATCAGGTATTGGAATATGATCAGGTTGAGCAGCGGAAACATCGGATACACCTTGAGCACGTTCATCAATATCGTCACTGAACAGAGGAGCAAATAGCTTTTCCATTTGTTGACGAGTAAGCAGTGGGCTTGGTTCAGCTGATGATGGGGTTTGAGGGAAGTTTAAACTGTTGTGACCGGGTTCCAAGCTGTTATGCTCAGAAGCCATATCAGTAAGCTCATCAAAATTAGCATGAATCGTTTCCATAACCTGCTTTGTACGATGATTCCAGATCCGGTAACCTTTAGAGTTCTCACAATATCTAATAAAGACTCCAATGTCAGCTTTGGCTTTGAGCTTTCCAAAGTCATCACGATCATTATTTGGGTAGCACAGGGATCCAAATACATGAAAGTGTTTGAGGTTCGGTTTTCTGTTGTGGATAAGCTCAAAAGGTGTTTTGTTATGGTGTTTTGTAATCATTCAACGGTTCTGAGTATAGCATGCAGTTGAGACAACTTCAGCCCACAAGTAATCTGGAAGTTTAGCATTGATTAACATCGTTCTGGCAGCTTCCACTAACGTACGGTTTCGTCTTTCAACAACTCCGTTTTGTTCTGGGGTGCGTGCAATGGATGTTTGATGCTCAATTCCTACTTTCTCATAATATTCTCGAAGAGTTTGATTCACAAATTCAGTCCCTTTGTCTGTTCGAATTTGTCCGACGGTGTTCCGAGTGAATTTGAATTTTCGTGAGAAAGGTGATGATCATCTGTGGAGCTTGATCTTTACTTCAAGAAAATAAACCCAAGTCCATCTTGAGTAGTCATCAACAATTACCAATATGTAGCGTTTGCCATTAATTGTCCGCACGCGATCGGGCCACACAAATCCATGTGAAGAAGATGAAGCACATCTTTGAGAGTTGTGTTCCACCTTTGAAGGAAAATGAGCACAAGTGCTTTTTCCTTGTTCACAGAGGTGATCTTTAGAATTCCGGAATCTCGGGAGACCTTCAACAAGTTTATGTCGGGCAAGATTGGTGATGGTTTGAAAGTTTAAATGTGAGAGACGACGGTGCCATAGCCAAGATTTTGTTGATGTTGCCTTTGAAAGTAGACAGATGGGTGATGAAGCAACCATGTCTTGCATTGAGATTGTGTACAGACTAGAATTGCGAGAGCCAGACATAAGATCGTTTCCTTGTAGATCACGAATGAAACACGTTTTCTCCCTAAAAGCAACTTCCAAATCTCAATCACAGAATTGACCGACTGAAAAGAGATTGTGACCGAGGCTTTCCACATAATAAACCCTGCTAATTTCGATATTACAATTGATATAATCTCCGTAGCCCATGATAGCTGCGAAGTGATCATTCCCGAATCTGACAGTGCCAATGAACTTTGCAACAAAGTTTGATAACAGTTTAAGATTGCCTGTCATGTGTCGGGAACATCCGCTATCAACAATCCAAAGGATGATCTGTATCACCTGCATTACACATAGATGACACAGATGGAATAGAAGTAGATGTGGAACCCAAAGAGTTAGAGGGTTCAAGCGCTTATGTTAGAAATACACACATCAATGATTTTAGGTATCCATTTAAATACTAGTGTATTATGTATCCATTTCTGCCATCTCCAACTAGTCTTAGCTTTAGTCTTAGTGAATGCACTAGGTGGTACTACATTCTTTGGAGATGATCTGAGCTACAGGGACATCAATGCGTTTCTTAGAATCTAAAGAAGGCGGTTTACCAAGCACAGACTTAGAAGCATTATTGGGCCTAGAGGTATTCCGATTCTTAGGATTCCTTAAACGAGACAAGATAGCACTAGCAACACATTTATCATGACAATCAGAAAGCATACTTTTACGACAAATAACATAAGAAGCTTCAGACTGAATATCAAACGTACTTAAAGGTTTAGCATTCGTTACAACACTTTTTCCATTACATTTGTCAGACGCAATATCTAAAGTGGGTGCAACTTGAGTCTTATTCAAAGTCCTAGGGTGTTCTTCTACTTCAGCATTCTTTATTGTTCTTTTCTTAGGTCGCAACTTCCTATTCTTCCTTGTATTGCCCCTAGGCTGTGAAGTGCGGACGTTTGGAAAAGAGGTGTTGGGATATGAAAGTGCTGAAGATTGACAAAGTACTGAGGATTGATAAAGTACTGTAAACTACAAAGTACTGGAAAATGTCAAAGAGTCAAAGTACTGCTAAAGATAAAGTCAAAGTACTGCACATGAAAGTCAAATTTTTGCAAGAACAAAGAACTGTTATATTCGTTTATAGAAAGTATTGTAACTCTAAAATATTCTGTATTAGATTACTTGTCATACAAGGATACAATTTGTAAACCGACTAGGGTTATCCTTGAGCCTATAAAAGGACCCCTAGATTGGCATTAGAAGTACGAGTTCATAAGTCATTATTTAGAGTTTTAGAGAAGTTCGATATTCTTAGAGTTGTTAAAGTATCTGCATAATAAGCAGATTTAGAGTTAATAATAAAAGTTATTCTTCTTAGCTTTGTTAAGTAAATTCCGCATACTTAATAGAGTTTGTTCAGTGTTTCTTTGTTAATAACTTAGGATTTATCCGAGGTTGTTAAACCTTAAACAAGCTATTTTTATCCGAGGTTGTTAAACCTTAAACAAGCTATTTAAGTTAGTTTGGTTAGAGTACATCGATCCAACAAGTGGTATCTGAGCTTGTGTGGAAACTCTGACTAGGAAGAAACCCTACTACAACAAAATCTAAAGATGTCGACTGATTCTGTTCCACCACCTTCCATCACCTCAATGAGGATTCCTGACATCAAGAAAGGCGAATATGATCTATGGTGTATGAAGATGAGGCAGTACATTGCCATTATAGACCATGCTCTATGGAATGTAATTGTTAATGGTAATGAAGAAGTTCCTGAACCTATTGATGTTCCTGGACAACCCAAAGCACCTAAGGCGTCTTACCAAAGCAACCTTAAGGAATCAAGAGAAGGCACTCAACATTCTCTTGTTTGCCATTCCAGATGGTCATCTTCTCAAATTTCATGATGCTAAAGATGCTAAGCACTGGGGCTCTCAAGACCAATTTGGAGGGAATGAAGCTTCTAAGAAGATGCACAAATCTTGAAGCAACAATTTGAAACTTTTACAATTGGTGAAAAAGAGAGTCTTGATGTTGCATATGATAGGTTTCAAAATCTCCTCAACATGTTGGAGTTATACAAGGCGAAGTATCAGTTGAGGATGCTAATTTGAAGTTTCTAAGGAGTTTGCCATCTACATGGCATGTGATTGCTATAATGATCCGAGGACAACCAGGTTTGGATGTCATGGACTTTGATGATCTCTACCATCAACTGAAGGTGTATGAGCATGAGATGAATGGTCAAACAAGTTCTAAATCACACGATTGCTTTTCGTCATCCGAAAAGAAGGGCATACTTCAACCAAAAGTACCGCTTCTCCTCAAAGTACTTGTTGCTCAAAGTACTGCTGTTTACACCTCCCCCACCTATGCTCAAGCCCCACCAACTACTACTATGCACTCAGATGAAGTTGTGTGCTCCTTCTTTGCACAACAAGCTAGTTTACCTATCACTTATGAAGAAGATCTAGCACAAATTGAAGAAGATGCACTTGAAGAAATTGATATCAGGTGACAAGTTGCTATGATCCTGCTAGGATTAAGAAGTATATGAAGAAGACAGGAAAAAGCATTGATTTCAAACCAAAACAGGGAATAACTTTTGACAAATCCAAAATTGAATGCTTCAATTGTCAAAAGACTGGACACTTTGCAAGGGAGTGCAGGTTTGCTAAGTATCAAGCAAACAGGACATCTGAGAAACCAAAGATAGAGCTCAAAGAAATTCCAATTACTGAAACAAAGACTTTGGTTGCTCAAGAGAAGTTATCTGAAGTTGACTGGAGTGAAGAGTTTGATGATGAACCGTGACTTCATGTATGGTAGCAATGGAAGAAGTAGTGAAGAGTCAGTGGAAGAATTGGATGGAGCACCGCTTTTGATGAGGAACCAGAACATCTTTGATTTGGAATCAGCAAATGATTGTCTAGAAGAATATGATTGGAGCATGGAAAGTGAAGATGATCTTGTTCAACTTGCAATGGTGGCTACTTCACCAAGTTCACCTCCTATCTCTGAGGGCAACCCAGAAGAGGAGCTTAAAGATCATCTGATTGTAGATAGTGGTTGCTCTGGAAGTATGACAGGAGACAAAGAGATTCTGTCTGATTTTAGAAATATTAGTGGTGGAAGAGTTGCATTTGGGAATGATCCCAATGGAGGAAGGATTACTGGAAAAGGAACTATCAAAGCAGGGCGTCTCATTCTTTCCCCTGACTTCAAGCTTGTTGATGATAACTTGGTAGTTCTTAGAGTACCAAGGACAAATGATGTGTATAGCTTAGACATGAAGAGAAATTCTTATGGGAGAGCCACATGTTTGGTGGCTAAAGCAACAACTGAAGAGGCACATCAATGGCATAGAAGATTGGGCCATGTTAATTTTAAGAATATCAACAAACTGGTCAAAGGCAATTTAGTTAGAGGTTTACCTTCAAAGACTTACAAGAATGATCATTCATGCTTGGCATGCAAGAAGGGTAAACAACACAAAGCTTCATGCAAGAAGCTTGAGGAGAGGACTATTAGAGAACCTTTGGAGCTGTTACGTATGGATTTGTTTGGACTGTCTCGTGGCAAGTTTAAACAAGAAAAAGTACTGCTTAGTTGTAACAGATGATTGCAGTAGATTCAGTTGGGTATTTTTCTTGGGATTTAAAGATGATACTTTTGATGCTATTCAGACACTCATAATAGCACTAGAAAACCAATTGAGACTCAAGGTTAGAGGTATTAGATGTGACAATGGGACTGAATTCAAGAACAAGTTTATGGATGAATTTTGTGCAAACAAAGGAATCAAGAGGGAGTTCAGTATTGCTAGAACACCACAGCAGAATGGTGTTGCAGAGAGGAAGAATAGGACTTTGATTGAAGCAGCCAGAACAATGCTAGCAGATTCTCATCTTCCTATTCAATTCTGGTGAAGCTCTAAGTATGCTTGCTATGTACTTAACAGAGTATCTGTTACTAAGCCACAGATGAAGACACCTTATGAGTTGCTGATGGGCAACAAACCTAACATTCGTTTTATGAAGCCTTTTGGATGCCCTCTTACTATTTTGAATACAATTGATAATCTGGGAAAGTTTGATGGCAAGTCAGAAGAAGGATATTTATTGGGTTATTGTACCAACAGTAAGGGATTTAGAGTGTACAATAGAGTCACTAAGAAGGTTCAAGATTGTCTTCATGTTGAGTTTTTAGAAGATCAAGTTAATGAGAAAGGTAAAGGTCCTGATTGGATGTTTGATCTTGAAGTTTTAACTCCTTCCATGAACTATGTACCTGTTAGAGAAGAAAATCAACATGTGCATGATGGAGAAGACTTACAATATGTTGTTCATGGAGTTCATATTAGACCTGATGCTGTCTCTGATGAAGATCCTGTTAGTCCAAAGCAAAGTACTGATGTTCCAAAGCAAAGTACTGATGCTCCTAAGTAAAGTCTTGATGCACCACAATCCTCATTGTCTGCTGAGGATCAATCTATTCAAGAGGAACTTAATCAGATGCTTCTTCAAGATGTTTTAGCACATTCTTACACTGATGAACAAAGAGCTTATAAAGAGGCAAAGAAGAAGAACAAGTCTGCAGAATACTCTTACAGTACTTTGGATAGTACTTTTGAACAAAGTATCTTGCTGCACCAGATACTTTAGATGATTTGGATGATCCTACCATGCCTGGATTAGAGGAAACTGATGATGAGTTTGAAGATGAAGGTATTTTCTCAGATTCCAATAAAGATGATGATGTTACCAATTTGGAGGATACTTATGGAGTTCCACAGTCTCCAAGCTTAAGAATTCATAAGAATCATCCTTCTGATCAAATCATTGGTCCTTCTACTTCTGGAGTGATGACTAGACACCGAGCTAAGACTTTTTCAACACCTCACAATGCTTTACTTAGCTTTGTGTATAAACAAAACAGGTTGAATCATAAGGACCATCAAACCTGCCTATTTACTTGTTTTATCTCTCAAGAGGAACCCAAGAATATTGCTCAAGCATTGACTAAAGAAAGCTGGGTTGAAGCTATGCAGGAAGAACTTCTTCAATTTAAACTTCAAGAAGTTTGGGTTTTATGTGATCTTCCAGATGGGAAGAGAGTTATTGGAACCAGATGGGTTTTTAGAGTCAAAAGAGATGAAAGAGGTAATGTTATCAAGAACAAGGCAAGGTTAGTAGCACAAGGCTACAGACAAGAGGAAGGAGTAGACTATGATGAAGTGTTTGCTCCTGTAGCAAGGATAGAAGCTATTAGAATATTTCTTGCTTTTGCTTCTTATATGGGATTTCAGGTTTACCAGATGGATGTCAAAAGTGCCTTTTTATATGGCAAGATTACAGAGGAAGTCTATGTCAAACAACCTCCTGGTTTTGAAGATCCTAAACATCCAAACAAATTCTACAAGGTGGTTAAAGCTCTTTATGGCCTTCATCAGGCACCTAGAGCTTGGTATGAGCGGCTCTCTACATTCTTATTGCTACATGGCTACAGAAGGGGAGCTATTGACAAGACTTTGTTTATCAAGAGAGACAAGAAGGATATCATGTTAGTTTAAGTCTATGTTGATGATATCATCTTTGGGGCTACCAAACAGTCCATGGTTAAGGAGTTTGAGCGGTGATGCGAAGGAATTTCAAATGAGTTCAATGGGAGAGTTAACATTCTTTTGGGACTTCAAGTTAAACAGTCAAAGGAAGGAATTTTCATAAGTCAAGACAAGTATGTTACAGACATACTTAAGAAGTTCAATTTTGATGATATGAAGACTCTTACTACACCTATTAAATCTATCAATTCATTGGGCAAAGATGAAGATGGACAAACTGTTGAAGTCAAGTTATACAGATCAATGATTGGCTCTCTTATGTATCTTCTGCATCAAGGCGATATCATGTTTGCAGTTTGTTTATGTGCAAGATATCAAGTCTCACCAAAGATCTCTCACATGAATGCAGTGAAGAGAATTTTCTGTTATTTGAAACAACAACCTAAGTTGGGGTTGTGGTATCCAAAAGAGTCACCTTTTCACTTAGAAGCTTTTTCAGATAGTGATTATGCAGGTGATAACTATGATAGAAGATCAACAACTGGTGGATGCCAATATCTTGAGAGAAGATTAGTCTCCGGCAATGTAAGAAACAAACAATTGCAGCAACATCCTCTACTGAAGCTGAATATATAGCTGCTGCAAGCTGTTGTGGACAAGTTTTGTGGATGCAGAATCAACTCTTGGACTATGGGTTCAATTTCAAGAATACTCCTATCAATATTGATAATGAGAGTACCATTTGTATTGTGAAGAATCCAGTTTATCATTCCAAGACCAAGCACATACAGATTAGGCATCACTTTATTAGAGATTGCTATGAGCATAGGCTCATTAATGTGGTTAAGGTTCACACAGATGATAATGTAGATGACTTACTCACCAAAGGCTTTGATGTTTCAAGATTTAATCACTTGGTGGTGAGCATTGGCATGATTAACTACTGAGCTACATTTAAGGGAGGACTATTTAGTATTAGTATAGTCCTGTGCATTGCTTGAGGGGAGGATATTTATGTGTACTTAGCTTATACAAAAGAATTTGGAAAAGTACTGTTATTTCTGAAAGTACTGCTTGGAAAGTACCTTGCTTGGGAAAGTCTGCATACGTGGAAAGTATTGTTTGCCTTATTAACGCATCGTTCCAACGGTAATATTGAGGGGTAATTAATTCTAACGGTAACTTTCTTATTTATGGCCGTGATTTTTTAAATCTCACCTATAAATAACTACTCTCCGATTTTCCCTCTCATATTGATACTTTAGAATATTTTCCATATTTCTCTCATCACCTCTATATTATTCGATTATATCTCTTATTGTGCTCACCTATTCAACAATGGCGAATCGTCCTACAATTTCAAAGCACAATATGGTGGCTAATTTAGATAAGGACTGCGAATGCACTTTTTCATGATATCATTGATTATCTTCTTGGATCGCCAATCGGTTATGCTCTTTTAGTGGAGCCGATATAATTGAGCCACGGATTCAAGATTTTTGGCTACTGCTATGGAAAATATGGAGAATGATGAATTTTATATTAGAGCTACAGTTGCTGGAAGAACTGTGAAGATTACTGAAGGCTCTATTAGAGAAGACTTGTTGTTTAATGATGAAGATGGGGCTATTCGGTTTGATAAACAGTTGATTTGGGATACTTTTGGACATATTGGTTATGAAGGGTCTTTAAATGAACAAACATTTAGGAAACAACTCTTTTGCCCTTCATGGAAGTTTTTAGTACATGTGTTGCTTCACTGTATTAGTGCAAAGAGTACTTCATGGGAGCAATTTGGATCAAATATAGCATCTGCTATTGTGGGCTTGGCTACAGATCGTGTTTTTAATTTCTCAAGGCTCATTCTTGATGGAATGCTTTCCCACATCACTCATGGTTCAAAATGGCTAATGTATCCAAGGTTTGTTCAAGTATTCCTCAATAAACAACTTTTTGATGTTCCTAAGCCAACAGATCTTTTACCTGTTGTGGTTCAACAAGGCAAAATTTTCACCTTTATGGCTAGGAAGAGTGATCAATTCACTGGAAGGGATACTCCCTTAACTACTTCTATGATGGTAGTTGTTCAGCCGTTAGAGTGATCTTTGAAGAAGATGAAGCTCTTGAAGGTACTGCATCTGCAAGTACTGCTTCTCAAAAAGCTACATCTCTAGAAGGTACTGCATCTCCACAAGGTACTGCTTCCCCAAGTACTGAAGTTCAAGAAGATGTTGCAGTTTCACCTTCTCCATCTCCACAACGATCTGTTCCTGCTTCTCAATCAGAGGAACATTCACCAATTCATGGAGATGATTCATATACTATACCCCCTAAAGAAACGACATTGGATAATTATGTTTTGACAAGGGAGTTGGTTAAGTTGAAAAAGACTACTGAAGCTCAAGCTAAGCGGATTAAGAAATTGAAGCTTAAGTTTAGACGGCTAAAGAATTTTGTTTGGCCTTTGGTTCAACATCATCGTATATGGGTCAAATCAAAGAAGAAAGAGCAAAGGCAGTCTAAGAAAAGCAAACGCCAAAAGGTTCACCAACAATCTTCTGTCCAATTGGGGAGGAATTTAGAAGAAGAGAATTTGAAAGAAGATGTTAAGGAGAATGAACCTGAAGGTACTGAAGAAAATGAAAAGACTGAAGAACAGATCATTCAAGATACTGAAGAGCAAGTTCAAGTTCCAGTTCAAAGTACTGAAAATCAAGGTACTGAAAATCAAAGTACTACTTTTCAACAAGGATCCTACAGGCAAGAATTATTAACTCCAAGTTTGTTTGACTTTGAAGAGGATGCTGGTCCTTCAACAACTGTACATGAAGAAGTTGTTGGTCCCTCAACTGTTATACAGGAAGAGGAAGCTACACTCAAACCCATCCATACTGCAAGTGATGATGAGTTCATTGCTGTAATTTTGCAAGATTTATCACAACCAAAGGGTGGTGTTACTATTTTTGAAGTTGTAGAGGAACAACCAAGAGCTTCTTAACCTACAATTGATCCTAAAGATAAAGGAAAGGGTGTTCTGGTAGAAACTAAGAAGAAAAAGCTAACTTTGGCAGATCTTAGAGCAATTGAAATTGCTAGGAATGAAGCTGCAGCTAGAAAAGTACAAGAAGAACTTAATGCTGAAGTAGTGGTTGAAGTTACTAATGAAGAGGCAATTAATGAAGAAGCAGCTAGGAAAATACAAGAAGAATTGGATGCTGAAGCTGCTGAACCATTGATCACCTACTCTGTTAGATTTATGCCAAGAAGACCTAATAAAGCTAAAGACAGAAATGCTATGATGGCTTATCTTAAAAGTCAAGGGTATAAAGGATTGCAAAGGTTTAATTATTTTGAGATGAAAAGATTGTATGATTCTGCTATAGAAGCTTATAAGAAACATGTTGAAAGCATCAAAGATTTTAGAGATGAAGCTACTTGGACTGAAGCAGAAAGGAAGAAGAGTTTAAAAGAAAAAGGAAAACTGAAGTTAAAGATGTTCAGTTCTCAAAGAAAGAAAAAGTTGAGTTAAGATATGAGACTTGGGATGAACTAAGAAATTATCTCCGAGTAGTAGATTTTGAATATTCCAAAGAAGATGCTGACATGAAGATGAACAGATCTCATATTAGTGCTTTTGAAGTTGTGAAATCCAAAGAAGGAGATTATCTGATATTTCATAAAGAAGATGAAAGTTTCAGAGTATTCAATAGGCTATGGGATTTATTGCACATTATAGATAGAGTGGATCTATTCTATTTATATCATGTGGTGAAAGCTTACTTTGAACATAATCCATTAGAAGGGATTGGTTTAGTTTTACTTGGAGATCTCACAACTGCATGGGAAACTGAAGAACAAAGCACTGATGATATTTGGAAGAATCAAGAGAATTGGGAAATTGTCTGCTGGAGATTCTTTGAAGAGTCTGGTGTTCATGTTTTAGAGCTGGAAAATGGTACAATGATACACATGTTTGCAAATAGAAGATACCCTCTTTCAGGTGAGCTTATGAGAATGATGCTAGAGCATGGAAGGGAAGTAGAAGAGGATAATGAAATTGCTTGCATGGTTATCAATTTGTTTATCAACTGGACTACTATTGCTGATGAGGATGACTGACTGGTATGAATCTTATTTGAATAAATTATTTTTGATAAATCAGTACTTTATTCAAAGTACTGCTGATCAAACAGTACTTTCATCAAAGTGCTGCTTGCAGTTTTTAACCAGTTAAGTGATTTTTAAAAGAAACCTTTTTGATAAGTAACAAATATTTTGAAACAAAGGTTGGATAAAATAAATGGATTTTGAGATGGAAACATTGATAGGTCATCAATCCACCATGGTTACAAAAGGATTGACTAATCCATGAGCAAACAGCTCTGGTAAATATATTTCAAATCCGTTTTTAGTTGACAACTTGCTAATAAGTTGTATGGTAATCAACTCACCATATCAGTAAATGTGAAAAGTTGGCTAGCCCACAAGAAAATGGCTTGTGGTAAAGGCTGTGGAAAAACCATTATTGGTAATTAGTTCACCATTAGATAAAAGAACTAACTAGTCCAGAAGGGTACAGCTTTTGGTAAAGACAACTCAAATCTGTTGATAGGTGATGATTTGCTAAAAATCATATGGTTATCAATGTACCATGGTCTTACACACCAAAACATTTGGCTACTCCTGAGTTAATGGCTTTGGTAAAGAGATCTAAATCCATTAAATTTTCAATGATTCACCTCTCATCGGAGTTAACACACCTGGAAGTGATGAGAATAGTATGCAACTTAAACTGAATTGATGTACAAATTGTCATATGTTGTTGTGTTGCTGAAAAGATGGAGCTTGCTGGATGATGCTGTAAAAGAATAATTCTAGAGATACTTTGACAAGCACAGACACTACAGAGATACAATCCAAAGACTAAGAAACAATCTGTCCTTAAAGATGAAGCTGTTAAAGATAAATTCACAAAGGAACTTGAAGTCAAGCTAGTAGAATTCAAGTTAGGGGAGGATTGTTGAGATATGAAAGTGTTGAAGATTGACAAAGTACTGAAGATTGATAAAGTACTGTAAACTAGAAAGTACTGGAAAATGTCAAAGAGTCAAAGTACTGCTAAAGATAAAGTCAAAGTACTGCACATGAAAGTCAAAGTACGGCAAGAACAAAGAACTGTTATATTCGTTTATAGAAAGTATTGTAACTCTAGAATATTCTGTATTAGATTACTTGTAGTATCTTGTGGTTTATCAGTAGGCATTCTAGGTTGACGTTTGCTAAGTGTTACAGGTGCAATTTTCTTAATGATGCTAGGCTGAACTTGTTCATACTTTCCTAACATTTCCCTTAACTTAATGATAGTGTGCACCAAATCTTGATTTTCATAACGAAGATTTCCAGAAAAGTTCATGACTTCTTTAGTGTGTGCAAGATAATGATCAAGTTCGTTTGATGCTTCATCACGAGTCTTTTTGAGTAAATCAAATATGACACCCTATTCCTTTTTAACTTTTCCAAGTTCTTGTTCATATTTTGAGAGTTGACATTTCAAAGACACGTTTTGATCATCCAGTTGCTCAAGTTTTGGATTAAACGTTTTGGAATGCAACTGGTCGCTTTTGTTTTGCAAAGCAAGTTCACGATTGTGACAATCTTTATGACACCATTGAAGACGACGTTTTGCATTTGAAAGCTCGTTTAAAAATCGTTCATTTTCAACTTTTAAAGACTCGATCTGATGCACATTATCAGTATTCTCAACAATTTCAACTGAATCAACAGAATCAGCAGAGATATGATCAGATGCATATCCAAGAATGAAACAACACAACATTATGGATATCAGCACAGATAACATCTTTCAAGAGTCGATCAACATCTTTTCTCAATAATTTCTTTTAACGTTTAGTATTTGAAATCGATGTTTCTGTTTTCTAAAATGTTTTATTAGACCAAGTTCCTTGTGAAAATCCCTTTCCCAATATTGTGCACAGGTTTTCAAATTTTTGACATGGGGTAAAATTCTTTTCTGAAGAATATCTCTTTGTGCTCGCGCCAGAGGCGATTGAAAATGTTCAACTTTTATTTCATAATGAAATTCAATCTCACGTTCCAAAATTTTGAGGTCCGATAAGAAAGTGTCAAAGTATTTTATAACGTGACAACTTTCGGCTTTTGTTTTAACTTCACTAAGTGAAAGTAAAGGACCATTAATTTGTGCACCATTGTGTGGGGGACCTGACTTGGCGGTGTGATAACCAAAGGTTTGTTAGAAGTAACTTGTTGTGTGACAAAAGTTACGGCTTTTGAATAGTTAAATGGTTTGTTATAAACGACATTTTCCATTTTTGATCGACTCTCGTCATCAGCATCTAATTCTTCCATGCGATTATATTCAACAACAGTCATAATTGAATCATCAATTATATGTTCGCTTGTAAACTTCAGGATTTGGTTTGAATGCTCTGTTTGAAAACTTAGGTTTGTAATCAGCAAGAATCGGTCCATATCCATTTGGATTTGGTTTAAAAGTAAACTTTTGAATAGTTGTGATTGACTCGCCATGTTTATAAACAACATTTCAAAACTCTTTGATTTTGTGTTGTAAGTCGACAATTTCTTCAAGATAGTTATCTATTCGTTTCGTGGAATGCTTTTTGTACTCAGAGAACTGTTTTTGACAAGTTAACAACTCAGCCTTGGCTTTTTGAGTTTCTAAAGTAAGAGCGTTAAGTTGTTTTTTGTGTTCATGTTTCAGTTGTTCTATTTGAGATAACAAAGCATTCTTGGATGCGGCTAGATCACGTATCTGTCGTTCTAAAGATTTTTCGTTTTGATGAGATTTAGCAAAAGCGACTTCAAAACCTTTTTCACATTTTTCTTGAGTTTTAAAAACGTTGATTTGTCTGATTAAGCATTCATTATCCCTAATTAACAGTGCATTTTTATCTTTTAATTGCGTGCAAATTTCCAAACGAGATTCTTGGTCTTTAATTAAGGTCAGGAGCTCAATTTCTCTATTAGACAAAAGCTCATCTTGTTCAACGCGAGTCTCAACATGATCATTATTTAGATCCTCAAATATAACCACAGAGTCAATTTGATTATCAATATTAACCATAAGATTATCTTGATCGTCAAATATAACTACAGGATCTATTTGATAATCATCAGAATGAGATGTAGATGGCTCATGTTGAACACTATGATCCTTGTCGGATGAAGAAATTGGCGGAGATATCAGATCATGAATGAGTGTATTTTGTTCCGTTACACGAGACAAGCCGTTAGTGTCATACACCTGGGCTGTGTCACTCATGTGTAGAGCTTGCATTTGTGCCATCAACATCACTGCTGCATTAGCCTGCAAGTCCTCCATGTCATCATCGAATCGCATCGCTATAAAGCTCGTTCCTTGTTGGTAAGAGTGCCACCCGCTTCATCCTTGAGAGCCAAGAGCAAAGCCTCTTTGTGATAAGCACTGCCTCTTGTCCTCGGCTTAGGGCATGGATTAGCCAGATGACCCTTCTCATTAAAGTTATAACAACGAAGACCATTAACCCCATTCGAGCATTCCCTGTTCAACCACTGGAGCCCTTTGTTGTTGCGGAGCACCGATGTTATTCCTTCCCATAGCATTAAACCCTTAACCACCTCCCATCGGCGACCATAACCACGATTCTGAAGTTCAACGCGTCAATTGTTCACAACAGCCTGATTCCTTGTGTTTGATGAGGAACGAATGCGATTGTTGGATTTGTTTGTATACCGGCCGAAGGCTTTACCAATCATAACAAATCCTTGTTGCAAGTCATCGAAAGCATTAGAGTCCTCATCGAAAGCATTGCAATTCATCGAAAGCCGAAGGCTAGGCTAACCACCGAGTTCTTTCACACCAAGGAGAACTAATCCTATCACAACGTCGCCTACCCTTTATTAGGTACTAGGCTAAGCACCTAGTTCCATTACTATTGAGGAACTACTACCCTTCACAACACAACACCTAATATCTAGGAGATCAACTCCTTGTTACACCATCATCAAGGATATCACCATCCTTGGAAATAAATATATACTTATATGTATAACGATGCACCTCATCGATTATACGACCTAGGCATTCTTTCCATATGCGACTTGATTTGATTCTTCGGCATCCTTCACTAATGCCTTTGACACAACGCTTGACACCCTTCACTAATGCCTTCGTCTTGACACCTTTAGCATTCTTCCCTAATGCTTTGACACGGATGATGAGCATCTTTCACTAATGCTTTCATCTTGACACTTTTGGCATTCTTCACTAATGCCTTCAACCCAACATCTATGTTGAAAGGAAGAACTATCAACAAGAGAACCTTAGTTGTCTTGATGATGACGAAGCATGGCAACTCATGGACTTGAGCTTGCTCGTCTTCAAGAAGTGGTGATCTTGCCTTTAAGAGGAACCTAGAAGATCACACAAAAACAAAAGACAAACTACATAGATCACTTAGATCTGAGGTTAGAGGGTTAGTATACTTGGGGAAGTATGTGTGTAAAGTAATAATTAGAAAGGAAGAAATGGCTCTCTATTTATAGAGAAAATTCTCTACTGTTCCCCGGATCCCACGGATCCCTTCCATTTGGGATCCGGCTAGCACAAAGCTAGGGATCCGTGGAACGCTCCTCTTTGCCCATGGGTAATTTTGGTTATGGGTCATGGGTTATGGGTTGATCCATGGTTTTCTTTCTAGATACAATGAACTTGGTTAAGTGGTATATATAAAACCATGGGTTATGGGTCAATACCATTTGCTAGTTTTTACCCATTTTAGTATACTTAGTTTAAGTATATGCTAACCCAATATGTAAACACTAGTTGTTGTACATATGTATCTAAATCATAAAATCACTTATACTTGTTTTAGTGTTTTATGTGAAAACGTAAGTGTGTTAGGAAACTATTGACTCAAACTATTTACGTATTCTTTTTGTTTCATTAAAATGATTTTACGTTTGTTATCGACAAAACATTAGAAGATCGTAAAATATAAATAAACGTTTTTACGGCTTATTTGTATTAACAATCTCCCCCTTTTTGTTGATGACAAAACATAAAATTATTTTAAGAAAAACTAAAATTCGTAGCGAGTTTGAATTAGTAGTTTTTACTTTCTTCTCCCCTTTTTTGTCGAAAGAAAAAGTGTTAAGAGAAACTAACATAAAATAGAGAGAAAGTGACGGAAATGGTACTCGTCTTAACTCCCCCTTGACGAGTCTATCCCTTTGAGAGGGTGTCAAGGACATAACATAAAATAAACTAATTGTGTTTGCAAATATGGTTGCAAATGGTTCGTCTAAGTGACGAGAACGTGCTCCCCCTTGAAGATTGCAAAGATGCAATGGGGTATCATGAAGTATAATCCAAAATCAGATTAAGTTGCAAATGTTTTTGCAATATCGTTTGACACAAAGCACCCCTAGCTTTATGGTGTCAAAATCTTCATGTGTATTTTGAAAATCTACAAAGTAAAGGTTGGAAAACAAGAGTATAGTGCAAAATTTCCTACAAATAAAACTCAAGTTAGTAGAAGTCTGTGCTTCTGTACCACGGATCCCACGGTTCCCTTCATGGAGGGATCCGTCTAGGCATTTTGGAGGGATCCGGCTATCTGGTGACAGTTTCTTCAGCAGTGAAGAAATGTCAAATAATGCAAATGAGGAAATGAGATATATGTACAATGTAACAAGCACAACACACAAAATGATCATAGCATATAAGTATTCATTTAATAAAACAAGAGATAATCAACCAAATCTCTAAAACTAAGAGAATGAACTTAGCCATACAAATACTACTAATGCTAACTAATTACTAGACTTAAAACGTGACAATGTGCTTGAGTCTAGGGATGAGTGGACTTGTTGATTTGATCCAACTTTGCAAGAAGATGATTAAACATGAAATGTATCTCATTTCGTACTTCTTGAACAAGTCCTTGAGTGTTTAGACAATTTGGACAATTATTGTCTTTGTTTGAACCCGGAGGGAAATGGATATTTTGAGGGGGCTCAATGTGTGTTTGCGGGTCTTCATTTTGAGAAGTAGGAAGAGGTTCTAAAAATGAGGGTGGTAATGGAACTTTTTCCATATGATCAAGGTTGTTCCTTGTCTCCCATGATGGGCTAGTTGGTGTTGTAGGTGGTTCTCGATTCAATGAAAAGGTTGGTGAATGGGAGGTTCTTGGTGGTGAATGGAACAATGAATAGATGTTTGGGGTGAGGGAGAGGCTCATTCAAGGAGTGTAGTCCATGCTCAATGAATGATGGTTTTGATGGCTTGCTAGAACTAGCCATGTTTGGTTTAGAACTAGATGATCCTTTTTCTAGTTCGAAAGGTTTGATGCTAATCCTTGCGGTTCTCTTAGCTTTTGTTGGATGGGTTTGATGAGGTGGGATTCTAGTGTTATTATCTCTAATGGGAGATGTTTCGGTGGATGAAATTTCATGGATCATTTGACCCTTTCTTTTGGATGATCCTATGTTTGAAGAGTTGTTGCTAAGAGCCTTAGTCATGATGATGAAGATGCTAATGTGAGCTTCTAATTGCTGATTTTTTAAAGGTAATTGAGGATGATGCCATAAACCTGAGGTTATTTGGTTTATAAAGGATAATTTGAATTTGGAAATTAAATTCTTGGCCACTTAGAGGACTAAGCATGCTATTGAGGTTTTGATCAGCTCTAGGAGGACAATTAATGTATGCTAAAAGTGGTTAGAGAACCAAAAGGTGACATGAATTTGAATATAGGAGCTGATTTATGCTTTCTGCATCTACGGATCCCGCGGATCCCTCTCAGCAGGGATCCGCCTGGTTAAGGGCCAGGGATCCGGCTATCGACAGGTTTAGGTGAAATCATTATGCTTTTGTAAGGTTTATTATTAATGGATTTCGAGGTTTTGACTTAATTTTGAAGTCTTTAGTTGTTGGATATCTCAAATCTTCAACCATAACAAGTAATGGTGCTTAATGATGGTTTTGGCCAAGAAAATTGACCTTGGGTAGTCTAACTATATGTTTGACAAGGATTCTATTTAATTTGATGTGAAGAAATGGTGATAACAAGTCCTAGAAGTCAGATGATGTTTTACTAAAAATTTTAAAAATAAAAAGAAATGAAAAACTAATTTTTGAGCCTAATTTTGAGTCAAAGATGATTGAGATCAATTTGCTAAAATTGAAAGATAGACCTAACTAAGTGTTATCAAACGTGATAGATAATGCGTGAGTGTTGGAGAAGAATTATGGTGAATTTTGACTAGTTGATAAATCAAAAATATTTCGAAACTATATCCTAGATAAGCCATGGATGAGAGTGAGATTTTCAACTATTTGAGGAAGACTTAGTTGGCTCTAGTATCTTATGTTTGACTTGTTTGAGGTGATCTAATAAACTATTTTGATGTAGCCAAGTCTGTATTGCACATCAGATGCCACGGATCCCGCGGTTCCCTTATAGGAGGGATCCGCTAGTTCAAAAGGGATCCGCCAACTGCAGATCAGAGAGCTTTCAGGAAATGTGCAACTTTGCACTTTATAGTAAATGCTTTTCCTAGTTGTTTCTATGGGGACTAAATGCAATAACACAACTAATATAATGTATATCAATGTAGGAAGAGCTAAAGATTTCTAGAATGAGTGACGACGACCACTCAAGGGGTCGTAAAATCTCATTTTCCAAATACCTAAGTTAGGATTGTTTAGTGCCAAGATATGGCTATACCTACATACTACGAGCATAGTTTAAAGTGTTTACAAACCATTGTTTGAAATTGTTCATCATACATTTGAGTCCTAAGACCTTACCTTTCTTCTCCTCCTTCACTTCTTCACCCGTCCTCCACTCTTTATCAAACTATCTTCTCTTCTTCTTCCTCAAGAAATTGGCGAAGCATTTGAAGATTCCCTTGGTTTGTTGCCATTCGGGTGATTCATTAGGGATGTTTGGCAATTAGTTAATGTAGTCCAAGGGGTCAAGATCGATATTTTCGAGTGGGTTGCTACTACTCCCTTCACCTTCTCCTTGCCTCTCCCTTTCGTCTGAGGAATCCATGGGTGGGTGTGGCCTCTTGCCTTCTATCATAAACCTTGTTGTTCTACCCTCAGTTAATGGTACCATAACCTTATTGCAAAAGCTATGATCAAAGGATTGTGGAGAAGGGTCTAATGCAAAGATGAATTTGGCAAGACGGGTTAGAAGCATTGCATACGGAAGCACCATCTTGTCCATGCTTCTTACACTTGCCATTCTCTTGACCATGTAGTAGGCAAGGTTAAACCGAGTATTGGTCTGATAATGTTTTAAAATGTACCTTTTTGAGGGGTCATTTAAAGGTACATTTTAGCCCTTATTTGATCACTTTTGTATCCGTTATTACTTAATATCGTTCCTTTTCACTTTTTAGGTCTCTTGAAGGCAAATTGCTGTAATGGCACTTATTTGGACGAAAGGGCGCGGATATACGAAGAAAATGGCCAAAGTCAAGAAATCGAGACACTCAAGATGCTGAAGTACAAGGTGACGGCGTCATTGCTAAACTGCGATGTCGTCGGAGCATTTTGTGACGGGAAAGAAGTCAAATTTCTTATTTTCAAGTGACGGTGTCAAGCTTTAAAAGAGTAGGCCGTCGCAACTCAGACGGCCTAGATTTGATCCAGACGGCGTCATAAGCTGAAGAGGACGGCATCACAAGCACAAGGTGACACCGTCACAAGACTAACGTGGCCAAGACGAAACCCTAATGACGGCGATCCGACGGCGTCACAAAACATAAGGTGAAGCCGTCGCATATGTAATCTTATATATAGAATCAGTCTTTTGGAGTAAAAACCTAAACCGAACCAAGGCTGTCTTGTACAGTATTTTAGGGTTCCAAACCCTATCTTACATCAAGATAAGTGTTTTACTTCATTAATTCAATTATGTCTTTGATTATTTGTGTGTATGCTTGCATGTTCTCCATGTCCGGCTAATTTACTTGTGTGTTTGCTTAGGGAATATGAAACTTAATTATTGAATATTGATTGGTTGTCTCTTATCATAATTGTTAATGATCTAGTAATGCGATAGGTCATTCGTTGTGTACTTAATGCTTGATTAATCTTTGTGAACCTTAGGTTATAGCACCTAGAGCGGTTGTAAGCTAAACCATCCAAAGAGGCCTTAGAGTTAGAGTTTATATTCCCTAGTGGCTTTTTTAGATGAGACCCTTTGGTAAGTTCAAAGAGTTAGGGATAAACGCATACCCTACGACTTTAGACATACAACGCGATTAAGAAATAAGGACGTGACAATTCAACCATCAATAGGAGATAATTAAGGAGTAATAAAACCTAAGTAAACACATTTTTAAACTATCATACGAGCACACAATAATTAGACATAGACTACCATCACCTTAGATTAGATAATTAGATAAGTAGAGTGATCGGTAGAAATACCAACCCCCCAAATTCAAACCCCGAGATTCGTACCATTCCATTTCCTAAAAAAACATAAAAAAGATAAAAAATAATCTTCCTCAACCCCAACCTTAGCGTAGTAACTTCTCACTAGCATTCCTATTCCCCTAGAGAACGATATCAATACCCGTGGCTTACCCTAATACTACACTACAACGATTAGGTTCACTGCCTAGGGTGTTATAAAACTTGCTCGAAGAAAAGGAAGTTCCTTTGACCCCGAACGACGCGTGTAGCGTTATCATGGTCACTAGGCAATAGATCATGAAGCTTAGACATGCGTTGGGGTGGTCCTTATTTCCTACTAGGCACACCACATTTTCTCTTATCACATCTTCCCATTTCCTATACAATCCATACATTTCCGAAAGCTCCATTTGAAAAGGATCCCTATAGATCACTTTTGACTTCCTTGTGACTCTTGACGGTGATGCTCTTGGAATGAACACGGTGTCCCTCACCGTGGTTGCTTCTGGGATCAAAGTGTTGTAAATATCATGATGATCAACAATTGTATGTAGTTGTTCCAAAGACCATTCATTTGAGTACATAAAAACGCCTTGATATGGAACCCCTATAATTCTTCCAAACTCTATGAGCGAAAGATTGAACTCTTGCTCATTGATGGTGAATTCAATTGAGATGGACCCATCATCATTTCTAATTATACCCATTGTCTTGTAAAACTCAAGCACAAAGACCGGGAAAATTTGCTCGTTTATATCCAATAAACAATCAACAATAGTTGCAAAAACTTCTCTTATGTCGGTATTTGCAAGAAATGATGGATCAACAACTCTACCTTCATGAAAGAGTCTCCTTTCAAGAAACTTAAAGGCTTTCCTATCGTCCGGACTTAAACCATCTTTCCTTTGGTACATGGGTATGTAGTGAGCGGTGTCTTGGTAATCTTGTTGCTTGTTGCTTGGCATGATTGTTCCTAAACAATACAACCACAATGTGGTGTTAATTGTGAATAGTAACCTAGAGGGTTTGATCATAATTTTCCTCTCATCATCTTTGTTGAGTTCAAGAAATGTGTTTAATTTGTATTAACAATGTTAATTCTTTGATTTAGATTATCTTAGAAAACAATGTGTTGACAAATTATGATAGACCCATTTGAACCCAACTCTTAAAGATGAAGAAATTGTAATTCTAAGAATCAAGGAATTAAATTAACAATGTAGTGAAGATTATACTTACACAAGTGATTGTTAAGCTTGAGAAGAATGGTCAATTTGCTCCTATGAATGCACTGAGTTCTTGTTCGTGAGTCTTTGAGGTGAGTATGATCGTGGAACATCCACAAGTGATCATTTTTAGGCTTATAATGTCTTGTTGCACGGATCCCGCGGATCCCTCTCATTTGGGATCCGGCTAGTATAAACGAAGGGATCCGGCATGACAGCAAAAGTCAGCTCAAACATTCCTTGATAACTTTGGTTTGGGAGTTCTAAAACGCCTAGTGTTTTGATTTTAAGGCTCTAAAACTTGTGGTTTGAGGTTTTGAAGATTAAGTACTATTCCTATTAGACGATGTTCCCTTTTTAAGAATTAGTCATAATTCTTGGGAAGCTTTTCAAACATTATAATAAAATCCCATTTTATCATAGTATAAGAAGTTTCACATGGATATTTATTGACATAGATGAAGTGTCAATAAGTCCTTTGTGATGAATAATGATTGAGGTTATCGAATAACCAAGATATCATTATTACGAATAATAAATGTAAGTAATTAAAATAAGCTAAATATTCTTTTTCAAGTATTTAGATGTTTTGTGATCTTCTTGGAATCTCCAGATTTATGTCTTAAGAATACAAAATATTCTTTTTGCGAAAAGAAATATTTAGATAAATTCTTTATGATCTTCTTGGTAACTCCAAATCCAAGTATGGATAATGCTTAAAAAAATTGTTAGAACATTCTATCATTGTCCAACAATAAACAATATAATGATTTTTGAAATATGACAAAAATAATCCTTCTTTGTAGTTTTCAAACATACATGGATCGTATCAAGTTTTTAAAGTACCACATACTTTAAGAAACTTGGTAACGAAGCTCTGATGCCAATTGTGGAAAACTAGAAGGGGGGGTTGAATAGTTTTACCAATTAAAAACTTCATTTTAATTATTTAGATCGAATTATGTCAATCTATTTGGTTGTTTATGTTTGACGTTGATAGATAGATATATAAACGTATAATGAAAGATAAAGAGTAAGAAGCACATCACCACCACACAAGTTATTTATAGTGGTTCGGCTACAAGGACACCTTCCTTGCCCTACTCCACTCCCCGAGTCACCTACTCGAGAGTTCGTAAGCACTACACCAACTCCTTATGGCGGAGAAGCCTTCACAACGTCGTTTAACCTTTTTCCGGTACAAAGCTAAATACCGAGTTCCTTCACACCAAGGCGAACCACACCTAACACAACGTCGCCTACCCTTTTTACGATGCTAGGCTAACCACCGAGTTCTTTCACACCAAGGAGAACTAATCCTATCACAACGTCGCCTACCCTTTATTAGGTACTAGGCTATGCACCTAGTTCCATTACTATAGAGAAACTACTACCCTTCACAACACAACACCTAATATCAAGGAGATCAACTCCTTGTTACACCATCATCAAGGATATCACCATCCTTGGAAATAAATAAATACTTATATGTATAACGATGCACCTCATCGATTATACGACCTAGGCATTCTTTCCAAATGTTACTTGATTTGATTCTTCAAAGATCCTTCACTGATGCCTTTGACACAATGCTTGGCACCCTTCACTAATGCCTTCGTCTTGACACCTTTAGCATTCTTCCCTAATGCTTTGACACGGATGATGAGCATCTTTCATTAATGCTTTCATCTTGACACTTTCGGCATTCTTCACTAATGCCTTCAACCCAACATCTATGGAGAAAGGAAGAACTATCAACAAGAGAACCTTAGTTGTCTTGATGATGACGAAGCATGACAACTCATGGACTTTAGCTTGCTCGTCTTCAAGAAGTGGTGATCTTGCCTTTAAGAGGAACCTAGAAGATCACACAAAAACAAAAGACAAACTACATAGATCACTTAGATCTGAGGTTAGAGGGTTAGTATACTTGGGGAAGTATGTGTGTAAAGTAATAATTAGAAAGGAAGAAATGGCTCTCTATTTATAGAGAAAATTCTCTACTGTTCCCCGGATCCCACGGATCCCTTCCACTTGGGATCCGGCTAGCACAAAGCTAGAGATCCGTGGAACGCTCCTCTTTGCCCATGGGTAATTTTGGTTATGGGTCATGGGTTATGGGTTGATCCATGGTTTTCTTTCTAGATACAATGAACTTGGTTAAGTGGTATATATAAAACCATGGGTTATGGGTCAATACCATTTGCTAGTTTTTACCCATTTAGTATATACTTGTTTTTACCCATTTTAGTATACTTATTTTAAGTATATGCTAACCCAATATGTAAACACTAGTTGTTGTACATATGTATCTAAATCATAAAATCACTTATACTTGTTTTAGTGTTTTATGTGAAAACATAAGTGTGTTAGGAAACTATTGACTCAAACTATTTACGTATTCTTTTTGTTTCATTAAAATGATTTTACGTTTGTTATCGACAAAACATTAGAAGATCGTAAAATATAAATAAACGTTTTTACGGCTTATTTTTATTAACAATCTCCCCCTTTTTGTTGATGACAAAACATAAAATTATTTTAAGAAAAACTAAAATTCGTAGCGAGTTTGAATTAGTAGTTTTTACTTTCTTCTCCCCCTTTTTGTCGAAACAAAAAGTGTTAAAAGAAACTAACATAAAATAGAGAGCAAGTGACGGAAATGGTACTCGTCTTAACTCCCTCTTGACGAGTCCATCCCTTTGAGAGGGTGTCAAGGACATAACATAAAATAAACTAATTATGTTTGCAAATATGGTTGCAAATGGTTCGTCTAAGTGACGAGAACGTGCCCCCCCCCCTTGAAGATTGCAAAGATGCAATGGGGTATCATGAAGTATAATCCAAAATCAGATTAAATTGCAAAGCTCCCCCTAGCTTTATGGTGTCAAAATCTTCATGTGTATTTTGAAAATCTACAAAGTAAATGTTAGAAAACAAGAGTATAGTGCAAAATTTTCTGCAAATAAAAATCAAGTTAGTAGAAGTTTGTGCTTCTGTACCACGGATCCCACGGTTCCCTTCATAGAGGGATCCGGCTATCTGGTGACAGTTTCTTCAGCAGTGAAGAAATGTCAAATAATGCAAATGAGGAAATGAGATATATGTACAATGTAACAAGCAAAACACACAAAAATGATCATAGCATATAAGTATTAATTCAATAAAACAAGAGATAATCAACCAAATCTCTAAAACTAAGATAATGAACTTAGCCATACAAATACTACTAATGCTAACTAATTACTAGACTTAAAACGCGACAATGTGCTTGAGTCTAGGGATGAGTGGACTTGTTGATTTGATCCAACTTTGCAAGAAGATGATTAAACATGAAATGTATCTCATTTCGTACTTCTTGAACAAGTCCTTGAGTGTTTAGACAATTTGGACAATTATTGTCTTGGTTTGAACCCGGAGGGAAATGGATATTTTGAGGGGGCTCAATGTGTGTTTGCGGGTATTCATTTTGAGAAGTAGGAAGAGGTTCTAAAAATGAGGGTGGTAATGGAACTTCTTCCATAGTTTTACCAATTAAAAACTTCCTTTTAATTATTTAGATCAACTTATGTCAATCTATTTGGTTGTTTATGTTTGACGTTGATAGATAGATATATAAACGTATAATGAAAGATAAAGAGAAAGAAGCACATCACCACGACACAAGTTATTTATAGTGGTTCGGCTACAAGGACACCTTCCTTGCCCTACTCCACTCCCCGAGTCACCTACTCGAGAGTTCGTAAGCACTACACCAACTCCTTATGGCGGAGAAGCCTTCACAACGTCGCTTAACATTTTTCCGGCACAAAGCTAAATACCGAGTTCCTTCATACCAAGGCGAACCACACCTAACACAACGTCGCCTACCCTTTATACGGTGCTAGGCTAACCATCGAGTTCTTTCACACCAAGGAGAACTAATCCTATCACAACGTCGCCTACCCTTTATTAGGTACTAGGCTAAGCACCTAGTTCCATTACTATGGAGGAACTACTACCCTTCACAACACAACACCTAATATCAAGGAGAACAACTCCTTGTTACACCATCATCAAGGATATCACCATCCTTGGAAATAAATAAATACTTATATGTATAACGATGCACCTCATCGATTATACGACCTAGGAATTCTTTCCAAATGCGACTTGATTTGATTCTTCGGCATCCTTCACTAATGCTTTTGACACAACGCTTGGCACCCTTCACTAATGCCTTCTTTTTGACACCTTTAGCATTCTTCCCTAATGCTTTGACACGGATGATGAGCATCTTTCACTAATGCTTTCATCTTGACACTTTCGGCATTCTTCACTAATGCCTTCAACCCAACATCTATGGAGAAAGGAAGAACTATCAACAAGAGAACCTTAGTTGTCTTGATGATGACGAAGCATGGCAACTCATGGACTTGAGCTTGCTCGACTTCAAGTGGTGATCTTGCCTTTAAGAGGAACCTAGAAGATCACACAAAAACAAAAGACAAACTACATAGATCACTTAGATTTGAGGTTAGAGGGTTAGTATACTTGGGGAAGTATGTGTGTAAAGTAATAATTAGAAAGGAAGAAATGGCTCTCTATTTATAGAGAAAATTCTCTACTGTTCCCCGGATCCCACGGATCCCTTCCACTTGGGATCCGGCTAGGACAAAGCTAGGGATCCGTGGAACGCTCCTCTTTGCCCATGGGTAATTTTGGTTATGGGTCATGGGTCATGGATTATGGGTTGATCCATGGTTTTCTTTCTAGATACAATGAACTTGGTTAAGTGGTATATATAAAACCATGGGTTATGGGTCAATACCATTTGCTAGTTTCTACCCATTTAGTATATACTTGTTTTTACCTATTTTAGTATACTTAGTTTAAGTATATGCTAACCCAATATGTAAACACTAGTTGTTGTACATATGTATCTAAATCATAAAATCACTTATACTTGTTTTAGTATTTTATGTGAAAACGTAAGTGTGTTAGGAAACTATTGACTCAAACTATTTTCGTATTCTTTTTGTTTCATTAAAATGATTTTACGTTTGTTATCAACAAAACATTAGAAGATCGTAAAATATAAATAAACGTTTTTACAGCTTATTTGTATTAACAATGAAGATTCTTAGCTTGACGGAGAAAAATGACATACTTCTCCCATTCCGGACCAAGACTACTTAGGAACTTAGTTTTGACAAAGAATTGTGGCATGATGATATTGTGTTTGTCCAAATCATTGATGATGTCCAAAAGCGCCGATGATATGACTCTAATGTCTCTCCCGGTTCAATCATGAAGTGTTCATAAGCCAAGTAGATTTTGGATTCCATGTCTTCCCGATTGAGTGATGTGCCTTCCATTAGAAGATGAATATGTTCCCACATTGCTTTAGCTGTCTTTTGAGCATCAACTCTTCGAATGATTGGATTGGGTAATCCCAAAAGGATGTATTGCATTGCTAGTTCATCGGCTTCAATATGTAGAAGTTCATCATTGTGAGGTCCGAGATAGTTGCAATGTTGGTGACAAAGATCTCTTGGTGGATTGGCATTAGGATCTGCGGGTGTGACAACAATAGGCATCTGAAATGGACCTTCCATAATGACCTTTTTTAAGAACTTTCCATGTGGCTTCTTTAGATCACAAAACCTAAAGAACTTTATCACCCATTGATCATAATTTTTGGGAGTGAGCATTGGAGGTCTATCAAGTGAGCCAGCTTCATGAATGGATTGTTGGCTACTTAAGGCTTCACACATCTTGCCAAACCATGTCGGTTCCTTCATAGTACTTCTGGATGGATGTTGATTGTAGAAGTTTGTGTAAGGTTGTACTTGAAGACTAGGTGGTGGTTGAACCATTTGTGGTGGAATTGTTCTGAGTTGAGGAGTATGTTGTTGATTAAATTGTTGTTGATAAATTTGTTGTTGTTGATTAAATTGTTGATATTGTGGACTTAGTTGTTGTTGTTGTTGATTATAAGTGTAAGGAAAATAGCTAGAGTATGGTGGTTGTGACATGTTGAAAACTTGTATTGTTAAATGGATCTTTGTAGTCGAATGAAAACGTTGTTGATGAAGTATCCTTAGGCGTAGAAAAAACCAAGTTTAGGCAAAGTAACACTTAGGCGTAAAAACACCAAACTTACGTGTAAAAGCAATAGTTACGCGTAGGATTAGCTTACGCGTAAGAATTGAGAAACACTAAGATTAGGCGTAAACAAAAAGTTAGGCGTAGAAAACTTATGCGTAAGATTAGCTTATGCGTAAGAAAAGGCTTAGGCGTAAGAGTAAGCTTAGGTGTAAAAGAGTTATACGCGTAATATTGAGCTTACGCGTAAAATTAGGGTTTTGCCCAAAAGATCTTTTACACTATCACAGTGCAAAGGATATCCAAAGTCGAAGTGTTTTCAGGCTTATCCAAGCAAAAACACCGAAAGTAAACCACCGAAAATCAAGATCGATCCAAGAATGACTTACGCGTAACTCGAGGGTTTTGTTACGCGTAAAACTTCACCAAAACTGAGATTTTGCCTAAAGTGATTCTAAACCAGCTTTTTGTGATTAATCAGCTTCAATATCACCAAAATAACACAAAAGTGTGAAACTTGATGATCCAAACCTTCTAAACACGTTATGCGTAGAATGAAACCCACGTATGAAACCAAGCTTAAAATCTTTGAAATACACGTAAAGTTAAAAACTTTTTGCCAAAAACAGATATTTTAACACTTAAACACGTTGAAGGTACAAGAATCTTGGATTGAAAAGTGTAAAAAATAAGTTTTTAAGCGTGACAAAGTTTAGAACGTATGTTACGCGTAAGATCAAAAACCAACTTCAAAAACAAAACCTTTTCACCCAAATATTTGGCGAATGATACCACTGTTAGGTTCCCATATTAGTAACACAAGCATCAATAGAAGAAATAGAGAAGAAGATGATCGGATGAACAATAACACACACACACGTATGATACTAGTGAAGAGTTATGAGTAGGTGAAATGTATGAATTGAACAACCAACCCTCAAGTGAGGGTTATACAAGAGTATTTATAGGGCAAGGAGCTAGGGCAACACTTCTAGACTCCTTCCTTTCTTATGGACTTGGGCCAAGGCTTATGGGCCTTCTACATAAGCCTTAGCTTAATAACAAACATAAAGGCCATATTAAGCTAACTATTATATATGAATCACTAACACTTGAAATATGGTTTAGGAGTGATTCCAACATTGGGAGAATTGCCCAAATAGTTTGAGAGGTCAATATGCTAGGGGTGATCATGGGCCACATCCATTCATTTTATTGGAAGCGGTCGCCTCCCAAGATTTATGGATTTGGCATGCGTTCTTTGGTGTCTCCGGGATGAATAACTCAGGAGTTAACGGATCGATCAACTCATCCAAACGTAAAATCTCATTTGGTCGAACACATTTGGAGAAACCGTGGAAATGCAGGCAATCAAGAGATTGAAGGAGAAGACGAAAGTGACGAAGACGTAACTGACGATGAAGAGTTTTTGTGATGTTTTCAGTTTTTAATAAGTATTGTAACGTCTACGTTTTATTAGTTTAAGTTTTTAATTATTGTTGTAATGTTAAGTATTTTTATTAATGAAGTTTAATTTTGTTTTTAAAAATATTTGAATTAAAAAAAATAAATAAATAAAAAATCACATGTCACTACTGTGGCAACTAGGTTGTCGTCGTCGGAGAATCGATAAAGATGTGGCATTTAACTAGTTAACGCGTGTTCACTGAAAAGAAAATGAAGTAAGAGAAGAAAATAATATTTTATTAAGAATTTTAGTTTTTAGTTGATAAATGATTTATTAAAAAAAAGTATGGTAGTTTTATTTTTTAATAATTAATTTATATATATATTGTGAGTGAGATATAAATGTGGGATTCATTATTTACAAAAGATAACATATATGGAATGAATCAATATATCATTATCGGGCCCACTTTGATTTTCAAAAACTTGAACCAAACCCCGTTTGGTACATATCTTTTACTGGTTTAGATTCATAGATTGTAAAAAAAAAATTGTTTGGTTGATTTTCATACCACTGACACATCCTAATAGTGACGTTTGACCCATTTTTTCATTCCACCACATTTTGGTGGCTTTTTGATGGGTTTCACAAAACGGACAAATAAAAAAAAATTATTTGATGGTTTTTTTTAGCCATATATTATTTAATTTTTTTTACTTTTTTATTTTAAAAAAATATATAAAATAAACTTATCAATCATTTATTTTCTCTATCTTCATTTAATTTCAAATCCAAATTTAAATTCAAATTTAAATCCAAATATAAAAATTAAACTCACAAACCAAACGGACCTTTAATTTTTGGAATGAAACCATTCCTTGAATCCAAAAGCTATCAATCAAACAGCCCTTAATCATCGGTTTCTATTTCACGTATTCAAAATGGGTGTTGATACTCACACCACCACTTTTTATACTTTCACCACAATATATGCAATACAGTGTTGTATGGTGTGCTATACTGTTTGTACAAAATGATGTAACTATAAAATAAAATGGTGTGAGTATCAACACCCTTTCAAAATTTTCTAGGAAGCTTACTTGCATTAAAACATGTATATACAAATTTAGAGCATCTACAATGCATCAAGTTTTTAAGACTTGATGCATTTAATGCATTTAATGCTTGAAACATTTAGTGACCAAAGCTTGGAGCAAAGACTTGAGCTTTACCAAGTCTTTGTGTAAAAGCTTTCTAAAAAGCTTTGGTTGCAATGTCAAAAACTATTTAAAAAGACTTCTTAGAATAGTAAAAAGCTTTCTACCACTTTATACATTGTGGATGCTCTTACAATACTAGTAAACCAGAAAACATAAATGAATTAAAAGTACACATATTAAATGCAATATTTGGTTATTTATTCCATAATTTGGCAAACTCAAAATCAGCATACTAAAATAAAAAAATAAATAGTTTACTTAAGTATATTAAGTACGTCCTTTTCTAATAATGTTAAAATAATAATAAGATTAATTTATAAGGTACAGTGAGATAATTTGGCTTGTTGTTAATTAAATATAAAGATGGAGTAGTTATGTGTAATGTGAGTGCTTTTTTATTGTAAAGATAAATGTCTTTTACCAACTAACGGGATCAGACCATTTGATTATTATTATTTTATTAAATAATCAAAAGAGACCCAATGAATTGATAGCTTAAAAAGTTAAAAGTATTCTTTGTCACGAATAAAACAGTTGTCAATAACTCAAGACGGGTGTTAAATGGTACTCATATTCAATTAATAATTTTCATCTTATGATTAAAAAATATATATACCTGCACCATTATTGAGAATTACTGTATGCTCATTCTATAGAAAAGATAATATACATTTGTTTAAACTATTTAAAAAAAAAAATGAGTAATGTTGTTAAATTAAAATACTTTTATTTATGACACAATGCAATTTTTAAATATTTAAATACTTAATTACTATTTAAACCGCTAACAATTCACCTCTCACTTACTCTGCACATTTATATATACACGATCGTCGCTATTCGTGGGTAATCGTCTAATTTAAGAAATGCAATTTCTTGATTCAGATTTTGAAATTACCAAGTCTCATGTTAAAATTTTCGTAATAGAACATGTGACTTGATCGGAAGCCCGCTAAAAAAAAATAATTCCTTAAATTGGATAATATCATTAGACACGTGTCTTGGAGAAAATGCCTAATGTTTAATCCCAACTCTTGACTAATTAGATGAATGAATACAAATGATCATTGCCTGGGTCGGATCTTTGAGGAAAAGTTTGATTGCCATCAAAATATGTATGAAATCGAGATGTTTCCATCAGTTTACACCTTTTGAAAAAATATGAACTGCATATGTTAAGTTGGGTTTACTTAATTTTAACCGAATCTACAAATAGCGAGATCCGACTATGTTTGAATCCGAAACATGTTTGAAACTTGGTAAGACTCGTGTAACATTGAAAATCCTCAATTAATTTATGGGTAAAGGTTATATGTACTTTTTTTTTTTTTTTTACAAATCACACCCCATTGTTGTTTTCGCTTATAGTCATATTTTATATTTACTATTGTTAGTTTGCTATTCTTACATAAACTTTGTATGTTTTTCGTTTTGCGCGTATTTAAACCTACATTTTTAGGTTTTAACAATATCTACCCACTATATTTGAGATACTAGGTATATGGCAAGTACCTCATGTCCTTAAGGTATAAGTTGACACGCACTAAAGGCGCACAAATTTTTTTGAAGACTATGCATGATTATCATTCGATAAACTTATAAATGTTTATGTTGTACTTTTATATTCTACAAAGTATGGGACCTTTAAATGATAATTTATTTTTAAAACGTCTCATTTAAAGTCGTTTTATGTAATTTGTATTGTGAACTATATCTTCCGTTGCTATCCAAAACTGAGGGTATTACAGAGTGAGTATATAGTAAGAGGCTAAGGTGTCATAGCATGTTAACACCAAAAAAAGTGTCAACATCTCAGCGGCACCTCATCTTTAACATTTTAACATCAACACTAAAAAAATTACCCCTTATCATAACACCACCTTTTGAAACCCACTTTAAAAAAAAAATACAAATTATAAATTAATCCGTCAACTAATATTTCATTAATTAAATAAACTTTTAACTAGTTAATGCAAGACATTTATTTATACCAGTGAGAGGCATGGCGATTTGGCGAGAAATATTGAGATTTGAGGTAATGCACATATATGGATTACCATATATCTTCTATGCAAGGGACATGTAGTTAGTTATTCTGTTGCTAATAAATACAATGTTAAATAAAGATGGGGTGTCCACATACAAAATGGATGTCTTTAAAAAACAAATCTAATGTCACCATTTGTTCGAACATGTATAGCTATTTGTCTTTTATAAAAGTTAATTCTAATCCATGTCTTCTTGAATAAACACATGCAAGGTGAGACGTATGTCAACGTTCATTGCACCAAAACTGGAAAGTATGTATGTGAAGTTGTTTATAGTGGGATCATGTGATACATGGAGAGATAAATGGTTACAATGTAACGACATTTGACATGTGATTTTACATGTATGTTACTTTTAAAATATTCATTTGAGACATTTTTAAAAACATGCACGAGTCGTAGATGTAGTTACAATCTACAAGTTCTACTTACCCAGTACTCCTTGTTAATTTAATTGTAAACTTTTGATTAGTATCACATGTATACGCCCTTAAAGAAACATTAAAGATTCGTTAACAAATTACTCTATTAATTTCCCTTAAGTCTAGTGTTTTAAGTCTTAAGAAAAGAATATATGGATTAAAAAATTAAATGAATCAAAACAATGATGATAACTTGAATAGCCTAATTGTTCAAAAACAAAGCAACATTAGTTGAAAACGAATCAAACATAAAATCTTTCAACTTCAGATCAGAAACACGGGGAATGCTAAACTCACAAAAACAAATCCACAAAATTATTTACAAAAGGAGTGTCACTCCTTGATTGGTTTATGATTTTATAGTTTTTCTCTCTTCTTTCTAATTAAGTCAATCAGAGAGTGACATATCCTTTTGTGAATGGTTTTGTGAATTTATTTTTGTGGTTCTAGCATTCCCCCAAAAACATATACATATATACTATTGGTTCGAAGTTGGTTTTAAAGTAGTTTAGCCTTAATGCGCACATGAACTTCTGGAATAATGATTCAAGTTAGGGCATTGCTATTTAAAAACATAAATAGATAGATCGATAAATGACTCAAACATATACAATAATCAGCAGTTAACTTGAGATAAGTAAAGGATCACATTCAAATTGAAATAAATTGAACTCGAATCAAATTGCAAAGCTGTGGAAATTTCAACTTGCACTCAGACTACACATTACAAAACTATGGGATTTACTGCGGGACCCGATCTTTCTTATATATGTGAGAAAATATGACCGGTTATGTTTATACTAACTTGAGAGAATCCCACTCCCATAAACTTTTGGACCCCAAGCCCTAACTATAACATTGGTTTACCGGTCGTAGATCAACACATTGCGACACTAGTTATTGTTAGTTATGTGAAACCCAGTGATCTGACAACGGGTCTCTTGACCTTCCCCTTTTTTTGTGTGTGAATTTTCTGAAATGCATGTTCGTGTAATATATTACATCATACGGTGAAAATAGTTAGTGATAGCAAATCAAATACATAAGATAAAGAACGTAATCGAAAACTTATACTCCCTCCGTCCCAAATTATATGTCTACTTTCATATTTTACAAAGTTTAAAAAAAGTGGACTCCTTACAATGTTAGACCAATAAAAATTCATTCTCATCCACTTTGAAACATTTTGATTGGTTGTAAATGAAAATGGATATTAAATTTGGGACAATTAAAAAACACTAATGTCGACTTATATTTTGAGACAGAGAGAGTAAGTAGAAAAAATAATTTAATGTTAAAAAGTCTTGATCAGTTTCTAACTTGATTGTACTCTTAATATGTTTAACTAAGACCATTCATAATGGATGATCGGTCTTGTGCTGGGTTGCCCCCCTAAATGCGTCCTTTCCTTTTACGCGTGTCCAGTTGAACACGTCACTCATGGGAAAAGTAGTGAAGAACTTGATCGCCTGGTCGACTTGAGTCCTTTTGGTTTGTTTGTGTGTGAGTGTGAAAAAATAAGTTGTTTTGATGTCACCAACAAAATAATTTAATTTAGGTTTAGCCATACAATCAATGCTCGACTTTTTAAAACGAGTACTAGGATGAAGATCACTCTTGTGGCTCATTCACTCTTGTGTCATTTTTAGAGAGTGCTACACGTAAAGCCAGCTGTCACTCTTGTACAAGTAAAATCCATTGGACCCAATGGGCTACACTAAACGTGGCTATTCAATGGTAACCCATCTTACGTATCCAGATGGCACACTAATCGATCCAACACGTGTCATCATCTGCTTTATCCTAAAACAGGACCAGGTGCACATACAAGCAACAAGATTAATCCCCGTAAGTACTATCGAGTCGCGACAAAAACTCAAATACATTCCCCATTTTACCCTAAGACTGTAGCAAGTATGACACGTGTCCTGATAAATGCACAGTAATAATTTAACCAGTTACGTTTCGCCACGAAATATTTGATTTGGATAAACCAAAACATCCTACCAATACATTACGTGGAGAACTAAATGAAATTTCCATGAAATATACGAGATATACTTTAGTTAGGATATTCGAATTTACCTAATCATTTCCTTCTACAATTTATGGTATACCGCGTTTTTTTAGGGGGGTGGCAACACCACACGGTATGGATTCGGTTTGCAAAGGCATGGAGCGGCATCCCATTGCCACCAATGCGGCATGGCCTAATCGGCATGGATAGTGGCTTCACAAACCGCAACGGCATGGAGAAGAAAAGGGAGGAGCGTGTGGTGTTTTGTGAGGATGGTAGGTATTGAATAAACCATCACTTAAAAAACATGTATATGATGCGTATGAGATTTGGAATAAAATTATTGGTGGGTTTGTGAGGTATGGTGAGGTATGGAACCATTGCCCTTATTGAAGTCCTCCTGTCAAAATTATTTACGTGGAGACAAAGAACACACAATTTAAAAGTGAGGCTTAATTTTTAACCATTCAAAAGAATCTTCCCCACAAAGTTCTCTAGTTTTTTATAAAAGAGAAAGTGATGATTAATTTGAGACATCCAAAAAAGGAAATGTGGACTATTATTTTGAGACGGAGGGAGTAATAAATTTCTTACTTCAAAATTGATAAAAATGTATGACGTGTCTCTTGCATTATTAGCTAAACCAAAGACCATAGAGCAAGTTTATTTAAACATTGTCTTTCTTTTGCATCAATTTGGTTAATTATATCCGATGTTGTGGTGATAATAACTGATTTTCAACTATTTAAAATGGACATGATTTTATATTCCTTCATAAGTGTGTTAGTGACTTTTCTTAAACAATATTTTTATCGAGAGTGAAAAACTACTCCCTCCTTCTTAATATAATTGTTCATATTTTCATTTTGAGATATCTCAAAAAGATTGTTCATTTTTTATTTTTAGTAAAAAAGTAGAGAATATATTAGGGTAATATTCTCTGAGTGGTGGTTGAGATTTATAATGGCTTCATTTTTATTAAGTTTGATGATTTTTTTCTCATGACAATAATTTTAAGACGGAAGGAGCATTATTTTTGTCATATATTTCTATCATTTCTTAAAGGTCTTAAACTCAAACTATTAACCTTTATAAACACGAAAAAGAAATCACGGTTTATTTTACGAAAAAGAGAGAACAAAACAAATCTTATCCACTATGAAGCCATTATAAAAAGCAAACTCAACACAACCAATTGGTTTATCAAACACATCACAACATTTTCAACAATATCATTTACACACACAAAACAAAACCTTATTCATTATCACAAACAACCATAACATACACAAACAATGGCAGCATCAAAAACATACTACCGTTTCATCGAACCAACCGGTCCAGCAATATCAGACTCGTTATTCGAACTAAACGAGTCTGATATCTGGACCGTAAACATTTCACCACAGAAACAAAAAAATGTCCCTGCGTCACGTTTCACAAACAGATCAAAGACAGTGAAACGTGACGCAGGGGCAGCGAGGACAGTAGCGTCCTCGCTGCCAGTCAGTGTTCCTGACTGGTCTAAAATATTGAAACAAGATTATACAGAGAATAGAAGAAGGAATAGCGATGAGGATGATTTTGATTTTGATTGTGAAGATGAAGAAGATCGTATTCCACCACATGAGTTTTTAGCGAGGACGAGAAATGCGTCATTTTCGGTACATGAAGGAATTGGTAGGACTTTAAAAGGAAGAGATTTGAGTCGAGTTCGTAACGCTATTTGGGCCAAAACCGGCTTTGAAGATTAACGTGAACATTTATTTTGAGATGGATAATTTTTTTTATTTTTAACTAATTATTTTTATTAATTAATGTTATTTTGTTTAGTTTGATGAAATCCAATTTTAAGGATGGTGAATTGGTAGTTAACTAAGAGTGTAAATTACGGAGTATTGGTTTTGATGTGAAATGGAATTTTAGTTTTTTATTTTGTTGTTGTTTGAAGTTTTTTGCTTTTGAGATTTGTTTTTGTGAAAACACGGTAGAGTGTTATTGGGAATTATTGCTAATGGTATAAAGTTGAATAGTAGGAAGCATCTTGGCAATTATGGATTAGCTTTTGGTTGTTTGAATTTGAATGTATTCGGTCATCTTTTTGGAGCATATTCGGATCTCATTAGAGATTAGCACTAATAAAGTTTAGAGTAAATTACACCGTTCGTCCTTGTGGTTTGCGTTGACCGCAGGGTTTAGTCCTTTGACCAAAAAAATTGCACCGTACGTCCTTAAGTGTGAAACGTTATGCGCCATTAGTCCTTTGACCAAAAACCGTTAAGTTTGACCGTTAAACTCTCTCATGTGACTTGCACATGAGGGTAAAATGACGGAAATACCCCTGGGTTAAGTTACACCACTAGACAACACAAAATGACACTTGCACAACCAACCATAAATCTTGACTTTTGTAACTTCCCACTTGCATATCCAAATAACAACTCTCACTAACAATATACGAGGGGACCAAATAAAAGAAAAGCAGCCTCCAGTAATTATGCAGTAGACACACTGAGACTCAATCCCAGCATATAACAGAGGACATATTTGCAGCAGACACTCCAAATTCACATCCATATATTTTATCATCACAAATTTCACACACTCCTTAAAAAAAACACTTTTCACCTAAAAAAATATGGCAACCATAACTACTTCATTCACCATCACCCGCCTCTCGACCACCACGAACCGCCTCCATATACTCTTCCAACACCACCCTTCAACGAGCCATGGGTGACAAGCTACCCGACGCCACATTATCTTATTTCGACTCAGACAACGAGCCATGGCTCTCGGCTTGGCTGCCATGACACATACGACACGACACGCTAATCAAACACGGATACCAACAAGATTTAACACGTTTTTATTTAACAAGAATCCATTTCCCATGTTTTTATACATCAAACCCAACAAGATAGTGAGTCAACTCGTGACTCACCACGAGTTACCAACAAAAACGAGTCAAAGTCATGAGTTTTCGAACCTACCTTCGTTTTGACACAATAAAATGACTGGTGGTGGCATTGTGGTGGTGTTAGGTGGCGCATGAGTGACGTACGAGGGGAAGGGGGAGGGGGTTGAGCGTGTGGCCTTGGGGATCGTGTAGAGGGAAGTGAGTGGAGTGTTTTGAGGTGGGTGGTGTAGTTGGGGGAGCGGCGGTGTGGCGGTGGTGGTGGCGTGAAGGTTGGCCGGCGGCTAGGGTTGAAAGGGAGAGAGAGAAAGATGAAAATGGAGGTGATGATATCTGTTTGTGTGTGGTGATGTGGGTGATATACCACATAAATTACACCGTTCGTCCTTATGGTGTTGAAATGACGAATTTACCCTCATGTGCAAGTCACATGATGGGTTTTTAACGGTCAAACTTAACGGTTTTTGGTCAAAGGACTAGTGGCGCATAACGTTTCACACTTAAGGACGTACGGTGCAATTTTTTTGGTCAAAGGACTAAACCCTGCGGTAAACGGAAACCACAAGGACGAACGGTGTAATTTACTCTAAAGTTTAAATGTAATTCTTCCATCTCTAAGCCCAAGTACAAGATGGTCTAAGCTTTTATTTAAGAAAGGTAAATGTTTTTATTTGGCGTTTTAAACTAGATAGATTACTCGATTAGTTAAATTTATCTTTGCAAAGGCTAGAGATCATCTCTATTACATGTCCGTCATGTAACATGGGTGTCGAATCAAATGATCACGTTTTCTTTCGGTGTGATACGGCTAGCAATATTTGCCGTTTTGTTGGAGTGTGAACTGATATTAATATACTACTTTCCTTTTTCTCTTGGTTCGATTGGTTACATTGGATTAATGATTGGAGAGCTTCAAAGGATTCTAAAGACCTGATCTGGGTTTTATAGCGGTATCAAAATAGTGTTATTTTAATTCTCATCCTTTGAGAAAGAGTGACTTTTTCGATTTTATTTGTATTTTTTCTTTCTTTTGATTTAAACGTAGAGGTTGTAAAGTTAATTGTTGAAATTCTTTACTAATAAAATCTTTTGTAATGTCTCTTCTAGCTCTTTGATAGAGAGTGGTTGTTTTTAAAGGTTATATTATTGCTACCTCTTCTAGCGTACATATGTTTTTTACCTTCTACCCTTTTTAGACTAATTGTTTACAGTACGACACAGTTTTATCAGTTTTTGTTTCGTATTTTTTTAACAGGTTAATACTATTTACTTGTTAAATTTTATATTTTTTATTATACATTTTCCGTTTTAAAGTTTTATGATATAAGTAAAATTATTGAAATAAAAAAGAAAAAGGAGAAAAAAGAAAAGGATCACTTGTAAAAATTGGGAGATTTTAATATCCTATCTTATTTTTAAGAGCTTTTTACGAAAATGAACTATAATTGATACTTGTTTACGAAACAGGTTCTCGCACAGAGTATTTACGAAAATGAACTTTTCAATGTTATATGTTAGATCTCTTAAAACATAAAATCCCAACACTACACGTGTATTATACGATTTTCGGGAAGAGTTGTGGGCGTGGTACAGCCAGGGCGTGGTACAACGGCTTGGGCGAGATTGCTTGCTGGGCGTGGCAAGTTGCTGCAATGGTGGATGAATGCTTTGAAGATGGTTGCTGCAAATATTAGATCGGTGGCTGCTGCATTATGGCTACGGACCATGATCCCATTTATGTAGGTGATGAAGAAAAGAAAGAAAAAGGAGATGGCTGAAGAAAGAAAAAAAATGATCCTCACAGTTGTGGTCCTCACAGTTGATGTGACATTTTTATGTTCGTTATTGTAAAGTGTTGAAAAAGAGTTTGTATTTGTAAAATGAGTTTTGATATGGATCGTTTAGGTAATTTGCTTTATTTTTAATGATATCATCATTCTAAAAAATGGTTTTATCTTCTAAAACGAGATGATTAACTATATCAATAATCAATGAGTTTTTTGTATGTGACATGATAAGGATTGGACAATTTTGTCAATATTACCAAAATTGTGTATATTACATAAGCTTCACGTAACTTGATATTTTTTTGTTTTTATCATAAACAACGATTTAACTTGATATTTTATTGTTTTTTTTTTCATGAACGACTATCCAATGGTGACACATTCATTCGCGTCTTAATCAAAATTCATAATGAGTTTTGTCTAGCGAAATCATACTAACGTGTCACCAAATGTATCTTTTCATTAAGTTGAATCTAATCATGTAAATTATGATACGACAATTACAGAACGATAGTTAAAGACGTCTACTCAACTGAATAATTATAGAAGACTCAGGGCGTGCTTGGTTGGGGGTTAAGGGGGGTGGGAAATGAGTAAGGTATTCAAAATGGCCCACCTCACTCTTTAGTTAGTGCTTGGTTAGGGAGGGGGTAAGGGATTGATTATCCCGTAATGGGTAATGAACCATTATAGAATAAATTGAGGGGTAAAGGATAGATTACCTACCTCACTCATTTCTTTGCATTCATTTTCCCTTTCCTTTTCCGTTTCCCTTTCTCCTCTTTGAACCAAGCGGCCCTCAACTTAACTATTGCCACTTGTTTGTATTGCATTATACTATTACCAATAAGTATTCTTTTAGTTGCAATTATCTAAACTACACTCCAAATATATCTGTATGATTCTTTGTGTTGACACTTTTTCACACTAATGAGAGATATTCTGGGTTTGATAATTCTGTATGGTTTGTGATATTGGTAGTTCGGGTCGGTTTCCAGTCACCCGACACAGCATGTTTATTCTCGGCAGCGATTACAGTCTCTTTCCCAAAGTCATAGGGGGTTCTCGGGGTTAGAAAACAGCATGATTTTTCTCCACTTAGTGTAAATTGTTATGAAATTCTGATTTTACAAAATGCATCTATTAAATTTTTAGTTCATATATAGTCTTTTAATACGATGTTACAATTTGTCTTTTTTGCACATGATCACTTGAAATCCTAGATCCGTTCCATTGACAATGTTTGGCAAAAATAAGTTATGCATATATCATCAACTTATGACATTATACTTGACGTAAGCAAAAATAAGTTGTGCATGTATCATCAAACTTATGACATTATTCACAAAATGTGTGAATTGACGGGAACAATCTAGCTTTGGGTGTTTTTTGGCACTAGTCATTGTTCACCCACAAAGAATAGCTCCGGCAACTTTCTTGGTCTAGTGGGGCACCAACTGGAGTGTGCACGAGCCGAGACTCGAACCCATGACCTTTTATCCACCAAATTTCTTCAGTGAGTCCATGGGTTTTTCTGAAATGAGAACCAACTGGCAAACCATTTGCAAAACTTATGACCTTATAGTCTTATACTTGACGTATTCATGCTATATGAGAGCAGTATTCTGAAGCTTGAGAACACTGTATCTGGCAAATAATTGGGTCTAGATAACTTCAAAATGTTAGCTTTTGTTTTGTATGATAGATGAAGAAATGTCACGTTTTTTTGTTGTTTTTGGCATAGATATACGACATGTCAAATTTTGGATAACAAGGACCACAATGCAAGACAAATTCTGACAACATCAGTAACTTTTACCTAATAAACTTGCATAGATTGTACTACAATATAACAAAACAAAACCTAACAAATAAAGTCATTGAATGATTGATCGAAAATAGAGTTCATTTACTAATCGACAAAATTAAAATAGCTACTTTAATTTAATTGGGCTTGTGAAGAGCCCGATATTATGTTGGATCACAGAATATGGACTCGTAATTTATTCAAAAGTCTTAGATAAACTTAATTTGCGAATATTAAAAGTTAAAAGAAATGTACTGTTTATATTACAAAAACCATAAAATTAATTTATGCATGTTCTTCAAGTATCCAACAATTAATGGTGTTCATAAAACCTTTTATTATAAGGCAATTTTAGTCAAACATGTGAATTATAACTAGTTGTCTAGTTGGTTTATATTTATTTGGTACTAAGTCAAAGTAATAAAATGAAATGTACCAAGTATTTACAATTCCCTACTGTGCATTGTTAAATGAAATGAAATTATTATTGTAACAAACTTAGTAACAATATTATTAAATTCATGTTTTGAATGTTAAATGTTCATGAAACTGCACAAAAGAACAAAATTGAGGATGTCAACCATGCTGGCATAATCAATTTTGACCGGTCGTAACTTTTGACCAAACTTATTCCACAAAAGATGTAGATTGACGGGAACACCCTGATCCCGAGTGTCCTTTGACACCAGCCATTATCCACCCCACAAAGAATAGCTCCGACAACTTTCCTGGCCTAGTGGGGCACCAACCGGAGTGAACACGAGCCAAGACTCGAACCCTTGAGCTCTTATTCCACAAAGCCTCTCCAGTGTGCCCATAGGTTTTGCGGAGGTGGGTACCTATATGAAGCAAATACCAAGGATGGGACTTAAACTTGCGTCAATTGACTCAAGTACAAGTGCTCCAACCATTGGATTAATGCTCCATTGGTTTTGACCAACCTTATAAATAGCGTTTGACAGGGCGTGACGGCATAATCAAGACTCACATTTTAGGAGTTATGACGAAACCATAGAATTTTTTAAAACGTAATTTAAAGCGACAAAAAATATTAAAATATTTATAAATTTATATATTTATATTATATTTCATATATAAAAAAAATAAAGTCAATAAACTATCATTTCATATAATTTTCTTTTAAAAAAAAAAAAACCTTCTTTAACGGAGTTGAAATAAAAAAAAGCGTCACGCCTCGCTTTATCGCGCCTTTCGACGTCTCATCTCATGCAAAGCATAAAGCTGACGTCTTGGTCTATTGCGTAACTTGAATGTCACACCTCACATTTTAACAATGCCTTAACTATGCCATAACGCGCATTTTAAAACCCTGCTTTTGACATGTTACCAACATATTCAACACGTAATAACATACATAAACTAGAGACCATAATCCATTAAAGTTGATTGGGTAATATCTACAATTGCTTGCAAATTTTGACATATAAATGATAAACATTCTTTTTGGTTTAGAATTTGTATATATGATTCTACAACAAGCAAATATATTAACTGATAATCGAAATTAACATACTAGTCAAACTACATGTGTTTGATACTTTGATATGTATGTTCTATGACACATGTATACCTTTTCTAAGCCTAATCGCTGTTTGTATTTAAGTGATTAATGCTTGTACGTTGTAACTTTTGTGGTTTACTTCTAGCTAACGGAACATTTGTATTGGTCCAAATGTCCAATATGTGCTATAAGAAGATTGTGCACGTAATATAGTTTTTTTTGAAACAATCATCATTTAATTAGCTGATGAAAAAAGATACGAGTACTAAACTTATAAAGGCGGTTAAGAAGATTAAAGTAAACCTCGCACGAATTAAACTTTTTTTTTGAACGGCGATGTTTATTAAGAAACTAGCGAGGAGCTAGAAGAGGTTACAAAAAAAGTGAACTAGGGCATTTCAACCAAGAGTTCCAATCAAATTTAATTTTACATCTATTAGAACACCAAGAATATGACAAACGGACAATATCGTCAAAAAGAAGATCCAACCGTGGATGATTGGCCCCAAACACAACTTGATTACGAAAATTCCAAATAGCCTACCACATGACATAACAAGTGCCTTCCAAAATTTCCTTTAGCTTCAAAGGTAAACGAATATTGTTGAACCAAATAAACCAATCACCATACGAATTAAAGATGTTAACCTCCAAATCCCACCACCGAGCCACTTGGGGGATGACTGTCATAGCATCAAAGTTACAGTTATATCGAACGACCTAAAGTGTCGTTTTATAAATATCGTTTGATTAAGTAAAATAATCAGAGTTTACAAAGCATATGTCACAAAAGATTTCCAATGTACCAAAATGAGTTTGTTACAATCAAACGATAGTTATGTGCATAAGATATATGTGAGACGCGTCGACACCGCGGCTCTATGATAAGTCCACATGCATGCCATTAAGTGAATGCCTTAGATACCTGAGATAAAACATGCTAAAAAGTGTCAACACAATGGTTGAGTGAGTTCTTAGAGTTTGTTTAACAAGTAAAGCTTTTAAAGAACGTTCATGCAGCAAAGGCAAAGTTTATGGTCATTTAGAATTGTCCACAAAGCAAAGGCATTGTAAATCCACTCAGTTCCAAGTTCCGCCCATACAAAACTTGCAACCTGTGTGTTCACAACCCACTGCCAAAAGTAGTATGTCTAGTAGTCACGTATAAGGGTGAGCAAACGGACCGGCCGGACCGGACCGACCGAAGGACCGACCGGACCGACACGGACCGAGACCGGACCGACCACATTCGGTCCGGTCCGCGGTCTCGGCTTTTGGGCAACTCGGTCCTCGGTCCGGTCCTGTCCGGACCAAAACCGACGAATTGGGCCGTTTTGGACCGGACCGACCGAAGACCGAGACCGGACCGACCGGACCGAGCCCGGACCGACCAAATTCGGTCCGGTCTCGGCTTTAACTGGCGAACTTCGGTTTTCGGTCCGGTCCCGTCTGGCCCGGTCCGGTTTTCACCTATGCACCCCTAGTCACGCATTACGTTATCATAATAGTTCACAATATAGCACCACGTATATAATAATGTATGCCAGGCAAAGCCCCTAGAATAAATAATATGCGTCCCGTAACATAGTGAACGAGAGGTTGGCCGACCTCTAATAGCGCTATCCATACTACCTACTAATAGGAGACTAACAATGCGAATGTACGAACATTACATCATACAACTATTATATACAATTAAGAACACTCCGAACATGGGAGAATTTGAACTGCTCCGTACAAGGGAGACTTGGTATTGCTCCGTTCACATAGGGAGACTTTGCACACTCCACCAATAAGGCGATAATTGGTATTGCTCCGTTCACATAGGGAGACTTTTAGGTCATAGCACATACGGTTCAATAAGTTCAAACAAGTCATAAGTTCGTATTTAAGTTCAAGAGTTCCATTCAAAAGTTCGTTATTAAGTTCAAGAGTTTAAGTCGAGTTCAAAAGTTCCAAAACAGTCAAAGAGCTCGAAACATATCAAAAGGTTCAAAATAGTCAAAGGGTTCAAAATCAAGTCAAACAAGTTCAGAATAGTCAAAGGGTTCAATATAAAGTCAAACAAGTTCAAAATAGTCAAAAGGTTCAATATAAAGTCAAACAAGTTCAAAATAGTCAAAAGGTTCAATATAAAGTCAAACAAGTTCAAAATAGTCAAAAGGTTCAATATTAAGTTAAAAGAGATTAATTATATGTCAAAATATTTTAAATCAAGTTAAAGAGATTAATTATATGTCAAAAGGTGTTAAATCAAGTTAAAAGAGATTAATTATATGTCAAAATGTTTTAAATCAAGTTAAAGTGTTCAAATCTGTGCCAAAAGGTTCCTATCAAGTTAAAAGAGTTCAAATATATATGTCGAATGGCTCAAAATCAAGGAAAGTGGTTTAAATAATAGTGTTCATAACATAGTAATCAATTTAGTTCGGGCATAATCTACTTACGAGCATAAATAGTGAAACAAGAGTTATATAAGTTCATATAAGTGTAAAGTAAAAGCAAGTACTTGAGCATGTATCTCCCCCGAAGAGTTTATAAAACAATTAAACGAGTAAAAGTGGGGCTACGAACTCACCTGATGCAATTATTATGATGACAAAAGTGGATACACTGAAATGAGGTGAAATCTCTAACTGCAACCTATGATGAATGATATGATCTATTATGAGCCATGATTTTATCTCGTACATGCAAGTTCACATGAAATCTATACCACTTGTATATTATTGAAAATAGAGTTTATCGTCGAAATACACGTTTATGTCATATTGTCAAGTTATAAAATACTTTACAAGTATTTACGTTGAAACAACATCCTACGATAGTCGTTTAGTGATAAATTAAGAAATTATAGTTTTTCGTCGTAAAATAATACACTTTGACAATTCATGAAAATGACTAATTTTGAGTGATCGTATAATATTCATTATAGCTTCGCTTGACAAACAGTTAAACATTTTTGAAAAATAGAATAGGCGAACTTACTTTAACTTGAAGACATCGTTTTCTCAAAAATATTCTATCGATATGAAAAATGGCTCCAAACATGGTCACTTGCGATAACCATTTTGGTCTAATAAAAATATGTAAGTGTTATACTTGTATAAAATAGTTACGATAACCATATTTATAACGCGTGTATTTTAGTCGTTATAAGTCCGTTTTCTACGTTTTATATATCATTAGCTTCGTGTTAAAGTATACTAATATATTTTTGACAAATTGACTCATTTAGACAATGTTTAAAACTCATTTTTGCCCTTAAAATAACCCTTAACAGCTTACCCTTTTTCAGAAAATTAGTTTTCGTCGCAAAACTTGAAAATAGCGTATCTCCTTCGTTATAAATCCGTTTTAACCCATTCAAGTGACCACGGTTTCGTTTTAAAGTCTATTTTATGGAAATATAACCCAAAATACTTCATGACCTGCTGAATTTTCCATATTTTTCAAAAACGATCAGACCTCAATCTTAAGTTGTCGAAAATGATTTTTCTAGCGTAACTCTTGTTTCAATCACTTCAAATCAACACCGAATCTATTCTAAACCTACCATACACCTTCTTAGGGTGTCATGAGTTCCTAAACATCATCAACAATAATATATTTCAAGGGATTAATTATAGGATGATTAAAACTTATAATAAGTAATAAAAACAATTAAAAGTGGTATGAATCACATAATACTTGCATGTTTTTCTACTAGGATAATAAAAATAGCTCAAGTAAGATTATGAAAGATTAGTAAAGATCATGAAAAGCTTACTAGTTGTATGATGAGGTTTAAGTAACTAGGTTTCCTAAATACTCCTAGGTTTTTATTTCAAAACCCTAAAAGAGAAGTATACTAGTGTTTATATATCACTTGATCTTGAAAACCAAATATTTCTTGCTTGATCTTGCCTTGGCCGAAAATTAGAGAGGAAAAGGAGAGGATTTAATTTAGTTTTCACCTTTTACTAAGTGTTTGTATGTGTTTGAAAATGGATATTATTTGCATATTACAAGTATCTAGTCATAGGAATGTGTAGGTGTACTTAGTTAGCAAGATATTTACAAGATTATAGTGAGTCATGGGGAGGGGAAGGTTGGCCAAGGGGGGTATTTGGGGAGGGTTTATGTATTTTTGATAAGTAAATGTATTATTTGTTAAGTATAATGTGTAGTTTATAAATATAATTAGGCATTTAGTGTAGCGTTAGCTAGGAATAGATTTTAAAGGAACAAAATAAAATATATCGAAGTCATAAAAATTATAAAAATACATTTCTCGCAAGTATTGAGTGAATAAATAATTATCGAGTTGAATTTACGAAAACCGTCGTAATATATATATATATATCTATACATTATATATAAGAGGAGGCATGCCACATAAAATGCCACTTGGCATCCCATAATGCCATGTCATATTTTCATGTCATCATTGTATTTATGTGGCATTTTTTAATTTTTTTAAATGACTGGCGTGTTTTAATCCATGTCATCATTGAATACATGTGGCATTTTTTTTTTCATTGAATACATGTGGCATTTATAAAGTTTTATTGTTTTTCTAATTTTATTAGTGTAAAAATGAATTGTAGAGGATTCGAACCTGGATGTTATGATACACTAATAACTAATTTGACCACTAGAGCAACTTAATTTTTGTGTTATGTCCTTCAAAGCCAAGAATATAATGTTCAACAAAAAATTTATATAGGATTTTTAAAAAACATACAAAACCATCACAACATCATATATCACGTATCAGTATCTAAAAACCCTAAATTGAAAAAAACCCCACACAATTCATTCGTCTAAAATTCTTTTAGGGTTCCAATTTTTAATATTGATCGAACATAAATTATTGATGTGATGATAATGATATCTTAGTAAGTTTTCTCTTTTGTAGTACATATATTTTTTGCCTAAGATGTATATATATGTTTGATTATCCATGAGCAATTTTTTTTGAATACTTGGTATTTCAAGGCTAATTGTTAAAACATTAGTCTGTTCATTGTATTAGAATGTAATAAGTATAGTTAAAGCATGGCTGTAGAAAATCTTGATCGTTCTTGATGGTTTTATTTGTAGGATTAAATATAACGAAACATGGTTCTAACGCTTTCAAGTCAGGCGAAATTGCGTCAGTGCTAAAAAGGTGCATGCAATCCAGTTCATTCACAAGGGCATTTTTCTATGCCTGCAAACGTATTACAGGTTGTTACAGGACTCAACAAAGGAACACGAAGGAACTGTGGTAGCTTACACGGGAACCAAACTTTTGCACTGGGGAGCCCTCCTGTTGTTGTTTCTGATATAGGTAACATGTATGATAATATACAAATGAAAACGGTTAGAATATATCACCATTTGTAAACTTAATTGGTGCTTCAACATGTTCTATGCTATAGTCAGTCATGTAACATGTTCTTATAATTTGGGCACGCTTTGTTCCCTGTTTATACATTATAATGTTGTCATGTTAAATTACAGAATCAAAAGAGTATAATACAAATGGTCAAAGCTGTATGGGGTGCTGATGGCGTAAGAGGTGAGTGTCTTATGTAAAATCATCAATTTTGTATATGTAAAGCATATGCGTTCACGACTCGTCTTGTGACAGAGTGTGCATTTGTAAGTATTTGCTAACTTCTGTGAGTCTTTTATTATCCTTGATCTGCGTGAATGTTAGGTTTTTATAAAGGGGTTGTACCTGGGATAACTGGATCTCTGGAAACGGGTCCAACATACTTTCAGTAAAGTAATAGTACTTACTGAACCATGGTCTTCGGTGCGAGGGCCACCAACCAAAGCTACAATACGACCACCCATACCAAGACACAAGCTACAAGCAAACCTGCTTCAACACTCAGTGCTATTCCGGTGCACCTCAATGATCGATTTCCAGCTAATTAAACAAGCCAAGTATCTGTTCCTAAGTCTTCCAAATGCTGAATAATAACTTCAAGTAAGTATACGATAACATCATATTCGTTCAACTTAAAAAATATGTGTTGTTGGATTTGCCTTTTGAAACTGTTCAAGGTGTGAATTAGGTTATTTTTAACGGGTGTTTGGATGGTTTTTTAGTGGGAGTTCGGGTATTATTTGGCCTGCTACAAAATAGGAGCAATAAAGGCGTGTCTCGGCTGTTTTTGTAATAGGTTTTGGGTGGCATAAATGGGTGTTTGGACAATGTGATCAGTGGTTTCATATTTTAACCATTAGTGTACCCAAGACATGTCCGATTATTTGGGATGATGATGCTATTTCATTCAACAAGGTAGCTGTAGCAGCTTTACCTTTTCCGTTCATTGTCGCTCTAACTTCAATGAAAGTCCCACAGTTTCAAGTTCTGTCAACCCATATTCACTATTACATTCATTCAATTTTTTTCACAGATGTCGTTATCTCTGTTTACTGATATGGGTGTCTTCATATTTATTTTATGAATTCTCGCTAATATGTAATGTAAACAGATGTGTTGCAGCTGAATGCTACTCCCGGTTCGTATGTGTATGTGAATTCAGAGATTGAAGAGTCTGCAATAATGGCTGCTGAGTACAGTTCTTATACTCATCCCTACAAAAAATACAGCCTCACCAATACTTATTCATTTAATTCTCCAGGTTCGTCACAAGAAATGAAGCAAATCTGGTCCTCAAGATATGGTACATACTTTTTTCCTTTTATCTTTTGTCATTGTGTAGTATTCTTATAAAAATATAAGACATCAACTGTGATTTTCTAGATATAAGATTTTCAGTTTAAGTGTTATTCGTTTATATGTTTGTAAAATTTTAGTATTCAATTTCTATTGCTTTTTTATGATCTATGTTACAAGGGGTTCGGTTTGCATATCAAGCAGTTGCATCAATGTCGCAGGAAACTTTTCAACCAGTTGGAAAAACATGCGTGTGTGGTGATCATGGGCCGGTGGCAGAACCTAAACATCTGTGAGCACCAACTGCCATTAGTCTCATGATAACCCATTAAGAACCATTGTTTTAATATTGCAAATATCTAATAACCCCCTCAACAGGTATTTCTTGGCTACAAACATGCCTGATCAGACATCCGAAGCTAGAGCAGCATTCTTCGATGATGCTGCTACTACGCTTATTGGACCTAGCTGCAAAAAAATTACAAATGAAATTGGATACACTGATCCTAACACGTTGCCTTTACATGTCAGCATCAAAAGAGGCACGACAAAAATCTTCCAAATCCAAAGACACTTGGGAAGTCTTTTGCTGCAACACCACTCTACCACTCACATCAACACCTCCTTACACCCGACTTTAGTCGCAACACCTGATCTTGCAACACCCGCTCCTCCTACACCATCACTTCCACTGGTTACATCTTCTATGTACACACAAACTAGAAGCTTCATCAAGTAAGTTTCACACTCATGTAATTAGATATGAATTCCAATTTATTATAATAAAAAAACCAAGTCTGCCCTTTTATTAATTTTACATTTTATTAAGCTTTTGTTCTTACGATCAATATTAGTTGCCATTAGTTTGGTGCATTTCATAAGTTTGTGATTTGGAATTATTTTGGAAATGAATAGGTTTTTGTATTCTTTTTAATGGTTTGTTTTCCCTAAGTTTTACAGACCTTCGCTTGAAAATATGGTCTGATCTTTTCATAAAAAACATGCACTAAGGTAACCACATGGTAGAGTATTTGGGTGGTTAATATCATAATGATTATGATCCCATTTGCTATTAAATAGCAAATCACTAAGACAGTAAAGGTAATTATTGGCCATACAGGTGAAGGCGACTTGATACCACTTATATACATGCCAGGAGGAAGCCTGTACTTAACTAATTATAAGCCAGTAACATGTATGGAAGTGCTTTATAAGATTTGACTATGAACTTGATTTATGTGTCGAACACCTTATCTCTCGGTCTCTTTTCAACAATTAGCCTAACATTATTAGATATGACACTTCTAGATCTTCGTGGTCTTCTATTAGTTCTCAACACACACACTTGTATTATTATGGGCTGAGATATACCATCGAATCTTGTCATTAAGAAATATGTGCACAATTTTTTATTTTTTTATTTTTTCCCTATAACCAAAAAAATATACACTTCATATTCATGAAAAGAACACAAAAATAATTCAAGAAAAGAACATATAAATATAGTCCAAGAAGCAATATAACCAAAAATAGAAATCAACATATATCCGGCTTCATTCTTAGACTTCTAGATATCTCAAAAGTTCCTGTTGATATAGGGAAGATGCATGTTATTGCAAGAGCAATAAAAACTTGTAAGGAAAGGTTTCGTATACCAGTCCTGAATCAATTGCAAAAGTACACAGAGAATGCGCCGATTATACATTGTCCATTAATGCATCTAAAGGGTTTGGAAAATACTACAGTTACCGAAGTTCTGATGACAAAAGAGGATGAAAAGGTTGGATCGTGGCTCTGGTGCATGAGCGATGATACAGTCTATGATGCTGCAAAACAAGTATGTTACCATATTTATTTATTTTCATTAAAATTGAATAAAACTTGCAGCTACTTACTCGACTTTATAGCAATTTTACAGATGGCTCGAAACAATATTGGATCTTTAGTGGTTCTAAAGCCTGGAGATGAACAGATGATTGCAGGGATCATCACTGAAAGAGGTTCGATCTCTTCTTACAAAAAAGGAAATTATTGCATTTATTATAGATCACAACGATATTGATGATAAATTGAAATTCAGATTACTTGCTGAAGGTAATTGCGAAGGACAGATACAAAAATACGAGAGTTGGGGCTCATGTACAATGGTCATCTTTGTTTCTTGTCAGTTATTTGATAGATTATTTTCATCACTGACTTATTTGCTAAAGAATTAGGAATGAGAAAATGTGTTAAATGTCATTCCTTTTTTGTTAAGAATTGTAAAGTACCATGGCATAATAACGTTACGTGCTCTGACTACATGACTTATACTCAGGCTGAAAATGAGGTAAAACTAAAGTCTCTTGCAACAAACCAGCGTTGGCGTCAGTGTATCAAGTGCCAGAATATGGTTGAACTTGTTCAAGGGTGTTACCATATTACTTGCAGGTATGTGTCTTCTATTGTAACTTCAATCTTACTTGTTTTTAGATATACCAAATGGGTTGATTTGGGTAGCGGATAAAATGGGCTCAGCTAAAATATATGGGTTGAATACGTCGAAACTCATCCCAAATGTTTCAAATGCATTAAACCTCTCAACTTGCTGGTGTTAAAATGATTTATATTTTCTATAACCACTCCGGGTTGGCCAAGTTGTAAAGAGCTTGTGACTATCATCACTAAAATGTCATAGGTCTCAAGTTCATATCCCACTTGATGAAAACAACTCTGAAAGTGGGCACGCCAAGCTTCTTAAAAGGGAGGAGCTTTACCTATTTTGAGTATGGAGGAGGTTTGCTCAATCCCGTAGATTATTAGGCCAAAACTTATTACCCAAAAATAATATAGTTCTTTATGTAACACCTTAGATGAATATATACCTTTTGAGTTTTAAGTAAGAACTAAGGGGACCTCATATGCATATTAAATCATATGTCATTGTTTTATATTCAAAAAATCAGTTATCGTCATGGTTTGATAATTTATTTTATGATGTAAATGATTCTCATCAATACTAATAACTTAAGATCAAATTAAAATGCTTTTGTTATCTTTCCTATATGTTTGGACAAACTCATCCTTAAGTGTTGTGACCTCTTTTTTGATCTTATGTGGTTGTCAAAAATATTTACTCGCAATTTGATTTGCATCGTGTGTTTATCAAAACATTAGACATTTGCTTAACCTTAGCTTCTCTTCTGTTTATAACTTCTTATGATGGTAAGTATCATTTTTGCAATATATCCGTAAGGAAGAGATTGTTGATTTGAAAACATACAGTTGGGGAAATAATGACAAGCCAGGTTAGCATTTTTTATGATTGTTTTAGCAATTGATCTTAAATCTTGAACTCGTGATCATTTGCTAGCTATAACAGAACAAGCTGGTAACCGTGACATCTGATACAAATGTTGACATCTGATACAAATGTTTACCAAGCAATGAGATTAATGTCAGGTAGATGATTCTTGAACCTTTTTTTTGGTACTTCTAATAAACGCCATTAACAACTTGTTAGGTATAAGAAATTGTACAACCTACTCTAGGAGTAGCAATTTCAAACTATTTACTTATGACTGGGTTGAGATGGATCAAACGTGTTGAACAGGACAAATGTGTCGGGAGTTTCCCAAAGTCTATATATAAATGCATAAAACCTCCCAAATATATATATATTTTTTAAATTATGTTAATATTGGAACTATATAAATTTGGTTATCCTATTTGACACTCTGATTGTGTAGTTTTTTTTGGACAAATGTGTTAAAAGTCGACCAGGACCGTGTTGACATGTCCATTTTTTTCACCACACTTTTTGTTGTTATATTCTTAAACTGCTATTTATTATGCTTTTCTCTAGGGGAGGATTGGAAGCCAATCAAAGTTTGCGTAATCTTAACCTTTGCTGTTGATATCAGTGTACCTGTTGAGACAACAGCAGACACGAGAACTATAGCTGAAGCGATTACAACCTCAAAATGTGTTGATTGCTATTTGCTTTAAAAATCATGATTTGGTATTGTTTAATTATAATATCATTCTTGGTGATAAACATTGAGTTACATAAAGAAGCTTCTAATGGCAATTTACATCAAGAATGGTTATATTGGATATCCCGAATGCCTGAGATTGAGGGCGTACAGGCATCATGCAAGCTTCCAGATTTTTTCCAGGTAATTTTCAAGCTTTCTTTTCTTATGTTATGGTGAGCCACCCGAACAATATCAATATGTTCTCGAAAGCAAGACATTTATTAAGAAGATGATTGTTCTTGAAGATACTGTCCCTTTCTTTTTTTCTTCCCGATACGTGATGTAGAAAATGAGCACATATCTTCAAATGCATAATATTGTTAACCATTAACCACTCTTTAATCCATAATGTTCTCATGATTGTTTTAAATACTTTGTTTTTATCTCTAGGGGCTGGAAACTATTCAAAGTGAAGGAGCAGAGTATTATTTTGCAAATCTTGATCAGCACATTAAGGACTTTTTTTGGGTTGATTACAAGGATGGTAATGCAATTGAGCTTGCCTTCAGTAAGATGAACATTGAGAAGAGAAAGGACTGGCTTCGAGCACCTCAGGTTTGGTCATTAACAGCTTTTGTCAACTTAGTTATAAATAGTTATGGCGTCGAATGTGATTGACATATCATTGTGTTTAGGGTCAAAAGATATCATTTGGTATGGTTGAAATTAATTAAACCAGAAAACACTTTTCTATCCCTTTTTAAAAAATATAACAAATATGCAATGCCTTAAATAATACTTGCAGGTTGTGCTCATACCGTGATTTTTTTAGCATTGGTCAAACCACTCATTGAGTCAACTTTCAAAATCTTACTGAATAAATAGCTGATGCATTTAGTTATCATTACAAAAATATTACTCCTTATATTACAATCATTCTCTATAATTCTGAATCTTGAATACAACACTCTAAATACTTTAAATGATTGTGTATAGTAAAATCACATGTTGGGCAACTTTTGCCCCAATTGACCCCATTTACATCAGGATACATGACACGAATTTCATTATAATCATCGTTTCTTGATGCAGGATTATTTTGACCCAAAGGAGAAGCGCATGCGATACCTCGACTTCATCAACAAAGAGTTCAAGCAATATGCAGTGGCTGATCTCCAAAGATCAATCCCATCAATGGTGGATGGGTTGAGACCTGGCAAAAGAAAGATCCTGTTCTGTGCATTTAAGAAGCCCATTATTCAGAAAATCGAAGTTGCTCAATTCAGTGTTTATGTGTATGAGCACCCTGCTTATCATTATCATCATGGCGAGGCAAGTCTTGTCAGTACCATTGTCAGCATGGCCCAAAAATTTGTTGGTAGTAACAACATTAACCTTCTTCAGCCGAATGGGCAATTTGGTTCAGGTCTGATGGTGAGATATTCAACTTAAAAAACATTTATTGTTTTGTATTCATCGCATATTCTAAAATCTAAAGTCTATTATTCTTTTGCAGGGTGGTAAAGATCATGCAAGTGGCAGCTGTATTTTCACTCAGCTCTCTCCTATCACACGATATTTTTTTCACAAGGATGATGAACTTATTCTCAACTACTTGAATGACAATGGTCAATCCATTGAGCCTGCATGGTAGTTTATAATCTATGTGTATTTTTATAAGTATATGATATTGTTTAAATTTGGTTATAATAATTCTTTTTTTTTTTTTGAAAAAGGTTTATTCCAATCATCCCAGTGGTTCTGGTAAATGGAACTGAAGGAAGAGGGACTGAATGTAGTTCGTTTATTCCAAGTTATAATCCACGAGACATTATTGCTAACCTAAAACGCCTAATGAAAGGTGAAGCAATGGTAAGGCTTCCATGGTATAAACAATTCAAAGGAGGTATTCAGAAAACTATCAGATGACACGACGAATGCTCTTAGGATCACTGAACTCCCGGTAAAGAAGTGAACTGAGGATTACAAGGATTTTTTGGACGCATATTTAGGGAAGGACATAGAGGTAAATTAACAGATTTTAAATAGTTAACGTGTATATTGTATTTTTATTTTATCATCTTTATAGCTCTTATATGGCAACCCCATGTTATTTTTGCAGGGTTACACGGCTCTCAATGATGATACTACTGTGGATTTTAAAATTACCATGACTGAAGATCAATGGAAAAGAGCAAGAGAAGAGGGGTTCTTGAATATATTAAAGCTAACAACTACATTAAAGCACAGATAACATGCATGCTTGATGCGAAGGTAAATTGAAGAAGTATGACACCCCTGAACAAAGTAAGTGCGATATCCATGAACAAAAAGATTGATTTATACTCTTAATATGTTCACTGACTGTTCATATTCTTTCTGTGTACAGTTCTTGAGGATTTTTATTACCTTCATCTCGAATTTTATGAAAAGAGGAAGGTAAGTCGGATGTGGCTTCATTTCATTTTAAAAGACTATACTAATCCAAATGTGGTCATGGCTAATAGACAGCTGCTTGCGAGCTCAAGAAAGCTGTATTGCTACTGCAAAACAAAGTTAAGTATATTGGTGAAGCGTGTGCGGGAAAAATTTTGTTCATTAAAATGATGGATGAGAGGTCCGCTGATTTAAAGGCCAAAGGTTTCAAATCTCTAGCATCCATTGAACGGGCGGCTGATCATGTAGGATGGGAAGAAACCGAAGAGGAGTTGATGAAGTTAGAGGAAGAGGTGGCAGCAGGAGGGTATAGGTACCTGCTAACTTTTGGATTTGCAGGAGTCACAGATGAGGAGTTGATGAAGTTAGAGCGAAAGGGATGAAAAGAATAAAAAGTTTGATGAGCTCACCCAAAGAAGTTCCAAGGCGTTATGGCTAAGCGATCTTGAAGCTCTTGATGAGCAACTTGCTGTGAGAAATGAAACCTTATCTTTGCTAATTTTTTACAATGTAATACATGACAAGTGATTACAATAGCTAATCTTTATGTTTAATCTTTCTAATGATTTGGTCATTGTGCTACTCTTGAATTTATTTATGGTATCTCAATTTGAAAAGTTGAGCACAACCTTAACTTGTGTTAGATTGTTGAGTTGATATAAAGAATTTTAGTAATTTAAACTGATATACTTATCGGGTAAAAATTTAAACCGAGATACTGATTGGGTAAGAATTTAAACCTGTTGATTGCAAACCTCTAGAAGTGGCAAAATTGAGATGGATAAAGAAACAAATTTTTATATTTACTTGATAGTTGAGGTTTAGTGTATGTTCTTAGCATTATGATCACCATACATATTATGTTTAATGAATTTCGATGTAGTGGTATATTATCAAGTGTATGTTATCTTTGACGTTTAGTGTTGTAATGCTATGTTGCAACTATTGATCCTGTCATTGAAGAATGTGATGTCATAGTAGTTGTGCGTGTCGAGACGAAGTTCATGATCGTAGATGGTGATTGTCATAGTTGTTGTGTGGTGGCGTTCGGTTGCCTAGAAACTGAGAAGACGGAGAGAAAAGCCGTAGAAGTTAATGAACACCATTAATTGTATTTATTCTAAGTAATAAAAGTTAATGAGGTAAGTATATATTCAAATACCTTATTATGAGTCATGACCATCTATAAAAGAATTTTTATATTTATACCGACATATATATGGGTATACGATGGATTGTTTGTTTCAATTCCATTCAAACCTACTACATTTCAAATAAAAAATTAAAGTTGATGCCTTTGACTTTCATCTCTAAATTTTGTTCATTTGTGATATATCTATTGATTGGTTAACATGCTGACCTATTATATCTTAATGTAAAAATCAATAATTCTCAATTTTGATGTGATAAACTGAAAAGTAGTACTCTAGCTTTAACTCCTAAAGTCAAAAACCTTAATGAAATTATCGACGTTTAGGGGAGGAGCTAAGTAAACAAGTAGGCACAATTGCTTACATCGAATGCCGTTCCAAGACTCAACAGGTACTTCAAATGTCAAACATTATAACCGAGTTTACTTCAAGTTTTCTGTTTCATTCCATAATATTTACTAAGGTTAGATAGCTTATAAAGTCATTCATTTTAATTTAAAATTAGAACGTCAAATCGGTTTTTGATACAATAATCAAAGTTGTGCTACAACCACTAAAGAGACAGGGGCATTGTGTGTGGAGATCCAATGTTAAATTATAAGTGCGCATGTATACTTCATTATAGTTTGTGGTTATCCATGATATAAATTATTTAATAACGTCATTACCTATGTTTTATTCTTTATTGATTAAACCATTAATCGTTTATAGATACCGGTTCTTAGATTTTATGTTTGTAGGTTTGAGTGTCAATACCTTTTCTGTGAGATCACACTGTCGATTTGTCATATAAGCCTAAGTTTGAAAAAACATACATAATTGTATTACATGTATGTGCGACTGAATGCCATATGAGATCATGAGTTCATATATTTGAATCGGTACAGATTTCCGATCTTTATTTATAGTTAGAACATAACGTTTGTTTAACTTTTTTTTAGTAAAATAATCTTTTAAAAGATATTGTGCGCACACCGACATTTAGCATAGGATGAGCTTGAATGTATGAACCACACCATCCAACACATGTCATGATCATGATAAGCTTGACCCACTTTGCTATATATCAAAGGGAAGATAGATAGATTCTATGGGTTAAGATTTGAGGTTCTTGCGATATTTTATTACAATGAAAGAAAAATGACATCAAATGTTTTTGGTATTACTGAGTTTCAGATGCCTATATTTTTGGCACTTAATATTGTGATTATTTCATATTTTTACTATAACAAGATCCTCATGATAAATACTATTTTGCTGACATTTCAGTCTATGAAGATTTGGGACAGGCATGCAGGAAATTTCAGACATTTGATGCTTGGGACAGACTACAAGAATTTGTGTGTTCACGGCCACATTCTTGAGGTATGCAAATCTCATTTTCTTACAAAGATAATTTTTATCTACCTTCTACATTTTTTCATAGTTAGGAACTATGTTCATATATATTTTTATAAATTCTTAATTCCGCAGGTCGTATTCTAGACGGCTAGCCTCACATAGATAGTACCAAATGGGACATATTTCCATGTTGTATAACTTCAAGGTTCACAATGCGTGCATTGATTTAAGACATGCATCTCTTGGATGATGCATGCCTCATGAACCATTGAACTAATTAAAGAAGTATACATGTTAGATAGTTTTAATCATTGAAAAAAGCTTTGAAACACTATTTACAATAACTAAATAAACATAATTAACAAAAAAAAATAATAATAATAAATGTTAATAATATTATCAAATGTAAAAGATGTTCATGTTTATTATTGTTTAGAACAAAATGTTAGAAAGTAGTTACCTCCTTTTAAGAAAAAGAAAAACATGTTCGTAATCAAAGTACTTACCTTCTTTTAGCCTTTTTATAGATTATGGTAACATCAATTATAGTTCTTAACCGTTTAATTTAACTTTTAATAACTTTTTACTATATATTTGTTCTACTAAATCCTAAAAATAAAAACCACAAATCAAAATACTTACCTGCTTTAGCCGTTTTATGCATTATGGTAACATCAATTATAGATCTTAATCATTTCATTTAACTTTTAATTACTTTTTAGTATATAATTGCTCTAATAAATCCTAAAAATAAAAACCAAAAATTAAAATACTACCTGCTTTTAGCCGTTTTATGAATTATGGTAACATCAATTATAGACTTAACCGTTTTATTTAACTTATTATTACTTTTTAGTATATATTTGTTCTACTAAATCCTAAAAATAAAGACCACAAGTCATACCCGTCCATCGGACGGTTTTACCACTAGTATATATATATATATATATATATATATATATATATATATATATATATATATATATATATATATATATATATATATATATATATATATATATATATATATATATATATATATATATATATATATATATATATATATATATATATATATATATATATATATATATATATATATATATAACAATTTATATACAAAATAAATCCAAAACATCGGGTAAACTAATAATATAATTTTTATAGTCTTAAAATGAGTATAAAAATATATCTGGACAATTGTTGGAAGTGTCGGATCAATTATTCAAAATAAATGATCGTGCGATAGCGTTTATTTAATAAAAAAATATACGTTACTGAAATATGCAAACCCATGCATGAACTAATATGAAAATGACGTTACTGATGATATGTAGACTAACTCTAGTCTATATGAAATGTTCTCAATGATGTTCCATGAATACGCAACTAAACCCTTACGATTACGCTAATTTGATACTCGTAAACCTAGTTTACGAAAAATGATGAATAAAAATCATGAATATAAATTTTTCTCCGGGAATGAATAATGTTTTGTGAATAGTAAAATTTTGAAATAACCTCTTAATATATCAAATCAACTTCAAAAATGATGAATAGTAACCGATGAATTGTAAATTCCCGAGGTGAATAGTAATTTTTTTTAAAGTTTGCAAAATGACCGGAAATTGGGAATTGTGACATTTTTTCACAAAAGAAAATAGATCAGCACCTTTTTGCGAGAGTCTTCTAAATTCACGAAGGATGCTTAGCCACGGGGAGCTGCGAGAAGGTAAATTAATGGAGTTATCCAGAGCGACTTTCGAACCATAAATGGCTTTTATGAAACGAGTCCATAAAGAGGAATCATGGGATTTGAAACGCCATATCCATTTGAAAAGAAGGGCGCGATTAAGATCATAAAAACTTGAGATTCCAAGCCCTCCATTTTTCTTGGAAGCCAAGATATTCTTCCAGGCAATCAACGTTAACTTGTTATCTGAATTAGTCACACCGTTGAAGAAGTTCCTACGTATAGATTCCAGAAGCTTGAGAACACCCATAGGACATTTGAAGATGGACATATGGTATAACGGTAAGGAGCTTAGAACCGATTTAATTAAGGTGAGGCGACCACCAATTGAGAGGGCTTTAAGCTAGGGGTGGCAATTTGGGTCGGGTTCGGGTTGGCGGGTTCGGGTTGTCAGGTTGGTGGGTCAGAAAATTCCAACCCAAACCTGACCCATTTAAACCATCAGGTCAGCTATGTCAACCCTAACCTGTTTAGACATAACCCGGACCTAACCCATTTAACCCATATATATACTTGGGTTGGCGGGTTAAATAAGTTACACGGATTGAATCGGTTCAACGGGTTTCGGGTTGACCCATTTAACCCTTTTTATATACAAAAGTTGGCACATTACACGAGTTAAACAGGTTGTTAAGTCGACCCGTTTAGCGGGGGAGGACTAAGCACAGTTCTTTGAATCAAACATTGAATGAAATAGATTCTTTATAATAAAATATAAATAATTTTGAGTTTACAAAAAAAATCTTAAACGGGTTGGTGGGTCGACCCGCTTATTTTATTATCATCCCGAACCTGACCTGTTTAATAAACGGGTTAGATAGGTCGACTCAAACCTGACCCAAAATCTATTTAGCACAACCCGAACCTGTTAATTTTCGTGTCGGTTTCAGGTCGGGTTTCGTGTCGGGTCAGAAATTGCCACCCCTACTTTAAGCTTCCATTTAGAAAGCCTAGAGGAAAGCTTACCAATGATCTCCTCCCAAGAGATATGTCTCGACATAATATCACCCACTTTAACTCCAAGAAAATTAAAGGGTGCATTGAAAATAGAGCAACCAATAGACTCGGCTGCAGAAAGAACCCCTTCATTAGGAATGCCAATGCCCATGAGCTTGCTTTTTTGAAGGTTGATCTTGAGACCCGAAGCTAAGAAAAAGCACTTAAGCACATTAACTATAGTAGCAACATTCATCTTATCCCATTTACCAACAAAAACCACGTCATCAGCATAAAACAAATGAGACAAGGTCAAAGAATAGTCGATAGGAATACCTTTGTAGAGACCAGCATTCACCACATTTTTAAAAGAGAGATGTAAGCTTTCCATAATTAGAATAAAAAGAAAAGGGGATAAAGGATCCCCTTGTTTCAAACCTTTGAAGAAATTAAATTCTGAGGTCGGGCTACCGTTGACAAGAATAGACCCCATTGCGGAATTTAGACAACCTTGGATCCAACCGCGCCATTTAGCTTCGAAACCAAACTTATTGAGCACATCATCCAAGTAATCCCATCTAACCGAATCAAAAGCCTTTCCAAAGTCAACCTTAAAGATCATGGCTTTATATTTCTTATGCTTGCACCACGAAAGAAGATCGAGAATAAAAGGGCCATCAAGGATTTGGCGATTAGAAACAAAAGCCGATTGAACATCACTTATAAGGCTCGAAATGACAAGACTCAAGCGGTTAGCTGAAATTTTAGCAATAATTTTGTACACACTGCCTATAAGGCTAATAGGCCGAAAATCTTTGACCGCCTTTGCTTCTTGCGTCTTAGGGATTAAAGCAATAAACGAAGAATTACACCCTGGCGGAAAAGTACCTGAGGAGAAGAATTGTAAAACGGCAGCCACCACATCATTGCCAATAAAGTTCCAGTACCTTCGAAAGAATTCAAAGGTGAACCCATCAGGACCAGGAGACTTGTTAGTTCCACAATCCCAAACCGCTTTCTTGATTTCATCATTGGATACTTCTCTTTAATATCGAAAGCTGGTCCGAGACAAGGTATTAGGAAACTGAAAATCGATTAAGGGTCTAGGAGAATTTAGATCAACAGGATCAGCGGATCTATTAGAAAAGTGGCTCAAGAATTCTTTTTTTAACTTGGGAAGGCTCAACAATCCAATCACCATCGACTAAAACCCCACGGATAGCCAATTGGGAGCGTTTCTTATTAATAATGTCGTGGAAGAATTTAGAGTTTTCATCTCCTTCTATAGCCCAACGAATTTTTGCTTTTTGGATCATGTCTAACAAAGCATTCGAGTTGAGGTCATGAAGCTCATGTAACAATTTAGATCTTTCACTAAGAAGCTCTTCGTTATAGCTACCTTGGTCAATCGACTTATCTAATGCAGAAAGACGATTCTGAATTGACAGCTTAGCCGCTTTCGAACAAAGATTATCATCTTTAATCCATTGTTTGATTGAGGTTAGTTTTTTCTTTAAACTAATGATACTATTCCGCTCAATAAAAACTGAAGACTTCCACGAATCTTCCACCATTTTATCAAAACCATTATTGTTAAACCAAGAATGAAAAAAACGGAATGGAGTAGGGCCATAGTCGACATTCAACTCACGCAAAAGCATTGGCCGATGATCGGATAAATGTCTATCAAGACATAAAGCCGATAAGGAAGGAAAAAGCGTCAATAATCCTTCCGAAACAAGAAACCTGTCCAATTTACTCATCTTGGATGCGGACCTATGAGACCAAGTATACGAATATCCTTCTAGAGGAAGGTCAACCAAACCCGCCATGGTGATGAAATTATTGAAAGAATTAGCACCAAGAGAGTTAAATACAGTGTCGTATCTCTCATGAATCGAACGAACCTCATTAAAATCTCCCAGAAGGACAGACTCACCATCCCAAGCATCAATCATATGGCAAAGATAATCCCATAAGATTATTTTTTCTGTTAGCACTTGCGGGGCATAAACAGAAATAATAAGAATCTTACTAGACGATGGAATCCATGTACCCCTTATGGCCACAAACGAATCAGAGATCGTAGAATTTTCTTTAAGAAATAATCTCGAATCCCACACACATAAGATTCCTCCAGAATAACCCACATAAGGGCTAAAAACATAATCAAAAGAGAAGTTTCCCCAAAGCGCCTTGATAGAAAAAAGATCAATTATTTCCATCTTTGTTTCTTGTAATGCAACAAAACTAACACGATGTTTCGTATTCAACTCCTGAATCCACCCTTTCTTGGCCTTATGGCCAAGACCTTGTATATTTAAAGACAAGAAATTCATATAAAAACTTGACGATCTCCTTGAGAACCAATAATAGTTTCTATGTTCTTCATACATCCATCCATGTTGTATCCCATAGCATGTCATACTTTAATCAATTCATCAATCACATCTAAAAGTGAACCTCCTGATTTAAGAGTCTTAAAACCCTTTATCCCACTGGTACCAGAAGTTTCGTCTTCCTTTGTGGCAATCAAATCTTCTTTAGGCTGTGAATCACAAGTTGTCTTTGTTTTCTTGTCATTTGCCTGACCAACGTCAAGAGTGAAGCCTGGAGGAAATTGAGGGTCTGTATTTTCCGACACCACCTTGTCATTATGCTTTTCTAATCCACCTTTATCCTTGTTCTTATCAAAGATTTTATAAATTTCAAAAGGGTCATCAGAAGTGATATGATGCTCATAACATTGGGAGGTATGATTGTTCTCATGTTCGTTTACATGCATACAACTAGATTCAGAAACATGATCAATCTCGTTTTCATTATCAGATTGGAAATCATTTATTAAGTTTCCATTGTTATTCTCCTTCTCCTCATCCTCCGATTCGTCCCCAGATTGCATATCATCTTTTACTTCAATAAATTTAGGAGACCATGTTTCCTGTTCCTTGACACGAATCCAAAATGATTTGCCCTTCACAATGACTTTAATCATATCATTTATAGTTACATTGGATTTAACTTTCACACACAACCTTTTGTATGACAATGTCGTACTTTCAGAATCTTCGACATCAGTCAATTCACCCCAGGAAGAAACTATTTTGACGAATGTGTTATGATTCATCGCATTAATAGGCAAGCCTTCAATGAAGACCCAAATGATTCGTTCATCGCTAACAAACGAATTACTAGCCTGATGTAACCCATTGAACCACGAACGAACGCCAACATGATTTAAAACCTTCTCTTTGGTTGTTGAATCCATATCTAAAAGGACCCATAAACCTCCCAAGTGTGTAAGTTTAACATTCTCAAAACCTTCATTGGAAAGGATTAAGTAAAGGTTTGGTAGGGCGTTTAAGACTTTGATTTTTCCCATTAGAGAACAAGAGAACTCACGTTCCAAAATACACTCATCATCAAGTACAATGGCTGGAGATGATTCTACAGCTATGTTATGGTTTCCTCTACCAGCATTCAAAACAGAAGCAAATGATTTGTTAGTCGCACCCATATTCTTAACATAACCCACATAAGTCTTATTGGGTTGTAAATCATTAGTATCAGCCTTGGTATCACCCTTCTCCCCAACATGAGAAGCATTCACAGCCACATTCCTATCAAACTTAGCCACATTAGCATGCAAACGCAACTTCCCAATCCACACATTAGACAACGAATCAATTAGGCCTTTTGAATTGGACACCTTGATATAACGACAAAAAGCAAACATTTGCCCTAATTAATTCTTACGCTTGGCAATATAGACATCCGCAAGAGTTCCCATCTTACCACATATATTCCAAAGCTCACGTACCGTAAGATGAGAAGGAAAATTAGAAACATACACAGACAAGGAAAGCTTCGCCAAGTCATCAACATTGGATTTCAATGTTTGCGAGGGTTTCAATCTTTCAAACACCGAGCGACGATTCTTTCGATTAACCTCTTGCCAAACCGAATCTCCCATCATAAACAACAGAAACACACCGAATTAACCTGATGGCTAATGTTACATGCGTGGGCAACAAATTATTACATAGCGCATAACGGTTGTTTGTTTAAACTTATTCATAATAAACATCTTATGAGCCTGGACATTTTTTGGTTATAAATTGTTGTCGTTAAAAAAAAAAGCTTGGACGTTAGAATTGATCCATGCCTCTAATTCTAAAATAACCAAATACGAGTAGTTACATAAGCATATGTTCTATAAGATAAGCAGGATAAAGGGTATATGAAAATCTGTTTGTAAACCTTGTAAACTCAAGCTTATAAGTGATGTATCAAAATCCCACATCGAAAATGAAATAAACAATGCTTACATATATAAGTTTGATTTGTTACACCATTCACTGTCGGTTGGTTGTAAATTGAAAACTCCATTTGAGATCCTATATCTTAGGCATGTTGGGCTAGCATATCACCAATTCTAACATATAAATATATAATCTCAAATGGAGTTTGATTTAAAACCAATTGTTTTTTTTTCTTCCCTTTTGGCTATTTGTTTTGAAGGTCATCAGGTTTTAATTGTTTCTCCACTTGGTTGGCTGTTTATATATATCTTGTGGTTCCGAAAAAATATGGTTCCAAAGAAATATGATTTTTAAATAGCTGGGTTGATGGAATGTTGGGTCGTAGTAAATGGAACTTTAATTGGGCTTGATGAAAATTTGGGCCAATGATCCTGGCAAATGGTATCAACACTACAGAAAGGTCAGTGATTATGTAGATGGTGTTTCTTCGGTTAGACCCCTTGGTATAATAGTGTTAGTGGATATCTTTATAATCCTTGTACCGAAAATGAGGCGATGTGTTGTGATGAAAAAGGCTGGGTGCATGCAAAAATGGGACCATGACTAGGGGTGTTATTTTGGTTGATCCAGGTTCGGGTCAATTCGGGTCGGGTGAAATCGGGTGTTATTCGGGTTGATCCGGTTGGTTGTAAATTGAAAACTCCATTTGAGATCCTATATCTTAGGCATGTTGGGCTAGCATCTCACCAATTCTAACATATAAATATATAATCTCAAATGGAGTTTGGTTTAAAACCAATTGTTTTTTTTTCTTCCCTTTTGGCTATTTGTTTTGAAGGTCATCAGGTTTTAATTATTTCTCCACTTGGTTGGCTGTTTATATATATCTTGTGGTTCCGAAAAAATATGGTTCCAAAGAAATATGATTTTTAAATAGTTGGGTTGATGGAATGTTGGGTCGTAGTAAATGGAACTTTAATTGGGCTTGATGAAATTTTGGGCCAATGATCCTTGCAAATAGTATCAACACTACAGAAAGGTCAGTGATTATGTAGATGGTGTTTCTTCGGTTAGACCCCCGGTATAATAGTGTTAGTGGATATCTTTATAATCCTTGTACCGAAAATGAGGCGATGTGTTGTGATGAAAAAGGCTGGGTGCATGCAAAAATGGGACCATGACTAGGGGTGTTATTCGGGTTGATCCGGGTTCGGGTCAATTCGGGTCGGGTGAAATCGGGTCAAGCCTTAAAAAACATACCTGAAACAGACCTTTTTTAGAACTCGGGTCGGGTCAATTCAGGTTCGGGTCAACTCGGTTCGGGTCAATCGGGTCGGGTCAATTCGGGTTCGGGGTCAACCCGAGTATTTTACATTGTAAAAATGTTGTTAAGCCGGGTTAGTCGGGTTTGGGTCGAGTCAAGGCTAAAAAAATATACCCGAACCTGAGCTTGTTTAGAACTCGGGTCAATTCGGGTTGACCCGATTGACCCGAATATATATTTGAACCCCGATTGACCCGACCCGAATTGACTCGGTTCGGGTCGGGTTCGGCTCGGGTCAGCCCGAATGACACCCCTAACAATGACTATACTTGATTGTTGGGTGCGCAAACCCCGTCAAAGTTAGCATATCAACTTCTATTACCAATTGGTTCTAGAATGAAACTCGAAACGGACTATGTTGAGTTGCAATGTCGTAGTTGAGATCATGGCGGCCCTATACAAAAACTCATGTGGTAACCAAAAATAACGATAAAAGATATATCACTATCTACTATTGGAAAAAAAAGTCTAGCTTCAAATTTAAAAAATATAATAAACTCAAATATTGTTCCAATTTTTTTATTAAGAGTAAATTTTGAGGTTCCAAATATACAAAAATAATATTTGAGGCTCGTAAAATTTTATATGATTGCGTGTTTCGCACACCCTTATATATGGCTCTGTTGTGGTAGGTAAGATGTTGAGTATTAGTAATCATAGTTAAGATCTCGATCTTGATCTTAGGATCTTACGACTTTACGATTTTATAAATAAAAAACGATCTGGATCCTACGTAGGATCTTAACAAGCTTAATATCTTATAGGATCTCGATCTTAACCATATGATCTTAAGATCCATTCCTATCCGGACTTACTTTTCTCGAACCACAAATTAAAAAATTACCAATGTATGGATTATATTTTTAATTAATTTTAAAAAATAACATGTAATTCTTTTTAAATATTTCATATTCATAATTTAAGACAACATTTACATAAAACATTTATATAATTTCGTGTTTATACTCCCTCCGTCCCAAATTATAAGTCCATTTTGACTTTTTCAAAGTCATTTTATACCCACTTTGACTTTAATTATTTCTTTTAGCGTTATATAATACTTGTTGTAAAATATATAAATGAATATGAGATTTAAATGCATTTTCATTTGTATACTTTTTATTAAGTATTATATAACACGGAAAAAAATAATTAAGATCAAAGTCGGAAGAAAAAACTTTGAAAAATAAAAAATGGACTTATAATTTGGGACGGAAGGAGTAATATACAATAATTTGTACATTTGAATAATATTAAAAAGATCATTAATAAAATGACATTATAGTAGGATCTTAGGATCCGATCTGATCTTACGATCTCAATCTTGCAAAGACAAAAACAATTTTAGATAGGATCCCGATCTTAAAAAACTTGGTATTAATAATATATTATTTGAATGAGAGAAAAAACAATTTTAAGAAACAAAATCTTTATAAGTCAAAGTATGAAATTTTAAAAGTATTTATGTACCTGTTATTCCATTTTAAGATGGATGAAAACAAATTAAGGGCATGTTTGGCAAAATTAGTTGTAAGCTGTATGCTGTAAGCTGTAAACTGTAAGCTGTAAAGCTGTTAACATGAGTTACAAGCTGTATATTTTTTTTCAATAAAAGTGTTTGGTAAATTAGCTGTTAAATGTAATTATAAGCTGTTAACAGTTATTTTATGTTTTAACAGCTCCGAGATATTTAAAAAGCTTCATGAATCAGCTTTTCATTTTGGAGCTACTTGTTTAAAATAAAAGCTTGAAATTGATATATCCAAACGGAGCTACTTACTTTGGAGGAGATTATTTTTGTAACAAAAAACTTAGAGCTCCAAAAAAGCTGCGTACCAAACAGGCCCTCATGCTCACTTTTTAGATTTTTTTTTTGAGTAAGAAAAAATAAAGAAATATTCCGTAGTAAGCAAATTTTTCAGCTCAATTTTGAAAAAAAATATTTTACTTCAAAATCAATCAGATCACAATTGTTTCAATAATTTTCTTTTTCTAACCCTTTTGTTTTTTTGTTCGTTTTCTTTCATTTACTTCGTTAAATGATACTTTAGAAAAGAACCGACCCGATAAAATTGACAAAACCGAGAAAAACCGAAACGAACCGAGTAACTTCGGTTCGGTTCTCGATTTAGGTTTGACTGGTTTCCGGTTTTTGGTTCGAGACGGTTCGGGGTTGAAACCGAGAAAACCCGACTAAAACGAGCCGAACCGAACCGAACCGAATAACTTCGGTTCGGTTCTCGGTTTGAATTTTTTTCCTTTTCAGTTTTCATGTTGGGTCGGGTCGGGTTTCACCTGATGCTCACCCCTAACGCATAGTCATATCCTTAGAGTGAACGGTATGAGGACATTTTTATGCGCCATTTCCTGTGTAGCAAGCCAAATGACATGCTAATTCCCATTTTAGCCCAACCCATTTTAATATTTTAGATTTTGTTGTTGAGTTTGTGTTTTAATTGAGTATAAACGGATCAAATAGCTTGATTTATTAGTGAAGAGTTATTTTGATGTCTGAATTCGCGAAACGGCTCTAGCCACCAATCACGTTTGCAAGAACCTGTGTGGTTAGGGGGAGGGAGTGGTGATCGGGTAGGGGATCGGGTACCCTAACTCGATCGGTAACACCACCCCGTGTTACTCGGGTAGTGCATTTCGGGTACTAAATCGGGTTCCAAGCCCGATCGGTGAAGGTGAGACATTTCAAAATTTTGGAACGTTGGGGACTAGCCGTTGGCTAGTTGTACATTAAATAAAAATAAAAATAAAAATCCCTTTAAAACCAAATATCACAAACTCATTTTTTCACAAAAAAAAACACACACTAATCTCTCAAAAACACAAAACCATGGATCCAAGAAGAGGTAAAAAAACTTCCACCTCGCGTCAAGGTCGGTCTCAACCCGTTCAACCGCAACCACAACAAACTCCGTTTCCAAACCAATTTTATTCTCAATCAACTCGAGGGGGCGAAGTTCAAGAATACACAACGGGAATTGAAGTTTTTTTTATTTCAACTTATGTAATGTTTTTTTTTTAGTTGTAGTTTCAGTTTTTAAATTGTAGTTTTTTCAAGTATTATGTAATGTTTTTATTTTTAATGAAATGGTATGTTTTTATTTTAATATTATATGTGATTTTATGTATTAAAAAAAAAAAAAAAAAGAAATTAGGTACCACTCCACTTAAGGTAGCGAGTGGTTACCGAACTTTCAAACAAAACGAACATCCCAAACCAAATACCACCACTTCTACATTCACATTTCCCCCAAATTTTGAAACCCTAATTCTCATATCCAATTCATGACGTCACATTCGTCATCATCATCATTATCCGATCAAAACATCGATGACTCAGTCGACGCAATCGAGAATCAGTTATCATCGATCACGATACCTGAAACCACTAACGGATCCTCAAGTCAATGTAGCAGTAGTAATGGTGCCACTAGTGCTTCTGGACCTTATGATAATGATAATGATGATGGTGATGTTTATGTTCATCGAAATGATAGTTTAGTTGTGGAGGATGAGGATTGTGGTAAGTCGCGGTGGGTTCGCGCTAAACGGCATCTTAATGAGGTGATTCCTCACCAATTCTGTTGAGACGGATTAATTGATTGTATTTATGATTCGTATAAGTAGCATAATTTTGTTTTGATGATGTAGACGTGTAATGTGTGTGATTGTGGACTGTGTCGTTAAATAGATGTCGAATGCAGCAGTGTTAGAGTTTTTTTATTTATTAAATACGTTTTTTTTTTTTTTTTTAATTATTATTCTAGTATTTAGAGTTTCCGGATGATTGTCAGGGCATCAATTCGAGAAGTTGTAGTAGAATTGGAAATAGGTACGGCTAGGGCCAGTTTTTAGAGCGAACCAATAGGATGAGTGTCAGAGGGTTAAAATTCGTTGTGGAAATATTTGGTGTTACATAACGAGTGAGGGAGTTATCGCCTTTCCAGAAAAATATTAGAAACTTTAAGGCCATTCCGGCACCTTAAATAATCTGCAAGTGTTCATGCCTTGATGTTCTTTGCAAGTTGCAATGAATGGTCCCAAAATACAACTGTTTCTGGTATGGGTGTTAGAATGTAGGAATTAGGAAATAAAGATCAATAAAATATGAAGAGTACTCTCAAAATACAACTATTTTCAATGTTTTTTTTATTGTTATTAACAACATATGAGAATGCTCTTTTTCTTTTGTGAGGTAAGTTTTTGAGGCAAACGTATAGTTAACAATCTGTTTCTAACTGGTTTTCGACATAAGCCACATATTTTTTACTTAGTGTTGAATGATTGTGTAACAGTTATAGTGTTGAATGATTGTGTAACAGTTATGCTAAGCTTTTAGGATTGACTAATTTGAGTAGTACTAATCAAAGTATGAGTATTAAGTATGTAGATTCGTTTTGAGCACCATAGGGAAAGGCATTTCTTAAATGTTTCTGGTGTGATATGTGGTATCGGTATTACAAATGGAATCAAATCTTCGTTAACGATTGGATCTTATCCCATAACCTCAGATCCAAACCTAAATGGTGGTTCTAGTCATTTCCTGTTACTGAAATTACATCTCAGGTATATAGACTGGATTTATAAATAGAATACCTTTATCACATCAGTTTCTACTCTGATCATCAAGGATGCGTGTCTTTTGTTTTTTAGTTCTTCTACCTAAATTGTATTAGATTAATTCTTAGGATTTTAGTAACAAATGTTATAGGTGTCGTAGGAATAAGGTAAGGTGGGTGAATTTTTGAACTCTAGGTTCGTTTGGTAAGACGGAATGAAATGTCAAGTGAATGGAATAAACGATGTAATGGAATGAAGAGTGTAATGTAATGATTCATTGTAGTTATTAATCATGTTTGGTTTGTATGATAAAACGTAATGGAATCGATAATAAAAAGACTAAAATACCAATTAATGATAGAAAATTTATTTAATGTGGTTAATTAATGATGGAGTTTTATGTAATTTTGATTCCATTACAAGATGTAATGAAAAAAAAGTAGGGGACCCCTAAGGAATGGTTTTAGTGTAATGGGTCATTACTTGTAATGAATCATTACATTCTATAAATGTAAACAAACAACATTTATTCATTACATTGTAATAATCTTTTCCATTACGGCTTTGATTACGACATACCAAACACTATGTAAGAAAGCGAGGCTCAAGGTTATTTTGCACCTTCAAAAATCTGCCAAGGTTCATGCTTTATTATTGTTTGTAAGTTAGAATAAATAGTCTCAAGATACAGCTTTTTCTGGTATGGGTATTGAAATGAAGGGCATAAAGATCAACGTAATAAGAAATAAGGAGGAGGAAATAGGCAAAAAAGATGCGACTGTATCTCCTAACTCTTTTTTTTTTTTTGTGTGTGTGTGCGGAGATAAGGATAAATTTTGTATATATTAAACTTATATGACTTCAGTGTATCCGACCACACGTCCTTTGAACTATTTGAGACTAGCAAAACAAATTACAATGGAAATTCGAACTAGACACACATACAATCTGCCTTGAAATACAAACAACATAGCAGACAATACATTCTAATTTAACATCACAGCCAACAAAGATTTTCCTAACATCCTTGGACATGCCATTTCTAAAGTCGAATTAGTTCCATCTTTCATAACTCCCTACATCCCATCCAAATGGTATGCCATATTATTAAGATATATCCAGGATTGTCTCTCTCTTTAAAATAAGCAAGGACTTCAGCATGACATTTAACACCATTTGATATATTCTAGCATTCAGTATTACTTGATATGTGCACACCATACAGAACTCTTTCACCTTTGATATTCCATTTAGCTGCAGGAGCGGTTCTTTTGACTTTAAGACTCATTAACATGAGTCTAAAACTGTTTCTATGGACTGTTTCTTATCTTGGAACAGCCTGCAGTTTCTTTCATACCAGACATAATACACAGAAGCATAAATGAGAATACTTCAATTTCATGTTTATGAAGATTTTTTTATTAATACGTAGAAGTTCTAGAATGGTATAAATGTGCAGGTGTTTATTTGGCAAGTACATGAGTAGGGAATGACATTCCTTGATGCCTTTGGTAGTTATTGGAGTTTCCACTTTGGTTTTCTGTGTAATTGTGTTAGGGTTTGTGGTCTTCTGGAACTCCATAGTATATCATGTCTTGAATCTTGATCTCTGTTAATTTGACACTGCTTGATGCCCATAGTAATTTTCAATTAATAATGAATAAAGTGCAGGATGATGCTTCTATGTCTTGGAGAGAAAGGAAGAAACACTTTTTTGTTTTGAGTCACTCTGGAAAACCAATATTGTCACGGTAGGCAACTCCTTGGAAGTCCCGTTATTATAATGCTTATTAACTATTCTGTTGTGATGTGAATTTTCTGCGGAAACAATGTAGCACTCACTTTCTTCGCCTTCTTTTGAATTGACATTCAGATATGGTGATGAGCACAAACTAGCAGGATTTTCAGCAACTTTACAAGCCATTATTTCCTTTGTCGAGGATGGGTAAATATACTAGCATTCAATAATCTGTTACATGTGGGGATTTACCCTTCCTGATTGTTGTTCATTTGTTTTCTTATCTTTTTGAAGATGAAATACGAGTCTCCAATAGTTTGCTTCATTAATCTTTTCAGGGGAGACCGAGTTAAATTAGTTAGGGCAGGAAAACACCAGGTCAGAAATGCTTTACCTGAAGATATCTCCTTCTGTAACAATTTCAATTATATTGTTAAAAGTTTTTTTTATAGTGACTTTCTGAAGGGCGACGATAGACAATTTAAAATTAGAAAAATCATCAGTCATCATCTTATATAAACATGCTTTGTCTTTTCAGAATCTCACAATAGTTTGCGACAAGGCGTTCTTTTTATGACCATAACTATTGGCTCCACAACAAAAACTCAAACACTATGTGAATCATGACTTCTGTGTTCTACAGGTGGTTTTCCTTGTGAAAGGACCAATTTATTTAGTTTGCATAAGCTGTACAGAAGAGCCTTACGAGTCACTACAGGGGCAACTGGAACTCCTTTATGGCCAGGTAGGAATGGATAGTGTTTCTCAGTTTGCCAAAGATGCACGTCTTAACTAATAGTCATTTTAGTTACTTGAATTTGATAACCTGCCTGATCGTGTACCTTTACATGGATGCAGATGTTACTTATTCTTACCAAGTCTGTAAATAGATGTTTTGAGAAGAATCCCAAGTTTGACATGACACCCTTGCTTGGAGGAACAGATGCTGTTTTTTCTTCTCTCTTCCACTCTTTCAGTTGGTTAGTTTTTTCTTTCCTCTTCAAACTACTTGTTTGTTCATTCTATTACTTTACGTGCCTGTAGTGGTGCAAATGGTTGTATGGTAGGTCACCCCACTATATAAAATTCCAGCTGTAAAGGTTTTTCCTACATCTGTTTGAGCCTATAGAGTATCATTAGTATTACATCATCTGCATCTTATAAAAACGTATGAAACGCACATATTTGTAATTCAGATGGTTAGGATGCTACTGCCATAAACCTTCATTGTAATATATCGTAAATATTAGACTATAATGCTGCAGCTGGGTCAAACTTGATATTCATTATCTGCTTCATGCTAAAGTTAGGGACAAGTCTTCGGATTCTATTTTCAGTGACTATTAGTTGAGTATGCGTGGTTAATTTTCCAATTAAATCATATTCTGGACAACACATCGGTTGTATGGAAGCTTAGATTATTGTGCCAACTATCTGATTCAGGAACCCTGCCACTTTTCTTCATGCATACACTTGTGTTCCCCTTCCTTATGCAACGAGGCAAGTTGCTGGTTCGATATTGCAGGATGTTGCTGATTCAGGTGTTCTCTTTGCCATGCTGATGTGCAGAAACAAGGTTTTTTCAATAGCCATTACACTTTTACCTCAAGTCCTTAACTTTCCCTTTGGTAGTCTTGTTGAAACGTAAATTGTTCTCTTTTCATCTGGTTTGTGGATAGCATTTATTAAAGGCGACTTTAAAATGCAGGTGGTGAGTCTTGTAGGTGCACAGAAAGTATCACTTCATCCTGATGATATGCTGCTCCTTGCTAACTTTGTCATGTCATCTGAATCTTTTAGGCAAGTGCATTGTTCCATTTTTGGGAATTGTAGAAACAGTATATGCGAACTACTGAATATATTGGGTTTTGACACTGCAATGATATCTTTTCGATGCAGGACATCAGAATCATTCTCGCCTATATGCTTGCCAAGATACAACCCCATGGCCTTTCTACATGCTTATGTTCATTTTATTGACGTGAGTGAATTATAATTCAAAAAAGTTACTCACACAAAACTTTGCAAGTTTTCATTCTTTTTATTTTGTTCTATAATTACATGATTACATCTGTAACATGATTACATCTGTAATACATCATTCGCATCTAAAGTATTTGGCTTCAAAGTCGGTGCTACCTTATGTGTGTGGCAGGTTGATACATACCTAGTGTTGCTGACATCGAGTTCAGATGCCTTCTTTCATCTAAAGGAATGCAGGTACAATGGTACATACAAATTTTTGCTTGATCATACCCCTTTTTAATACTTATTTTTAAGATATATAAATTTTTTTAGGATACTTATCGAGAAAGTCCTTTTGAAGTCTAATGTTCTAAGTGAAGTCCAAAGATCTTTGTTAAATGGTGGCATGCGTGTCGAGGACCTACCTGTCTACCCCTCAACTCGTTCTGGGTCGTTATTCGATTTGAATGATCCTAGACTAACAACAGAACCTCAAGAGAGATTACACGGATCAGTTTTAGGTATCGGTGGTCCTGGTGGACTTTGGCACTTTATATATCGCAGTATGTATTTTGATCAGTACATATCTTCTGAGTTCTCATCTCCAATTGGTGATCACCGACAGCAGAAAAGGTAAGCATGCACAACAACATTATTATTTTCTTCCATAGTTTCGTTTGTCACATTTGCTCTGGGTGACTAATGGATTTTATGTTTACAGATTATATAGGGCTTATCAGAAGGTTTACGCTTCCATGCATGATACAGTAAATGGGCACCACAAAACTCAGTTCAAAAGAGACAAAAAATACGGTAAAATTTATAAATCCTCGTCCACAGGCACAGTTGGTCTTGGCTACGTATATTTCAATATCATACATATTATATTTGTTTCATTGCTATTGAACGTATCACTTTACTTGTGAATTGTTCTTATTACCAATAGACCTCATTCATGGTCAAATAGCCATTCATAATTTTTTGTAAGCAGGACTTGTATGGTCTCTTACGTTGATATCTGTGGCGAATTTACAGTTTTACTATGCTGGGTCACACAGGATTTTGAACTTATTGCAGCATTTGATCCACTTGCAGACAAGGTTAGGCTCTTTATCAAGTTTAATGATGTATACTATTTTACTGATTATCATGAAACGTTCGGTTCTGGCTTTGGATTCCCGCTACATTCTTTAGCTTAGATCGTTCATCAATTAGAAGCATCAAAAGTTTTAATTAAGATGTAATGTATAATTGTGAATTATGAGTTGCAGGCTCTGGCCATAAAGATATGCAACCGCGTGTGCCAGTGGGTTAAAGATGTGGAGAACGAAATCTTTTTACTAGGGGGAAGCTCTTTCAGCTGGTGATTATGTATGCTGTTATGTACTCTACCTTTCTTATTCACTCATTCCACTTATTTTATTACTCTAGGTAGTATAGATTCTGTATACTTGGTGAAGAACTAAAGATAACATGTCCAATTTTCCTATAATATATATTGTATGTTATCTAATAATTTGCAGTAAGCCTACATCAGAGGCTATGGGTTCAATGCTCCCCCATTGATAATAATTTGCATCTTTTGTAACTTGCATTTTCTACTTGGGGACATGGATATAATTTACTGTTTTCCGAAGCTTGAGCTGTTATTACTTTCTTTTACATAAAGTAAAAAAGAAAAATTATGGTACAGAGCGTTACACTGATGAGGGGCATTGCATTCGCATTTGTAGAATCCAACATATATAGGGTTTTCAGAAGGGTTTTTGGGTTTGTTTAGAATCAAACAACAAAGGCACATAAAAAGCAAGTATCATGTTCTCCGCAATAAATTTAAACATTAAAGGTTTGTTTAGAATCAAACAACAAAGGTTTGTTTAGTATAAATTCCGAAAGCATTTTTGTCATTTCGATTGAAAGTGTGACGGTTTTGAAAACAAAACCGACAGACTCTTTGAAAACAGGGGAAGTGCGTCGTACTCAGATTGAAGTACGATGTACTTGCAGTAGCAGAAACGTTTTTTCTTGCAGTTTACTAGAAAACTGTACGGCACGATGTTGTAAAAGTTTCACAGACCAATATTTGAATAAAAACAGACAAAAACAACTCTCTGGCAGCGGCGCCAAAAACTTTGATGTATTTCAAAAGTTTTAAATTTATAATACTAGTTTCACCAATTTTACTAAAACACACAGGTAAAGTATAACCCTCGTTTTGTAGTATAATTTTAGATAAGACCAGGTCGTCCTAAGGGAGTATTGCGTTTTCAGAAGCAATACTGGTACGTAAAGAAGTTTAAAGATTGTCACGTATCAAAAGACTAGATTTTTTCGTTTTTAGAATTTTGTCAAGATAATAAAAAGTATGTTTGTTTAGGCCAAGGAACATGAGACAAATGATAAATGGATAGATAAGCACGCACAAATAAAGCATATAAGTAATATATGATGGGTAATCATAAAAGATTGGTTCAATATATATCAAGTGCATAAAGATTGGTTTTGTGGTTGAAAACATAACAAGCATACTTCTCTTAATCCGGTTGGTCAAATAAGATTAAGTTTTAAACATGATCATATTAAGGTAACAAGCGTTTAGGAGCATTTTAAAGCAATTAGTGGTTAGCGTTTTGCACAAAATGCTTGTTTGGAAACAAGCAACCAACCAATATTTCCTTTTTTTAAACGCTACAAATCAAAATGTTATTTTCAGTAATATATAAAGCAATTAGCGTTTTCACTTACAAATTATAACTATACAACTATATTACCAAACGTTTTACCACTACCTCCGCTACTGCTTACAAGTTACAACTACTTCCATTTCTTGCTGCCACCATCTTCCCAGAAGTCACCTAGAAAGCAAACTTCCTACCCTCATGCGTATTGTTGTAATAAAAACTAAAAGTACTCCTTCCGCCTCAAAATTATTGCCAGAAGACAAAAATCACACAGTTTAATAAAAGTGAGATCACAATAATTTTTAACTACTAAAATAGAATTACCCTCATTTTTTTATTGCTTAAAATGAAAATTGCATAAATCGTCCTTAAAGTTTGGTGAATTTGCATATTTTGTCCCAAACATTTCGAAACTGCAACAACCATCCCTGTGGTAAACTTTTGGGGCATATATCGTCCCTGGTTTGGGCAGATATCATCCCTGGTTTAGGCATATACCGTCCTCGGTGTAAAACCTTTGGGGCATATATCCTCCCTGGTTTGGGCATATTCCGTCCCCTGTGTAAAACCTTTGGGGCATATATCGTCCCTGGTTTAGGACAATACATGCTTCAAAAGTTTGTCGCATGGACGGTCTTTGCAGTTTTGAAATATTTGGGATGAAACATGCAAGTTTGTCAAACTTTAGAGACGATTTATGCAATTTACTCAAAGAGAAATAAGTACTATAATTTGAGACGGAGGGAGATAGGGGTGAGCAAAAACCGAAAAGACAGAATAAACCGAAAACCGAAACCGAACAGAACCGAAATAATAATCGAACCGAATTTGCTAAAATCGAACCTAACCAAACTACTAATTCGGTTCTTGGGCTGGATATGAGTTTGGCATAGTCCCCGTTTCATATATATATATATATATATATATATATATATATATATCTTAATAAAAAACACTTTTATGCTTGAAATAATTTTTTGCTAAATATCTATTACTTATTAATTTTTAAAATAAATAGTGAAATTCGGTTATTCGAGTCAACCCAAGAACGAACCGACGTTTTTTGTTCGGTTCGGTTGGCCGGTTGTATTATAGTTCGTTTTGGTTTCGAGTGACCCACAAAAAATTTAATCGAATGAATTAATGAACAAGCCGACTTGAACGATCGGGAGAAACATATATGGACAATTTTAAGCCCAAACAAAAAATAATATTGGGCCAAAGTTGAAGCCCAAAAATCGAAAACCTTATAAGCGGTTGGATCTCAGCAGTCAGCACAAAAACACTCTTTCACCGTCTTCCAAAATCCAAATCAACCACGTTTAATTCATAAGAAGATATTAGTTATCGTCTCCTACTTTTTTTTGCCGCATTTCCAAATCTGAGAAAAGAAGAATGGCAGCAGCCGCCGTAGCATCTTCGAAAACCGAATCATACGTAGACAACAAACGCAAAGACGACATCCGTATGTCCAACATCAAATCAGCCAGATCAGTAGCAGACGCTGTCCGTACATCTCTAGGTCCAAAAGGTATGGACAAAATGATCTCAACCGCTTCTGGTGACGTCATTATCACCAATGACGGCGCTACTATCTTGAATAAAATGGAAGTCCTTCAACCTGCTGCTAAGATGCTTGTCGAGCTGTCCAAATCGCAAGATGTCGTCGCTGGTGATGGCACTACTACTGTTGTCGTTATTGCTGGGGCCCTTTTGAAGCAGTGTCAGATTTTGCTTCATTCAGGTATCATTCAAAAATATTCATTCATTCATTTATCATACTTGTCACTCCCACCTTTTACATATGTATCATAAAGTACACAAAAAAAAACAATAAAATCAAGTTTAGTATATAGAATAGCAAAAAAAATATTTATTCCAATACATATAAAAGGTGCAAATGACAAGTATGATACATTACGGTGCCTTTGGCCCTTTTATAATATAATGCTTAACGGTTAGTATACTTAAAGGTTTTGCTCACTTAGGGTACTTTATTGTCTTTTTAATCATTTAAGAATTTAAACTTATAAAACACGACATCTATGCCACTTAACTAAATTTATACGTTTAGATCACTCGGTTAAACTCACTTTCTTAGAAAGAAGTGAGCTAAATGTTTGTTTTACAAGTTTAGTGAACCTTAGTGTGAAAAAAAACGTATGTTACAGTAACCGTAGTTTAGCTCTATATTAAACGATATCTCGTAATCGCATACTACAATGAAATAGGGAACTAACTGCTTGAAATTTAGGGAGTAAAGTATATCTGTATTTGTAATATCGGTTTTGTGAACTTAAAATTGTAAGGTTTTTTGAGTGTCTTTCATCCACAAATAAGGACATGATTTGGATGGTTTTATCTAGAGGTGGCAAATGGGTCGGGTCGGGTCGGTTTGGGTCATGGGTCAAATGGGTCATGGGTCAAACGGGTCATACTATAAGAATGGGTTGAATGGGTCAAGGGTCAAACGGGTTGGGTGAGATTAGGCTCGTTACATTTCCACTGTAATCATGCTACTATAGTATGTTAAATCGTCCGTTTTCATCGATTTTTACGTTTTAGTCATTTTTCACGTTTAAAATTAGTTTTTTACGTTTTCTTCCGTTTTCTTACGTTTTCATATTTTTTTTACGTTTTTATCCGTTTTTGCGCGTTTTCGTCAGTTTCTTTACGTTTTCATCCGTTTTTGCGTGTTTTCGTTCGTTTTTTTACGTTTTCATCCGTTTTTGGGCGTTTTCATCCATTTTATTACGTTTTCGTCCGTTTTTTTACGTTTTCGTCAATTTGTTTACGTTTTCATCCGTTTTTCTTGGCGTTTCAACCATTTTTAAGCGTTTTCATCCGGCTTTTGCGCTTTTTCGATCCGTTTTTCACGTTTTCATCCGTTTTTGCAGCGTTTTACGTCCGTCTTTTTACGTTTTTATTAGTCCGTTTTTACGTTTTCATGTTCATGTTTTTGCGCGTTTTCATCCGTTTTACGTTTTCGATCCCGTTTTCACGTTTTCATCCGTTTTTACGTTTTCGTCCTTTTTACGTTTCATCTTTGCGCGTTTCGTCCATTTTTTCCGTTTTCGTCCGTTTTTGGCGTTTCATCCGTTTTTCGTTTCATCCGTTTTCGTTTTTGTCCGTATTTTACGCCGTCCGTTTTGCGTTCGTTTTGCATGTTTTCATCGTTTTTTGCGATATTTTTCGCTTTGGCCGATTTTACGTTTTACGTCCGATTTTTCGCGCGCGGTTTTAGATGCGTTTTTGGCGTTTTTCGTCCGTTTTTTTACGTTTTCGTCCTTTATTGCGCGTTTTAGTGCGTATTTTTCGTTTTCGCCGTTTTGTCCCTTTTTCGTCTGCGTTTTTCGTTCGGTTTTACGTTTTAAATCCGTTTTGCGGCGTTTTGCGTCAATTTTGCGTTTTTCGTGACGTTTTTACCTTTTTATACGCATTTTTACTATATCTTACGTTTTAAATAATTAAACGGACGAAAACGTAAAACGATAAAACGCAACAAAAAATACAACGTAAAAGGGGTGAAAATAAACAAAGTAAAAAACGGACGAAAACATAAAAAAAGCACGGCGCCAAAACTATGAAAAGTAAAAAGGACAGCTAAAAATCACAACGTAAAAAGCAGAAAATGCGTGCGGGAAAACGAAACGAAAACCTACTCAAAACGGTGATAAAAAACGCCGTATTGAAAAAGGGCGAAAATAAAAAACGGCGAAAAACGTGCGAAAAGCATGGCGCCCAAAAACGGATGAAAATTGGCAGCGCGCCGCGTTTAAAGGGGCCAAAACGTAAAAAACGGACGGCTGCAAAAACGGATGACAAACGGACCGAAAACGAAAAAACCGGCGTAAAACTGATGAAAACGCAAACGGCAACGAAACGGCGTAAAATGGATGGCAACGCATAACGGAAAGCGTAGAAAAACGCGGCAAAAACGCAAAAGCTAAAAGCGCCAAAACAAAAACGCGCAAAACGGACGAAAACGTAAAAAAACGGATGAAAACGAAAAAAAACAGACAAAAACGCGCAAAAACGGACGAAAACTTAAAAAAAATGGACGAAAACGTAAAAAACGGCCGAAAACGTAAAAATCACCGGACGAAACGTAATAATACGGACGAAAGCGGCGCCGACGGACGAAAATGCGCAAAACGGACGAAAACGTAAAACGGACGAGCGTTAAAAACGGAAAGCGTAAAAAAATGACGAAAACGCGCAAAAACGGATGAAAATGTTAAAACTGACAGAAAAAAAATATAAAAACGTATAAAAACATAAAAAACACGACATCTAATGATGGTTGAGTTATCATCTGACCCTTAAGTGACGCATTCGACCAATTTGTTGATTCACATAAGTCCATATGTTGACCCATTTGACCTGTTCTTTGCAAATGGGGTTAACCAATCCAACCCATAAGTTGTTATTTTTGACCCATAGCAACCCATTTTTCTCTAAATGGGTTGTGATTGCCACCTCTAGTTTTATCGTTGCATTTAGAAATACCCTAACAACCTGTACATAAATTAAGATTTTGAAAACTTGTATTACAGCCATTATCAATTTTAACATAACACTCCCACTTGGTTGAGAGCATCATGAGCACAGAAGCACATAGTTAATGAGATGGCCAACCATGTGCATAACTTGAAACCATATTCTTGCTTTTGATGCACAAATCAAATAGTCGATTTGTAAATAGCCAACCATGCTCCGCATTACCTGTACATAACCAAACCACAACTGGTTTAGAGAGGAGTTAAATTCAGCTATAACACAAAGTAATAACATTTAAATTGTATATTTTGTTTGGTCAGATTTAGCTTGTTTTTCTTACTAGGATAAGTCCATGAGATAAAGGATGTTTTTCTGGCAAGTAGTGTCGGTAAAAGAAATCCAATATGAGCCGGAAGTAAATGGTCAAAACTATGTAAATCAAATCATTTATGTTGTAGACATAAATAGATTGTTTAGTAAATCAAAAGTATTATCCTGCTGATTGTTGCATAGACATAAATAGATTGTTTAGTAATTTCATATAAGACTTAAAACTATGTAAATCAAATCATTTATGTTGTAGACATAAATAGATTGTTTAGTAAATCAAAACTATATTATCCTGCTGCTTGTTGCATAGACATAAATAAATTGTTTAGTAATTTCATATAAGACTTAAAACTATGTAAATCAAATCATTTATGTTGTAGATTGTAGATATGTGCCGATAATTCCCATCTTTTGATTATTATAGTTTACTTTTTAGAAAAGTTAAAGTAACTCTCATAAGACTAATTTTGTTTGCAATTTTTTGATAACGGAGTATGTGATAGGTAGTACGAGTAACCTAAAAAGATCAGCAATCATGTAAAATACCTGAAATATCAACTTACTTGCACATCTGAACTCTAAAGTCCTTCGCTGCACCTTACAGACCTGCAAAATGTAAGTTCAGTTAGAGAAGCTAAAAAACAGTAAGTAGGTTAAGACTCGTGTCCGAGAGTATGCACTCTACTTACAGGTCTGAAGCGGTCCATGGAACCAAACATACCTTTAAGAATTATGTCCATGAATAGTTTAGTCTCACATAAAAATACGCCTACGATCAATAAATTGAAATATTAGACAGAAGAACACGGATGGGAATATACCTGCTATGAAAGACAAGAACCTGATTGTAGAAGGTAATGAGAGGCAGAGGGGTGGGAGAGATAATCTAGCCAGGAATGAAGAAGAATGGGTAGAGTATGGTGCACTTTATCAATAACAGAGGTTGAGTGTAGAGATTGATGACGTTTTGTGTAGGGTTTTTTTTAACCAAAGCATGGTATCGAGTAAGAGGTAATGGGCCTCATATGTTAAAAAAAGTTACATTACAAAAAAAGGACTACTAATATTGTGGAGAAGCTACAGGAATTAGAGGTCGAATTTATAGGGTGAAGAACACCAATCTTTTTGAGTCCATGTGTCTAAGTTTGAAGATGTTACATGTCATCTTTTGGAGAAGCTATAGGAATTAGAGTTCGGGTGTATAGGTGGATGGATAGATATCTGAATAGTAAACTAAAAAATATGACTAGTGTGTATTAATCTTGCCATTAGTATCATTATGTAAGCTGATCATTTAGATCTTTGTATTAATCTTATCATTAGTATTATCTTTATTCGATTTGCGGTGTGTCTTAATCTTGTCTTTAGTATTATTTCGTAAATTGATTATTTTGATCTCTTCAGGTATTCACCCTACTGTCATATCTGATTCTTTACACAAAGCGTCGGTAAAAGCCGTTGACGTGTTAACTGCTATGGCTGTACCTGTTGAGCTTACTGATAGGGATTCACTTGTTAAATCGGCTTCGACTTCACTTAATAGTAAAGTTGTTTCACAGTATAGTTCTCTTCTAGCGCCTTTAGCTGTTGATTCTGTTTTGGCTGTTGTGGATCCTGCAAAACCAGATTTAGTTGATCTTAGGGATGTGAAAATTGTTAAGAAGTTAGGTGGGACTGTTGACGATACCGAGCTCGTTAAGGGGTTAGTGTTTGATAAGAAGGTTAGTCATGCTGCTGGTGGGCCGACTCGTGTTGAGAATGCAAAAATAGCTGTGATTCAGTTTCAGATATCGCCCCCAAAAACAGATATTGAACAGTCGATTGTTGTGTCAGATTATACACAAATGGATAGGATTTTGAAGGAAGAGAGGAATTATATTTTGAGCATGATTAAGAAAATAAAGTCCACTGGTTGTAATGTGTTGCTGATTCAGAAAAGTATTCTGAGGGATGCGGTTACTGACTTGTCTTTGCACTATCTTGCTAAGGCGAAGATTTTGGTTATCAAGGATGTTGAGCGTGATGATATTGAGTTTATCACCAAGACATTGAATTGCTTGCCGATTGCGAACATTGAGCATTTCCGTGCTGAAAAACTTGGGTTTTGGATATGGTAGAAGAGGTTTCTTGTGGAGATGGGAAGATTGTTAAGATTACTGGGATTAAGGATATGGGTAGGACAACAAATGTGCTTGTTCGTGGTTCGAATCAGTTGGTTCTTGATGAGGCAGAAAGGAGTTTGCATGATGCTTTATGTGTGGTGAGGTGTCTAGTGAACAAAAAGTTTCTGATTGCAGGTGGCGGTGCACCTGAGATTGAGCTCTCGAGGCAGCTAGGTGCATGGTCTAAGGTTTTGCATGGGATGGAGAGTTATTGTGTCAAGTCTTTTGCTGAGGCTCTTGAAGTTGTGCCTTATACCTTGGCTGAAAATGCTGGTTTGAACCCAATTACCATAGTGACGGAGCTTAGGAACAGGCATGCACAGGGTGAGATTAATGCTGGAATCAATGTGAGGAAGGGGCAAATTACCAACATTTTGGAGGAGAATGTGGTGCAACCATTGCTCGTGAGCACAAGTGCGATTACTCTTGCAACAGAGTGTGTTAGAATGATTTTGAAGATTGATGACATCGTGACAGTGAGGTAGATTTGATATAAATTTACCAAATGTTTGGAGATTCCGGATATGTTTATCATGTAAACGGTTTTGTAGTTTTGGCTTTGGTGTTTTTGCTCACTTTATATAACTTTGCTGGCCTTTGGTGCTGATTGATATTTATCAGCTCTTCTGGGTTCTTATGCTGTTTACGATGAGTTTCTTCTAGCTGACGTTAATTTAGGATTTCTTGTTATCTGTATTAGAAACTATCCGGGTTAAAAGTTTTGTTGCTGTTCACTTGTTTCTTCATGATCTTTTTTTGTCAATAGTATACATATTAAAATAACTAAGCATTATCATGTAGATTTATCTGTTTGTGAGAAGGTACCTCTCAGCAGAATTGGCTTCAGTAATTGGAGGCTCAAAAAGATATTTTTTATTCCGGAAGGATGTGGCTATTTTTCTCGTTGTCTTGTAACATTTCTGAACAGCAGCCTTTTAGAAACAATATTTCGATTATATATTTCTCATGGTTAGGCAAAACCTTCTTCTTGTTCTTGTTCTTATCTCAGGTCACACACACACACACACACACACTCTCTCTCTCTCTCTCTCTCTCTTCTACACAAAAATAAAAAGTTTTGCAGTCCATTTAGTTCGTTACCAGGCTGTCACAACTCTAAAGTTTTTGCAGTCCGTTGTAAATATTTAGTCACAAGCCTGCGCAAAGAGGGTCCAAGTGGTGGACTGCCCTTCTCGTAATATCCATCAAGACGACGAGGAGAATGCTTTGTTGTGCAGCAAGATAGAAGCGGCTATGAAGCGATAAAGGATCTCAGAGTATGCGTATAACCAGAGAGTATATGCATTTTCACATTTATAATTAGAGTCTGACTACTGAGATCAGAATACTAAACCTTAACACTAGGATTTGTATGAGCCATAGTGATAGGATATACATACTTCTGAATGATCTCTGGTTTGCTTATATTATTGGATAACACCTGCAGAACAAAAATATAATGGATATCTTTCTTATTGAGTCATTCCGCTTATTTTGTTACCCTAGGTAGTATAGATTCTGTATACTTGGTGAAGAACTAAAGATAACATGTCAATTTTTCCTATAATATATAATTGTATGTTATTTAATACGCATTGCGGTTAGCAGTGAGCCCAGAGGCTATGGGTTCAATGCTCCCCCATTGATAATTATTTTCATATTTAGGGATTAAAAAGTGGCACTAAAGGGTGTTATGTATAATAATTTTTCCTATAAAAAAAGGTGTGTAACAAAAATCGGTCAAAATTTCGACCGATTAAGGGATTTGGTCCTTGCTCGACCGACCATGACCAAGCACCTACAGTGGGCTCGACCGACCATGACCATGCATGACCCTCCCACTGTGCCCCAGCCTTAAAGGGTTAAAAGCAACAAATATGTATATTAGGAAGATATAAAAAAAAATTGATACGGGATAAATTTATTGAAATTAGTTAAGTCATGTTTTACTTTTTATTCTAATTTTTGGGACCACATGTTGCAACGTAAAATCTCAAAAACTGAGAATCGAGACTCCACACTCTACATTGCAGAAAAACGAGTAGGTTAAGTCATTGAATCAGGTGTACGCAATCTAAATGAGGAATTAGTATGATTGTTTTTAACCTTTTTCTGGTCACTTTTCAAATTGTGTATCTAACGAGACTTTAACCCGAGACATGTTATGAGGATATCTTATACGTGATCAGTAGGCGATTAGTGGGCTTCGAACGGGTAAAGGTAAATCTAAGAAACTAAGAACTCAATGCCAATGAGAAGTAATTTGCGAAGTCAGTTCTCACTCTATAATTTTAAGGATGTTTATTATTTGATAATCTATAATACATATAACATGTAATATAAATATTGACTATGATTTCCCATTAAGTGCTACATGTCACTTAGAAGCACTGTTCTAAAAGGCTGCGCACCCGCAAAGGCAGCTGGCGTCTGACTTAGCCATCTTATGCGCTATTTGTCTTATGCCACATGTTTGAACTCGATATATATGAATTATGATAATATATAAATATTTTCATACTTTCATATGTCCCGCCTTATAAAGCGCTTTGCAAATTGGTGAAGCAGTCATTCGCCAACGCCTCGCGCTATTTATAACCTGCTTAGAAGTATATGACTGTACTGCTTATGCAACGCTAGCCCTCGCACAACAAATGCCAATAGTAGAGCTTAAACAACCTACATATGACATCTCCTCTCCATTACGCAACTCCCTCATGCATGCTTCTTGACAAATACCAAGTTCGCAATTTCTTGGGGAAAAATTGAAGGTATAAGTCCTATTATTACGATCTGGCAAACAAAAGTTTACAAAAGATTAGCTAGGAAAATAAAAAAATATCTATATCTATATCTATATCTATATCTATATTACTTATAATAGAGGAAGACACTTCCCTCATATTAATTTTTTAAGATTTCCTAATATAGATTTTTAAGCAAATACAAGTAAAGAAGCATCATTTACAAGTATGAAAAGCACAACTAAAACTAAAAAACACTATTCAACACATACAATTAATACACAATTTAATTTACCCCTTCACCAAAATATACCACTACCTAAGCACATTGTACAATTACCTACCCGACTGAACATAAACCATTGCAGTTCTGTAAGAGGCACAACTTCTTTTAATAGCAAAAATTTATAAAGAAATAACTAAACATATTTGTTTAATTAGTTCTGTAAGAGTCAACTACGTCACCAACTGCCAACATTAAAAACTACATCTCTAAAAAACTTAGTAAATTCGAAAAACAAAAGAACAACAAAGAATGATCTCGGGTTTCTTTATTTGTGATAGATCTTTACAGATCGAAGAATACCCATCATCGATCTATCATATACTCGAAATAAAAAGAAGATCACGGGCTGTTAAAGATTTTTCAACATATAATACAAGATCAAGAAACACCCTTCATTGATCTTCAAATAAAAAGAACTAAGAACAAAAAACAAACATATCGCACATGTGTATAATATCTCCTTATTGCAATCGCTTTCACATTTATGTTTTGTGTTCGAAATATTGAACATTTTTCACCAACAAAAGAAAGAGAAAATTAAGAAAAAATAAAAAGAGATGATACAACATTTGATGTTGTTGTTGAGCTCGACTTTGGAGGCGACTTAAAGTGGAGAATGAAATCCTATTTTTATATAGCACAGTTATAAATCGTATTTGAGGCCCAACTCACAAAAACTAAAGTTTGCTAATAAGCCCAAGAACAATTCAGTAAATTTGCAAATTTTTTACGCATTTATCTTTGCTATATGCTGTCACGGAAGTAAATTTATTTTACGTTTATTTTATAAAAACTAGACGAATAACCCATTGATACAAACAACATATTGTTGCAACATCACTTGGGTGCACTAATATTTTTACATGAAATAGTATGTTATCGCTTAAAGATGTTACAACAAAAATATCTTTTTCTATAAAGTTATTGTCACAGTAAATATATTATAGCAAAATATTGTTCGTCAAAATTTTCAATCACATGGTACCTGCCGCTGCAACGAGCGGGTATCCTGCTAGTTACTATATTATAAAGCATGAATGTCTTTTAAAAATAGAAATACTTAAAATTCAATATTACTTAAAATAACAATACTAATTAAAACACATTTTCTAACGTTGATTTCTCTACTACATAACTTACAGGTCTTAAAGTTTAATGTACAAAATACAAAACACTATTATGATCAAGATATTTAACGTAGTCGATTAATTAACTGATCAATAAATACAATTAATGCATTTATTAAAATATCTCTTACATAAGAAATACAAATTATCAAACATATCATACAACTAACTTAAACACAATTTATGCATTAAATGTTACTAATACAAATAATAAATCACATTATACTAATTAAAACACATTTTCTAACATTGATTTCTCTACTACATAATTTACAAGTCTTAAAGCTTAATGTACAAAATACAAAGCACTATTAATATAGTCAATATATTTAATGTAGTCAATTAATTAAATGGTCAATAAATACAATTAATGCAGTTATTAAAACACCATTTACATAAAAAAAAAATACAAATTATCAAGCATATTGTACAACCAACTTAAACACAATTCTTCATTAAATGATACTAATACAAATAATAAAGCATGTTATACAAATATTTAAGCTCGAACGGGCAACGGGCTAAACGGGGCTAAAGCCCGAACGAGCACTGGCCAAATGGGCACGGGCCAAACGGTCACTGGCGACTTTTGATGCCATTAACATTTATTTTAGGGTACTCGTAGCCGCAACGTGCAGATCCTACTAGTAAATAAATAATACCAAAGGGACTTTAGTCTTGCACCATGTGAGTGGCTCTATCAACGAAGAGGTTGTGGATTTATCAATCAAGTCTCGTTGAAAAGATATGTAACTTATTATGTGGTGCATGATGTAATAATATGTAAAACTTTATCTAAAGTTTTTTCAGCAATATATTATTTTATTTTGTGTTAATAAAATAGAGTAACTTTTGAGAATAAGATAGGGATAATTGCACGAAAAGTCATCAAACTTGACACTTATCATTGAATTTATTGTGAAGTATTTATTTTTTTATCATTGACACAAACCTTTTAGATTGTGCTATTGTATGTATGGTGACTTGTTTTTATTGCAACGGTCATGTTAACGACGTTAGTGTTTTATTGCACCGTTAGTCCTTTTAAGTACATTTTTAACGACCGTTATTATATTATTGCACCGTTAGTCATTTTATACGTTTTACGTTTTTAGTCGTTTTGCGGTTTTTATTCGGTTTTACCGCGTTTTACCGTTTTCACACGTTTTTTTTACCGTTTTCGTCCGTTTTACGTTTTAGTTCATTTTTATACGTTTTTCCGCGTTTTGCGTTTTTACGTTTTTCGTCCGATTTACGCGTTTTTCGTTTTACACGTTTTGCCGCGGTTTTGTCGTTTTACGCGATAGTTTAGATCCGTTTTACCCTTTATACGTTTTCATCGTTTACGTCCGTTTTACGGTTTAGTAGTTTTTAAAACGTTTTGTTAGATTTTTACCGCGTTGTTTTACCTTCGTCCGTTTTAAACAAAGCTTTTATCGCATCACGTTTTCACGTTTCGTCGTTTTTCGTTTGCGTTTTTACGGTTTTGTCCGTTTTACCGTTTTGATCACGTTTTACACCGCTTTTATCGTTTTTTCGCGTTTTGGCTCCGTTTTTACACGTTATTCGTCGTTTTAAGTTCTTGTTACGTTTTACCGTTTTTGCCTTTGTTTAGCATGCCGTTTTACGCGTTTTTGTTCACTTTTACGTTTTTAGATCCGTTTTACGCGTTTTTCGTTTTACGTTTTTGTCCGTTTTAGGCGTTTTGTTCGTTTTACCGCGTTTACGCGGTTTTGTCCATTTTGCGTTTACGCACGGTTCGTCCGTTTTACGCGGTTTTTTGTTTTAACACGTTTTCGTCCGTTTTACCGTTTTTTCGTTTTGCGTTTTTCGCCGGGTTTAGTCCGTTTTTGCGTGCAAAAAGTGTAAAAATAGGTCTAAAGCGGATGAACGCGTGTACTTTAAAAAGCAATTTAATGAACGGTAAAACAAAAAAATAGCGGCTGTGTAAAGGAGTAAAAAGCAGGCCGAAGCCGTGCAAAACGCGTGTAAAACGAAAACGAAAAATGGAAAAGCGGTGCGAAACGCGATGTAAAAGTAAAAATGTGTAAAAACGGCGCAGTATCGGGCCGCCAAAGCGCCGTTGAAAATAGGCGAACTGGCGTCGCAGAAAACGTGTAAAAAGCGGAACAAAAGTTTGTCTAAAGCGGACAAAAACAATAAGCAGAAGGCAACGTGTAAAAAAGGAACAAGCGTGTAAAGCGGGCGAGCCGTGCAAAAGCATGCTAGACGAAACTCGCGTCGCCGAACGCTTATGTGAAAACGAATGGCGCATGGCATGCTTTAATGTAACGGGCGGCGTGTAACGGACAAAACCATGCTGATAAACGGTAAAAAAGCGAAAAACGTGAACGATTGAAAAGCGTATATAAGGGTGTAACGATGAAACCGATGCAAAAGCGGTAAAGCGAACAGCGTTTAAAACGTTTTTCAGTGTAAGCGGTAAACTGGGAAAACGTGTAAACAAGCGTGTAAAACGATAAACAGGCCGGCGTGTAAAAACGAACAAAAACGTGTAAAACGAACAAACGTCTAAAAGCGAGGGAAGCTTAAAAACGGGACGAAAGCGGTGAAAAAAGCATTATAAAAGGGTGTAAAATGGGACTAAAACAGCGGTAACGTAGCGAAAACGTAAAAAGCGAACGAAGCGTGTAAAAGCGGACAGCGGGTAAAACGGACGGCGATGCTAAAGCGGACGAAAGCGATGAAAAATGTATAAAGGGTGTAAAGCGGATGAAAGCGTGTAAAGCGAACTAAAACGTGTGTTAAAGCGATGCGTAAAACTTGCATGTAAAACGGGTAAAACGGCGAAAGCGTGAAAAAGCGTGTGAAAGCGTCGGGTGAATAAAACGGGTAAAAGCGGAAGAAAAGGGCGACGTGTAAAAGCGGAAGGCTTGGCAAAAGCAGGGACTTTGCAAAAGTTGGCGATGTAAAAAAGCGAGCGAAAAATGATAACGTGCAATAATATAATAACCGATAGCGGTGTTAAAAAGCGGGCCGAAAGGACTAACTTGGTGCAATAAAACACTAACGGTCGTTAACATGACCGGTTGCAATAGGATAAAACAAGTCCGCAGATCATACAATAGCACAATCCCAAAAGATTTGTGTCACAATGATAAAAAAAATAGGTATCGCTACACTGTACGCAATGATAAATACAAGCTGATGACTTTTTCTTGCCATTTTCCAATAAGATACCAAGAAATAAGACATTAAAGTATTACCAAATCGTCTACAAAAATCAGCTGGCACAGAAGCAACAACCTCATTGTGAAAGCATGTAAATAACATGCAAAAGAAAACACATAACATTTTTTCTCATTGCAAACTCAGTTTCTTTTTTAGTATAGTGCAAGTAATTAGAGTTATATTCTTATCTTTGTTAATACCAAGTAATTTATACATGGTTTTCAAATAGCAAGCATTAAAGTCCGTATTTATATAAAAAACGTTTTTTTGAAATTTTAATACCTATTTACTATTCAGCGTCAAAGGGCATTTAAGATACAAAATGTTTTGTTAATAATTTAACTAGCTGTTTTAGAATCAATATTCACACTTTTTATTTATTATGTTTTGTGTTTTTATTTGATCGGAGAACTAATTAAAACTAGTATAATTCCTCCGTACTTTGTACCATGTAACATTTTTGTAAAGTTGCTATCATAGAATAATAAAGTCTTGCCGTAAAATAACTTTTAACTATATATGATTCATAACATATAAACTACATGTAACTTTTTTATACGCAAATTTTAACATTAAAATAAAATTCAAAAAAAAAAGTTAAATCACAAGCATATCGAAGTCACTTTCCTTTACTGAAATATATAAATATTCTCGTTGCGATGGTGTATTTTTTGTCATTTAACGATGTACCGTTTGCAAAATATTTTATTTTCAAACAAAATGTGAAAATTGATTTTTTTTTTAATCTTGATTAAAAATTAATAGCTAGGATTGGTGACAGTTATTTATAAAGAATATTAGATCTATATTGAACTCAACTAATTTCATGTAACGTCTTTACTGTTTTACACTAAGTATAACCACGCATACGGTATCTGTGACAACTAATTATATTTGTGAATTTCGTTTCTTGTGTGACCTTTGATGCCACATTTACAGTTCAATTTGTAAACATTGCGAGAAAAAATATATAAGTCACGCCCGGTACGAAAAATGAAAAAAAGTATAAGGTTTAAACAATATTTAAACTACCAATTTATCGATAGATGTTATTACTATTTTTAATTAAAATTATATTAGTAATTAAAAAGTTGTCATATTGATCATGTTTTGAAACGAAAAAAAAAATAGCAAAATTTGCTATATAAATATTTAAGTTTAAGGGTATTATAGGCAATCAACATTACTCAAATTTTAATCATTTTAAGTTTAAGAAAGCCATATTCATGCGTTATAACAAACACTAGTTCGCTTCGACACATAGTTTTCAACCCAATGTTTTTTTTAAGAGTTAACTACATTTTTGGTCCTTATGGTTTGCTTGGTATTTCACTTTTGGTCCAATGTTTCAAAAGTTTGATTCAGTCAAAAGTGATATTTTCATTCCACTTTCAGTCCATTTTTGATAACGATGTTAGTTCCGTTTGTTAAGTCCGGTCATCAAATGGCAAGCGTTAGTCCTTTATACTAACGATCATTTGAATGTTAGTCCTTTATACCAACGATCGTTTGCAATAATAGTCTTTTATACAAGCGACCGTTTACGTTATCCTTTTATATACGTCTTTATTTATATTTTTATATGCGCTTTTATACACATTTTTATACATGTTTTTATAAATGGTTTTATTCACGTTTTTATATACGTCTTTATAAATGTTTTTATTTACGTTTTTATACACATTTTTATACACTTTTATGCAGCGATTTTATACATGTTCTCTACGCGTTTTATAATAGTTTTCATACATGTTTTTACACACATTTTTATACAGTTTCTTATATGCAGTGTTATACACGTTTTTATACATGTTTTTATACACGTTTTATTACACATTTTTAAATTTTTTCATACACGTTTTTATGCACGTTTTTATACGCGGTTTTATATGCGGTTTTACACATGTTTTATACACGTTTTTATACATGATTTTATATACGTTTTTATACCGTTTTACACTCGTTTTTATACATGTTTTATACTGCGTTTTTATACATTTTTATACACACTTTTATACGTTATTATACACATTTTTACACGTTGTTATATACGTTTTATAAGCGTTTTACACATGTTTTTATACACGTTTTACACAATTTTATACATGTGTATGACAACTTGTATAAAAATGTGTATAAAATCTTGATATAAGCATTACGGGTAAAAAACGTATATAAAACATATATAAAAACATGTATATAAAGCGTCTATTAAACCGCGTGTTGGGATTACGTGTAATCAATATAAAGTGTCGGTCATTAGTTTATGTAATAGGTTGTCCTAATTAGGCTTATAAGTTAGTAATTAGCCCAATAGCCCTTGTAGTAAGCCCATGGGCTTTGGGATTTATCTAGAAACTTCATGTATGGGCGTTGCCCTTACAACTATAAATACTCTTGTAAAGGCTCATTTGAGCATTGGTTGATTCATTTTGCAATATTACTCTTTCATATATGTTTATCATGAATCCTCCCATCTCTTTCCCTCTCTATACTTTCTCTCACTAGATATCTTGTGTTAGTTTACATATTTGGGAACCTACAAGTGGTATCAATCGCCATATGTTGGTTAAAGTGTTTTGGTGCTCCACGTTTTATACTTTTCTTTTACGATTCAGCTTTTGTTCTTACAAAGTTAAAAGGTTTGATTCTAGCACTTATTCTTAGAGCTTGAAAAGTTTTAAGGATTCTATAGCGTTTAGAAGCTTAGTTGTTAGCATAAAGTTCATAACTTTTAGTTTCAAAATAAAGTTTTAAGTCGTTTAGTGTTTGGTACATTTTATCGAACTTACACAAAACTCTTTAAAAACAACAAAGTTTGCAACTTTCTTAATATTTAAGTGTTTTTTTATAGAAAGAAACTGTTTAGAAGCTTGTAGTTTGTCGTAAAATTGATTTCCTAAAAAATAGTCCACTTATCGAACTTGAAAGAGGGTTTCATCGCACTTGGCAAATTTAGGGTCTATCGAACTTGGTCATCGGACTTGGTTGCTCGAACTTCAAAATTTCAAAGTTTCTTCATCGATTCAAGGTTACTCAGTACTTCCGTTGCTTGGATAAGCCCGTGGAATACTTCAACTATGGAAAATATTCTAACGGACAAGTTAGATGATCTATCGAACTTCAAGTTTGAGCTATCGAATCTGATATCTAATTTGAACTTATCGAATTTGATATCTCATTTGGCCATCGAACTTGACTTTATCGAACTTATACACAGAGAACTTGAACTTATAGAACTTGGTTTGGAACTTCACTTATCGAACTTGGACTTAATCAAACTTCATCAAACTTGGATTTAGACAACTTCATTGAACTTGGGTCAAATCCATAGAACTTACACTTCAACACACTTATCAGTTATCTACAAGATCCATCATAACTACACAAGTATCATGTCTCAACCACTGTACTTCAACTATTTTCCTCACCAATACCCTCAGCAACAACAACCTCCTCAACAACAACAATTCAATCAACTACAACAACCTTCACCACAACAATTTTTCCAACAACTACAACAACAACAATACCCTCAGCAACAATCATTTCCTGGTATCACTCCAAAACAACCATATTGGTTTGAACAAATGTGTGAAGCCCTCACCAGTCAACAATTAATCCATGAAGTAGGTTCTCTTGACATACCTCCCATGCTAACACCAGGAAATTATGTTCAATGGGTAAGCAGATTCTTAAGGTTTATTGAACTAAGGAATTCGAACGGAAAACGTCTCAAACGTGTTATCCTCGAAGGAAAATACCCCTGGCCTACTATAATGGTTCCAGGAGATCCCACTGTTGTTCCACCTCGTGCTGCAACCTCAACTCCTGTAGCTGAGAGTCATCTCACCCCAGATCAAATACTACAGGTGGAAGCAAATCAACTTGCTATGGAATACATTTTTATGGGAATACCAAATCCAATCTTTCGAAGCATTGATTCTAAAAAGATTGCACAAGCAATGTGGGAAAACATTTATCTTTTGATGGAAGGAACATAATTGAATCAAGAAGACATGAAATCTAAGCTATATTTCTCTTATGACACGTTCACTGTTACACCTGGAGAATCATTGGAATCATACTATCATCGATTATACAAACATTATAAATGACTTGGATAGACATAATGTGAACATGCCTAAGATTTCCATCATCACAAAGTTTCTGAATTCCTTAGCTCCAGATTGGGAAAAATATGTCACGTTTGTTCGTCAAACCAAGACTCTCCATGAAGTCAAACACGGGTTCCTGTACGACTACCTAAAGCATCATGAAAAATAAGTTGCAAAAGACCGTACTATGCGTGCAATGTTTCAACCGTCAACACCTCCAAATTCACTTGCACTCACGACTGAATCTCAAAAATTTCCAATGACAAATCATGCTTATGTCCAGCAACAACAAAGATTTACTCATCCTCAATCATCCACTAGCAACCAACTCGTCCCACAACAATCAACTCATAATCAAATGGTTCAATACAACAACTTCGACACCATGTACTATGCACAAGAAAACGATCCAAATGAAGATGCATTCCAAGAGTTGGTGATGGATTTGCACTTATTGGAAAAGCTTTTGGGAGATATGTTAATCCATCTAACAATCATCTCCGAAGCTCATTCAACACTAGGAATCAGGCTGTGATACAGGGTGGAACGATTGAAGTTCAGAATAATAGTTATGGATGTCAGGGGGTTAGTGGTGGTTATCACTTGGGAATCTGACCTCTAGGCAAGCGTTTACCAGAAATGTTAACCATATGGGTGCTCCTCAGAGAAAGGTTCGGATTACTGAAATTGGAAATGCAACAACTGGAAATGCAGATATCAGGTGCTACAACTGTAGATGAACGGGTCACTTGGCTAATGCGTATCCACAACCAAAGGAGAGGCGTGAATATCACAGCGGACATTACTATTAGCTCTTAAAGAAGAAGCATGTGGAACTCTTTCGGACAAGGAGCGAAGTTTTATGGCGATCTTTGCATCGAGATGATGACATGGAAAATTTGGAAGCCAATGCGTGATTGTCTTAACGGCTAACATGCAAGAACTTCATATAGTGATGCGGGCCCGTCTATGATCTTGATGGCTGTCTCAGGTACCCAATTTCAAACACATGTCTTATACATGAAATTGTATCTCCATCTGCATCCAATGGCGGACCTAGCCGAATATCTAAGGTGGTTCCTTATTAAGTTATTTTGTTAAGTCAAAAAGTCAACGAGGTTAACGAACCAACAAATATTTTTGGACGGGTCGGTTAGAACCAATTTAGCAAAATGCATTAATGAAGCAAATTATCAAACTCAAATATAAGAAATAAGCGATATTACAATGTCAAATGTGTTTTTAAATTTTATGTATGATTACATCTAGCCTTTTTAAGCGGGAATTTTTACTACACCACCCATCTCACTAATTCTTTCTCACATGTCTTTAAAGATATTTAACCCCACAACCTCTAGGTTGATGGTCCACATCACACCATTTGGGTCAAGAGGCATTTGGTTACATCTAACGGTTTAATTATAAAGTTTTGCTTAGATCTTTGACACATGACTCTAAAAATCTTTAAACATAATTATATCCACAACATTTATTTTTTTATCAAATAAGTAGGTTAAATCTAAAATAATATTGTAAGATAAAAAATATGTGCGTATTTTTTTATAATTGTGTTCACGCAATCAGAACTCAGAAGGGTATTTTTTTTTACTTTTGTGTTATTTACTAAAGGGCATTAAACATAGTTTTATAAATCATGCCTCAACTGATAATTCATAAAGTATAAGGGTTAAAGCATAAATTTGATTAAATTAAAAATAAAGTACCTTAAATATCTTGGGCTTTGAGTCATCTTCTTTGTGACACCTCCGACCTCCATTAAAACCGAAAAATTGAGCATGGCTTCTTTCTTCAAATCTATAGTTTATACACATCTTCTCTTTCATTTTTTTAATCCAAGGTGGTTCCTAATCTTATTTCAAGGTAGTTCCTTAATTTTTTCCTATATCACTACCAAATGATTTAAATCTCTAAGGTGGTGCCCGGGCACCACCTAAGTCCTATATAGGTCCGCCTCTCTCTGCATCTGCGCATGACAAGGAGCAATTTGTTTAAGATGAGTCATCGCTATCTCTTCAAGAAGATGATCAGCTTAACCCAGTTGTTACATTTGATGATCCAACCGAAGAATATAACAATGATAAAATTGAATAGAATGAATCTACGCATGCTCCAAATTCATATCTCATGGCCTTAGTCTTGACCACCCAATCCCAAGTTGAAAATGCCTTTGAAATAAAAAGGATTTAAAAGTCAAAATTGCGTCATTATTGGTGAACTTGAGAGATGTAAATTCCAACTCACAAATTTTGAAAATCAGGCAATAAGGGAAAGAAAATTTGAAGTTGCGTTTCAAAAATCATACGTAAAAGAACAAGACTTACAACATCAAACGGTAAAATTGGTGACCTCCTACAAAGATTTGATTTATAAACTTGAAAACGAAAAACTTGAACAAAAACAACAAATTGTTCAACTCATAACCGATCTTCAAAAAACAAACTCAGAGTTGTTTTTTTGTCAACAAAGTTTTTAAGAACACAAACAAAAATCTGCGAGATTACTTGATCCGTGCCAAACCGTCAAGTTTTATCACTCAAGCCGGCCACTTGTGAATGGCTGACCGTAACAAACTTAAAACGGTTCAAGCACGAACTCAATGAAGATCTGGAGAGTATAGTGTTTCCCGGTCGTTATGTCCAGCTATGCAATGGATCACCAAACGTATAGTGATCGAGAAGATTGAGCGAGAAAGAGATGCGATATGATTATAACTACAGAAAAAGCCAACAAATTACAACGGCTTAAATGCAAATTAAAGAAAGTTAAAAAAAATAAAAGATATTAAATAAACGCTATCACTATTCTTAAAAATTGATTTTTCTAGGTTTTATAAAACAAAATAACTTAATTAAACTATTTTGGTTGAAACGTAAACTTGAATTACCTAAAAACGTGTTCTAAAATGAAACCGAAGCGTTAATTCTAAAATTACGCGAGTCGCAAGCAAAAAGCGTAAAATTTATGAAATAAAAGTCCTACGAATGTGAAAACAATTTTTTACGTAATATATGACAAAAGAAAATTTTTGAACAAAAATTATATTTTTGACTTTTATATTTTTATTATGAATTAAATAAGATTTTACACTAATTAAATGTTTAAAAATACTAAAAATAACGAGAAAAATCTGAAACTTTTTTATAAAATACTTAACACTAATACAGATTTATGAAAATTAAAAACTTGAAAAAGCTACTTTAAATAAGCTCGAAATAAGCTAAATACACCCAATAAGCTAAAATTGGACAATATGTATATAAGAGATTAATTGTGCAAAACTAAACATTAAAAAGGCCAAAGGGCAATGGTTCTGGTACACACATTCACTATCCCAAGGGGGAGGTCTCAGTTAGAGCCTGCCTACCCCTTTTGCTAAACATTTTTTTTTTTGAATTTTATTTCTGAGACTTATTAAACTCAACAAGATAAGCAATTCTTATAACTATGACTTTTTACACAAACAACGAATAAGCACCGGATTTAAGCAATGATTTTATCACAGTGAAGTTTTTGAAAATGAATAAACACAAGGATAAGCTAAAATGAGTATTAAGCTAGAAATGAGCAAAAGCTAGACTGAAATAAGCTAAGTAATCTATAAATAAGCTAGTATGAACACTTAATAAGCACAATTACTTATGAAATAAGCACAACAAATTCACAATAAGCACTTATTCGAGAACAGTTACACGCATTACACTGTTGGTTTCACAAGGCACCTTCTAGCTACTTTTTAAATACTTTAATAAGCTACAAAATGGAAAAGAATTATGGGACTAACAAGTAGACCAGATAAGCTATCCAAAAAGCTAGATTACAAAGATTGGTGTGCTATATTGAGCTTATGAGAAGCTTTTGAAAAATTGGAAAACAACTGAATAAGCTGATTAACTTTAAACAAAATGGACAAAACTAAAAAGCTATTGCAGGCTAGGTAAATAAGCTAATTATGGAAATTAAGCACTTGGTACCTTGAGTTAGCTAGGTGAGCTTCTCAAAAAGCCAAAATACACAATTTGAAGCTAACTAATAAGCTCTATGAGAGCTTGTTAAATAAGCTTCCAAATCGTACCGTGGCACACAGAAAGGGTATCCAAAATAAGCTAACAAATAAGCACTTTACAAGCTAATTAAAACGAACCGTATTTTTCTAATTTTGTTGAGCAGCTAAATTTTAATTTCCCAAAAGCACAAATCCTAGATCCTAACAGTAAGATCACAATGAAATTCTAAGTTTTATTCAAAAACGGGCTAATGACAAGTTTGACTTTTAACAAAAGCGAAAAGTTGACTAATTTGAGGTTTGATCTTGATTTCTCAACTGATTATGATGTTAATGGATGAAATACACCTACGCTAAGCTATGACTAACAATTCTAAACATAAATCAAGAGTTTGCTAATCGAGAATCACAATTAAGTGAATGAGACAGATTGAATGAGATTTTTGACTTAGAACTTGTGCAGGCACATAATATTGACAGATATGAGTTAATATGGACTTAACAAGCATGAATCAACAGGATTATCCACTGAGCTAGCCTCTAAGACAGTTATGACAGCAATGCCAAACACACCTATATTAACTGTTTTGCAAACAAAACTAAGCTAAACACTGAACAAGCATAAATTATTGATCAAACTAAATTTAAATACTCTAAATGCAACTACTTAAATAGGCTTTAACTACTTATCAATACAAAAAAAAAAGATTATGCTATGAGATTTGACAATCACTTACAAATGGTCCCTAGCCACTATGGCTTGAAAACATTGAAACCAGAACTACTATCCTATAAAAACCAACCCAACTGCTTCTAAATCAACCCATTTCCATATGCGCTTCAACCATTTCCATTTCGGACCCATTTATGCTCCATGTTGACTTTTGTTGACCAAGTAACTAAAATTGTTTAAAGCGAGTTGTGAGCTTCTGAGAAGCTTTGATAAGCTTGTAGAAGCTTGTTTGACTTTAAAAGCAGTTACTAAGAGCTTGTACATAGGATTTGGAAGCGATAATTTCAACGGTGGACAAAAACATGAAATTGTAACATAAGCTTGAATTGACACTTGAAATAAGTTGCAATACACTTAAATGCTTTTGTTTGATACAAATGAACTGGAAATTACAATTAAGGACTACTTAAGACATGATAAGCTAAAAAAACGACATACACTTTTTAAAAAAAAACTAACTACTCTTTTGCCTTCCTCTTGCTCCTTTTTATACTCCAATCTGTTTCTCTCACCTCTCACTTCAAATCCCAGCACTAATATGGGCCATTGGATGGCTTAGGATCATTTTGGCCGTTTGATTGAAATTTGGCGCCAAAACTTGTTTTAACAGCTGGAGATGGCAGAGTTAGGTTTAGTGGGCATTTAATGCATCCTTGGAGTGTTGTGTTTGGAGGAGGGTAGGGATGATGATGGTGGAGTGTTAGCAGGTGAGTTGCAGGTTTTTGTGATGATGGTAAAGGATACCCGTGAGTGAGAGGGAAAAGAGGAGTCAACTGTGGTTTGACTGGATTATTAAAAGGGATGGTCCAAAGGTAGGGGGTCCAAAAGGGATTGGCGGGGGTCAAAGTATTTTGACAAGTCCAAAGGGTGTGTAAAAGGTTATTAATCATAAGGACCTAGTTTGCAAATTAGAAAGTTAAGGGACCACTACGCCATTTTCACAAAGTTGATCCAAGGGCTGAAATTGACAAGTTGCAATAGTACAAGGACCAAAGCTGACATTTTCAAATTTCCAGGGGCTATTTTTGCCAATTTTTAAACTTGAAGGACCAAACTTGTAATTTCTCAAAACTTTTGATATTTTTCACCAAAGGACTAATTTTGACAAGTTATGATTTTAAAAGGACCTTTGGTGATTTTTCTTTTGAAATAAGTGCTCGGGGACTATTTCGACAACTTTTGAAACTTGGGGATCAAGCGCCAATTATGCAAACTTAGCTCGTTTTCATCGATTTTGAACATTTTGCATCTGAAACATATAAAATGCAACTTTGGAATATTTTCAGTATTTTGATGCATTTAGAGCATTTTAAAGCGTTTTGATTCAGATTTAACCAAAATGATGAGTATTTACACACTCATCAATCCCCCACACTAAACTATTTCTAGTCCCTAGCAATCTTTTGAGAAAAACTTAATGGATTTGAATCTCTTTACCAAAAGCCATTACTTCCGGAGTAGCCAAATGTTTTAGTTCAAGTAAGAACCATGGTACACCGATAACCATATGATTTTTGAGCAAACCACCGACTTTCAACAGATTTGATTTGTCTTTACCGAAGCCGTTTGCTCGGACTAGCCAACTCTTAGATAAATTATCAATATTATCTTTGGTGAGCTGATTACCAATTATGGTTTTTCCATTGCCTTTACCACAAGCCATAAACTTGCGGGCTAGCCAACTCTTCACTTTTTAGGATATGGTGAGGTGAATACCATACAATTTTGGGCAAATTGCAAGCCGTCAACGGATTTGAGATATCTTTACCAAGAGCCGTTTGCTCCTGGATTAGCCAATCCTTTTGTTTATTAGACAAGGCGGATTGATAACCAATTGAGTAAGTGCAAAACACTTACTCCAAAAAAATTTTGGCCAAAAGCGGGGGAATTAGGCGGTATAATTACATGATAAAATTCGTGAGAATTCCCCCCCGTACTTAGAAATGAATATTGCCCTCAATATTCAAAGTACGGCGGTTATGCGAAACAAAGAACGTAAAGGGAAATATTACGGCCATTATTTAGAAAGATTTTTTTTTTTGAAACTTATATACACAACATGTGGGGCAACACCCCCACACTAGGGTGGTAGAAAGATAGAAAGAAGTCAGAAATATGGGTGAAAACCCATATGACATGCTATTGTTTTTGATTCCCGAGTCGCTAGCTTGACTCGACCCCGTATTCATTTGTTCATGGGGAAAGTGCGTGGAAAACCAATCTCGATCGGACTTTCGTTCACAATGTTAATAAACATATGAACATCAGAAAGTTCCACACCGACGAGATATAACCACGGTATTGTTAATAGAAGAATCTATAAAGGATGATACCGGGGTCAAAGATGGTGTCCTCATTCCCGAAAGAGAAAAGGGAAAGAGCGACCACACCATCTGTAAAGAATGGAATAAAGGCGCATACATGAGAATGCATGTCCATTCCTCATCGAGAGAAGCAAATCACCGTTTGACATTTTAAGCTTAAACTTGAAGCTTATATGGTGATTGTCAATAAGATGTCTGGGAGGGAGGGTGGGAAACGGTTCTTCAATCAACAGATTTTTCGAGAAAAAGGATGTCTCCTCGGATCAAAGTAAGTATTGTCAATTCCGTTGGAATTGACTCATCACTAAGAAATGCATCGACTTCATTCCAAAAGTTGTCATCTTCCTCATCATGAGTGAGAGAAGGGATGGAAGAGTCGGGAATAAGACTAGAAGATGATGGATCATTTTTGAGCAATTCATCAATGGGAAGAATGTCTCCCATTGGATCACAAACATCATCATTCAATTCAGATGAAAGCGAAGAGAGTTTGGTTTCATCAACGAGTTAACACACTCGATCACGATAAACGATTCGGAGGTGGGACAAGTGGTGTGCTCTTAGAGCTAGCAGTTTCCACCACTTCCGATGAAGTCTCCGATTCTAGATCATCAACATCAAGAACACTCTTGACTTTCCTGGTACAACTTTCAAACCATTTGTTTGAACCAGGGTTGATTTTCAAAGCTTTTAGCTCAGACGTTTTGAAAACTCCTCTTAACCGTGAAATTTGAGAGTGTTGCATTGAATCTTTCGGATTTTTGATCAATTGTGGCAACACTCTGTTTGGACAGAGGTTTGGAGTTCTAGTTGATATTCAATGTGAGCTCTTAGTTGTCAACCCGAATGGTCAACTCTTGACAAACACATCAATCGAGCACGACTCGTTCTCAAAGCTCTCCTAAGATGAGGGAACTTTAGGATCTGCATCGAAGTCTACTACAACAAAGTCGGTAGGAAAGTGAAACTTTCCCACTTTCATCACGACATCCTCGGCTATCCCAAGTGGGCGAGTTATGGTACGGTCCGCTAGCTCGAGTGTCATACAAGTGGATGAAAGTTTAGGAAGAGACAGTTTCTTCCATACCGAGAGTGGCATGAGGTTAATGCTAGCGCCAAGATCGGCCAAGGCGGAGCATTGAACCATCCCTAAGAAATCACACGGGATTAGAAATCGCCATGGTCTTCAAGCTTTTGGGAAGCTTCTTGAGAAGGACGTGAGCATTGCTCATTGAGAGGGGTTTTAGCCATCTCTGATAGCTTATCTTTGTTGGTGAGTAAGCCTTTAAGCGTGGATGCAAATTTAGGCATTAGAGCGAGAGCATCAACGAAGCTTATATCAAAGTGTAGCTCATTGAAGATTTGGAAAAAAATTTCCATTTGCTCTTTGTTTTTGTCTTTGAGCTTCTCATCATTCATTCTTGATGGGTAAGGAAGCCGACTAGACTTTTGAGCCGGGATGGAAGTGTTTTCTGGCTCGAATTTGTCTTGAACCGGGTTCGGGTTAAAGCTGACTACGAAGGTGGGGCGTGTCTTGCCGTGGGCTTGAGAATTGCACCTTGTCCGTTGTATCCTTGGTAACTTGACTCAATGCTACAGGAGGAGGGGCATTGGAGTCGAAGGTCCATTGTGCGTCTTACCACTACAGTGGTGACGCTTTCAACTTCGGCATTTGGATTGGGAATTGTATTGCTTGGGAGTCCTCCGGAAGATGATGAAGCTTTGTTCATATTCATGTTCATGAAACTGCTCATCATATTCTTCAACTCATTTGTCTGCCGAGACAATGTGGTATCAATTTCCTTTCTTAGCTCAACTCTCATGTTATTGATCTGAGTTTGCATTGAGCGTATGCTTGTCTCGGTAATTTTCATGAAGTCATTTGGCATGGGAGCTTGAGGAGGTTGTTGATAACTTTGATGATTAGGAGCTTGATATGGTTGGTTGAAATTGTTCTGGTTTTGATTGAAATTTTGAGAGTTATTGAAATTTTGTCCTTGATTCTGAACAAAGCGATTTTGATTGCCATGGTTTTGCACAGGAGGAAAACCAGGTGGTGTCATACCGCTAGGTGTACGGTAGTGAGGATCGACTGTGGTCGGTATTGATTGTAGTTTACTTGAGCTACGGGAGCTTGGTAAAAGGAAGCATCGGTTGCTTGACAATCATAATACGCATGTGGACCACTACAAGTTTCACACACCTTGTTCACGGCTTTGACTGGTTCTGGCTTATGAATTTCGCTTTTGATTTCCTTAACATCCTTAATCACACAACGGATGGCGTCCGTTAAAGCGGCTATCGGAGTTGCTAACTTCGAGAAGAGTTATTGGATGAAGAAGCGAGTGTTGAATATTGACTTTGTTGCGAGAAATAGGAACTTTTGATTTTTGCTCGCAAATCTCAATCACATCTTTAGGCTCACGATTCAAGATATTGCGCTGCGGAGCTGCATTCAAGGAATCTTGATCGTTACCATTCAACCCATTGTAAAAGATATTGACTTGTTGAAGCTCCGTGAATTCATGATGGGGCATTTCCGAGAGATCTTTGAATCTCTCCCATGCCTCTCCAAAGTTTTCATCGGAATTTTGACGAAATCCAGAAATTTCATTTTTAAGATTAGTCGTCTTTGATGGAGGGAAGAAGTAATTGACAAACTTTTGGACAAGATCCTCCCAAGTTTCGATGGATCGAGGGGTTCTTTTCGGCCAAATCCGGCCGTCCCCTCAAGTGAGAATGGAAATAGCATCAACTTGATCACTTTTTGTGGCACATCTTTGAAATTGATCGTTGCGGTCAACTTGTTAAACCAACGGAGGTGTGCATACGGGTCTTCGATCAAACCAGCGGAATTGATTTGTAGACACAAGTTGGATCAAATGTGTCTTCAATTCAAAGTGATCGAAATTGATTCTTGGTAAAACGATGGCATCTCCATAACCCTCGGTGGGTGCTTGGAGCATTTCCGCCATAGTTAGTTCGCGCCATATTGTTGTTTGAAATAGTACGAATCTCGGGTTCGACTATTTGGGCAGCACGTCTACGAACGTCTTCTAGGAATTTCTGCTAGATCACGCAAAGGACTCAATGATCTAGAAGAGCGAGTGCGCATGCACTAGACGTAACTCGAGGAAACAAGAGAATTAAAGAAGGGAATTATGAAAATGAATTATGAAAATGGGGGAAGAAGAATCTTTATGGGTTTTATGTTTTTGACAAGTATATATAACAACAAAATCAATTAAAACAAAATCGAGGCAAAACAACAGTGAACTTAAACCAATAATCACAAAATGAATGGCTTCTTTTAAAAAGGTACACCACTCACAAGGACACAAAGGCAAGTTTTAATCTTTGGTTCGGGAACTTATTATTGTCGTACCCCCAGTTAGGTAGTACACTGCCTTGGTTTGCGGTGGTAATCTTTTATGTTGTTATTATTAAAAACGACAAATCTTTTTGTATTTTTATTTTTGATATATATATAGAAACAAAAGAGAAATATTTTTGTGTTTTATCGTTTTTAGTACATTTTGGGTTTTGGATTTTTATAAGAAAATATGGAAATATATATATAGATAGAGATGGATGATATGAACAAAGAGTGAGTATTCAAACTACTAATCTGCTAGACGGAAGATAATACGGCTCGCGTGGCCGCAAAAATTTGATCCGTGCCAAACCGTCAAGTTTTATCACTCAAGCCGGCCACTTGTGAATGGCGAGGCCGTAACAAACTTAAAAGCGGTTCAAGCACGAACTCAATAAAGATCGGGGAGTATAGTGTTTCCCGGGTCGTTATGTCCCAATGAGCTATGCAATGGATCACCAAAGCGTATAGTGATCGAGAAGATTGAGCAGAAAAAGTCGATATGATTATAACTCTGAAAAAGCCAACAAATTACAACGGCTTAAATGTAAATTAAAGAAAGTTAAAAAAAATAAAAGATATTAAATAAACGCTATCACTATTCTTAAAAATTGATTTTTCTAGGTTTTATAAAACAAAATAACTTAATTAAACTATTTTGGTTGAAACGTAAACTTGAATTACCTAAAAACGTGTTCTAAAATGAAACCGGCGTTAATTCTAAAATTACGCAAGTAGCAAGCAAAAACGTAAAATTTATGAAATAAAAGTCCTACGAATGTGAAAACAATTTTTTACGTAATATATGACAAAAGAAAATTTTGAACAAAAATTATATTTTTGACTTTTATATTTTTATTATGAATTAAATAAGTTTTTACACTAATTAAATGTTTAAAAATACTAAAAATAACGAGAAAAATCTGAAACTTTTTTATAAAATACTTAACACTAATACAGATTTATGAAAAGTAAAAACTTGAAAAACTACTTTAAATAAGCTCGAAATAAGCTAAATACACCCAATAAGCTAAACTGGACAATATGTATATAAGAGATTAATTGTGCAAAACTAAACCAGTAAAGACCCAATGGCGCAATGGTTACAGGTACACACATTCACTATCCCAAGGGGAGGTCTGTGGTTCGAGCTTTGCCTACCCCTTTTGCTAAACATTTTTTTTTTTGAATTTTATTTTACAGACTTATTAAACTCAACAAGATAAGCAATTCTTATAACTATGACTTTTTACACAAACAACGAATAAGCACTGATTTAAGCAATGATTTTATCACAGTGAACTTTTTGAAAATGAATAAACACAAGGATAAGCTAAAATGAGTATTAAGCTAGAAATGAGCAAAAGCTAGACTGAAATAAGCTAAGTAATCTATAAATAAGCTAGTATGAACACTTAATAAGCACAATTACTTATGAAATAAGCACAACAAATTCACAATAAGCACTTATTGAGCAGTTACGTTACAAGTACATTTGGTTTCACAAGGCACCTTCTAGCTACTTTTTAAATACTTTAATAAGCTACAAAATGGAAAAGAATTATGGGACTAACAAGTAGACCAGATAAGCTATCCAAAAAGCTAGATTACAAAGATTGGTGTGCTATATTGAGCTTATGAGAAGCTTTTGAAAAATTGGAAAACAATGAATAAGCGATTAACTTTAAACAAAATGGACAAAACTAAAAAGCTATTGCAGGCTAGGTAAATAAGCTAATTATGGAAATTAAGCACTTGGTACCTTGAGTTAGCTAGGTGAGCTTCTCAAAAAGCCAAAATACACAATTTGAAGCTAACTAATAAGCTCTATGAGAGTTTGTTAAATAAGCTTCAAATCGTGCAGGCACTTTCGAGAAAAGGTATCCAAAATAAGCTAACAAATAAGCACTTTACAAGCTAATTAAAACCGAACCAGATTTTTCTAATTTTGTTGAGCAGCTAAATTTTAATTTCCCAAAAGCACAAATCCTAGATCCTAACAGTAAGATCACAATGAAATTCTAAGTTTTATTGGGCTAATGACAAGTTTGACTTTTTTAACAAAACTGAAAAGTTGACTAATTTGAGGTTTGATCTTGATTTCTCAACTGATTATGATGTTAATGGATGAAATACACCTACTGCAAGCTATGACTAACAATTCTAAACATAAATCAAGAGTTTGCTAATCCAGAATCACAACAGTTAAGTGAATGAGAGCAGTTGAATGAGATTTTTGACTTAGAACTTGCGGGCACATAATATTGGAGATATGAGTTAATATGGACTTAACAAGCATGAATCAACGGGATTATCCATTGAGCTAGCCTCTAAGGCAGTTATGACAAAGCAATGCCAAACACACCTATATTAACTGTTTTGCAAACAAAACTAAGCTAAACACTGAACAAGCATAAATTATTGATCAAACTAAATTTAAATACTCTAAATGCAACTACTTAAATAGGCTTTAACTACTTATCAATACAAAAAAAAAAAAGATTATGCTATGAGATTTGACAATCACTTACAAATGGTCCCTAGCCACTATGGCTTGAAAACATTGAAACCAGAACTACTATCCTATAAAAACCAACCCAACTGCTTCTAAATCAACCCATTTCCATGTCTGCTTCAACCATTTCCATTTCAGACCCATTTATGCTCCATGTTGACTTTTGTTGACCAGTAACTAAAATTGTTTAAAACTGAGTTGTGAGCTTACAGAAAGCTTTGATAAGCTTGTAGAAGCTTGTTTGACTTTAAAAACAGATTACTAAGAGCTTGTACATAGGATTTGGAAACTGATAATTTCAACAGTGGACAAAAACATGAAATTGTAACATAAGCTTGAATTGACACTTGAAATAAGTTGCAATACACTTAAATGCTTTTGTTTGATACAAATGAACTGGAAATTACAATTAAGGACTACTTAAGACATGATAAGCTAAAAAAACGACATACACTTTTTAAAAAAAAACTAACTACTCTTTTGCCTTCCTCTTGCTCCTTTTTATACTCCAATCTGTTTCTCTCACCTCTCTTTTCAAATCCCAGCACTAATATGGGCCATTGGATGGCTTAGGATCATTTTGGCCGTTTGATTGAAATTTGGTGCCAAAACTTGTTTTAACTTATGTTGGAGATGGCGAGTTAGGTTTAGTGGGCATTTAATGCATCCTTGGAGTGTTGTGTTTGGAGGAGGGTAGGGATGATGATGGTGGAGTGTTAGCAGGTGAGTTCGCAGGTTTTGTGATGATGGTGAAGGATACCCGTGAGTGGGAGGAAAAGAGGTCAAGCGTGGTTTTGGATTATTAAAGGGAGGGTCCAAGGTAGGGGTCAAAGGGATTGGCAGGGGTCAAAAGTATTTTGACAAGTCCAAAGGGTGTGTAAAAGGTTATTAATCATAAGGACCTAGTTTGCAAATTCTGAAAGTTAAGGGACCACTTCTGCCATTTTCACAAAGTTGATCCAAGGGCTGAAATTGACAAGTTGCAATATTACAAGGACCAAAGCTGACATTTTCAAATTTCCAGGGGCTATTTTTGCCAATTTTTAAACTTGAAGGACCAAACTTGTAATTTCTCAAAACTTTTGATATTTTTCACCAAAGGACTAATTTTGACAAGTTATGATTTTAAAAGGACCTTTAGTGATTTTACTTTTGAAATTATGTGCTCAGGGACTATTTCTGACAATTTTTTGAAACTTGGGGGAATTTGGCGCCAATTATGCAAACTTAGCTCGTTTTCATCGATTTTGAACATTTTGCATACGAAACATATAAAATGCAATTTTGGAATATTTTCGATATTTTGATGCTTTTCGAGCATTTTGCGTTTTTGATTCAGATTTAACCAAAAATGATGAGTATTTACACACTCATCATTACTTGATTCTTACCTTGATGAAATCTTCACTTTGGAAGGAAAGTTAAAAGATTTTACAAATATTGTATCCAAAACTGGTGAGTCAGTCAAACAAATACAAATGTTAACTTTAAAACCAAATCTTGATGGTTCAAAAAGTTTTGCTCTAAGCTTCGAAGCTCCAAGTTTTCTCCATACTGACTCTCAAGTAAAATCCGAAAATTTACAATAAAGAATGTTTAGATGATGATGCACTTATTCGTGTTGTTATGTATAACTGTGAGGAGGAATGGGAACAAGAGGGCCGAGAGTCAATTAAAAATGAGTAAAGTACAATATAATAAACCTTTTGATTATTCAAAATTACCAAATCTTTATGAAACTTTTGTCCCTAAACAAGAGCAAACAGAACAACCATGGTTTATTTGAGAAATTAAGTGACTCATCTTGAGACGTTGGTCCTATTCAACCGGTTGCCCAAATAAATGGACCTTTACCATCCTCTTTCGATAGCAGACCTTTACCTACTCTTCCTAAACAATGTCTGATACTTCGGTATTTTGACACATTTATGGAGGATATAAAGTTTTTAGAAGAAGCAATTGCATAAAATTCGAAATAAAATTGCCACTTTTCAATCTGCTTATGAAAAAGAAAAACGACAAATTTTCCAAACATAATTTTTACCCCATGTGCAACATTTGCGTTTTTGTGCAACTCTTTAGGAGCAGGGACCTTCAAAGGAAGTAGCATCCATGATGAACACTTTCAATGAGAATTCAATTTCAAACACAAAACGTAAAAATAAAATTCTTTGTAAACATGTGGATCGACTCTTGGAAGATGTTCTTTATTCGGTATTATCTCACATTGTGTTAGTATATCTTTAGCATTCATTTTATGAACATGTGCACATTCTTTGAAATCAATGATGATACTTCAAACTTAAAATAGGAAAATGGAATGTTGAAACAACGTATTGAGATTTTAAAAGCAAAAACGAGAGAATTTTGATTCAAAATGATGATGCAAAATGAAAAATGTCAAAAGAAATTTCGAAATCAAGCAGGCGTATTCATTGGTGTCAAACTCAGAGTCTTCATTTTGAGCTAGCTTTACAAAATAAAGTAAACCGGTCTGCTGAAAACACATTGAAACCAAAACTTGAATGGATGATGAAAGCGTCTTTAAAATGTCGAATTTTAAAATATGAACAAGAGATTGAACAAGTGAAAAAGGAATACAAAATAATTTTCGATTCTCTAAAAAGACACGTAATCAATCATCAAAAAAGTTTGAAAAGCATGTTGCATACACCCGTGATATGATGCATGAAAATGGAAACCTAAACTCAAAAATTCAAGACCAACAACACATCATCATTGAGTTCAAAGAGAAACTGGATAAAATAGAGAAAGGAAAGACTAGTAACACAAACATTATTGCTTCTGGAATGTTTAAAGTTGATACTAACACTAGGAAGCACACTATCGACAATCCTCAAGATACTAATATGCCTCCTTCCACTTCTACAGGAATAGTTACCTCCAATACTAGCATTAGCAAAATCATGAGACTAAGAGCATCCAACCAAAGAATAGGAATTTGCAACGTAGAAGCGGAAAACTGGAAGCCTCAGTAGTAGAAGATCATGTTAGGACTTCGAATAAAAATTATGTTTCATCTGCTTTAAATATTGCGTTTGATAAATGTAATAGTAAAAGCAATGCAATGAATGTTAAACCTGTGAACGCTTTGAAAGAAAATGTTGAAGCTTCTTGTGTGTTTTGTCATAAAAGTATGCTATCTGGTAATCATGACAATTGTGTTTCAAAATCTATTTTATCTCGTACTTGGAAACATACAAATGGCACCACCACTAGGCCTACTATAGCTTCTAAGTCTGTGATAGGAAAAGCTCCATCACAGTAGTTTCTAAAAATGCCATAGATGAACCCATAGCTCACGATACCAAATCCTAGGAAAATGTCTTCACCTAGCGAATTCACTAAGATAAAAGCACAAACTAGCTGGACTTGGCAGAGATGGTTAAAAGCAGTTACACCTAGTTTTAAGTGGTTACCCAAAATTATTAACATGTGTACTACAAATGTAACGGAACCCACTAATTCTTCGGGTTCCACCTCTATCACTATTATACCTTCGTCGTTTGTTTGTACTATAGGTGATCCAAATCGTCCTGTGGATTATTGATAGCGGCTGCACCCGACATATGACAGGTAATCTCAAATTGTTAGAAAACTTTGTTTCAAAGTTCATTGGTACTGTCAGATTCGAGAATGATCACTTCGCTGCTATCATGGGCTAGGGAGACTATGTAAATGGCAACATCGAAATTAGTCGTGTTTACTATGTCAAAGGCCTGTGTCATAATCTTTTCTCAGTAGGTCAATTCTGTGATGGGGATTTGGAAGTAGCATTTCGGGAGAAAACATGTTTTGTCCGTGACTTGGAAGAAAATGATCTAGTGTTAGGAAAATGGGAGACAAGTCTTTACACTATATCCATGAAAAACATGATTGCTTCCTCACCAATCTGCTTACTTTCCAAAGCAACTTCGACTAAATCATGGTTATGGCTGATGACTTTCACATTTAAATTTCAAAACCATCACAAAACTCGCACGACACAAACTAGTCGTAGGTCTTACAAGATTACGGTACTCCAAAGATCACCTATGTTTGACATGTGAACACGGAAAAGCACATGTGCTCACTTCCCTTCTATACCTGAACAACGCACCAGTCTTGTGCTAGAACTTCTTCACATGGATTTATGTGGTCCGATGCGTCTGCAGACTATAAATGGCAAACGTTACATTTTGGTAATTGTCGATGATTATCCCCGATGGACTTGGGTTTACTTTCTTCGAAGCAAAGATCATGCTCCATATATGATTATTACCTTCCTTACAAAGATTCAAGTTCAATTAAAGAATATTGTCAGAATAGTAAGAACTGATAATGGTATTGAGTTAAAAAATCAGAAGCTTCTTGGATACTTCGAGACAACAGGAATTACAGATCACACATCAATAGCTTGCATCCCAAACATAATGGTGTAGTTGAAAGACATAACAGGACGTTAGTGGATTCTGCTAGAACGATCTTTGATAAACTCCAAGTTACTCGAAACCATTCAATAATTAAGAAACGCCACAATAAAACCCCTTACGAGCTTGTTCATAAACGTAAACCTAACATTAAGCACCTTCGTGTGTTCGAGGCTCTTTGCTATCCGAATAATGATCGTGACAATCAAGGAAAGCTCAAACCTAAAGCCGATATAGGAGTCTTCATTGGATACTGTGAAAATTCCAAAAGATTTCGAATTTGGAACCTTCGAACTAGGGAAATCATGGAAACCATTCATGTAAATTTCGATGAGCTTACACAAATGGATTCTGAACAAAATAGCTTAGAACTCGGATTCAACCATCTAAAATTTCCTGAATCATCAACCAATCAACAATTTCAACTCACATGTCGTCAATTGGAAACTGTGTTTCCTCCTCTGTTCAATGAGGATCTCGACCAACGTGCTCCAGATGTATCAAATGTTTTTGCTACTCAACCTGATCAAATTCCAATACCTGATACACGTGAAACCACAACAAAAACTGTTGATGTTGATGCACCACCGATCGAGTCTCCAACCATAGAAGAACAAAGCGCCTCCAATGATAACGAACCAACGATGATCCACTTAATCAAGATGTACCGCGCACTGTAGATTATGATGAAAATGCATTCTTTAACCCATTAGCATCGAATCCACTAATCCGATGTTGTCGAATCATCGACATGCAATTTAGATCGACCAAATCTGCATAACGTATATCAACACCAACCCTCGACACATAAATGGACAAGAGATCATCCTTTAGTAAACATTATTGGCAATCCTAACCAAACAGTTCTCACGAGACAAAGACTTCATACAGACGGTGAAAATTGCATTTATGCTCTCACAGACATTCATGCTGAACCCAAAAACATTAAAGAAACAATGACATATGACAACTGGATTGAATCAATGCAAGAAGAATTGAATCAGTTTAAACGTCTTGAAGTATGGGAATTTGTTGAACGACCAACTGGGGTCTATGTTATTGGACTCAAATGGATTTGGAAATACAAGGTAGATGTTGAAGGCACGGTCATTCGCAACAAGTCTCGTACGGTGGCTAAAGGATATCGTCAGGAATAAGGGATCGACTTTGAAGAATCATTCACACCAGTGGCTAGACTTGAGACTGTCCGAATTTTTCTGGCATTTGTGGCTCACATGAACATCACGGTCTATCAATTGGATGTGAAAACAGCATTTCTGAACGGACAACTTCGGGAAGAGGTGTATGTAAGCCAACCAGACGGATTCGTAGATCCAGAGCATCCGAATCATGTCTACCGACTCAACAAAGCTCTCCATGGTTTTAAACAAGCCCCACGGGTGTGGTATGATAAATTGTCAACTTTCTTGCTTGCCAATAAATTTAGCAAGGGTCAGTTGATCCAACCCTTTTTATCCAATATCACGGGGAACACATTTTAATTGCTAAAATTTACGTTGATGACATAATTTTTTGTTCAACTCACAAAAAGTACTCAAACGTTTTTGCAAGATTAATGAAACAAAATTTTGAAATGTCCATGATGGGTGAACTAAAGTTCTTTTTAGGACTCCAAGTTCATCAATCACCCCGTGGTATTTTCCTAAGTCATTCCAAATATGCTCTTAATAAACTCAAGAAACAAGATATGACCACATGTGACACCTATGGCAGCAACCACTAAGCTTGATGCTGATTTACATGAGAAACTTGTTGACCCTACAAAATAATGTAGTATTATTGGGTCTCTCATGTACCTAACAGCTAGTAGACCAGATATAATATTTGTCGTATATCTTTTCTCCCGTTATCAGTCAAGACCAATTGAACGTCACCTCTCTGAGGCTAAAAGAAACCTCCGATACGTGAAGGGAACCATTAATTTGGGGATCTGGTATCCGAAGGATTCTGGTTTTCAACTAATAACCTTTTCAGATGCCGATCACGCAGGTTGCTTAGATACACGCAAAAGTACCTCTGGAGGTCTACAATTCCTTGGTGACAAATTGGTGTCATGGCAATCAAAGAAGCAATATTGCACATCGTTATCCTTAACAGAAGTAGAATATGTAGCCATGTCTGCATGATGTGCTTAAGTCATTTAGATGCGAACACAGCTGATGGATTATAGTTATATGTTTGACAAGATTCCAGTGTATTGCGACTCCAAAAGTGCAATTGCAATCTCAGGCAACATGGGTCAATGCTCAAAGTCAAAGCACATTGCTCTTCGATACCATTTTATAAAGGAGCATGTCGAGAAGGGAACAGATGAATTATACTTCGTAGGTACTGAACACCAATTGGCGGACTTATGCATCAAAGCCTTGCCACCCGTAAGATTTGCTAATTTAGTTCATCGAATTGGTATGAGGTGTTTGACTCTAGAAGAACTGGAAAAGTTTCTAACTTAAATCTTAAAACATCAAACACCAAAATTATTTTGTAAATAATTATTAAAAAACAAAACACAAAAATATAAGAGTTTGAAAACCCAAAAAGATTTTTTTTAACTATATGTTTATCAAAAAAATAAAAATAAAAAAAACAAAACACTACTATCTATTCGTATGCAAGTACATTTTTCTCACTTCAAATCAAAACATGATTTAAAATATTTCAATACAAAATTTATCATCTTATGTGTTGAGGGGGAGAATTCCAAAAATATCTTGAAAAACCAAGTTGTGTTCTTGCATATTTTCACAAAATAATGTTGATTTAAAAATGTGTTGATAAAATAATCCTCGTAATAACCTCCTTGGACTGAAAGTTCCTTTTAAATGCTCAAAACAAATTTCATTATAAGTCGAGGGGGTGTATTAAACTAACGGTTAACGTGTTTTTCTTTCCATTAGTATCATAAGGCCTATGTTTGCAAATATTAGCCATTAAGGGGTCAAATGTGTCAAAATGAGAAAACTTAAAATTTTAACAAAACACACCACCAATATCAACGATCCATAATCATCCTTCAAATCCGACTGTGTTTTCAATAATCTGTAAGTGTAAACATGTTTGTTACATCATTATAACAAATGGTTTTTGATCTCATCAAGATCCAACAGTCAAATGTTTCAGAAATGTGAATTTTAGATCTAGGGTTTATAGCTATTTGGGTGAAATTGAACAATAGTGTTATAGACTAATTTCTATGGTGGGTTTGGTCGAAAACATGTAAACAACCATTTTCTATCATCAATTTGAACCCAGAAACATGAATTAATGATTTTTGAAATTAGAGTTTATGTGCGTAGGTTTTGGGAAATTTGAGTTGAGTGTATTTTGATATAATTACATGTGTGGGAAACTATCCTCAAGTTTTATGGATAATAAACTAACCTTCAAATCAAACTAAAAAAATCAATTAGACCAAAATCAATATCAAGGGTTTAAGAAAGTCACGCCCAGTATCGAACTTGCAAATGTTTTGTTGAAAGATGTTATAAGCTATTCTAACGTGTTTAAATACATCATTGGAATATGCTTGAACCATGTTTTCAATAAATATGACACGATTAAGTAAATTACGATAGATTTGAAATCTAGGGTTCATCGCATTTGCAGTTTGATGTTTGAATTAAGATATATTGTCAATTTATAGACTTTAAAATGTGGTTTGAAAGGATTTTAACATTTGGTTTGATCTTAAATGGACAGGAAAAGGAAATTCGATAGAAATATATAGAACTTGTATGTCAACAGTATTATCGGAGTTTCTTAGATAAGAAACTGTCGAATTTTCATTTGATTAAGTTCCATCGAACTTATCAAGTTTATCATACTTGATCAAATTCCATCGAACTTGTTATAGTTTTTATCGAACTTGACAATTTTATCTAATTTGATTAAGTTCTATCGAACTTGCTACAGTTTCATCAGACTTGTCATAGAACTTTTAAAAACTGTCTAACTTGTAAAATTCTATAAAATGGCTACAATGTTATCGAACTTGGTAGATTACCAAATTTGCTCAAATACCTTTCATATAACTTTAACTACATTAAAAATTGTTTACAATCTCGATAATCTAAATTAGATCAAACTCACAAAGCAAAGGACAATTAAATCAACAAATCAATCAAGAGGTCACATAAGTAATCATTAAAAGTCACTCTATGCTAACACACATGTATCTTGATTGTTTGTTTGTTTGATATGTCCTTTCGAAAACCACAAATGGCTGCACAACAACCACGTCCAATGATCACTAGGGAAAACACTTTTTCAAAGGATTATAACTTCACAATTGGCAAGAATAATGCTCGTGTTGAATTTCATAAGATCAAGTGTGTTGAACCATCGTGTCAGATTGCCATTGAAGTGTTATAGCGTCACAAATGTAGATGCATGTTGGAGAAGTCTGAAAACATTCTCGAGATCTACATTCATCAGCTATGCCACACCACAACTCAAATTCAGTCCCAGATTTTCAGATTTGACAACTTATCTTTTAAAATGTAAAAATCATACTTCCCAACCTCCAAATGCTACAAAATTTATATAATCAGAAACTAGAAAAAGAGTAGATACTTTTAGACTTAAGATTCATGCAAAAACACAGAAGTATCATGAAATAGCACCTTCATCAATTAGGCCTAAATTTTGGACAGCAAACATGCATAAAATGATAACTAGTTAACATACCCAATTTCACCATTCTAAGCCCGTTTTCACATCAATTGTCATAAAAGCATTCTTCCATGTTTAGAATCATCACAATCATTAACTTAATCAACAAGGTTCACATAAAAGCATGCTCAAGAATTCATTAAATCATAACTACCATAATTTCATAATTTCACAAATCAAAACATGCATACCAAGTTCCCTAATCCATCTAATTCCATAGTTTATCATCCCGATTCATACAAGCATTAAGACTATTATCATAGATGTCCTAAGTCCCTAGAAATCACAATAGTTCATACTCATCACATAACACATAAACAAGCAATTTAAAGCAACACATGCATATTAATTCCACATAAAACCATAGCATCTTAATAAGTTTACAAGTGTCTTTAACACTAGGTAAACATGTATTAATCTTATCAATTTAATCATAATCATGTTCATCTCACTCTTAAACATAAAATCATGAAATTACACATATCAAACCATATCCAATCACATGAAATAACGTGGTTATCAACCCTGTAATAATCACACATTTCATATTAGTTATTTTAGGTTTAAAAACATTTAATCATATTAACATAATTATATAAAAATAAATTCAATCAATGTCATGGCATCATGTAACTCATACCAATTCAAGAATTATATAAACATATCCAAATCATACATGTAAGTCATATCATAACAACATGCCATTTAACAAATAAACATGTCAAATTCACATCCATACTCGATGACCATTCTACCCGAAACCCTAACAACCCCTACCCCTAATTTAGTCAAACCCCAACAGCCTCGAAACAGCCCTGAAAACAGCCCCCATGTTGGTCAACACTTAAACACACCCAAATCCATTTAAAACCCTAACCAAGCACCCTATTCCCTCCTTTCTTGTACTCGGTAAAATAGCCCATATAAATTCAGTGAAACACCTTTTTACTGAGGTTCCCATACTCGCAGTGACGGACCCAGAAAAATAGGATGTGGGGTGCAATTTGTTTTTTACGACAGCAACAAAATGCGAAAGAAAAAACTAGAAACGTAATGATAAATCGAGTGTTTTTACTTAGACATGAAAGATTTATAAGGCTTTAAAGAGTTAAATGTTGGATTTTAGTATGTGAGTGAGGGGCAATTTGAGTTTTTGGTGGGGGTCACTTTCGAAAAAAGGTCAAAATTAAATAAAAATTATACTAAAATATCAACTTTTTATTTAGCCATGGGGGCTTTTGCCCCCACTCTTACATGCTAGATCCGTCCCCCCATACTCGGTAATCAACAAAAATCCGAATTCAAACCTAACCGATTCCTGCCACCTCGAAAGCCTTTTAAAATCAGCTGCATAGTACATGTTTAAATCTGGTTTATTATGTTATTCTCACATGAAGAGCACGTATAACATCATCACGTATAGTTAAATCCGATTACCTCTCTTTGTGTTCTGCCTAATTTTGAAACTCCTATTCGAATGACACCAGTTGAGTTAAAGGAACTGACAGAGCAGCTACAAGAACTTTTGGAGCGTGGTTTTATTCATCCGAGTGTATCTCTGTGGTGTACTCCAGCTTTATTCGTGAAGAATTGGACGACAGCATAAGGTCATGCATCGATTACCAGGAGCTGAGTCGTACTACAGTTAAAACCATTATCATATACCTCGAATCGACGATTTATTTGATCAACATCAGGGTTCGAAGTTTCTCAGAGTTCGATGTAAGTTCTGGTTATTTTCAGTTACATGTATATGAGCATGATGTTCCTAAAACTGCTTTTCGTTCTCGTTATGGTCACTATGAGTTTTAGTGATGCCAGTTGTATTGGCTAATGCTCCGGCTGTATGTTTGAACTTGATGAATCGTGTCTTTCATGAGTACTGGGACAAATTTTATCATAGTATGACATCTTGGCATATTCAGAGACGACAAAGAAACACAGGGATCATCTTCGTATTGTGTTAGGAAATTTTACGTCAGAAGAAGCTTTATGCATGCCCTCGAAGTGTGTTTTTGGCGGATGGTATTACTCTGGATCCTATTAAGGTTGAGATTATCACCAGATGACCGAGACCGACAACCATTACCGAAGATAGAAGCCTTGAGTCTTGTGAGGCATTATGGGTTGAGGAGTTTTCGCGGTTTGCTTTACCTTCGACGAAGCTTATAGGAAAAAGGGGAAGAAGCTTGAAGACTGAGAGAAGAATGTTGAAATGCTGAAGAAGAGATTTTTTCTTGCTCAATAAAGAAGCTTGGTTATGTCCTTATGCAACACGGAAGGGTTATCGTTTATACATCAAGACAACTAAAGCCTTATGAGACGAATTATCCGATACATGACTTGGGAGCGATGATCATGAAGGTGGAACCTAGTACCATAGTACAGATTAAAGAAGCTCAGGAGCGAGACGATGAATATTGAGATATGTTAGAAGATGTGAAGGAAGCTAATTTAACCAAGGCACATAGTTCTATTTTCATTCATCATAGTTGTACTAAGATGTATAGAGACTGGGAGCAGAATTTTTGATAAATGGTATGACGCACTTTTATCCTATTTGGAAAGAGTGTTCAGAAGCAAGTTGGCAGAAATCCTTCGGCAAGAGATAGTTCGGTTACGGTGCACTCCTGCAGAGATCGTGTCCGAGATCCGCGATTCGTTAGCCTTAGGTTCATTCTTATCAGTACATATATTCTATCCTTCTCATTTTGCATTTTGATACGACTTGATCATTCGATATGTACTTCATTGATCGTCAGTTCGTTTTCCTTGGTCAGTTCAAAATCTTAGATAGAATTGTGAAGTCTTATATCATTTAGTATTACCTCCGTATTCGCCTCATATTTATTTCACGTTCCATGTATATCTTTGAGGGGTTAGTACTATCCTCTTATATATGTTCGTTTCGTATCCGTTAGATCCGTTTTGTTATGATTTGTCTATTGATGGAGAGCCTGGGGCTATCCTAGTTATTAGATCGAGTTATTTAAAACAAAAACCGTTTCGTTCATCAAAATTATTTGGAAGAACTATCACTAGTGAGTCAGTCATTTTCTTTTCTTTTCATAACTTGGTACGTTTTTGTTTGACAAATCATTTCAAATTTTAAGAACGAAATTTTCTTTTTAGATGGGAATAGTTGTAAAATCCCAAAAATTCGGATTTATATTTTTACATCTAATTTGAACTTAACCTAAGTTTACTTAATGAAGTAATGAGATTAAAACTTTCTAATATGTACATTTGACACATTAATAAGATGTATCCTAAGTCAATTAATTTGAAAACTTGCCTAAACTAATCCTAAACCTAAGATAAATGACAACCGACCCACCCTTTATTTTTAAAAACTTACGGTTTCTAGAGGCCAAAACCGAATATTTGAAGTCCCATACCCTCCCTAAACATTTGATACTAAATGGAGAGAGGAACAAATTAAATTGTGATAATTATCTTCTAAAATAAAAGATTTGTTGATCCCTCCTAAACCCTAAATAGAACCGGTTATTTCTACACCCTATCACAAATATACGGCCTCCAATACCTCCCCTCAATACCAAACCTAAAGACATAAACCCTAAATTATTTGGTGCTCTCAAGTTCAAGGTAGAAGGAGACTTTATAAAGGTGTCTTGTGGTGATTTCGTGACTTGTGTTCTCTCTTGTTTCCTCTTGAAATCGGCATGCTAGGTAATTCATGGCTCTTTTGTATTTCTTATTCAATTCGACACAAACAACATGAATATATATAAAATCGGACTTTTCATGCTTGTTATGATTTTATGTGTTTGTGTGACTGTGATTCTATGAGTATTATGTGTGTTTTGTTATGTAATTAGAACCTTAAAAACCTGAATAAAACCTGCATGAAATTGGATGTAAAATGGAATAGGGTTTGAGGTGGTTTCGTTAGGGTTTTGGGAGGTTTTTGGCTTGGTATTGTCTTTACTGAGAATCACTTTTTTGTGTATGTCTTACCGGATTTGTGTTTGTTCAGGTTTACCGATTTGTATGTGTTTTTTGTTGTGTTTACTTGATTAGTAAATGGTTTTTTAAGAGTTTGTTGATTTAAAATGTTATTAAAAAACCAGTGCTATTTAATATGAAGTGTATGGTTAAGTTCTATGTATGATGGTTTTGGTAACCTTATGATTTTATGTGAATTAGAATTTGTTGTCTTGTATAATTTCTTGATGCGTATAAGATGAATATGATGTCTATGGATTGTCTATGATTTGAAGGGATTGATGCATGTGTAATAGTGGTCTTAAAATGCTTATCTACATGCTTGTATGAACCGAATTAATTAACTATGGAATTAGGAAGGATTAAAGATTTTGGAATGCATAATTTTATGTGTTAAATTCATGTTATGATCCTATGTTTATAATTTGATGAATTCTATGTGAGGCTTGATGATTATATGAATGTTGTGATGTTTAAAATGAGACTAAACTTAAGTCTTGTCGCATGATCTTTGGATACAAAATGGATTCAAAATTATGATTTAGAGTTAGGAGCTAGTTGTCATTTTATGCATGTTTGTTGTTCAGAATTGAAGTCATGTTGATGAATGTGTATATTGAGGATGCTTCGGTGTTTTTGAGTGAATCTTGGGTTTAGACTTATGTACTCTTTGTCTAGTTTTTGAATATGTATATTTTGTAGCATTTTGAGGTCAGGAAGATGGCTTTTTGATTTTTAGAATATAAGTTTTCAAATATGTGAATTTGATTCTGAAATTCAGTTGTGGTTTTTGATTTTTCGTTTACATACCACAAGGAGTTAAGACTTCTCTATTTACAGTAGTGATTCCTATGTTATGTGTGACTTTCTGGAATTTTTGTAGAATTTTCTGAAAGTTTAAATAGGGTAAATAAATCTAAACTTTTGGGGTGTACGTGCAGTGCACTTTCTGGACAGGTCTCGTAAAATAATTTTTGAAAGGATACTTACATTTTCTAATAAACTCTGAAATTTTTTGAGTAATGAGTTAACATATATAGGAACATCAGATAAAATTGGTAGACCTTCAGGAGCTCTTTTGATGTCAAAAAATTCATGAGAAACTGACCTAGATTTGCTTATTTAACCCTAAAGTATGATATAAGTATAATTACAAGTATAAGACAATTAAATCAAGTATAACTCATGAAATGGACTTGTTAGTAATATTTGAATACTCTTCATGTAGAGTTGGTGAAGAGAGAGTAATCCTCATCCTTTGGGTTCCGTTCTCACCCCTCACAATTGTTAAGGTACAGATATTCTATACTTTCTCAGTAAGGATTTCACATGACCTTTTGATCCGTTGCTTTTACATTTTGGTTGTCTTGGTCCGCATCATTAACTCAGTTTTTACTATTATTCCTTATTTCTATCCTGGCTGAAATGTTATTCGTTCTACTATTATGATATGGTTTGATTAATCCGTGACTTCAACATTTGTAATTGAATCTTTTGATACTTGTAATCCATTTGATAAAATGAATTTGTATTAAAACCCTCTTATATATTTATCTTGAAAATGTTTTGAGAAAGACTACTTTAAAATGATTTTTATGAACACGATGTGATACCACTTTTATATGAATGATAAATGACTTTTATGAAACTTCTTTTGAAGGAATACATTTATGGAAACTGCTTTTAAAAGAATATTTTTATGAACACAATGTTTAAATGATCTTCATAATTACTTAATCCGATTGTACTTTAATTTTCCTAAAAGATTGCTCATGCCATGTTCCTAATTTCGGTTATTTGATATCATTGATCCATATATGCTTTGTTATTCATTTGATTATCCTTTCCATGCTATACTCATTTCATATAGCTATTTTCTAGTTGAAAAATGATTAATTGTCCCTCATGCTTTTTGTGTTCATCATTTGCATATTAATGTTTCCCGTATTTGTTTATTTGTTTAACTAGTCATGGGGGTTCCATGGTTGTGCCATTGATGCACCAATGGTATTGACACTTCCTGTGGAGGTGTAACTTTGTCCACAGCGTTCTCATAATAGCTATATATCACCTTGGCCGCCACCATCATATTGTATGTATGCTTAGTCTAGAACTAGTATATGTATATCTGTTTTAGGGGAGTGTATGGATGCATCCTAGGTTCTTAGTTATGTTATGATTTAGTGATGGACTCATGTGTGCAATACACCCCATTCACTTTTGGTACATTGTGAGCTAGCTACTCCATGTACACTTTGTTATTACAGGATATATTTATGTGTTTGATTATCCGGTCTATTCATGTAGTATGTTTAGACAACTTGGGCATTTACTTTGTTTGATATTTCATTGACTTCTTGTTCAGCAGGTTCTCATAGATCCGTTTCACTTTTTCACTTTGTCTTATTACTTTCATTGTTTATATCTATTCACTGAGCTTTTTAAGCTCATCCGCTTTTCGTTTCATGCGGAAGGTTTTAGGAGGGAAGCTGAGTTATGAGTGGAGAGTACTTAGGAGCTCTTAGTGGACTACACTATTGATAACATCAAATAGTCCTGACTTTTAAGTGTCAATTTCCCCCAATAATGCTCATATTTTACATCATTTATATGGATTTACACTTGTATTCCTTTGTATTTCACTTTCAGGTAAATTATGAGCATTGGAGCTTATGAGACGCGGATTTGAAGATTTTCCTAGCGATTTGTGATAGTATGCCAACTGTGAAGAAGCTACGGTGTAACTCATCCTCTCACATTACGCCGTAGCTAGTGTTTTGACTCAGAAGACCAACTTAACTGCAATTACGGTGTAACTCCCAACTAAGGTTACGCCGTAATCATCTAGGTCAAGAAATATTTTGCGCCTCCATCAACTACGCTGTAACTCCTCACAAGCATGGTAGTCTACCCAAAAGAGTTACGTATTGAAGATGCGGCGTAATCTTTCCCAAGTTTTCTGTAACACCTTAACAAGAGTTTTATTTAGAGGATTATTGAAGTTACGGCGTAACTCTCAACTCAAGTTACGCAGTAGCTAGGATCGTGCCTATAAATACAAGCCCTAATTTCTACATTTCACATCATTCACTCACAACTCAAAGTCAAAGAACGTGAAGAGGGTTCCAAAGGCAGATCATTCAGAGCATACGGAGCCATCTCCAAAGGAGGAATCATTCCATATCGATAAGCATTAGCGGTCATTTCTATCTTTTACTTTCGATTCATGTCTTTCATTATGTTAAACATCGAATTCATTGTTTCTTTTAATATGATCGGCTAAGCACATTTGTTGTTAGCCTAGTTAAGATTCCTAGAATGTGTTGTTTATGTTTTCATGCTTCCGTATAATTGTTTCTAGTGTATGCATGCATAGTTCATTGCTAGTTACCCTAGCTTCGGTAGTTTTGAAATGCGGTCGTATCTAGTTGCTTAGGAGAATTGACCAACTGACCTTAAGTAGTTAGGTAGAGTTGGGAATGGTAAGAATTGACCAACTGACGACCCTTCCTTGTGCGAACTGACCAAATGATCACCGGTCGTCCGGATGAACTTAAGAAGTTATGGATGAGTGTCTAAGATGCTAGCGCCCGGGCACTCATTATTTCGAATCTTGCATGTAGGGTACTTAATGACTTGGCTTAGGCGACTAAAAACCATTCGACTCCCAAGGGGTAAACCTTTGACGTCGGGTAGGAGCCTTTGTTGATAGGTTAGGACGAATTGACCAAATGTTGTCCTAGCGACTTAAACCCCCACTTGAATCACTTGGAAGTAATAAAACATGAACATTACACGATAGGATGAGTAATTAGGTTAGCACACTTTTCCTCTATTGATCACAACCTCTATTTATTTCACGCATTTATTTCTTTTTTACTAGTTAATTAATCATTCCAACCTCAAACCAGTTAGAACCAGTGACACATAGACTTAATACAAAATCCGCTCACATAGCTCTTGGGACGGCCTCGGTTTTACCGATTACAATACTACACACGACCGGGTACACTGCCCGTGAGTGCATAAGGTGGACCATAGGTAAACGAGACTATTATATATATTAAAACCTTGTCAGAAATCCTGCATCAAGTTTTTGGCGCAGCTGCCGAAGAGCTATATTAGGATTTTTAATAAGTCTGTTTTTATTTAATTTTCTTTTTCTTTTGTAATGTCAGGATTCAAAGCCCGAAGCTCCAAGCCATTTCTGGCCACTCCATTTGACAATCGGAAGAGCAGGTTCGGACAAGAAAAGACTACTCTCCTATTCCTATCCATAATATCTTCTCATTTTACAAGTCGTCGATCACGATCTGAGCGGAAGCAATTGAGGAAGTTGGTGTTGACAAACTAACAATGAAAAAGATATCGGAGCAAACCAACATAAACTGCCAAAGAGCTTTCACGCAAAACTCTTAAATAGGGGAATTATCCATTCCAGACCAGTTCATCCGGGAATTACATGAGCTACAGTTTTCAGGAGACAAGAATGAAGATGTGCAAGATCATGTGGAGGAAGTGCTTTATTTGTCTTCTCTTTTTAGCATCCGGAATCTTTCTAGGTACTCTGTTATGTTAAAAATATTCCCGATGACTCTCACGGGGACAACTAAAAAGTGGTTTAATAGACTCCCAGCCGAATGCAAGGGAGCGTGGGATCGAATCAGGAAGGAGTTTGTATGACAATTCTGCCCTCCTTCGAAAATTGATAAGCTTCTCAATAATATCTATAAGTTCATTCAAGGGAGTGAAGAAACTCTGTATCAAGCATGGGAAAGATACAATGAGCTTCTATCGCTTTCCCCTACTTATGACCTAAATAAGCACCAAATCGTATATGTTTTCTATAGAGGCATTAATCCCACCAACTTCTTGATTTACATAGACCTATTCCAGGCATGACGCCCGACCAAGCTTTGGAGTCTATTCGACGGATATCTGATCATTGCTACAAATGGCATGTGGAAACCGGTTATGGGCCCAAAGACAATTTCCAGCACAAGGTAATGAAAACTTTGACCAAGAAGGAAAATGATTATGGGCAATGTTTGAGAAGAGGAGACTGGAGAGGGCTAATGAGAATGAGGCTTTTAGGGTAGAAGAAGTAAAAAGTTTATTTGGGACCAAGGTAGAAAATAACTTGGAAAAGATGTTTCTTAAACACATTGAAAAATCCAAGAAACGTGATGAGAGGGATGAAAAAATGATGGGAGAATTCGTTGAGAGCACAATATCTTCCCTTAGAATTCATGATGATCGGATCAAAGGATTAGAAAAGAAAGTGGACTTGTGCTCAAAAGCCATTACTTATCTTGATAAGCGGGATGAAGAAATTGTCAATTCAGTAACAATTGAGGCAGTTTCTGAGGAGCCAAATACCTTCTCCGAGAAGGTCAAAAGAAGGATCAACAAGGAAAAACTCCTGTTTCATGATATAGGAGCTCTTCCGGTAAATGTTCCGTTAATTAATTCCCTTAGAACTAATTCAAATCATGTTTTTCAGGAATTAAGTGATGAGAAGAATGTCCTCGATGAGACGGTGCCAGTTCAACTAAATGAACGGTGTTCGGTAATTTTAAGAAATGAATTGCCACAAAAAGAAAAAGATCTAGGTTTTTTCTTGTCCCTTGCCTAATTGGCAATCTTAACATCTGCAATGCCTTGGTGATCACGGGGGCTAGTATTAGCATCATTCCCCATTCAATGTTTTTACACATGGGAATTGGAAGTTTAAAGCCGGTAAAAATAAACATCGAAATGGCGGATAGGTCCATGCAATCACCTCTGGGGATTGTAGAAAACGTATTAGTAAAAATTAGCAAGTTCCTTTTTCCGGTGGACTTTGTTATCTTGGATATGGTAGAAGATAATAGGATACCAATCATTCTAGGTAGGCCCATGCTTGCAACTTCTCACACGAAAGTTGATGTTTTTGCTCGGAAGACGACGCTTGAAGCTAATGGAGAAATTGCTACATTCAGGGCTAATGAACTTTTGTCTATCCCTAAGAAGGTTTGTGTGATAGACCATAATGGCGATTTTGGTGATGTCATGGAAGAATTTCTAAGTGAAGCTCCAAGGACTCCTTCAAATCCTAACGATATTGCTTCAGGAAAAGATGTTAGGATTTAGAAAATCCGTTAGTTAAAGTGTCGGTCACCTCAAGTATATGTACTTGTTAGAAAGCTCGTAGTCGTAGTCAAGTTATGTTAATAAGTAGTTTGTTAAGTATCACTGTGGAGGAAGGACGGGTCTTTACCCATTGTATGCCTGATCCACAGCCCGTAGGAGGCGAGTCTTGTAAGATACTATAAATACCCTCTACCTTCCAAGGTAGAGGGTTGGAGCTTCAATACCATTTTTCTTAGTTTCACATAGTTCCCAACTCTCTTCTCTTTCTCTCTCTAAAAACTTTCTCTCTCTAAACTTTTTTATACGCCTCTTTGATCTTTGTTGTTATGTGTTTATGAAATCCAATATGTAACAATTGGTATCAAGAGCCATGGTTTGATCACTCATCTTTCATGTTCTTGGTTTTAGTGGATTTCATAAGGTTTTTGGGGTTAAAAGTGTTTAGAAGAGTTTGAATCATTTGGATCATTTCTAGTGTTAAAGTTTGGATTTTGATTGTACTTTTGTGTTTAGAATCATTATATGTGCTTAGGTTTTGAATTGGAAGGCTTGAATCATTGTGGTTGGATTGTTTTTGGATTGTAAAGTGGTTATTTTTTGAAAGTTGTACTAAGCGAGTTGCGTTTCGTAAAACGTTTCTTGGAAGCGAGTTGGTGTGTTGCTTGAAGCAAGTTGTCACTGAAGAGAGTTGTTATTTAAGCGAGTTGTCACTTAAGCGAGTTGGGTTCTAAGCGATTTGTGTTCTAAGCGAGTTGGTTTTATGCGACTTGGCTATTAAGCGAGTTGTCTCTTTATGCGACTTGTGTTTTATGCGACTTGTCTATGCTTGAGGTTGTACGTTTATGCGAGTTTTGTTTCATGCGACTTGTCTATTAAGCGAGTTGACTGGGGTGCGAGTTGTCTTGGAGTGCGGTTGTCTTGGGTGTGTTTTGTTGACTTTTCGACAAAACATCAAAGCGGCCATAACTTTTGAACCGTAACTCCGTTTTCAGCATTCTACCCATCAAAACGACCATGAGAACGAGGAGAATGGCACGCCGAATATTCGGGTCAACCTTCGAGGCCTAAATCCACTCGAACGAAGTTATTGAGGTTTTATGTTTTCGGACCTAAATTTCTCCGTAAAATCGTGCAACAACCAATCCAAATCTCAACTAAACAACATCTTAGCTAATCCTACAAACAATCATAAGTCCTAACACACAATTGTCTATCATTGTGTCGATCCACCAGTCATCTTAATACGTTCTATTGGTCATTGCTTAACGGTTTCTTCTTGATTTTGTAAAATCCCGCGAAAGATTCTATTTCTCGGTTTAAATCATAGATTTGTAAAATACCGTGCACATCAACATCATGCCTAATGATTCAGATTCAGTTGTATCTAAGATACTCATATTATATGACATGATCAATGAACAGAAGATACCCAACAATGTACAACAGACTATCGTGTTTGAGTCGGATAATGCTAAAATGGATTGTTGGTGCTCATGTTCACAAGAGAGAGAGGTGCACCAGTCACAACCTGTGCAAGCTAATGCAAAGGAACACTCCATGGAAGCTTTGGATGTACCCAAGATAGAGATGCACCGGCCACAACACACCTGCGTTATCATGAGAGGAAAGCTGCATGGAAGTTTCTGATGTACCTAGTTGTGCATCTTCTACTCAAAATGATGATTATGAGCTGCATGAGTACTCGCATTTATCCCGATGACTCCATTATCACTAAGCTTAACATATATAAGGATCAAGTTGCCATCTATGAACAACGTGCTAAATTTGAGTGACCACCGCGTGGCGAGAAATGGATTGCCAAATGCATACATTAATCAGAAAAGTAACTTAAGGGAAGAAACATTAAAACAAGAGTTAAATTCCTTACAAGAGAAACTTAATAAAGCTGTTAAGCAAAAGCAAGAACTTCAAGAAAATGTAAAAGTGCTTAGCGAAGTTCAAACAAAAGGAATCAAAACTTTTAAATGATTTTTCCAACCTTAAAACTTTGAAGAAAAACCTTGAAAACAAGTTGTATGTACAAGGAAACACCATTCATTTGCTCACATGATCACTAAGCATAGAGTATTAGCGATAAGCATAGTAATCGCCTTGTAGAAGAACCCAATCAGTATAGTAAGAAAGCAAAAGTTGCTCAAAAGTGATCTATGATGGTAATGAAATTCTTAAGCCTAGACAAAAGCCTACTTGTTTAGAGAGTGCCTGAAGAAGATAGAGAGTTAGAATATGCCTCTAGAGAGAAAATGGAGAAGAAACTAAAAAGATCCTTGATGTATAGATCATAATATAACATTCAAAACTCCAAATTACACTAAGGATAATTGGATTGCCTTAAACAAGTTTAGACCTCAAACTCAATTAACCCTTGAACAAGTGTTTTGAAAGTTAGATATGGAAAATAAAAATCGATGAGCTTGTTGAAAAGAATCCTCCCCTTAGGAAATTGCCTCGACTCTTTGTGTATCCACCCAATACACCAATGCATTTAGTGCCTAGAACTCTTCCCACTCAAAGCAAGACCTTAATCAGCTATATGTAGTTTACAAACTATTCGTTGATTTTGAGAAAAGCGTGTAAGAAGAGAATCACACCTACTGAGGATGAAGGGGAAAGGGGTTTTGAGCAAACAAAAGAATGTTATTTAACTGAGGTCATGCCTTTCTTTAAACAATTAAAAGATCAATTTGAAAGTCTTCAAAAGGCTATAGATACAGAAGTTAAAGAAATGAAAAGAATGTTTAATGAAATGGAAAACGAGGTTAGAATACATGAATATGAGCTTAAGAGCAATGATATTGAGAGGAAGAATATTCACATCCTGAATGTTAATTTGATGTCTAGATGTATTGCTCAAGATGTGTTCTACACTGTTACGAATTATTCCATTACTGCTTCACAATTTCATGAATTGTCTATTGCTTTAAAAGTCTCCCAAGATCGTGTCATTGAGCTTGAAACAAAAAAATTCAAAATTGCACGAAAAAATTGAAAAGGATGATCATGATAACATGGTCAGGAATTTTTCTAAATTAGAAGTTGATTATCTTGATTTACAATTAAAATATCAACATCTTAAAGAAAGTGTTAAAACCGCAAATGCCAAGACATCTTGGATGCTCACGAGTTTGATGCGCTTTTTGAAATAAACAAACGTGATGAACAAATTCGAGCTCATTGTATCACGATCAAAAGGTTGAAAGCTCAAATTTCACAATTGAAGGGTGAAAAGAATGAAGTGACTGGCTCCCGTATGCCTCCACCTTTAGATTCTCAGAATTTCCATCTTCAAAACATGATTAATAAACTGCAAAAGGAAAATGAATGTTTTCAAGTTGAAATTTCAAAAGTTAATGCTCATAACGAAGAATTATGTGATTCACTCAAGGTTAATCATGATAATAACAGTGAAAAGGTAACTTCTTTACTTAAAGAAATTGAGAATCTGAAGCGTGTAGTAAAAGGGAAAATGCCAATCACCCTTGGTGAGAATGTTTCACCAAAGGTGCTGCTTGTTCTAAATATCTTTGTAAGCTGAAATATATTCCTCCTCATCTTCGAAAAAGCAATTTGCATATCAAACATATCTTTAGTACCTCAAGGATAGTCTAGAGTGCCTCAGTGAAGTTGAAGTTGATAAGATAGAAAAACCACTTGATAATGTTGTTGGGCATGCATGCTTATATGCCAAATGATCTCAGAAACTCTTAGAATGTGTGATTGCAACATGTCCAAAATGCGGTACTAGGAAAGATAGAAGTTATGCCTTGTTCTATGCCTAAAGTCAAGCATGTGACCTTTGATGTGCCTCTGAAAGCCTCGGAACCCGGCACTAGAAAATCAAATGGCGATAAAACAAACTAAGGATCCCGTCATCACTTCTATAGATGTTAAGATTGACACTAAAGTTAGCGGGTCAAAACCTAGAAGCAATGCAAAGAAGGATAGGATTACGCACACTAAAAGTGATCATGAAAAGGAAGTGAAAAGAACACCATAGGAAAATAAGTTTGACTTGAACAAAAGAATCGTGTTGGTTATAGTATTTTCTCTAAGCTTCTGAAATTAATTGAGAGTCTTATGTTTCGCAATACATGTAATGAATGTCTATTTTGGTAATCATGATAAATGTGGTGTGTTATTTCTGAGGTCTAAGAATCAAAACCCAGTTAAGAAAGTTTGGAAAGCAAAGCAGTTAAGCAATCTTTGGAAACCTACGGGGAAGGTTTTACCAATATAGGATTTCGTTAAGCCCACAATTCGAATATTCATTATGGCAAACCTTGCTCCTTAACAAGATCCACTATGCCTAGAGTAGTGTCTGTTAAGGTTTGGAAGCTAAGCGGTCGAATAATCCCATTAGGTACACGATGCCCTTTAACTAAGTTTGATGATTCTACTAGTTTAGCTCCTAGTGATAATGCCATAGCAACTAGGGTTTCTGGCGATTCAAAGATTGTTTGCGCTAACCAAAAGGAACCCATTTTCACATGGGGATCCAATGATTTCAAATTTCCACCTTTACGTGTTCCATCAACGAGGTCATACAAATCATCTGTTGGTACTTGGATTAAAATTTTCTAAACATATAAGGAAATGACAATGGCGTCTGTTCACATCAGTTCAAGCCTCGTTCTTCAACACTATGGTGTCTATAGAAAACACTTGGGCCGTTCCTCAAAGAAAATAAAAGTATGCGCCTCGGTCGCTTTATCTTCAAAAGAAGAGAAATCTTTATTTTATGACCATTCTCATCGACATTCTTCATCAACAAGCTTCATGTTTTTCCTTGCTTATTAGGTCCTCAAATGGATCTACGTTCATTGGTGTATATTCTTATTCACTTACTCAAACAAAAATGGCAAACTTCATTTGCAATTTTGAGGAGGAAGAAAAAGTAAAGAAGAAACTAAATGTCGATCATCAAGGGATATGCTTACCATTGATTGTATCTTTATTCCTTTGCCAAATCAAAAATGGCAACTTCGGATGCAAATTTTGAAGGGGAGAAGAGTGAATATAATACATGTTGATGGATGCTTGAGTTATGGTCATACGACTCTCCAACGCCTAATGTCTTCACTCACTAAGGATAACTGGGATTTACTATTTGGGATTCATTGTTTTTTAAGATATGTTTGATGGTACCAACCTCAACGAATGTTGATCATCGAGTTTTGAAGCTCATGCTCGGTTCCTACTAACTTTCAATGGTTCACCATCTAAGAAGTACTTCTCGAAATTCTCAAGATACCTTATCTCCAGTTATTTCACAAGGCGTTGATAATGACTATCATGATATTGTAGTCGCACTATTGAATAATGATCCACTCTTTGGTATTCCTTTGCCAAATCTTCACGGATTATTGTTCATGATGTTAGGTCACCATTCTATCACATCAATATGTATTTCTAGTGAGAGAAAGTTTTAGTGAGAGAAAGTGGAAGGAACTAATGAAGTGATTATGAAAATGATAATTGCAATTAGAACCAACAACCTCTCCCTTCAAGGGAGGGGGTATTTATAGTGATTACATAAGTAGGGGTGTTTCCCCTTGGTTCTAGAAAAACCTTCTATCATAGCCCATGGGCTTACTACATGGCGGTGAATCTAATTACAAACATTTATAAACCATAATTACTAACGACCTATTACAAATGAAATGACCTACAATTTATAATAAGACATGTTCCTAACAATCTCCCCCTAAGGGTTGGTCATCATTGTTGTCGCTTAGGTGGATTCGGCGTCTTGAACTTCTTTGGCGTTTATAGCTTGAGAGGCGTCTTTGATTCTTTGCAACTTTTTGTTCTTTGTTCTTGTTGTTGTGATAAGGTTGTGAAATTGCTTTTATCAATATCTTTGTTTCGGTGCTTTTACTTTTGTCTTTTTTCCAACATGCTCATACTTCCTGTGAAGTTTGTGATCCATACATGTGAAGTTTACATTCTGTATCTCTAATCTTTGATCTGTGACTTTTATTGATTTCTAACTTTGAAGAATGATTATTAATTTTGCGAACTTTTCTTTGTTAGATCTTTGATGAGAATGTCTTGATGTATGTATGAGCATGTGGATGGAAATGAGCTGTTGATAGTAATGATGGTGGTTATGGATTAGTGACACCGTACTGCAATAAAACAGTTAGCAATAAAGTTTCCACGTAAGAGTTTGGATATTTTTTACAAGTACATCCCAGTTCGCTGGCACGATCTTTGACGAATCTCTATATATGGATACTGCTAGAACTTCCCTGTACTCAATATTTCACTGTGTTCGTGAGCACGCTGGAGATAGACGAGTATCACTCGATGTAGACCGTTTGAGATCTTCGCGGTCTCGCCGAGACTGAACACTAAGCGTAACCGCATAGGGATTACGAACCTGCCTCCTTAGTGTGCGTACATTTGATGTTGACCACGGCAGAATTTCCATTCAATCACAGAGGATCACAATTGTGAATCCCCTCATAAATGTTCTGGCAGATTGCTAAGATCTGCGTAGGACTCTGGAACATGTCACTTGTGTCCTTATTGTTTGAACAACAAGTGATGAAATATGAGGTGTTCCTAAGAGATCTTTTGATGAATCTCATGGCTCTAGACTCGATTAGTGCGCTTTGATTTTCCTAAGCGGAGACTAGGGAGAGGGTCTCCTTCTTCAATACCAACAATCTCTTAGAGAGAGTCGATAGATTACGTAGGGTTCCCTGTGAGAATGAAACAAGCTCTTTTTAGAGAACTTGAGTGGCTTAGAAGGATTAGTGCATTGCGTCACTAGGTCCATGACGACTTTGTCTTCAATACCGGTGTTATCTTGTGACAACCAGTAGCATATGAATTGAACCGATTATGCCCTAAGTTGAATAATTTGGAGGGCTATTTCTTTTCACCCTTTTCGTTAACTTTTCTTTTTTAATTCTTCAACTCCTTCTTTCTTCGATTCTCATTTTCTCCTTTTTCAATCATACCTAAGGACTTCTAAATACTAACTATTTGTGTTTTCCTTGGGTAGATCCCTCGGCCTGGAGGATCATGGGGCGTTTATTCCTAAACTTAGTCACCTTTTAACTCCATGACTATCCTATGTTGCCACAAAACCTTTTCTTGAAAATCTCTCAATATGTTTATGATGAAAAACATGTTTTGCTAACACCTTGAGAGTTTTTTGGTTTTTCAGAAATACTCCCCCTCCACATGTGCTTATGAGTTTTGACTGAAATATGCACAGAGAGGGTAGAGCTCGCACTTTTGAATTGATCGACTCTTGATAGACAATTCCCCGTGAGACACGGTTACGTTGTAGAGTTAAAGAGTTCCGTTATCAGCTTTTAGGTGACAATTAGCTCTAATAACTACCTTGAAGATGTAAACTCTCTTTGAAAAGGAGGTTAGACCCGTCAAAGTTCATGTTAATCAAGAGTGTCTCAGATTAGTACATTCTAATAAGATAAGTCTTGAAAGACAAATCTTTTCGATTACTGACATTCAAAGATCTTCAATTCATTGGTGATATAGAGAGAGCACGTTATGAGATTCCGAACTTCCGATCAACAATTTTAATCACATTTCTCCCCCTAAAAAATAGCATATGAATGTTGTTTTTGAAAACATGTTGATTAAAATATGCTTTTTGAGGTGTTTGAAATTCCTTTGGGAAGAAACGGATTTCAAGAACATTTGATTTTGAACAAAGATTTAGTGTTGCAAAACAGTTAAGAAGCTTTCGCTCCTTTAATTAGGATTGAGGCACTGAAGCGTACCACATGGTCCTATCTTTTGAAAATCGAGATTTGTTGCGAATCAAGGTGCCTTTAGCGTCTATTTTGTTTTTCTAAATTCATTTCATCTTGATAACATAGACCCAATCTGGTTTCTCAACAAATTCCCTGACATCAAGACTTTTAAACTGATTCTTCCTGAGAAACCGTAAGTGAATAACTGCAATTCTCAACAATCTTCCCAATCTGCATTACATGTCTTTAGCAGCTTCTCGTACACTTCCTTTTGGTGAAGTTTCTGAATCAATCAACCCCACCTGACAACCTTTTTCATCAGATTCAAAACATTGATGTAGTTAACTTGTCTTCTAACTTGTTACAGTTTTAAGTGCACATCAAAATTTGTAGATGAGCGAGTAAACCACATCAAGCAAATGAATTGTCACGTAATCACGGTTGTACACGATCGTAAAATTTGTTCGAGGTAACATGCAAGAAATCAACAAGATCTTCTCACGTATGCAGACACTTCACACCAAACCAACCTTGAGAGATGAAAAATACTACTTCCCTGATTTTGCGGTATATCGAATAATAATCGATTTGTGTATATGCGAATACTCAATAAAATGATCATGTGCGAGGCATCATAATACAATTAAAGCATCATATGTAGGTAACTTCACACAAAATAACCCAGTGAAAGTTGAAACGATAACACCGAAGTAAGACGTTTGAACCACGTATCGTCTCATTTCTTCCCCCTGATTGTAGAAACTCATGAAGGGAAAGAGTTTTCGCAAAGAAGGAAAAGAAAACACATGACATATACTCTCTCTTCCCCCTGATGTTTTCGATGAATCGAAACATACACCACGTATGTTGATGATGAAATTGGAGACAGCGTAACCGTCTACGTTCAGTTAATCAAAGAGGTATGAAGTACCATAAATATCTCGTGAGAATCAATTGTGATAAAATTCTCAACTTGTTCATTATGTTGATCATCGGTTGTGTCATTGTTGTTGGAAACAGTTTGATCTACTTTTATCAGAGATTCGATTGAAGGTGCATCTCCAGCAACGGTTGTTGTTGTAGATTGGGTGTATCTAGAATTAGAATATGATCGGGTTGTGCGCGGAAACATTAGATACATTGAAGCCGGCTTTCTAAAGAATCTCCAAACAGTGGAGCAAACAAAATTTCCAATTCTTGACTATTGAGTACAATGGCGATGCGGTGATGGATCATTATGTTTTAGACGGTGAGAAGCGGGTCCTAAGGCTGTTGTACTTAGAAGCCATTGCTGAAGTGCGGGTCGAAACTGAATTATTCGAAGCCATTCTTGTTGAACCTGTATAGAAAGTAGGAGGAGAGAGATGGAGACAGACATGGATCCCCAAGTGTAAATGGGTTCCAGATGTTAGAAGCATAAAGTTGTAGTGTCAATTATCTTCTTGACACCTGAACACACTGTTTTGTTGCAAATGTTTAATATATTGCTTGTAGGAATCCACCTAAGACCAACAGTGTTAAAAACTCTACCCGTAGGTATCCACCTAAGATTAGATCTAGGAGATGTTGAAACTTCTTTTGAAAAGAGTCTTTGTCCTATATTGATCCACCTATTAGGTTTCCGAAGTTTGTTTCTCAGTTTAACGGGTCGATTTCTAATTGTCTGTTGAGTACACTTAGGTTTTCATTTGGTACTACTAGCATCGTTCTGTAATACACTAGAAGGCATCACACAAGGTTGTGAACCTAAGATTCCATCCTTTTGAAGTAGTGCCCTTTTTCTAGCCTTTTCTAGATCATAGTTCTTGTACGCATCATTCGAATCATATGAATTTTTAATTTTAATGCTCGGTTTAGACACAGTGTTCAAACTAATCCTAGATGGGCCAGTTGCAACTACTTGTTGAGGTTTAACAGAAACATGTTTAACATAAACAGATTTAACAGAAACAGAAGTATTTTTCTCAGGCAAGGAATGTGGAGTGACTGGTTTTGACAAATGATTATTATCAACAACTTGGGAAGCAAACCGTAGTTTTGAAGATTTTGATCGTTCCAATTTAAAAGCAGTTGGTTGTCTAACTACTAATTGGTTTCTGATTGGTTGTAGTGACGATTTCCCCAAGATTGTTGGTTTTGTAAACTTAGTATCCACACTTTTGCCAGTTAATTTTCTCAACTTGTTTTGTAAAGCAACAGCGAAGCCCCTTTGCTTGAATTTGAGCCTTTAAATGCTCATTTTCTTTTACTAATGTATCCACACAATTACTTTGCATTTTAAGTTCAAGAGATTTGCAATGTGCCTCTAGTTTTGAAAAATCTTTTTGAAATTGAGCAATGGTCTTTTTGAGAAGAATGTTTTGATTCAAGAATTTGGTTTGACGATTGAGTTGTATTTTTGCAACTAAGGGCTCGGACATGAGGACAGTTGTCGGACATTGTGCAACACACTGGTCAACCTCTCCTTCATTTCTGAATTCAGGTTGCTCAGTTTGTTTCGCATTTGCAGGAAGAATATGAACAACATGGATTGTACCTCAACCATCTTTTCTTTGTCAAAGATAGGCTACGTGTCATAGGTGGGACGATATCTTCCTCAACCATTTGTTCTTCATCAAAGTTGGGCTCGGTGTCATAGTTTGGTATGATATCTTCCCAAATCTGCTTTGTCATCCTGCTTTTCAAGGTAGGCTACGTGTCATAGGTGGAAACGATATCTTCCTTAACCATTTGTTCTTCATCAAAGTTGGGCTCGGTGTCATAGTTGGGTATGATATCTTCCCCAAATCTGCTGTTGTCATCCTCATTGTCCGTGTCTGACTCTTTGAATTCTTAAATTGTGAGAACATCTTAGTCAGTAACATCATTCCTTTGTTTAATTCCACAAATGCATTTGCATCTTCAGAATCATCAGTAGCAAGGTTTGGTGAAGAAGGTTTTAAGCAGTAGATGGAAGGTGAGGAGATTTGTGAAAGCATTAGAGACATTGATATAGTGAATTTTAATTTTCCCTTCAAAAATAATTATGAAAATTTTTTCTCCCCCAAAATTTGAAATTCACTATAAAATGCAATTTTAAGGTTGTAAGAAAAATTTGAGGTATGCCAATTTTGACGCCAAATTTGACCCGAAAAATTTGAATTTAGGCCCAAAAATTTGAATTTTTGACCAAAATTTTCACAGTTAAACCAAAATTTGAATTTCGCGTAAAAATTGAACGTTTAGTCTCCCCTAGAAATTATTTATTATTTATATTTTTTTTTAATGATGATGTGTAATGGATCTTTAAGGATAATTAAGATTGAGGTTGTTTAGATTTAGGTAGATTAGTAGCAGAAGAAACTTCGAAGAAAACTTCAGAGAAGAAACTGAGAAGAAACTAGCAGAAGAAACTTCAAGACAGAAGAAACTCGCAGAACTTCAAAAAATTTCAAAACTCGCAAAAAATTAAATCCAAACTCGCAGAAATCAATAAAAACTCGCAGGAATTCAAAAGAAACTCACAGAATTCAAGAGAAACTCGCAGAAAGTCTAGAAACTTCAGCGAAAATGCAAATTAAAACTTCATGAACTTCAAAAGAAACTCGCAAAAGTTCAAGAAACTCTTGAACTTCAAGTGAAACTCGATGAAATTCAAATGAAACTCGAGAAGTTCAAGAAATCGAGAACTTCAAAAATATTTCCAAACCGCAGAAATTCATGAGAACACTCGCAGAAATTCATGAGAAACGCAGAAATTCATGAGAAACTGCAGAATTCAAAAGAAACTAGCAGAACTTCAAAAAATTCCAAACTCGCAGAAATTCAAAGAAATCAGAAATTCATGAGAAACTCACGAAATTCATGAGAAACTCGCAAGAATTCAAGGCTAACTCCGCCAAACTTCAGAAACACGTATTTCAGTCCAATAAGTCCATAAATTTCAATCTAAAACACGTTTTTAAGTACGTATTTCTATTAAATCTAATCAATATTAACCTAAACTATCCCTTGGCTCTTGATACCACTTGTTAGGTCACCATTCTATCACATCAATATGTATTTCTAGAGAGAGAAAGTTTTAGTGAGAGAAAGTGGAAGGAACTAATGAAGTGATTATGAAAATGATAATTGCAATTAGAACCCAACCTCTCCCTCAAGGGAGGGATAGTGATTACATAAGTAGAGGTGTTTCCCTTGGTTCTAGAAGAACCTTCTATCAGCCATGGGCTTACTACATGAGTTGTGAATCTAATTACAAACATTTATAAACCATAATTACTAACGACCTATTACAAATGAAATGACCTACACTTTATAATAAGACATGTTCCTAACACATGAATAATGATCCGCTCTTTGGTATTCCTTTGCCAAATCTTCACGGATTATTGTTCCTCTCAATGTGCATGCTATAAATCAACCACATGAACATTAAGGAAAATGACTACCTCATCTGCTCGAAAACATTATTGGTGAATCTTCTAGATCAGTCTCTACATGTATACCTTAGGAAGAATGCATTGATGTTGAGGAATCATTTGTTCCGGTTCATTCAGTGGGTCAATGTACATCCGATTGTATTCACGTGTTGGGCATTTGACACAAGTTGATAACTTCGGAGTTAATCATTTATCACTTATTTGAGATTGAAGTTGATTTTCACTAAGGTGTGTTCTTATTTATCTAGTTACTAGCAGTCGGGATGTATGGTTGAAGACCTGGTTAACTATCACTTTATGGAGTTACGTTGTTTTACTAAGTGTCACACGCAGATGTCGTTGTGGATAATTGCAAGAGGTGTTAATGTCTCATACTTTGGTTGAGTATCGAGCACTTAGAGATTTGCTTGGTGCATAAATTCTCAACACCGTTCTTCCATCATTAAGTGCAAGCTTAAGATAAAAATGTGGGGAATTCAACTTAGTTTCAAGTTTGGTATATCGGGTTTTCTTCTTTAGTGGTCACTTCAAATTGTCTACATATGGGTTGATAAAGATAGTCAGAGAGAGTTTATGTATCAGTTGATTCTCACAGATTGATTGACCTAATTGTTTGTTCTTCTCTATTTCAAGAATATTTGGTATATATATAATGTGTTGCTGATTCCGAGGTATCAAAACCAGCAAGGGGGAAGGAGACATACATCTAAACACACAACGAGTACACGTGATGAACTTAATACTTCTCTATTGAAGTTATTCCGGGGAGACAAATGTCATAACCACAGAGAATCTCAGTGTTTAACTCGTAGCCTTTGGTGTGTTATTCCAACTATTTGGGGGAAGGATGTATTATTCCAACTATTTGGGGGAATGATATATTATTCCAACTATTTGGGGGAAGGATGTATTATTCCAACCATTTGGGGAGAAGTCGTCTCTGGATACTTTTGGTATGTGTTAACTCAGCCTTCAGTAGAAAGAAATATGAGAAGAATACTTGGAACGTGAGATGATATTGCTTATCGACATCTTCTATATGATTTATGATAAAGTTCTTCCGGTTAGTGCTTCATGTACACAATGTAATGATGATTCCGATGAGATCGCAACCATCAGGGGAGAGATATGTGTACATCAAGGATGCACAACATGTTCACTTGATCGAGCTAATTCAGTTATTCCGGAGTTGACATCCCCAGAGATGATTAGTGACTCAACATGTTACATGGATTTCATCATCTTTACTCGTGTTGGGTATATGTGTAAATTATGGGCTGATTGATTATATGTTAGATAACTGGAATGCACTTAGTAAAATGAAGATGCTGATATGTTGTTCCCCTGAATAGACAACTTCTTGCTCAATCTCGAAGAGTAATGTGTACTTCGGGGACGCACAACAGGTTCATGTGATCGGGCTCAATCGTTTATTCCGGGTATGATAACCGCAGAAATGATTCGTGTTAACTTGTTGCTTCGTTGTTATCATCTTCTTCGGGTTCTTGAGCTTCATACAATTAGACTGTTTGCTTCACTTCATCTTCTAGGGGAAATGGTCTTAATTCGAAGATTTTCGGTTTGGGGGGAAGCTACCAAAGATTCACATTTAGAAGGCTCATGTTCAGACGATTTTCTTAGAAGCCTCGAATGCTTTGGTGGTGAAAGTTTAAGAGATGTTGAGTTCTTTCTTCTACTACGTGCTGAACGATATCCTTATCTCGGTACTCATTTCATCATTCTCTTAAACTAAATTATCCTCTTTGTACATATTTTATCAAAAAGCAAAATACAAAATTATAAAACCATCAAAAAGAAAATAGAAAAATATAAAATTTTCAAAAACCATAAAAATTAGAAAATCTTGAAAAATTCCAAAAATATTGTTTCTTTTGTCATGTTTTCCTGGTTCGATAACATCTACGGACTTTGATTTGTCATTCAAAGAATGACACGGGTCTTTAGATGAAGTTCGAATGTATATAAAAAAAAGAAAAAAAAAAGGATGGGGAAAAATGGTGGTTTATTGTCATTTCAGGCAATAACCCGTTTTCAAAAGAAAGAACATAGCTATGCTTCATCTGATTTTAAAACCTCATGCTATGATTTTAAAACAAGTTTATATGGAACATTTGTCGCCAAATAGACAAATGTTTCCCTCCAAATATTTTTCCTTTTAAAGATTCTTCTAAAAAATATTTGTCATCTAATGAAAATAACATTGCTTTGAAAAATAACTCGGACTCAAATTTTGAAAATCATCTGGACTGTTAAACTGTCAAAATCTCTATCTCTCAATCAACAACTTATGTCATTGATTGAGGGGGAGAATGATTTCAATTAAATCAAAAAGGTTATTTTTCAAACAATTGGCACGTAAACGAGCAAGGTTCAAGACCTTGGCTAATGTGATGTTTTTCAAAAGATATTTATGCATGGTTGATCAATGAAGTTTAAAGTCTCAGAATCTGATCCTTATCAGTTAAATTGGTTTTTCAAAAGCAAGTCACTATTCTCCTCAAAAATTTTCAAAATTAAATTTAAATAATTAGAGATCACAAATCTCAAAGGATTTGAGAGTTGTGATCGGGGGAGAATTTGTGATTTAAATTGGATATAAATTGATAATTCGATAAGTGGTTTAGAAATATAATAACAAGCTATCCTCCCTACATGTGCCAAACGATTTCAAATTTTTCATGCACATATTAAGGGGGAGCATTTATCTCAAACCAAAAAGAATTGAATCGTGATCGATTTGTCTCTAAGTGCAGGTTCCCTCTAATATGTGCAAAACACTTTCGAATCTCGATGCACATATTGAGGGGGAGCGAATTTTAGAAAACCACATCCTTTCCCAAAATATCTCTAACAAAGTATTTGAAATACTAATCTTGATCGGGAAAGTGATGTCGATATTTTTAAGAAAATGTAGATCAAAGAATTGAACTCTACAGTCTTAATCTGATAGTTCTAAGATCTCTTGCCTCCATGTGCTAAAACAGTTTCAAATATATGATGCACATGTTGAGGGGGAGCTTTTCTAAAAATATCAAAAACAATTCAGGTACAAAACGCTTTGATTTTGTATCACAAGTACCTGGATTGATTTTCAAATGGTTTTCAATTGGTTTCATAGGCGGAAGAACAATACCAAAAAGACCGACCAAATTTATTTTATGCATGGAGATATAAGGATGGTTAGGTTAGGTATTTGTTCCCACGATCCCGCCATAGCCGGAGGGATCTACCCAGGGACAATCCACTAGATAGTGTAGAGTCCTTAGGTATGATAAAAAAAAGGAGAAAATGAGAATATGGGAAGAGTGCCGACTGAGACAGAGGTAGTACTGGAACAAACCCAACAAGTTTCTAGTAATGAAGTCTCGGTAAGCACTGAAGGGGTTGAAGAATGAAAAAGAAATGCATGAGAAAAGGGTGAAAAGAAATAGCCCTCCATTAATTCAACCTTAGGGCAGAAACCGGGTTCAATACATATGCTACTGGTGGTTACTAAGGTAACACCGGTATTGAAGACAAGACGTCATGGACCCAGTGACGCAATGCACTACAACTTTCCAAGCTACTCAAGTTCCTCTTAAAAGGACTTGTTTCATTCTCACGGGGAACCTACATAATCTATCGACTTTCTCTTAGAGATTGTTGATATTGAAGAAGGAGACCCTCTCCCTAGTCTCCGACATTGGAACCAAATGTGCACTATTGAGTCTAGAGCCACGAGATCATCAATAAATCTCTCTAGGACACAATCATTGAAGACTCACTGTTTCACACAATGTGGAAAGTGAAAATATATTTAAGATTCCTACGCATTATCCGTTTGGTATTGCCAGAACATCCGAGTGATATGAAAATATTCACGATGAAGATGGAAATCCTTCTAGAGCCAACATCAAACGTGTGACAACTGGATAGAAACGATGGGGAGATTCAACATTCAATCAACCTTGGTCCAGGAAATGGATTGACGAATACCTTTGAAAAACCGGTCGTTGTGCTCAAAACTTCTTTTCTAGCACATCGATAGTGTATTAATATTTCAAAATAAAAGGTGTTTATGATTGATAATTGATTTTCATTAAAACCTTCGTTGTATTGCAAAAACACTTTATATTATGCAGTACACGATCGTTTTTCAAATCATTTTTCATCAATCATTGAATCTCAATTCGCTAGTTCACTCACTCCGTTTTGTCTTCTTTGAGAAGTTCCGGTTTAAGAACGGCTAGAACAGCTGCGAAACCCTGTCAAGGAGATTCTTCGGAATTATAACTGATCACAGGAAGTACTTGTACTGATCAGCGGGGACCGGGCGTGTACCTCAACTCAACGAAAGTGATCAAAGACACTTCGTGCGCTTTATTAATACTAACTGTTGTATGAGGACACCCGACGATGCGGTGATCGAATTGAGGAGTCAATCCACAGCCGCATGCTCATACAATTACATTCACGTTTAAAGAAATCAAGATAAGTGCATATCTTCATCAACTGGCTCTGATATTTTCAAACCATGCTTACGCTACGCTATGGAAATATTATGAATCAACAAAAAGCTTCCACAACTCTGATGAGAAGATATTATGATCCAAAATGTGAGCATGTCGGTCCAAATGTCACAACTTCACATGATGGAAAAACAACAAAGGATGAGTCGAGATTTATGATGGTGATGATCTCAAAGTGGCTCAAAACTCATCATCCCGTGGATCACTTAAAGACCTCAACTGAGCTAACACAACATGCGGAATATGAAGAATCAAAGACTACGATCTCTGAGCAAATAACTTAATCAAGAATCTAAGAACAATCAAAATGTGATATCTGTTTGTATTCAATGTAAATTGAGGTGACCTCCCTTAGGGGGAGATTGTTAGGATTTAGAAAATCCGTTAGTTAAAGTGTCGGTCACCTCAAGTATATGTACTTGTTAGAAAGCTCGTAGTCGTAGTCAAGTTATGTTAATAAGTAGTTTGTTAAGTATCACCGTGGAGGACAGATGGGTCTTTACCCACTGATGCGATCCACGCCCGTAGGAGGAGTCTTGTAAGATACTATAAATACCCTCTACCTCCCAAGGTAGGGGGTTGGAGCTTCAATACCATTTTTCTTTGTTTCACATAGTTCCCAACTCTCTTCACTTTCTCTCTCTAAAAACTTTCTCTCTCTAAACTCTTTTATACGCCTCTTTGATCTTGGTTGTTATGTGTTTATGAAATCCAATATGTAACAAAAGATTTTGACGTATTCGTTAACTTTGAAGAAGAGAAGGAGAGTTTGGGAATCAGTGCCAATGACTTTTCTAGTGACATCGACATGGTCACTTGGCACAACAATTATGAGTAAACTTTTTCGCCATTAGACCGACCTATGTTCTATGAGATGGGAACTAAGATTCATCATTGGAACCCTTATAACCTTCAAATTTCGTGTAAGATAGGGTTCATCGATTTCCATCCCTTCATTGACACAAAGTCCCCGATGAACATCATATCAAAAGATTGTTACAACCAAGTTATGGTGAAAGAGTTGGAATATAAAGGGAATAATTTCCTGGGGGTCGCAAATATTCATATTTTGTCGGGATACACACTTTCTGGGTCGATTTTGTGGTATTAGACGACACAGCGAATTCATGGAGGATGGTCTCTCAGTGTATTTTGGGAAAGCCCTTCCAAGAACTGTCTAGTCATGATGGGAATGAAAAGGAAGGACTGGTATGGTTAAAAGTTGGCAATGATAAAACAGTCTTTAGAATGCCAAGAACTGTAAAAAAAAAACTTTAAAAGATGGACAAAGAAGCAGTTAAACCGTGCTCGGCCACTCCTTGATGTAAGTGACAAAGACAAAGCCAACGGGATTAATCACCCATACCAAAAAAATCAAAAATTTCTATTTGGGTTGCTTAGAGCTTGGCACGAATTACAAGCGGGATGAAAATCTCATCAAATGGATTCAGCGTGGAGATTGCCACATCCACGAAATGACAAACAAAATTTTTAGCCCATGGCTTTGAGTCTAACTTAAAGACTCGGTAACAAATAAAAGTACTCTTTCGGGAGACAACCCGAATTATCCTTGTAACATATTGGTTTTCACAAACACATAACCAAGCATACAAGGATTCAAATGAGACTTGAGTTAGAGAGAGAAAGTGAAGAGAGTTGGGAGCTTCTAGAGAGAGAAACAAAAGTGTATTATGAAGCTCCAACCCTTTGCCTTGCTAGGCAAAGGGTATTTATAGTTCTTACATGAAACGCCTCCTACGGGCAGTAGATCAGGCATACAGTGGGTAAAGACCCGTCCGTCTTCCACGGTGTTACTTAATTAACTACTGACTATTACTAAATGACTACGACTACAAGCTTTCTAATAAATACATATACTTGAGGTGACCGACTCTTTAACCACTGGATTTTCTAAATCCTAAAAATCTCCCCCTAAGAGAGGTCACCTTAATTACAAACAGATATTACATTTTGGTGTTCTTGGATTCTTGATAAGTTCTTTGCTCGGTAGCTCGTAGTCGTTGATTCTTCATGTTTTGCATGTTTTGTTCATTCAAGTGGAGGTCTTTAATCGATCCACGTGATGGCGAGTTTCTTTGAGCCGTTTTGAGATCATCGCCCCAGTAAATCTCGACTCATCCTTTATTGTATCTCCATTATGTGAAATTGTGACTTTTGGACCGACATGCTCACATTTTGGATCATAATATCTTTCATCGAGTAGCGAAGCTTTGTTGATTCATGATATTTGCAGCAGGTGTAGCGAGAAGCATGGATTGAAAATATCAGAGCGAGTTGATGAAGATATGCACTTATCATGATTTCTTTAGAAGTGAATGTGATGTGTGAGCATGCGGTTATGGGTTGACTCCTCAATTCGATCACCGCAACGTCGGGTGTCCCTGCAAACAACAGTTAGCAATAAATAGCACGAAGGTGTATTTGATCACTTTTGTTGAATGGGGTTACAAGAACCACGGTTCCCCGTTGATCAGTACAAGTACTGCCTGTGATCAGGTAGAATTCCGAAGAACCTCCTTGACAGAGTTTCACAACTAATCAAGCCGTTCTCAATCCGAAACGTCTCAAAGAAGACAGCACAGAGTGAGTGAACCAGCGAATTGAGATTCACTGATTGATGAAAAATGATTTAGAAAATCAAGTATCAATCATAAATACCCTTTTAATTTTGAAACATTAATACACAGTCGATGTGCTACAAAAATTTTTTAAGCACAACGACCGGTTTTCAAAGGTATCCGTCAATCCATTCCTGAACCAGGATTGATTCAAAATATGAAAGCCCATCGTTTTACGTCCGGTTGTCACATGTTTGATCTATTGGATAGATCTCACATGCCACACACCAAGAGCTTGTTTGATGTTGGCTCTAGAATGTTTTCCATCTTCATTGTGAATGTGTTAACACATCACTCAGATGTTCTGGCAATACCACAAGGATAATGCGTAGGACTCTTAAAATATATTCTCACTTTCGACATTGTGTGAAACAATGAGTCTTCATTAATTGTGTCCTAATGAGATTTATTGATGATCTTGTGGCTCTAGACTCAATCGTGCACATTTGGTTCCTATGCCGGAGACTAGGGAGAAGGTTTCCTTCTTCAATATCAACAATCTCTAAGAGAAAGTCGATAGATTATGTAGGTTCTCTGTGAGAATGAAACAAATCCTTTTAAGAGAACTTGAGTGGCTGGAAGGTTTAGTGCAGTGAGTCACTAGGTCCATGACGTCTTGTATTCAATACCATTGTTACTTTAGTAACCACCAGATAGCATATGAATTGAACGGTTTCTGCCCTAAGGTTGAATTATTGGAGGCTATTTCTTTTCACCCTTTTCTCATTCATTTCTTTTTCATTCTTCAACCCTTCAGTGCTTACCAAGACTTCATTACTAGAACTTTGTTGGGTTTATTCCAGTTCTAGCTCAATCTCATCCCCACTATTCCCATTTCTCACTTTTCTCCTTTTTTAATTATTCCTAAGGACTTCTACACTATCTAGTGGATTGTCCCTGGGTAGATCCCTCCGCTCTGGCGGGGCGGATCGGGAAGGAGTAATAACCTAACCATCCTTATATCTCCATGCACAAAATAAATTGGTCGGTCTTTAGGTATTGTTCATTCTGCCTCGAAACCAATTGAAAACCATTTGAAAATCAATCAAGGTACTTGTGATATAAAATCAAAGCGTTTTATACCTTAATTGTTTTTGATATTTTAGAAATGCTCCCCCTCAACATGTGCTTCAAGTATTTGAAATCATTTTAGCACATGGAGGCAAGAGGACTTTTGAAATCTTAGATTGAGAATGAAAGTCCCAATCTTTGATTAACAAATTTCAAAATAATCATCATCACTTCCCAATCAAATCAAGTATTTTAAGTACTTTGGATAAAATGTTTTGGGAAGGATGAGGTTTTCATTAGATTCCTCCCCCTCAATATGTGCATCGAGATTCGAAGGAATTTTGCACATATTCGAGGGAACCTGCACAAAGAGACAAATCAATCACGTTTCAATCATTAGTTGGTTTAACATAGATGCTCCCCCTTAACATGTGCATAAAAAAATTGAAATCGTTTGGCACATGTAGAGAGGAGTGCCTGTTATTATATATGTTAGCCTTAATAGTTTTTATTAGAAGTGATGGTCATTCACGTTTAGGAACTTTGTAACGAGTGTTAGATATCGTGATAGAATAGTCACGGCTCGGGATGGACTAAGCTAAATGGGTATTAGTTTAGTTAAGCTAGCCTTTTGAAAGATATAATCCAATCCAACCCAATCCAAGCCCATCCCAAAGCCCATTAGGGCATCTTGTATTTGTACTATAAATACTCCTCAAATGAGTCATTTGAGGTGTGTGCTTGAAAGTGTGTGTGTGTGTGTTCTTTCTTTGGAATATACAACTTATTGTTTTCATCTCTCTATCTTGTTCATACGCATAACATCAAGTCACCATCTTTCTCATCTTTTCTGTCTTCATCTTATACGCATAACGTGTGTTTGGTTACGTGTGTTCATCTTGTGATAAGGTGAGTACGCGTAAGGTTGGTGTAAAAGTAAGATCCTACAATTGGTATCAATCGCCTAACAATGGTTTAGGAGTTTTTTGGTTGAAGTTTTTTTGTTGTAGTGTACGCGTAGTGTTCGTTCTCAAAGATTCACGCATAAAACTTTATTTTTTGCACTAAAATCTTCAAGATTCTTGTGGTTTGAAGTTTCTTTAGTGTTAAAGAGTCTAGTTTTGGAAAAAAGTTCGAAGCTTTACGTGTTTTAAATCGTTTTTAAACTCGTTTTGATTTCGTTGTTCATTTCTACGCGTAAGCATAAAAAGCATTTTGGGTGTTTAAGGTCAATATTCCGGCATTTGGTGTTTTGGAAGCTATAGTGCAAAGAAATCGGTTGAAACATTGGAAATTTTTGTTCGGTAAGTCAAAACCTAGTTTTACGCGTAAGAAGTCCAACCCTTTTTCTAGCGTAAGTTTCTACGCATAACTTTTGGTGAAGAATCTTCGGTAAAATCAAACGGTGACTCGGTGCTTCCCTCACTTGGATAATGTGTGGAACACCGACTTTGGATATTTTTACCTTGTGACGGTGTAAAGGATTTTGGTTTTAAACCAACTTTACGCATAAGCAGAAATCTTACGAGTAAGCACTCTAGCATAAGTTAACTCTTACGCGTAAGTACTTTTACTTCTACGCTTAACGTTTAAGCATAAGACTTACGTTTAACCTTAAGTTTACGCGTAACTTGGATTTCTACGCATAAGGATTTCTCGCCTAAGCTCTTTTACGCATAAGGACTCCTACGCATAAGCATCCTCGCATAAGCATCCTAAGCATAAGCACTCATCTCTACGCATAAGCAAGAAACAGTTTTAAGAGTAAGATTGTGACCAAAACTTCAAAAAGGCTATAACTTTGATCGTAACTCCGTTTTCAGCGTTTCTACCCATCAAACGACCGTAAGCGAGAAGATGTCAAGCGAATGAAAGTTCATTCGGGTCAACCGTCAAGTCCTAAAAACGCTCAGAATAGAAGTTATTGAGGTTTTTATGTTTTTTAGAGCATACTTTCACTACAACAACCGAGCTTAATCTTCATCAACCACAACTCTTTTATCGTTGAATCGATCCTACATAAACTTTATCATAACATACCTTCATCAATGGCAACTCAACAAGACATTCATGCAGCCGGTGCCGAAAACCGTCCTCCTATGTTGGAAAAAGGTGGTTATCTTCAATGGACAAGTCGTATGCTTCGTTACATCAAGACAAAACCTAATGGAAAATTGATGATCAAATCCATCAGGATGGACCCTTCATACCTCACAAGTCCAAGACCTGGAATGGAAATGCAACACCTCCGCCCCACCATTTTTCGTCTTCAAAAAGAAACGGAATACTCGAAGAGGATCGGAAACAAGTCGAAGCAGATGACATGGCTATTCACATAGTCCAACTGGGTTTACCAAGAGACATCTTTGCGGTGTAGAGTTGTGAACTGCTTTCGATATGTGGGAACGTGTTAGACGACTTTGTCATGGAATAGAAATTGGTCAACAAGACACGGGAAACAAGCTGCTAATTGCTTGGGAGAAGTTTACATCTACTCCAGGAGAATCCATTGAATCCTACTATGGAAGGTTACTGCACTTAATGAATGAGTGATCGAAACAAGTTGACACCAGAACTATGTGAGCAACATCAAGTTCTGAACAATCTTCCGAGAATGGGGACGATATGTCACTATTGTCAACCAAACAAAGGACTTACATCAAGTGAACTTTGATCAACTCAACGATTTTCTGAAACAAAACCAAAATGAAGTGAATGAAGTCAGGTGTTAGGTCACTAGTTTTACAACACAAGCTTATAGAGAAAGAAGATGAGGCGATTGAACAAGTAAATCACACACTCACACACGTATAGTAAGACCGGTTATGCAAAGAGTATGAATGAAGAGAAAAACTTGAACAACCAACCTTCAAATGAAGGTTTACAAGAGGTATTTATAGGAGGAAGCTAGGGCAACACTCCTAGTTCCCTTCCTATCCTTATTGGCTTGGGTCAAGCTTATGGGCCTTCTACATAAGCTTGACCTTAAACAAACATAAAAGGCCATAATAAAGCTACCTATTACATATGAAATATAAATACTTGAAATACTTTAGGAGTGATTCCAACAATCTCCCCTAAGTATATATGAATGAAAACGGTGAGGCGTTGATGTAATAGTAGCAAGTGACGTCTTTGACATTCTTCTTTCTTGTGAGAAGAATTGCCTTGATTCGAACAATCTCCCCAGTGTAGAGATAGTTATCTTTGAACAGTTATGCTTTGACGTCATCATTAACTTTGTTCTTTGATCATTGTTCTTGGTGGTGAAAGTGATAGTATGTTGTTGTTGCACCTCGGTACGCTCAGGTCGCTTCGTTGCTCCGGTGTTCCATGTCATTCTTCAACATGCTCACACGCTCTTTGACGTTGGAATTCAATAATGATGAAGTTCTTTAAGTCTTTAACTTTGTAGATTCTTTGGTTTGACGAAGAATCATTTTGACGGTTGTGTTGCTTTTGAATAGAACTTCCATTAGTGATGATGTTGGCTTGAGCATGAGAAGAATCAGCACGATCATCCCGCTCCGAGCTTCCATAAGAAAGAAAACATTTCAAACGGTTAGTAATAAGCGGTTTCCGGCACTTACAAGTTTGAACTTCGAGAGTGTCAACAGCATAGTGTGAGGTCACAACTCTAATTCTTACAAAGGCGTTCTGAACTGGAGTCCCACAAGTGAGATAACGCGATGTACCGAAGTACATCTACAGCCAGATGAGTGCTAGGTACACCGAAGCATCACCTCACGATGTAGACCGTTTGAGACACACTCCGTAATCCGGGAGTTACCGAAGTGACCTGCTGTCAGGCTGTTTGATGTTGACCCTGGCAGGAGTTTCCATTCAATCACCGAGGATCCAGATGTGAACCTCTCATAAATGTTCTCGACAGATTGCTAAGATCTGTGAAGGACTCGATATGAACCAATGATGATCTTATTGTTGATCATCAAGTGATTAAATGTCAATGTTCTAAGAGATCTTTTGATAAATCTCGTGGCTCTAGACTCAATAGTGCGTTTTGGTTTTCCTGAGCGGAGACTAGGGAGAGGGTCTCCTTCTTCAATACCGGCAATCTCTAGGAGAAAGCCGATAGTTTACGTAGGGTTCCCTGTGAGAATGAAACAAGCTTCCGTTGAGAGAAACTTGAGTGGATAAGAAGGTTTAGTGCATGCGTCACTGGGTCCATGACGACTTTTAATCTTCAATAACGGCGTCACTGGTGACAACAAGTAGCATATGAATTGAACCCTGGTTGCCTAAGTTGAATAATCTGGAGGGCTATTTCTTTTCACCCTTTTCTTTGCATTTCTTTTAATTCTTCAACTCCTTCTTTCTCCGATTCTCATTTTCTCCTTTTACAATCATACCTAAGGACTTCTAAATACTAACTATTTGTGGTGTCATTGGGTAGATCCCTCGGCTCATGGCGGATCATAGGACGGTTATTACTAACCTTAGTCACCTTATAACTCCATGACTAACCTATGTTTGCCATTAAAATCACTGTATGAAAAATATGTCTCAAAGTGTTTGTGAATGAATAACATTTTAGTACCTTTGTTGAGATAAGATTTTGCATAAATACTCCCCTCCACATGTGCTTAAGAGTTTTAACGGTTAAAATGCACAGTGAGGAAAGAAGCGGCACATTTTGAATTGATCCACTGAAGATAGACAATTCCCCGCGAGACACGGTTACGTTGCATAGTTAAAGAGTTACATTGTCAACTTTTAGGTGACAACTAGCTCTAATAACTACCTTGAAGGTGTAGACAAACCTTGGAAGGTTGTAAAACCCGTCAGAGTTCATGTCTATCAAAAGTTTCTCGAATGGTACATTCTACTCGGACAAGTCCTTGCGAGACACGTTTACATCACTAGCGAACTAGCTTGAAGTTGTGCCGTCCAGGACAAGTCTTTTCGAGTTACTAACGTTAAGTATCGTCAATTCAGTGGTTAAGTCCGGGTACACAGATTCATTTGCATTTTGTACAAACATATTTATTATCACA
>OU343218.1:149053573-149234238 GCA_910596185.1 Chrysanthemum makinoi
CCCCAAATTCAAACCCGAGATTAAGTACCTTTCACATTTCTAAAAAACATAAAAAATAAATCTTCCTCAACCCCAACCTTAGCGTAGTAACTTCTCACTAGCATTCCCTATTCCCTAGAGAAGCGATATCAATACCCGTGGCTTACCACAATACTACACTACAGCGATTAGGTTCATTGCCTAGGGTGTTATAAAACTTGCTCGAAGAAAAGGAAGTTCCTTTGACCCCGAACGGCGTGTAAGCGTTATCATGGTCACTAGGCAATAGATCATGAAGCTTAGACATGCGTTGGGGTGGTCCTTATTTCCTACTAGGCACACCACATTTTCTCTTATCACATCTTCCCATTTCCTATACAATCCATACATTTCCGAAAGCTCCATTGAAAAGGATCCTATAGATCACTTTTGACTTCCTTGTGACTCTTGGTGATGCTATCTCTTGGAATGAACACGTGTCCCTCACCGTGGTTTATTCTGGATCAAAGTGTTGTAAATATCATGATGATCAACAATTGTATGTAGTTGTTCCAAAGACCATTCATTTGAGTACATACAAACGCCTTGATATGGAACCCCTATAATTCTTCCAAACTCTATGGCGAAAGATGAACTCTTGCTCATTGATGGTGAATTCAATTGAGATGGACCCATCATCATTTCTAATTACCAGTTTGTCTTGTAACTCAAGCACAAGGCCGGGAAAATTTGCTCGTTTATATCCAATAAACTATCAACAATAGTTGCAAAAACTTCTCTTATAATCGGTATTTACAAGAAATGATGGATCAACAACTCTACCTTCATGAAAGAGTCTCCTTTTCAAGAAACTTAAGGCTTTCCTATCGTCCGGACTTAAACCATCTTTCCTATGGTACATGTAATGTAGTGGCGGTGTTTTGGTAATCTTGTTGCTTGGCATGATTGTTCCTAAACAATACAACCACAATGTGGTGTTAATTGTGAATAGTAACCTAGAGGGTTTGATCACAATTTTCCTCTCATTTTTTTGAGTTCAAGAAATGTGTTTAATTTGTATTAACAATGTTAATTCTTTGATTTAGATTATCTTAGAAAACAATGTGTTGACAAATTATGTGGTATTTGAACCTAACTATAAAGATGAAGAAATTGTAATTCTAGAATCAAGGGTAATTAACAATGTAGTGAAGATTATACTTACACAAGTGATTGTTAAGCTTGAGAAGAATGATCAATTTGCTCCTATGAACAGTACATGAGTTTTTGTTCGTGAGTCTTTGAGGTGAGTATGATGCGTTGGAACATCCACATGTGATCATTTTTTAGGTTATAATGTCTTACGTTGCACGGATCCCGCGGATCCTCTCATTTGGGATCGGCTAGTATAAACGAAGGGATCAGGCATGACACAAAAGTCCCATCAAACATTCCTTGATAACTTTGGTTTGAGAGTTCCTACTAGTGTTTTGATGTTAAGGCTCTAAAACTTGTGGTTTGAGGTTTTGAAGATTAAGTACTATTCTATTAGCGATGTTCCCTTTTTAAATTAGTCATAATTCTTGGGAAGCTTCAACAACATTATAATAAAATCCCATTTTATCATAGTATAAGAAGTTTCACATGGATATTTATTGACATAGATGAAGTGTCAATAAGTCCTTTGTGATGAATAATGATTGAGGTTATCGAATAACCAAGATATCATTATTACAGGTTGGTAATTTAGTCGAAATAAGTCGAAGAATACTATTTAGATGATGACTATAATATGAATAACTACTAGAACAATTTCTAATAAATCATGCAACTAAGATTTTAATAATAATAATAAAGGTAAGTAATTAAAGATCATACCTTTGCTAAATATTCTTTTTAAGAAAAAAAGTATTTAGATGTTTTGTGATCTTCTTGGAATCTCCAGATTTATGTCTTAAGAATACAAAGAAAATATTCTTTTTAGAAAAGAAATATTTAAATAAATTCTTTATGATCTTCTTGGTAACTCAAATCAAGTATGGATAATGCTAAAAAAAAATGTTAGAACATTCTATCATTGTCCAACAATAAACAATATAATGATTTTTGAAATATGACAAAATAATCCTTCTTGTAGTTTTTGAACATACATGGATGCGTATCAAGTTTTTAAATTACCACATACTTTAAGAAACTTGGTAGCAACTCTGATGGTGTGGAAACTAGAAGGGGGGGTTGAATAGTTTTGCCAATTAAAACTTCCTTTTAATTATTTAGATCGAATTATGTCAATCTATTTGGTTGTTTATGTTTGACGTTGATAGATAGATATATAAAGCGTATAATGAAGATAAAGAGTAAAAGTAGCACATCACCACGACCTGAGTTATTTATAGTGGTCCGACTACAAGGACACCTTCCTTGCCCTACTCCACTCCCCGAGTCACCTACTCGAGGTTAAATGCACTACTACAACTCCTTATGGTGGAGAAGCCTTCGTCGTTTAACCTTTTCGGTACAAAGCTAAATACCGAGTTCCTTACGCCTTCACGCAAGGCGAACCCCTACGCGTCGTACCTACCCTTACTACGATGCTAGGCTAACCACCGGGTTCTTTCACACCAAGGAGAACTAATCCTATCACAACGTCGCCTACCCTTTATTAGGTACTAGGCTATGCACCTAGTTCCATTACTATGGAGGAACTACTACCCTTCACAACACAACACCTAATATCAAGGAGATCAACTCCTTGTTACACCATCATCAAGGATATCACCATCCTTGGAAATAAATAAATACTTATATGTATAACGATGCACCTCATCGATTATACGACCTAGGCATTCTTTCCAAATGCACTTGATTTGATTCTTAGACATCCTTCACTAATGCCTTTGACACAATACTTGGCACCCTTCACTAATGCCTTCGTCTTGACACCTTTAGCATTCTTCCCTAATGCTTTGACACGGATGATGAGCATCTTTCATTAATGCTTTCATCTTGACACTTCGGCATTCTTCACTAATGCCTTCAACCCAACATCTATGGAGAAAGGAAGAACTATCAACAAGAGAACCTTAGTTGTCTTGATGATGACGAACAAGACAACTCATGGACTTGAGCTTGCTCGTCTTCAAGAAGTGGTGATCTTGCCTTTAAGAGGAACCTAGAAGATCACACAAAACAAAAGACAAACTACATAGATCACTTGATCGAGGTTAGAGGGTTAGTATACTTGGGGAAGTATGTGTGTAAGTAATTAGAAAGGAAGAAATGGCTCTATTTATAGAGAAAATTCTCTCTTGTTCCCGGATCCCACGGATCCCTTCCACTTGGGATCGGCTAGCACAAGAGATCCGTGGAGGCAGCCTCTCTGCCCATGGGTAATTTTGTTGTTATGGGTCATGGGTTATGGGTTGATCCATGGTTTCTTTCTAGATACAATGAACTTGGTTAAGTGGTATATATAAAACCATGGTTATGGGTCAATACCATTTGCTAGTTTTACCCATTTAGTATATACTTGTTTTTACCCATTTTAGTATACTTATTTTAAGTATATATACTAACCCAATATGTAAACACTAGTTGTTGTACATATATATCTAAATCATAAAATCACTTATACTTGTTTTAGTGTTTTATGTGAAAACGTAAGTGTCTTAGGAAACTATTGACTCAAACTATTTACGTATTCTTTTTGTTTCATTAAAATGATTTCACGTTTGTTATCGACAAAACATTAGAAGATCGTAAAATATAAATAAACGTTTTTACGGCTTATTTTTATTAACAATCTCCCCTTTTTGTTGATGACAAAACATAAAATTATTTTAAGAAAAACTAAAATTAATAGCGAGTTTGAATTTGTATTTTTTACTTTCTTCTCCCCCTTTTTGTCGAAACAAAAAGTGTTAAAAGAAACTAACATAAAATAGAGAGCAAGTGACGGAAATGGTACTCGTCTTAACTCCCTCTTGACGAGTCCATCCCTTTGAGAAGGGTTCAAGGACATAACATAAAATAAACTAATGTGTTTGCAAATATGTTTGCAAATGGTTCGTCTAAGTAATGAGCGTGCTCCTTGAAGATTGCAAAGATGCAATGGGGTATCATGAAGTATAATCCAAAATCAGATTAAGTTGCAAATGTTTTTGCAATATCGTTTGACACAAAGCTCCCCTAGCTTTATGGTGTCAAAATCTTCATGTATATTTTGAAAATCTACAAAATAAAGGTTAGAAAACAAGAGTATAGTGCAAAATTTTACGCAAATAAAACTCAAGTTAGTAGAAGTTTGTGCTTACCATATTTACGGATCCACGGCGGTTCCTTCATGGAGGGATCCATTTATCTGTTACAGTTTCTTGGCATTGAAGAAATGTCAAATAATGCAAATGAGGAAATGAGATATATGTACAATGTAACAAGCACAACACACAAAATGATCATAGCATATAAGTATTCATTCAATAAAACAAGAGATGATCAACCAAATCTCTAAAACTAAGAGAATGAACTTAGCCATACAAATACTACTAATGCTAACTAATTACTAGACTTAAAACGCGACAATGTGCTTGAGTCTAGGGATGAGTGGACTTGTTGATTTGATCCAACTTTGCAAGAAGATGATTAAACATGAAATGTATCTCATTTAGTACTTCTTGAACAAGTCCTTGAGTGTTTAGAAAATTTGGACAATTATTGTCTTGGTTTGAACCCAGAGGGAAATGGATATTTTGAGGGGGCTCAATGTGTGTTTTATGGTCTTCATTTTGAGAAGTAGGAAGAGGTTCTAAAAATAAGGGTGGTAATGGAACTTTTTCCATATGATCAAGGTTGTTCCTTGTCTCCCATGATGGGCTAGTTGGTGTTGTAGGTGGTTCCCGATTTAATGAAAAGGTTGGTGAATGGGAGGTTCTTGGTGGTGAATGGAATAATGAATAGATGTTTGGGTGAGGGAGAGGCTCATTCAAGGAGTGTAGTCCATGCTCAATGAATGATGGTTTTGATGGCTTGCTAGAACTAGCCATGTTTGGTTTAGAACTAGATGATCCTTTTTCTAGTTCGAAAGGTTTGATGCTAATCCTTGCGGTTCTCTTAGCTTTTGTTGGATGGGTTTGATGAGGTGGGATTCTATTGTCATTATCTCTAATGGGAGATGTTTGATTGGATGAAATTTCATAGATCATTTGACCATTTCTTTTGGATGATCCTATGTTTGAAGAGTTGTTGCTAGGAGCCTTAGTCATGATGATGAAGATGCTAATGTGAGCTTCTAATTGCTGATTTTGAAAGGTAATGAGGATGATGCCATAAACCTGAGGTTATTTGGTTTATAAAGGATAATTTGAATTTGGAAATTAAATTCTTGGCCACTTAGAGGACTAAGCATGCTCTTGAGGTTTTGATCAGCTCTAGGAGAACAATTAATGTATGCTAAAAGTGGTTAGAGAACCAAAAGGTGACATGAATTTGAATATAGGAGCTGATTTATGCTTTCTGCATCTACGGATCCCGTGGATCCTGAGGGATCCGCCTTGGTTAAAGACCAGGGATCCGGCTATCAAACAGGGTTTAGGTGAAATCATTATGCTTTTGTAAGGTTTATTATTAATGGATTTCGAGGTTTTGACTTAATTTTGAAGTCTTTAGTCATTTGGATATCTCAAATCCTTCACGATAACAAGTAATGGTGCTTAATGATGGTTTTGGCCAAGAAAATTGACCTTGGGTAGTCTAACTATATGTTTGACAAGGATTCTATTTAATTTGATGTGGATAAATGGTGATAACAAGTCCTAGAAGTCAGATGATGTCCTAAGAGGAATTTACTAAAATTTTTAAAAATAAAAAGAAATGAAAAACTAATTTTTGAGCCTAATTTTGAGTCAAAAGTGATTGAGATCAATTTGCTAAAATTGAAGGATAGACCTAACTAAGTGTTATCAGCGTGATAGATAATGTGTGAGTGTTGGAGCAGAATTATGGTGAGTTTTGACTAGTTGATAAATCAAAAATATTTTGAAACTATATCCTAGATAAGCCATGGATGAGAGTGAGATTTTCAACTATTTGAGAAGGACTTAGTTGGCTCTAGTATCTTATGTTTGACTTGTTTGAGGTGATCTAATAAACTATTTTGATGTAGCCAGTCGTATTGCACATCGGATGCCACGGATCCCGCGAGTTCCCTTATGGGAGGGATCCGCTAGTTCAAAAAACTGGGATCCATAGCTGCAGATCAGAGCTTTCGAAATGTGCAACTTTGCATTTTATAGTAAATGCTTTTCCTAGTTGTTTCTATGGGAACTAAATGCAATAACACAACTAATATAATGTATATCAAGGTAGGAAGAGCTAAATTTCTAGAATGAGTGGCGCGACCCTATCAGGGGTAAAAATCTCATTTCCAAATACCTAAGTTAGGATTGTTTAGTGCCAAGATATAAATACCTACATACTCTGAGCATAGTTTAAAGTGTTTACAAACCATTGTTTGAAATTGTTCATCATACATTTGAGTCCTAAGACCTTACCTTTCTTCTCCTCCTTCACTTATTCACCCGTCCTCCACTCTTTATCAAACTATCTTCACTTCTTATTCCTCAAGAAATTGGCGAAGCATTTGAAGATTCCCTTGGTTTGTTGCCATTCAGGTGATTCATTAGGGATGTTTGGCAATTGGTTAATGTAGTCCAAGGGGTCAAGATCGATATTTTTGAGTGGGTTGCTACTACTCCCTTCACCTTCTCCTTGCCTCTCTTTCGTCAGAATCCAGGTGGGTGTGGCCTCTTGCCTTCCACCATAATTGTTGTTCTACCCTCTCGGTTACTAACCTACCATAACTATGATCAAGGATTGTGGAGAAGGGTCTAATGCAAAGATGAATTAGGCAAGACGGGTTAGAAGCATTGCATACGGAAGCACCATCTTGTCCATGCTTCTTACACTTGCCATTCTCTTGACCATGTAGTAGGCAAGGTTAAACTGAGTATTGGTCACTAGGCAATAGATCATGAAGCTTAGACATGCGTTGGGTGGTCCTTATTTCCTACTAGGCACACTACATTTTCTCTTATCACATCTTCCCATTTCTTATACAATCCATACATTTCCGAAAGCTCCATTTGAAAAGGATCCCTATAGATCACTTTTGACTTCCTTGTGACTCTTGACGGTGATGCTCTTGGCATGAACACGGTGTCCCTCACCGTGGTTGCTTCGGGGATCAAAGTGTTGTAAATCATGATGATCATCAACCATTGTAGTTGTTCCAAAGACCATTCATTTGAGTACATACAAACGCCTTGATATGGAACCCTTATAATTCTTCCAAACTCTATGAGCGAAAGATTGAACTCTTGCTCATTGATGGTGAATTCAATTGAGATGGACCCATCATCATTTCTAATTATACCCATTGTCTTGTAAAACTCAAGCACAAAGACAGGGCAAATTTGCTCGTTTATATCCAATAAACAATCAAACCCAATAGTTGCAAAACTTCTTATGGGTATTTGCAAGAAATGATGGATCAACAACTCTACCTTCATGAAAGAGTCTCCTTTCAAACAACTTAAAGGCTTTCCTATCATCCGGACTTAAACCATCTTTCCTATGGTACATGGGTATATAGTGAGCGGTGTCTTGCTAATCATGTTGCTTGTTCCTTGGCATGATTGTTCCTAAACAATACAACCACAATGTGGTGTTAATTGTGAATAGTAATCTAGAGGGTTTGATCACAATTTTCCTCTCATCATCTTTGTTGAGTTCAAGAAATGTGTTTAATTTGTATTAACAATGTTAATTTTTTGATTTAGGTTATCTTAGAAAACAATGTGTTGACAAATTATGATAGACCCATTTGAACCCAACTCTTAAAGATGAAGAAATTGTAATTCTAAGAATCAAGGAATTAAATTAACAATGTAGTGAAGATTATACTTACACAAGTGATTGTTAAGCTTGAGAAGAATGATCAATTTGCTGCTATGAACAGTACCTGAGTTCTTGTTAGTGAGTCTTTGAGGTAGTATGATGTGGAACATCCAGTGATCATTTTAGCTTATATTGTCTTACATTTGCACGGATCTCGCGGATCCCTCTCATTTGGGATCGGCTAGTATAAACGAAGGATCGGCATGACGAAAGTCAAATCAAACATTCCTTGATAACTTTGGTTTGGGAGTTCTAAACGCTAGTGTTTTGATGTTCAGGCTCTAAAACTTGTGGTTTGAGGTTTTGAAGATTAAGTACTATTCCTATTAGACGATGTTCTCTTTTTAAGAATTAGTCATAATTCTTGGGAAGCTTTTCAAACATTATAATAAAATCCCATTTTATCATAGTATAAGAAGTTTCACATGGATATTTATTGACATAGATGAAGTGTCAATAAGTCCTTTGTGATGAATAATGATTGAGGTTATCGAATAACCAAGATATCATTATTACAAGTTGGTAATGTGTCGAAATAAATTAGAAAGAATACTATTTAGATGATGACTATAATATGAATAACTACTAGAACAATTTCTAATAAATCATGCAACTAAGTTTTTTATAATAATAATAAAGGTAAGTAATTAAAGATCATACATTTGCTAAATATTCTTTTTAAGAAAAGAACTATTTAGATGTTTTGTGATCTTCTTGGAATCTCAGTTTATGTTGTAAGAATACAAAATATTCTTTTTTGAAAAGATATTTAGATAAATTCGTTATGATCTTCTTGGTAACTCCAAATCCAAGTATGGATAATGCTTAAAAAATGTTAGAACATTCTATCATTGTCCAACAATAAACAATATAATGATTTTTGAAATATAACAAAAATAATCCTTCTTTGTAGTTTTCAAACATACATGGATCGTATCAAGTCTTTAAAGTACCACCTACTCTAAAACTTGGTACTGAAGCTCGATGCCAATTGTGGAAAATTAGAAGGGGGGGTTGAATAGTTTTACCAATTAAAAACTTCCTTTTAAATATTTAGATCGACTTATGTCAATCTATTTGGTTGTTTATGTTTGACGTTGATAGATAGATATATAAACGTATAATGAAAGATAAAGAGAAAGAAGCACATCACCACGACACAAGTTATTTATAGTGGTTCAGCTACAAGGACACCTTCCTTGCCCTACTCCACTCCGAGTCACCTACTCGAGAGTTCGTAATCACTACACAACACAAACTCCTTATGGCGGAGAAGCCTTCACACGTCGCTTAACCTTTTTCCGCACAAAGCTAAATACCGAGTTCCTTCATACCAAGGCGAACACCTAACCTACGTCGCCTACCCTTTATACGGTGCTAGGCTAACCAACGAGTTCTTTCACACCAAGGAGAACTAATCCTATCACAACGTCGCCTACCCTTTATTAGGTACTAGGCTAAGCACCTAGTTCCATTACTATGGAGGAACTACTACCCTCACAACACAACACCTAATATCAAGGAGAACAACTCCTTGTTACACCATCATCAAGGATATCACCATCCTTGGAAATAAATAAATACTTATATGTAAAACGATGCACCTCATCGATTATACGACCTAGGCATTCTTCCCAAAATCGACTTGATTTGATTCTTCGGCATCCTTCACTAATGCCTTTGACACAACGCTTGGCACCCTTCACTAATGCCTTCGTCTTGACACCTTTAGCATTCTTCCCTAATGCTTTGACACGGATGATGAGCATCTTTCACTAATGCTTTCATCTTGACACTTTCGGCATTCTTCACTAATGCCTTCAACCCAACATCTATAGAGAAAGGAAGAACTATCAACAAGAGAACCTTAGTTGTCTTGATGATGACGAAGCAAGACAACTCATGGACTTGAGCTTGCTCGTCTTCAAGAAGTGGTGATCTTGCCTTTAAGAGGAACCTAGAAGATCACACAAAAACAAAAGACAAACCACATAGATCACTTAGATATGAGGTTAGAGGGTTAGTATACTTGGGGAAGTATGTGTGTAAAGTAATAATTAGAAAGGAAGAAATGGCTCTCTATTTATAGAAAATTCTCTCGTTTTCGGATCCCACGGATCCCTTCCACTTGGGATCCGGCTAGGACAAAGCTAGGGATCCGTGGAACGCTCCTCTTTGCCCATGGGTAATTTTGGTTATGGGTCATGGGTCATGGGTTATGGGTTGATCCATGGTTTTCTTTCTAGATACAATGAACTTGGTTAAGTGGTATATATAAAACCATGGGTTATGGGTCAATACCATTTGCTAGTTTCTACCCATTTAGTATATACTTGTTTTTACCTATTTTAGTATACTTAGTTTAAGTATATGCTAACCCAATATGTAAACACTAGTTGTTGTACATATGTATCTAAATCATAAAATCACTTATACTTGTTTTAGTATTTTATGTGAAAACGTAAGTGTGTTAGGAAACTATTGACTCAAACTATTTTCGTATTCTTTTTGTTTCATTAAAATGATTTTACGTTTGTTATCAACAAAACATTAGAAGATCGTAAAATATAAATAAACGTTTTTACAGCTTATTTGTATTAACAATGAAGATTCTTAGCTTGACGGAGAAAAATGACATACTTCTCCCATTCCGGACCAAGACTACTTAGGAACTTAGTTTTGACAGCAATTCGTGGCATGATGATATTGTGTTTGTCAAATCATTGATATGATGATGTCGGCCGATGATATGACTCTAATGTCTCTCCTGGTTCAATCATGAATTTCATAGCCAAGTAGATTTTGGATTCCATGTCTTACTGATTGAGTGATGTGCCTTCCATTAGAAGATGAATATGTTCCCACATTGCTTTAGCTTGTCTTGAGCATCAACTCTTCGAATGATTGGATTGGGTAATCCCAAAAGGATGTATTGCATTGCTAGTTCATCGGCTCAAAATGTAAGTTCATCACCTGTGAGGTTTGAGATAGTTGTAATGTTGGTATGACATCTCTTGTGGATTGGCATTAGGATCGGCGGGTGTGACAACAATAGGCATCTGAAATGGACCTTCCATAATGACCTTTTTTAAGAACTTTCCATGTGGCTTCTTTAGATCACAAAACCTAAAGAACTTTATCACCCATTGATCATAATTTACGGGAGTGAGCATTGGAGGTCTATCAAGTGAGCCAACTTCATGAATGGATTGTTGGCTACTTAAGGCTTCACACATCTTGCCAAACCATGCCGGTTCCTTCATAGTACTTCTGGATGGATGTTGATTGTAGAAGTTTGTGTAAGGTTGTACTTGAAGACTAGGTGGTGGTTGAACCATTTGTGGTGGAATTGCGAGGTTGAGAGTATGTTGTTGATAAATTTGTTGTTGTTGATTAAATTGTTGATATTGTGGACTTAGTTGTTGTTGTTGTTGATTATAAGTGTAAGGAAAATAGCTAGAGTATGGTGGTTGTGACATGTTGAAAACTTGTATTGTTAAATGGATCTTTGTAGTCGAATGAAACGTTGTTGATGAAGTATCCTTAGGCGTAGAAAAACCAAGTTTAGGCAAAGTAACACTTAGGTGTAAAAACACCAAACTTACGCGTAAAAGCAATAGTTACGCAGAGGATTAGCTCGCGTAAGAATTGAGAAACACTAAGATTAGGCGTAAACAAAAGTTAGGCGTGAAAACTTATGCGTAAGATTAGCTTAATGCAAGAAGAAACTGGTAAGAGTAAAGCTTAGGTGTAAAGAGTTATACGCGTAATATTGAGCTACGCGTATAAATTAGGGTTTTGCCGAAAGATCTTTACACTATCCGGATTGCAGGATATCCAAGTCGAAGTGTTTTCAGGGCTTATCCAAGCAAAAAACCTGAGTAAACCCATAACCGAGATCGATCCAAGAATGACTTACGCGTAACTCAGGGTTTTGTTACGTAAAACTTCACCAAAACTGAGATTTTGCCTAAAGTGATTCTAAACCAGCTTTTTGTGATTAATCAGCTTCAATATCACCAAAATAACACAAAAGTGTGAAACTTGATGATCCAACCTTCTAAACCGTTATGCGTAGAATGAAACCCACTATGAAACAAGCTTAAAATCTTTGAAATACACGTAAAGTTAAAACTTTTTGCCAAAAACATATTTTTAACACTTAAACACGTTGAAGGTACAAGAATCTTGGATTGAAAAGTGTAAAAAATAAGTTTTTAAGCGTGACAAAGTTTAGAACGTATGTTACGCGTAAGATCAAAAACCAACTTCAAAAACAAAACCTTTTCACCCAAATATTTGGCGAATGATACCACTGTTAGGTTCCCATATTAGTAACACAAGCATCAATAGAAGAAATAGAAGAAGATGATGGATGAACAATAACACACACACACGTATGATACTAGTGAAGAGTTATGCGTAGGTGAAATGTATGAATTGAACAACCAACCCTCAAGTGAGGGTTATACAAGAGTATTTATAGCGCAAGGAGTTAGGGCAACACTTCTAGACTCCTTCCTTTCTTATGGACTTGGGCCAAGGCTTATGGGCCTTCTACATAAGCCTTAGCTTAATAACAAACATAAAGGCCATATTAAGCTAACTATTATATATGAATCACTAACACTTGAAATATGGTTTAGGAGTGATTCCAACATTGGGAGAATTGCCCAAATAGTTTGAGAGGTCAATATGCTAGGGGTGATCATGGGCCACATCCATTCATTTTATTGGAAGCGGTCGCCTCCCAAGATTTATGGATTTGGCATGCGTTCTTTGGTGTCTCGGATGAATAACTTCAGGGTTAACGGATCGATCAACTCATCCAAACGTAAAATCTCATTTGGTCGAACACATTTGGAGAAACCTGAAATGAGGCAATCAAAGAGATTGAAGGAGAAGACGAAAGTGACGAAGACGTAACTGACGATGAAGAGTTTTTGTGATGTTGATTTTTAATAAGTATTTTAATGTCTACGTTTTATTAGTTTAAGTTTTTAATTATTGTTGTAATGTTAAGTATTTTTATTAATGAAGTTTAATTTTGTTTTAAAAAATATTTGAATTAAAAAAATAAATAAATAATCACATGTCACTCTTTGTGGCAACTAGGTTGTCGTCGATTAAATTACAGGAGGCGATGTAGCTTACAGAGACGAACTAGTTCGCCGCTGTGTTCAGCCTGAAAGAAAATGAAGTAAGAGAAGAAAATAATATTTTATTAAGAATTTTAGTTTTTAGTTGATAAATGATTTATTAAAAAAGTATGTTTTTATTTTTAATAATTAATTTATATATATATTGTGAGTGAGATAAATATTGGGATTCATTATTTACAAAAGATAACATATATGGAATGAATCAATATATCATTATCGGGCCCACTTTGATTTTCAAAAACTTGAACCAAACCCGTTTGGTACATATCTACTTGGTTTGATTCATAGTTGTAAAAAAAAATTGTTTGGTTGATTTTCATACCACTGACACATCCTAATAGTTGGCGTTTGACCCATTTTTTCATTCCACCACATTTTGGTGGCTTTTTGATGGGTTTCACAAAACGGACAAATAAAAAAATTATTTGATGGTTTTTTAGCCATATATTATTTAATTTTTTTTACTTTTTTATTTTAAAAAAATATATAAAATAAACTTATCAATCATTTATTTTCTCTATCTTCATTTAATTTCAAATCCAAATTTAAATTCAAATTTAAATCCAAATATAAAAATTAAACTCACAAACCAAACGGACCTTTAATTTTTGGAATGAAACCATTTTGATCCAAAAGCTATCAATCAAACAGCCCTTAATCATCGGTTTCTATTTCACGTATTCAAAATGGGTGTTGATACTCACACCACCACTTTTTATACTTTCACCACAATATATGCAATACAGTGTTGTATGGTGTGCTATCTTGTTTAATGAAATGATGTAAGTATAAAATAAAATGGTGTGAGTATCAACACCCTTTCAAAATTTTCTAGGAAGCTTACTTGCATTAAAACATGTATATATACAAATTTAGAGCATACAATGCATCAAGTTTTTAAGACTTGATGCATTTAATCATTAATGCTTGAAACATTTAGTGACCAAAGCTTGGAGCAAAGACTTGAGCTTTACCAAGTCTTTGTGTAAAACTTTAAAAAAGTTCTTGATCTTGCTTCTTTAAAAAGACTTCTTAGAATAGTAAAGCTTTATACCACTTTATACATTGTGGATGCTCTTACAATCTTAGTAAACGAGAAAACATAAATGAATTAAAAGTACACATATTAAATGCAATATTTGGTTATTTATTCCATAATTTGGCAAACTCAAAATCAGCATACTAAAATAAAAAAATAAATAGTTTACTTAAGTATATTAAGTACGTCCTTTTCTAATAATGTTAAAATAATAATAAGATTAATTTATAAGGTACAGTGAGATAATTTGGCTTGTTGTTAATTAAATATAAAGATGGAGTAGTTATGTGTAATGTGAGTGCTTTTTTATTGTAAAGATAAATGTCTTTTACCAACTAACGGGATCAGACCATTTGATTATTATTGTTTATTAAATAATCAAAGAGACCCAATGAATTGATAGCTTAAAAAGTTAAAAGTATTCTTGTGCGAATAAAACAGTTGTCAATAACTCAAGACGGGTGTTAAATGGTACTCATATTCAATTAATAATTTTCATCTTATGATTAAAAAATATATATACCTGCACCATTGGAGAGGGGGTACTGCAGCTCATTCTATAGAAAGATAATATACATTTGTTTAAACTATTTAAAAAAAAAAATGAGTAATGTTGTTAAAATAAAATACTTTTATTTATGACACAATGCAATTTTTAAATATTTAAATACTTAATTACTATTTAAACCGCTAACAATTCACCTCTCACTTACTCTGCTTTTACATTTATATATACCACGATCGTCGGTATTAAAATTAGGTAATCGTCCTCAATTTAAAATGCAATTTCTTGATTGATTTTGAAATTACCAAGTCTCATGTTAAAATTTGCATTAATAGAACATGTGACTTGATGAGCCCGCTAAAAAAATAATACCTTAAATTGGATAATATCATTAGAAAGCGTGTCTTGGAGAAAATGCCAATGTTTAATCCCATTTCTTGATAATTAGATGAATGAATACAAATGATCATTGCACGGGTGGGATCTTTGAGGAAAAGTTTGATTGCCATCAAAATATGTATGAAATGGATGTTTCCATCAGTTTACACCTTTTGAAAAAATATGAACGCATATGTTAAGTTGGGTTTATATAATTTTAACCGAATCTACAAATAGCGAGATCCGACTATGTTTGAATCCGAAACATGTTTGAAACTTGGTAAGACTCGTGTAACATTGAAAATCCTCAATAATTTATGGGTAAGGTTATATGTACTTTTTTTTTTTTTTTTTACAAATCACACCCCATTGTTGTTTTCGCATAATTATATATTATAATTTACTATTGTTAGTTGCTATTCTTACATAAACTTTGTATGTTTTTTAGTTTTATTGCGTATTTAAACCTACATTTTAGGTTTAACAATATCTACCCACTATATTTGAGATACTAGGTATATGGCAAGTACCTCATGTCCTTAAGGTATAAGTTGACACGCTAAAATGGCACAAATTTTTTTGAAGCTAGCATGATTATCATTCGATAAACTTATAAATGTTTATGTTGTACTTTTATATTCTACAAAGTATGGGACCTTTAAATGATAATTTATTTTTAAAGCGTCTCATTTAAAATTAGTTTTATGTAATTTGTATTGTGAACTATATCTTCAGATTTGCTATCCAAAGTGAGGGTATTACTGAGTGAGTATATAGTAAAAGTTGGGTGTAAGTAGCGTATTACCAAAAAATTATCCAATACCGGTATAAATGCTTTAACATTTAACATCACCTTCAAAAATTACCCACTTATCATTAACACCACCTTTTGAAACCCGCTTTAAAAATACAAATTATAAATTAATCCGTCAACTAATATTTCATTAATTAAATAAACTTTTAACTAGTTAATGCAAGACATTTATTTATACCAGTGAGAGGCATGGCGATTTGGCGAGAAATATTGAGATTTGAGGTAATGCACATATATGGATTACCATATATCTTCTATGCAAGGGACATGTAGTTAGTTATTCTGTTGCTAATAAATACAATGTTAAATAAAGATGGGGTGTCCACATACAAAATGGATGTCTTTAAAAAACAAATCTAATGTCACCATTTGTTCGAACAAGATATAAGCTATTTGTCTTTTATAAAGTTAATTCTAATCATGTCTTCTTGAATAAAACACATGCAAGATTGAGACGTATGTCAACGTTCATTGCACCAAAATGAAAATTATGTATGTGAAGTTGTTTATAGTGGGATCATGTGATACATGGAGAGATAAATGGTTACAATGTAAGGCTAGAGGGCAAGGTAAGGGCACCCTCACCCAAAAGTAATAGCCAAACGATCACTATACCATATTCCTTTCATTTCGCTAACAAACTTCTTAGACAATGTAACCTTACCTGGCACTGATAAAATACCAACTTTATTAAAATATCACACTTAAATATCATGACGGCAAACTAAATAAATAATTAAGTGGGCGGTCTTTTCACCTTTTAGCGGGTGAGTCGTTCACCTTAATGTGTCTTGAGTTGTGTGAGTAAGGTGAGAATGGTTTGGGTAGGCATGGAGACTCACGGGTGAGTGAGGGCTCACCTTACCACTCATCTTACCCTTGCCATCGAGTCTAACGACATTTGACATGTGATTTTACATGTATGTTACTTTTAAAATATTCATTTGAGACATTTTTAAAAAAGGTAATTACCAAAATGAACTACTACCCAACTATATATACCAAAATGAACCAAGTTTTACTACTTTACTAAACTGAACCTTTGAGATGCGTGCAACAATAAAGCATTTAACATAAAGTTTTATTTTTCATGTGTAACTCACGTCCTTCCATCACCACCACTTATCTCTCTTTCATCTTCATCACTTTTTCTATAATACCATCCACAACTCTCTATCTTTTCATCCTCGTCTTTTTATAATTTTATGTCAAAAGAACATTTCCACTGATATACACCCATTTATGAGGAGGTACACGTAACCTACAAAAGTCATTGAATAGAAATATACATTTCAAAACATTATATACTCGTTAATTGTTTCCAACGAACCACATATTGATCACATCAGTAGTAATCACAATCACAAACACACACTAAAAACACCTCCAAAACACACCAACCTCCATTTCAATGGCATAAAAACCTACATTAGATCACACCACGCTACCTCACTTCCCACACCACCACATGAAACCATCTCGGAGCTTGAACTCGAGAATCCGGCGTCGGAATGCCACATCACCACCTGCATACCATAAATCACACCAAGGGACCTGCGCTAGCCTAGCCTAGCCCACGCGGAAACCATCGCCTTGCCCGCCCGGGCCCTAGCAAGCACTGGCAGGTCCACGCTGGCTACCCTGCTCACCCGAGGCTATGCCTTTATAACTAGTTATTCTTAGTTTCAACAAACCTACGCCCGCGCCGAGAATTCTTTATACTGCGTGGGCGGTTTAAAAGCGATTATGGTAGGAATCTAACGTCTAATATTGAAATGTTCATTTTAAGCATTATAAGTGAGTTTATATTAAGTAAAATGCTTGTGAAAGAGTTCGTTTAAGAAATTTCCTCTTTTTAAAAACATGCACGAGTCGTAGATGTAGTTACAATCTACAAGTTCTACTTACCCAGTACTCCTTGTTAATTTAATTGTAAACTTTTGATTAGTATCACATGTATACGCCCTTAAAGAAACATTAAAGATTCGTTAACAAATTACTCTATTAATTTCCCTTAAGTCTAGTGTTTTAAGTCTTAAGAAAAGAATATATGGATTAAAAAATTAAATGAATCAAAACAATGATGATAACTTGAATAGCCTAATTGTTCAAAAACAAAGCAGCATTAGTTGAAAACGAATCAAACATAAAATCTTTCAACTTCAGATCAGAAACACGGGGAATGCTAAACTCACAAAAACAAATCCACAAAATTATTTACAAAAGGAGTGTCACTCCTTGATTGGTTTATGATTTTATAGTTTTTCTCTTTTCTTTCTAATTAAGTCAATCAGAGAGTGACACATCCTTTTGTGAATGGTTTTGTGAATTTATTTTTGTGGTTCTAGCATTCCCCCAAAAACATATACATATATACTATTGGTTCGAAGTTGGTTTTAAAGTAGTTTAGCCTTAATGCAGACATGAACTTCTGGAATAATGATTCAAGTTAGGGCATTGCTATTTAAAAACATAAATAGATAGATCGATAAATGACTCAAACATATACAATAATCAGCAGTTAACTTGAGATAAGTAAAGGATCACATTCAAATTGAAATAAATTGAACTCGAATCAAATTGCAAAGCTGTGGAAATTTCAACTTGCACTCAGACTACACATTACAAAACTATGGGATTTACTGCGGGACCCGATCTTTCTTATATATGTGAAAAATATGACCGTTATGTTTATATACTAACTTGAGAGAATCCCACTCCATAAACTTTTGGACCCCAAGCCCTAACTATAACATTGGTTTACATTCGTAGATCAACACATTGCGACACTAGTTATTGTTAGTTATGTGAAACCAGTGTGATCCGACAACCGTCTCTTGACCTTCCCCTTTTTTTTTGTGTGAATTTTCTGAAATGCATGTTCGTGTAATATATTACATCACACGGTGAAAATAGTTAGTGACAGCAAATCAAATACATAAGATAAAGAACGTAATCGAAAACTTATACTCCCTCCGTCCCAAATTATATGTCTACTTTCATATTTTACAAAGTTTAAAAAAAGTGGACTCCTTACAATGTTAGACCAATAAAAATTCATTCTCATCCACTTTGAAACATTTTGATTGGTTGTAAATGAAAATGGATATTAAATTTGGGACAATTAAAAAACACTAATGTCGACTTATATTTTGAGAAGAAGAGAGTAAGTAGAAAAAATAATTTAATGTTAAAAAGTCTTGATCAGTTTCTAACTTGATTGTACTCTTAATATGTTTAACTAAGACCATTCATAATGGATGATCGGTCTTGTGCTGGGTTGCCCCTAAATGCGTCATTTCCTTTTACGCGTGTCCAGTTGAACACGTCACTCATGGGAAAAGTAGTGAAGAACTTGATCGCCTGGTCGACTTAGGTCCTTTTGGTTTTGTTTGTGTGAGTGTGAAAAAATAAGTTGTTTTGATGTCACCAACAAAATAATTTCATATAGGTTTAGCCATACAATCAATGCTCGACTTTTTAAAACGAGTACTAGGATGAAGATCACTCTTGTGGCTCATTCACTCTTGTGTCATTTTTAGAGAGTGCTACACGTAAAGCCAGCTGTCACTCTTGTACAAGTAAAATCCATTGGACCCAATGGGCTACACTAAACGTGGCTATTCAATGGTAACCCATCTTACGTATCCAGATGGCACACTAATCGATCCAACACGTGTCATCATCTGCTTTATCCTAAAACAGGACCAGGTGCACATACAACTATACAAGCAACAAGATTAATCCCCGTAAGTACTATCGAGTCGCGACAAAAACTCAAATACATTCCCCATTTTACCCTAAGACTGTAGCAAGTATGACACGTGTCCTGATAAATGCACAGTAATAATTTAACCAGTTACGTTTCGCCACGAAATATTTGATTTGGATTAACCAAAACATCCTACCAATACATTACGTGGAGAACTAAATGAAATTTCCATGAAATATACGAGATATACTTTAGTTAGGATATTCGAATTTACCTAATCATTTCCTTCTACAATTTATGGTATACCGCGTTTTTTTATTGAGTAATAAATTTCTTACTTCAAAATTGATAAAAATGTATGACGTGTCTCTTGCATTATTAAAGAGAAAGAAATGGGGATGTCGATTTTCGCCACTTCCAACGTGGCACCTCGCCAGTTTGCATTTCGCCGTGGAAACAACGAAGAAAAGGACAAAAGGTTTTATGAGGTTTGTGTTTGTTTATTTTGTGTTTGTGATGTGTTTGTGAGGGGGTGCATTAAGTGAATAAAGTGAGTAAGTTTCCTTGATTGGAGGGTATTTTTTTGTTATTGTGTTGGAGTGATGTGGAGGTGATGTAACACATGTGAGACCCAAGTGAAAAGAAGTGGGGAAGTCACCATACCCCATGCTGTTAGCTAAACCAAAGACCATAGAGCAAGTTTATTTAAACATTGTCTTTCTTTTGCATCAATTTGGTTAATTATATCCGATGTTGTGGTGATAATAACTGATTTTCAACTATTTAAAATGGACATGATTTTATATTCCATCATAAGTGTGTTAGTGACTTTTCTTAAACAATATTTTTATCGAGAGTGAAAAAATACTCCCTCCTTCTTAATATAACTGTTCATATTTTCATTTTGAGATATCTCAAAAAGATTGTTCATTTTTTATTTTTAGTAAAAAAGTAGAGAATATATTAGGGTAATATTCTCTGAGTGGTGGTTGAGATTTATAATGGCTTCATTTTTATTAAGTTTGATCTTTTTTCTCATGAATAATTTTAAGACGGAAGGAGCATTATTTTTGTCATATATTTCTATCATTTCTTAAAGGTCTTAAACTCAAACTATTTAATAACCTTTATAAACACGAAAAAGAAATCACGGTTTATTTTACGAAAAAGAGAGAACAAAACAAATCTTATCCAATGAAGCCATTATAAAAGCAAACTCAACACAACCAATTGGTTTATCAAACACATCACAACATTTTCAACAATATCATTTACAAAACAAAACAAAACCTTATTCATTATCACAAACAACCATAACATACAAAAACAATGGCAGCATCAAAAACATACTACCGTTTCATCGAACCAACCGGTCCAGCAATATCAGACTCGTTATTCGAACTAAACGAGTCTGATATCTGGACCGTAAACATTTCACCACAGAAACAAAAAAATGTCCCTGCGTCACGTTTCACAAACAGATCAAAGACAGTGAAACGTGACGCAGGGGCAGCGAGGACAGTAGCGTCCTCGCTGCCAGTCAGTGTTCCTGACTGGTCTAAAATATTGAAACAAGATTATACAGAGAATAGAAGAAGGAATAGCGATGAGGATGATTTTGATTTTGATTGTGAAGATGAAGAAGATCGTATTCCACCACATGAGTTTTTAGCGAGGACGAGAAATGCGTCATTTTCGGTACATGAAGGAATTGGTAGGACTTTAAAAGGAAGAGATTTGAGTCGAGTTCGTAACGCTATTTGGGCCAAAACCGGCTTTGAAGATTAACGTGAACATTTATTTTGAGATGGATAATTTTTTTTATTTTTAACTAATTATTTTTATTAATTAATGTTATTTTGTTTAGTTTGATGAAATCCAATTTTAAGGATGGTGAATTGGTAGTTAACTAACGCTCAGTTCTCGAGTTTTTAGAGAAGGGAAATGGAAAAGAATAGGAAAAGGAAAGTAAGTGTATAAGTTGGTCAAATTACATATATGTTGGCTATTATTAATGTATGTTGTTTTAAAGAGGTATATTAGTCTTTTGGTACATATATATGATTCGTTTCGTTTCTCCTTCCTCCCAAAAGTGGGAGGAAGATTTATTTATCAAATCTTCCTCTCTATTGCCTTTCCGTTTCCCTTTCCTTCTTTAAAAAAGACTGAAACAAAAACCGTTTCCTTTCTTTATAGCTTCCCTACTGGACTCGGAACTGAGGTATGAAATTACGGAAATATTGGTTTTGATGTGAAATGGAATTTTAGTTTTTTATTTTGTTGTTGTTTGAAGTTTTTTGCTTTTGAGATTTGTTTTTGTGAAAACACGGTAGAGTGTTATTGGGAATTATTGCTAATGGTATAAAGTTGAATAGTAGGAAGCATCTTGGCAATTATGGATTAGCTTTTGGTTGTTTGAATTTGAAATTTTGAATGTATTCGGTCATCTTTTTGGAGCATATTCGGATCTCATTAGGGAGGAGGGATTGGTACCCTAATACTTTAATCTTGCAGAGTTCATACATCACCGACATTTAATAAAGTGATACCCAAGATTTCGAATTTTCATTTTTTTTATTTTTAAATAAAACAATATTTTTGTACCTCTCTTCTTCCTCCCTCTGCAAACCCAAATTCTTGTACCTGCAGATTTAGAACTTAGAAAATAAAAAATAAAAAAATCCACCCGTATTTTTCAAAAGTAAATATAATTGTAATGTCTATTTGTACCTCTCACTCACCAAATATTCCACAAAACAAAAGAAAAAAAAATACAAACACAACACACGCGGGTAGCCAAGCGAGCTCGGAGCTCGAATTCCATAGCCGAACCATGTACCCGAGCTAGGCAGGGCGGTGTACCCGCTCGGGTACTTGGTGCTCGATTCCTTACCCGATTACCACTCCGTCCTCCCTTAGAGATTAGCACTAATAAAGTTTAAGTGTAATTCTTCCATCTCTAAGCCCAAGTACAAGATGGTCTAAGCTTTTATTTAAGAAAGGTAAATGTTTTTATTTGGCATTTTAAACTAGATAGATTACTCAATTAGTTAAATTTATCTTTGCAAAGGCTAGAGATCATCTCTATTACATGTCCGTCATGTAACATGGGTGTCGAATCAAATGATCACGTTTTCTTTGGGTGTGATACGGCTAGCAACATTTGCCGTTTTGTTGGAGTGTGAACTGATATTAATATACTACTTTCCTTTTTCTCTTGGTTCGATTGGTTACATTGGATCAATGATTGGAGAGCTTCAAAGGATTCTAAAGACCTGATCTGGGTTTTATAGCGGTATCAAAATAGTGTTATTTTAATTCTCATCCTTTGAGAAAGAGTGACTTTTTCGATTTTATTTGTATTTTTTCTTTCTTTTGATTTAAACGTAGAGGTTGTAAAGTTAATTGTTGAAATTCTTTACTAATAAAATCTTTTGTAATGTCTCTTCTAGCTCTTTGATAGAGAGTGGTTGTTTTTAAAGGTTATATTATTGCTACCTCTTCTAGCGTACATATGTTTTTTACCTTCTACCCTTTTTAGACTAATTGTTCTGATGCAACACAGTTTTATCAGTTTTTGTTTCGTATTTTTTTTAACAGGTTAATACTATTTACTTGTTAAATTTTATATTTTTTATTATACATTTTCCGTTTTAAAGTTTTATGATATAAGTAAAATTATTGAAATAAAAAAGAAAAAGGAGAAAAAAGAAAAGGATCACTTGTAAAAATTGGGAGATTTTAATATCCTATCTTATTTTTAAGAGCTTTTTACGAAAATGAACTATAATTGATACTTGTTTACGAAAGCGAGGTTCTCATACAGTATTCTGAAAATGAACTTTTTCAATGTTATATGTTGGATCTCTTAAAACATAAAATCCCAACAATTCTACACGTGTATTATCGATTTCGGAGTGAGTTGTGAGTATGGTATAGCCGTGGCACGGGCGTGAGCCACAAGGCTGAGATTGCTTTTGGGCGTGGTACAGCGGCTTGGTGAGATTGCTTCTTTGGTGAGTGTTCTTTGCGCGAATGGTGGATGAATGCTTTGAAGATGGTTCTTTGCAAATATTAGATCGATGGTACTGCATATGGCTACGGACCATGATCCCATTTATGTAGGTGATGAAGAAAAGAAAGAAAAAGGAGATGGCTGAAGAAAGAAAAAAAATGATCCTCACAGTTGTGGTCCTCACAGTTGATGTGACATTTTTATGTTCGTTATTGTAAAGTGTTGAAAAAGAGTTTGTATTTGTAAAATGAGTTTTGATATGGATCGTTTAGGTAATTTGCTTTATTTTTAATGATATCACCATTCTAAAAAATGGTTTTATCTTCTAAACGAGATGATTAACTATATCAATAATCAATGAGTTTTTTGTATGTGACATGATAAGGATTGGACAATTTTGTCAATATTACCAAAATTGTGTATATTACATAAGCTTCACGTAACTTGATATTTTTTTGTTTTTATCATAAACGATTATTTAACTTGATATTTTATTGTTTTTTTTTTTTCATGAACGACTATCCAATGGTGACACATTCATTCGTGTCTTAATCAAAATTCATAATGAGTTTTGTCTAGCGAAATCATACTAACGTGTCACCAAATGTATCTTTTCATTAAGTTGAATCTAATCATGTAAATTATGATACGACAATTATAGAACGATAGTTAAAGACGTCTACTCAACTGAATAATTATAGAAGACTCAACTTAACTATTGCCACTTGTTTGTATTGCATTATACTATTACCAATAAGTATTCTTTTAGTTGCAATTATCTAAACTACACTCCAAATATATCTGTATGATTCTTTGTGTTGACACTTTTTCACACTAATGAGAGATATTCTGGGTTTGATAATTCTGTATGGTTTGTGATATTGGTAGTTCGGGCCGGTTTCCAGTCACCCGACACAGCATGTTTATTCTCGGCGGCGATTACGATCTCTTTCCCAAAGTCATAGGGGTTCTCGGGTTAAAAACAGCATGATTTTTCTCCACTTAGTGTAAATTGTTATGAAATTCTGATTTTACAAAATGCATCTATTAAATTTTTAGTTCATATATAGTCTTTTAATACGATGTTACAATTTGTCTTTTTTGCACATGATCACTTGAAATCCTAGATCCGTTCCATTGACAATGTTTGGCAAAAATAAGTTATGCATATATCATCAACTTATGACATTATACTTGACGTAAGCAAAAATAAGTTGTGCATGTATCATCAAACTTATGACATTATTCACAAAATGTGTGAATTGACGAACGGGGAATCCCAGGCTTTGGGTGTTTTTAGCCTAGTCATTGTTAACCCTGAAAGAATAAACAAACTTTCTTTTACAGTGGGGCACCATGGAGTGTGCACGAGCCGAGACTCGAACCCATGACCTTTTATCCACCAAATTTCTTCAGTGAGTCCATGGGTTTTTCTGAAATGAGAACCAACTGGCAAACCATTTGCAAAACTTATGACCTTATAGTCTTATACTTGACGTATTCATGCTATATGAGAGCAGTATTCTGAAGCTTGAGAACACTGTATCTGGCAAATAATTGGGTCTAGATAACTTCAAAATGTTAGCTTTTGTTTTGTATGATAGATGAAGAAATGTCACGTTTTTTTGTTGTTTTTGACATAGATATACGACATGTCAAATTTTGGATAACAAGGACCACAATGTAAGACAAATTCTGACAACATCAGTAACTTTTACCTAATAAACTTGCATAGATTGTACTACAATATAACAAAACAAAACCTAACAAATAAAGTCATTGAATGATTGATCGAAAATAGAGTTCATTTACTAATCGACAAAATTAAAATAGCTACTTTAATTTAATTGGGCTTGTGAAGAGCCCGATATTATGTTGGATCACAGAATATGGACTCGTAATTTATTCAAAAGTCTTAGATAAACTTAATTTGCGAATATTAAAAGTTAAAAGAAATGTACTGTTTATATTACAAAAACCATAAAATTAATTTATGCATGTTCTTCAAGTATCCAACAATTAATGGTGTTCATAAAACCTTTTATTATAAGGCAATTTTAGTCAAACATGTGAATTATAACTAGTTGTCTAGTTGGTTTATATTTATTTGGTACTAAGTCAAAGTAATAAAATGAAATGTACCAAGTATTTACAATTCCCTACTGTGCATTGTTAAATGAAATGAAATTATTATTGTAACAAACTTAGTAACAATATTATTAAATTCATGTTTTGAATGTTAAATGTTCATGAAACTGCACAAAAGAACAAAATTGAGGATGTCAACCATGCTGGCATAATCAATTTTGACCGGTCGTAACTTTTGACCAAACTTATTCCACAGATGTAGATTGGCAGAACACTTTGATCCCGAGTGTCTTTGACACCAGCCATTATCCACCCCACAAAGAATAGCTCAGAACAACTTTTCACGGCCTAGTGGGGCACCAACGGAGTGAACCACGTGCGGCTGAGCCAAACTCTGAACCATGGCTCTTATTCCACAAGGTGTCTTCCATAGGTTTTGCGAGGTGGGTACCTATATGAAAGCAAATACCAAGGATGGGACTTAAACTGCGTCAATTGACTCAAGTACAAGTCTTTCCAACCATTGGATTAATGCTCCATTGGTTTTGACCAACCTTATAAATAGCGTTTGACAGGAAGTGGCCATGTCAAGACTCACATTTTAGGAGTTATGACGAAACCATAGAATTTTTTAAAACGTAATTTAAAGCGACAAAAAATATTAAAATATTTATAAATTTATATATTTATATTATATTTCATATATAAAAAAATAAAGTCAATAAACTATCATTTCATATAATTTTCTTTTAAAAAAAAAAACTTCTTTACGAGTTGAAATAAAAAAGCGTCACGCCGCTTTTCTCCGCCTTCGACGTCTCATCTCATGCAAAGCATAAAGGCGGACGTCTTGGTCAGTGCGTAACTTGAATGTCACACCTCACATTTTAACAATGCCTTAACTATGCCATAACGCGCATTTTAAAACCCTGCTTTTGACATGTTACCAACATATTCAACACGTAATAACATACATAAACTAGAGACCATAATCCATTAAAGTTGATTGGGTAATATCTACAATTGCTTGCAAATTTTGACATATAAATGATAAACATTCTTTTTGGTTTAGAATTTGTATATATGATTCTACAACAAGCAAATATATTAACTGATAATCGAAATTAACATACTAGTCAAACTACATGTGTTTGATACTTTGATATGTATGTTCTATGACACATGTATACCTTTTCTAAGCCTAATCGCTGTTTGTATTTAAGTGATTAATGCTTGTACGTTGTAACTTTTGTGGTTACTTCTAGCTAACGGAACATTTGTATTGGTCCAATATGTGCTATAAGAAGATTGTGCACGTAATATAGTTTTTTTTTAAACAATCATCATTTAATTAGCTGATGAAAAAAGATACGAGTACTAAACTTATAAAGGCGGTTAAGAAGATTAAAGTAAACCTCGCACGAATTAAACTTTTTTTTTGAGCTGATGTTTATTAAGAAACTAGCGAGGAGAAATAGAGAGAGTTACAAAAAGTGAACTAGGGCATGTCAACCAAGAGTTCCAATCAAATTTAATTTTACATCTATTAGAACACCAAGAATATAATGAAACGGACAATATCGCCAAAAAGAAGATCCAACCGTGGATGATTGGCCCCAAACACAACTTGATTACGAAAATTCCAAATAGCCTACCACACATAAGAGTGCCTTCAAAATTTCCTTTAGCTTCAAAGGTAAACGAATATTGTTGAACCAGATAAACCAATCACCATACGAATTAAAGATGTTAACCTCCAAATCCCACCACCGAGCCACTTGGGGATGACGTAAGCATCAAGATTACAGTTATATCGAACGACCTTAAGTGTCGTTTTGTAAATATCGTTTGATTAAGTAAAATAATCAGAGTTTACAAAGCATAGGTCCCAAAAGATTTCCAATGTACCAAAATGAGTTTGTTACAATCAAACGATAGTTATGTGCATAAGATATATGTGAGACGCGTCACCGTGCGACTCTATGATAAGTCCACATGCATGCCATGAGTGATGCCTTAGATACGATATTAGGGTGTCATATTTCCGACCCGACCGGGACCGAACCCGAAGGATATTGAGTCGGGTTACTCGAGTCCAAAATCAATTGGGTCAATCGGTCAACCGATTAACTGAAAGTCACGAACTAGGTTGGTGTCGGGTTCAAAATATTTGAAAATTGGGTTCGGTCGGCCCGATCTAACCCGACAAATTTTTTTTTTTTTAACTTTTCCCAATCTTTATTTAATTGAAAGGCCAAATCGGTGCATGAACATATATTGCTTCATATATTTGGTTTTATATTCATTTTCATTCATATAATTGGCCTCCAGTTGAAAATAAAATGCATTACAAAAGAAAATGTAAATCAACTATAAAATGCATGTATTAGTGCATTGCTCTCTTGTATGAATATAATAACCTTTTGAAAACCAATAGACATTATATTCATAACGTTTGGTTACTAAATTTAAGAAATTAAATTCTAGAATTATATAAATGGACTTTACCCGAACCCGACTTGACCCGACCCGACTTGACCCGACCGATTTATTGACCGAACCGACCAACCCGAATTCAAATAGGGTCGGGTTGAATATATTATTTTAAGCTTGACCGACTTCGACCGACCCGACCGGCCGAACCGACCGACCGATCGAATGACACCCTACGAGATAAAACATGCTAAAAAGTGTCAACACAATGGTTGAGTGAGTTCTTAGAGTTTGTTTAACAAGTAAAGCTTTTAAAGAGCGTTCATGCAAAGAAGGCAAAGTTTATGGTCATTTAGAATTGTCCACAAAGCAAAGGCACGTAAATCCACCGGTTCAAGTTCAGCCCATACAAAACTTACAGCGCGTGTGTTCACAACCCATGCCAAAAGTAGTATGTCTAGTAGTCGCATTACGCGTTATCATAATAGTTCACAATATAGCACCACGATATATAATAATGTATGCCGTGGCAAAGCCCCTAGAATAAATAATATGCGTTCCGTAACATAGTGAGCGAGAGGTTGGCCGACCTCTAATAGCGCTATCCATACTACCTACTAATGGGAGACTAACAATCGAATGTCGAACATTACATCATACAACTATTATATACAATTAAGAACACTCCGAACATGGGAGAATTTGAACTGCTCCGTACAAGGGAGACTTGGTATTACTCCGTTCACATAGGGAGACTTTGCACACTCCACCAATAAGGCGAGAATTGGTATTGCTCCGTTCACATAGGGAGACTTTTAGGTCATAGCACATACGGTTCAATAAGTTCAAACAAGTCATAAGTTTGTATTTAAGTTCAAGAGTTCCATTCAAAAGTTCGTTATTAAGTTCAAGAGTTTAAGTCGAGTTCAAAAGTTCCAAAACAGTCAAAGAGCTCGAAACATATCAAAAGGTTCAAAATAGTCAAAGGGTTCAAAATCAAGTCAAACAAGTTCAGAATAGTCAAAGGGTTCAATATAAAGTCAAACAAGTTCAAAATAGTCAAAAGGTTCAATATAAAGTCAAACAAGTTCAAAATAGTCAAAAGGTTCAATATAAAGTCAAACAAGTTCAAAATAGTCAAAAGGTTCAATATTAAGTTAAAAGAGATTAATTATATGTCAAAATGTTTTAAATCAAGTTAAAGAGATTAATTATATGTCAAAAGGTTTTAAATCAAGTTAAAAGAGATTAATTATATGTCAATATGTTTTAAATCAAGTTAAAGTGTTCAAATCTGTGCCAAAAGGTTCCTATCAAGTTAAAAGAGTTCAAATATATATGTCGAAGGGCTCAAAATCAAGGAAAGTGGTTTAAATAATACTACCTCCGTCCCAAAATTATAGTCCCCTATTGACTTTTTTGGTCTTTCTTTTTCAACTTTGACCTTAAATATTTTTATTTGTGTTATAAAATAGTTGATGAAAAGATATGATGAGAATACATTCAAAAAACTCAATCCATTCATATAATTTTCATCAAGTATTATATAACACAAAACAAAAATATTTAAGGTCAAAGTTGTAAAGAAAAGACCGAAAAAGTCAATAGGGGACTATAAATTTGGGACGGAGGGAGTAGTGTTCATAACATAGTAATCAATTTAGTTCGGGCATAATCTACTTACGAGCATAAATAGTGAAACAAGAGTTATATAAGTTCATATAAGTGTAAAGTAAAAGCAAGTACTTGAGCATGTATCTCCCCCGAAGAGTTTATAAAACAATTAAACGAGTAAAAGTGGGGCTTCTGAACTCACTGATGCAATTATTATGATGACAAGTGGATACTGAAATGAGGTAAAATCTCTAACTGCAACCTATGATGAATGATATGATCTATTATGAGCCATGATTTTATATCGTACATGCAAGTTCACATGAAATCTATACCACTTGTATATTATTGAAAATAGAGTTTATCGTCGAAATACACGTTTATGTCATATTGTCAAGTTATAAAATACTTTACAAGTATTTACGTTGAAACAACATCCTACGATAGTCGTTTAGTGATAAATTAAGAAATTATAGTTTTTCGTCGTAAAATAATACACTTTGACAATGCATGAAAATGACTAATTTTGAGTGATCGTATAATATTCATTATAGCTTCGCTTGACAAACGGTTAAACATTTTGGAAAAATAGAATAGTCGAACTTACTTTAACTTGAAGACATCGTTTTCTCAAAAATATTCTATCGATATGAAAAATGGCTCCAAACATGGTCACTTGCGATAACCATTTTGGTCTAATAAAAATATGTAAGTGTTATACTTGTATAAAATAGTTACGATAACCATATTTATAACGCGTGTATTTTAGTCGTTATAAGTCCGTTTTCTACGTTTTATATATCATTAGCTTCGTGTTAAAGTATACTAATATATTTTTGACAAATTGACTCATTTAGACAATGTTTAAAACTCATTTTTGCCCTTAAAATAACCCTTAACAGCTTACCCTTTTTCAGAAAATTAGTTTTTGTCGCAAAACTTGAAAATAGCGTATCTCCTTCGTTATAAATCCGTTTTAACCCATTCAAGCGACCACGGTTTCGTTTTAAAGTCTATTTTCTGGAAATATAACCCAAAATACTTCATGACCTGCTGAATTTTCCAGATTTTTCAAAAACGATCAGACCTCAATCTTAAGTTGTCGAAAATGATTTTTCTAGCGTAACTCTTGTTTCAATCACTTCAAATCAACACCGAATCTATTCTAAACCTACCATACACCTTCTTAGGGTGTCATGGGTTCCTAAATATCATCAACAATGATATATTTCAAGGGATTAATTATAGGATGATTAAAACTTATAATAAGTAATAAAAACAATTAAAAGTGGTATGAATCACATAATACTTGCATGTTTTTCTACTAGGATAATAAAAATAGCTCAAGTAAGATTATGAAAGATTAGTAAAGATCATGAAAAGCTTACTAGTTGTATGATGAGGTTTAAGTAACTAGGTTTCCTAAATACTCCTAGGTTTTTATTTCAAAACCCTAAAAGAGAAGTATACTAGTGTTTATATATCACTTGATCTTGAAAAACCAAATATTTCTTGCTTGATCTTGCCTTGGCCGAAAATTAGAGAGGAAAAGGAGAGGATTTGATTTAGTTTTCACCTTTTACTAACTGTTTGTATGTGTTTGAAAATGAATATTATTTGCATATTACAAGTATCTAGTCATAGGAATGTGTAGGTGTACTTAGTTAGCAAGATATTTACAAGATTATAGTGAGTCATGGGGAGGGGAAGGTCGGCCAAGGGGGGTATTTGGGGAGGGTTTATGTATTTATGATAAGTAAATGTATTATTTATTAAGTATAATGTGTAGTTTATAAATATAATTAGGCATTTAGTGTAGCGTTAGCTAGGAATAGATTTTAAAGGAACAAAATAAAATATATCGAAGTCATAAAAATTATAAAAATACATTTCTCGCAAGTATTGAGTGAATAAATAATTATCGAGTTGAATTTACGAAAACCGTCGTAATATATATATATATATATATATATATATATATATATATATATATATATATATATATATATATATATATATATATATATATATATATAACAATTTATATACAAAATAAATCCAAAACATCGGGTAAACTAATAATATAATTTTTATAGTCTTAAAATGAGTATAAAAATATATCCGGACAATTGTTGGAAGTGTCAGATCAATTATTCAAAATAAATGATCGTGCGATAGCGTTTATTTAATAAAAAAATGTACGTTACTGAAATATGCAAACCCATGCATGAACTAATATGAAAATGACGTTACTGATGATATGTAGACTAACTCTAGTCTATATGAAATGTTCTCAATGATGTTCCATGAATACGCAACTAAACCCTTACGGTTACGCTAATTTGATACTTGTAAACCTAGTTTACGAAAAATGATGAATAAAAATCATGAATATAATTTTTTCTCCGGGAATGAATAGTGTTGTGTGAATAGTAAAATTTTGAAATAACCTCTTAATATATCAAATCGACTTCAAAAATGATGAATAGTAAAATGATGAATAGTAACCGATGAATTGTAAATTCCCGAGGTGAATAGTAAATTTTTTTAAAGTTTGCAAAATGACCGGAAATTGGGAATTGTGACATTTTTTCACAAAAGAAAATAGATCAGCACCTTTTTGCGAGAGTCTTCTGAATTCACGAAGGATGCTTAGCCACGGGGAGCTGCGAGAAGGTAAATTAATGGAGTTATCCAGAGCGACTTTCGAACCATAAATGGCTTTTATGAAACGAGTCCATAAAGAGGAATCATGGGATTTGAAACGCCATATCCATTTGAAAAGAAGGGTGCGATTAAGAGCATAAAAACTTGAGATTCCAAGCCCTCCATTTTTCTTGGAAGCCAAGATATTCTTCCAGGCAATCAACGTTAACTTGTTATCTGAATTAGTCACACCATTGAAGAAGTTCCTACGTATAGATTCTAGAAGCTTGAGAACACCCATAGGACATTTGAAGATGGACATATGGTATAACGGTAAGGAGCTTAGAACCGATTTAATTAAGGTGAGGCGACCACCAATTGAGAGGGCTTTAAGCTTCCATTTAAAGAGCCTAGAGGAAAGCTTACCAATGATCTCCTCCCAAGAGCTATGTCTCGACATAATATCACCCACTTTAACTCCAAGAAAATTAAAGGGTGCATTGAAAATAGAGCAACCTCTTCATTAGGAATGGCAATGCCCATGAGCTTGCTTTTTTGAAGGTTGATCTTGAGACCCGAAGCTAAGAAAAAGCACTTAAGCACATTAACTATAGTAGCAACATTGATCTTATCCCATTTACCAACAAAAACCACGTCATCAGCATAAAACAAATGAGACAAGGTCAAAGAATAGTCGATAGGAATACCTTTGTAGAGACCAGCATTCACCACATTTTTAAAAGAGAGATGTAAGCTTTCCATAATTAGAATAAAAAGAAAAGGGGATAAAGGATCCCTTTGTTTCAAACCTTTGAAGAAATTAAATTCTGAGGTCGGGCTACCGTTGACAAGAATAGACCCCATTGCGGAATTTAGATAACCTTGGATCCAACCGCGCCATTTAGCTCCGAAACCAAACTTATTGAGCACATCATCCAAGTAATCCCATCTAACCGAATCAAAAGCCTTTTCAAAGTCAACCTTAAAGATCATGGCTTTAGATTTGTTATGCTTGCACCACGAAAGAAGATCGAGAATAAAAGGGCCATCAAGGATTTGGCGATTAGAAACAAAAGCCGATTGAACATCACTTATAAGGCTCGAAATGACAAGACTCAAGCGGTTAGCTGAAATTTTAGCAATAATTTTGTACACACGCCTATATAGGCTAATAGGCCAAAAATCTTTGACCGCCTTTGCTTCTTGCGTCTTAGGGATTAAAGCAATAAACGAAGAATAACACCCTGGCGGAAAATTACATGAGAGAGAAGAATTGTAAAGCGGCAGACCACCACATCGTTGCCAATAAAGTTCCAGTACCTTCGAAAGAATTCAAAGGTGAACCCATCAGGACCAGGAGACTTGTTAGTTCCACAATCCCAAACCGCTTTCTTGATTTCATCATTGGATACTTCTCTTTCAATATCAGAAAGCTGGTCCGGAGACAAGGTATTAGGAAACTGAAAATCGATTAAGGGTCTAGGAGAATTTGGATCAACAGGATCAGCGGATCTATTAGAAAAGTGGCTCAAGAATTCTTTTTTTAACGTGGGAAGGCTCAACAATCCAATCACCATCGACTAAAACCCCACGGATAGCCAATTGGGAGCGTTTCTTATTAATAATGCCGTGGAAGAATTTAGAGTTTTCATCTCCTTCTATAGCCCAACGAATTTTTGCTTTTTGGATCATGTCTAACAAAGCATTCGAGTTGAGGTCATGAAGCTCATGTAACAATTTAGATCTTTCACTAAGAAGCTCTTCGTTATAGCTACCTTGGTCAATCGACTTATCTAATGCGAGAAGAGCGATTCACGAATTGATGACAGCCGCTTTCGAACAAAGATTATCATCTTTAATCCATTGTTTGATTGAGGTTAGTTTTTTCTTTAAACTAATGATACTATTCCGCTCAATAAAAACTGAAGACTTCCACGAATCTTCCACCATTTTATCAAAACCATTATTGTTAAACCAAGAATGAAAAAAACGGAATGGAGTAGGGCCATAGTCGACATTCAACTCACGCAAAAGCATTGGCCGATGATCGGATAAATGTCTATCAAGACATAAAGTCGATAAGGAAGGAAAAAGCGTCAATAATCCTTCCGAAACAAGAAACCTGTCCAATTTACTCATCTTGGATGCGGACCTATGAGACCAAGTATACGAATATCCTTCTAGAGGAAGGTCAACCAAACCCGCCATGGTGATGAAATTATTGAAAGAATTAGCACCAAGAGAGTTAAATACATGTGTCATTATCTCATGAATCGAACGAACCTCATTAAAATCTCCCGGAAGGACGGACTCACCATCCCAAGCATCAATCATATGGCAAAGATAATCCCATAAGATTATTTTTTCTGTAGCACTTAGGGCATAAACGAAATAATAAGAATCTTAGTACGATGGAATCCATGTACCCTTATGGCCAAAACGAATCGAGAGATCGTAGAATTTTCTTTAAGAAATAATCACTTAATCCTACACACATAAGATTCCTCCGAATAACCCACAGAAGGGCTAAAAACATAATCAAAAGAGAAGTTTCCCCAAAGCGCCTTGATAGAAAAAAGATCAATTATTTCCATCTTTGTTTCTTGTAAAGCAACAAAACTAACACGATGTTTCGTATTCAACTCCTGAATCCACCCTTTCTTGGCCTTATGGCCAAGACCTTGTATATTTAAAGACAAGAAATTCATCTAAAAACTTGACGATCTCCTTGAGAACCAATAATAGTTTCTATGTTCTTCATACATCCATCCATGTTGTATCCCATAGCATGTCCTACTTTAATCAATTCATCAATCACATCTAAAAGTGAACCTCCTGATTTAAGAGTCTTAAAACCCTTTATCCCACTGGTACCAGAAGTTTCGTCTTCCTTTGTGGCAATCAAATCTTCTTTAGGCTGTGAATCACAAGTTGTCTTTGTTTTCTTGTCATTTGCCTGACCAACGTCGGGAGTGAAGCACAGGAGGAAATTGAGGGTCTGTATTTTCGACACCACTTTGTCATTATGCTTTTCTAATCCACCTTTATCCTTGTTCTTATCAAAGATTTTATAAATTTCAAAAGGGTCATCGAGTGATATGATGCTCATAACATTGGAAGGTATGATTGTTCTCATGTTCGTTTACATGCATACAACTAGATTCAGAAACATGATCAATCTCGTTTTCATTATCAGATTGGAAATCATTTATTAAGTTTCCATTGTTATTCTCCTTCTCCTCATCCTCTGATTCGTCCCCAGATTGCATATCATCTTTTACTTCAATAAATTTAGGAGACCATGTTTCCTGTTCCTTGACACGAATCCAAAATGATTTGCCCTTCACAATGACTTTAATCATATCATTTATAGTTACATTGGATTTAACTTTCACACACAACCTTTTGTATGACAATGTCGTACTTTCAGAATCTTCGACATCAGTCAATTCACCCCAGGAAGAAACGATTTTGACGAATGTGTTATGATTCATCGCATTAATAGGCAAGCCTTCAATGGAGACCCAAATGATTCGTTCATCGCTAACAAACGAATTACTAGCCTGATGTAACCCATTGAACCACGAACGAACGCCAACATGATTTAAAACCTTCTCTTTGGTTGTTGAATCCATATCTAAAAGGACCCATAAACCTCCCAAGTGTGTAAGTTTAACATTCTCAAAACCTTCATTGGAAAGGATTAAGTAAAGGTTTGGTAGGGCGTTTGAGACTTTGATTTTTCCCATTAGAGAACAAGAGAACTCACGTTCCAAAATACACTCATCATCAAGTACAATGGCTGGAGATGATTCTACAGCTATGTTATGGTTTCCTCTACCGACATTCAAAACGAAGCAAATGATTTGTTAGTCGCACCCATATTCTTAACATAACCCACATAAGTCTTATTGGGTTGTAAATCATTAGTATCAGCCTTGGTATCACCCTTCTCCCCAACATGAGAAGCATTCACAGCCACATTCCTATCAAACTTAGCCACATTAGCATGCAAACGCAACTTCCCAATCCACACATTAGACAACGAATCAATTAGGCCTTTTGAATTGGACACCTTGATATAACGACAAAAAGCAAACATTTGCCCTAATTAATTCTTACGCTTGGCAATATAGACATCCGCAAGAGTTCCCATCTTACCACATATATTCCAAAGCTCACGTACCGTAAGATGAGAAGGAAAATTAGAAACATACACAGACAAGGAAAGCTTCGCCAAGTCATCAACATTGGATTTCAATGTTTGCGAGGGTTTCAATCTTTCAAACACCGAGCGACGATTCTTTCGATTAACCTCTTGCCAAACCGAATCTCCCATCATAAACAACAGAAACACACCGAATTAACCTGATGGCTAATGTTACATGCGTGGGCAACAAATTATTACATAGCGCATAACGGTTGTTTGTTTAAACTTATTCATAATAAACATCTTATGAGCCTGGACATTTTTTGGTTATAAATTGTTGTCGTTAAAAAAAAAAGCTTGGACGTTAGAATTGATCCATGCCTCTAATTCTAAAATAACCAAATACGAGTAGTTACATAAGCATATGTTCTATAAGATAAGCAGGATAAAGGGTATATGAAAATCTGTTTGTAAACCTTGTAAACTCAAGCTTATAAGTGATGTATCAAAATCCCACATCGAAAATGAAATAAACAATGCTTACATATATAAGTTTGATTTGTTACACCATTCACTGTCGGTTGGTTGTAAATTGAAAACTCCATTTGAGATCCTATATCTTAGGCATGTTGGGCTAGCATCTCACCAATTCTAACATATAAATATATAATCTCAAATGGAGTTTGATTTAAAACCAATTGTTTTTTTTTCTTCCCTTTTGGCTATTTGTTTTGAAGGTCATCGGTTTAATTGTTTCTCCACTTGGTTGGTTTGTTTATATATATCTTGTGGTTCCGAAAAAATATGGTTCCAAAGAAATATGATTTTTAAATAGTTGGGTTGATGGAATGTTGGGTCGTAGTAAATGGAACTTTAATTAGGCTTGATGAAATTTTGGGCCAATGATCCTGGCAAATAGTATCAACACTACTGAAAGGTCGGTGATTATGTAGATGGTGTTTCTTCGGTTAGACCCCACAGGTATAATAGTGTTAGTGGATATCTTTATAATCCTTGTACCGAAAATGAGGCGATGTGTTGTGATGAAAAAGGCTGGGTGCATGCAAAAATGGGACCATGAGTAGGGTGTTATTCGGTTGATCCAGGTTCGGTCCATTGGTCGAGGTGAAATCGGGGTGTTATTCGGGTTGATCCGGTTGGTTGTAAATTGAAAACTCCATTTGAGATCCTATATCTTAGGCATGTTGGGCTAGCATCTCACCAATTCTAACATATAAATATATAATCTCAAATGGAGTTTGATTTAAAACCAATTGTTTTTTTTTTTCATTGTTTTTTTTTTCTTCCCTTTTGGCTATTTGTTTTGAAGGTCATCAGGTTTTAATTATTTCTCCACTTGGTTGGCTGTTTATCTTGTGGTTCCGAAAAAATATGGTTCCAAAGAAATATGATTTTTAAATAGTTGGGTTGATGGAATGTTGGGTCGTAGTAAATGGAACTTTAATTAGGCTTGATGAAATTTTGGGCCAATGATCCTGGCAAATAGTATCAACACTGAAAGGTCGGTGATTATGTAGATGGTGTTTCTTCGGTTAGACCCACGTATAATAGTGTTAGTGGATATCTTTATAATCCTTGTACCGAAAATGAGGCGATGTGTTGTGATGAAAAAGGCTGGGTGCATGCAAAAATGGGACCATGACTAGGGGTGTTATTCGGGTTGATCCGGGTTCGGGTCAATTCGGGTCGGGTGAAATCGGTCAGCCTTAAAAAACATCAAAACCGACCTTTTAGAACTCGGGTCGGTCAGGTTGGTCAACTTCGGTTGGTCAATCGGGTCGGGTCAATTCGGGTTGGGGTCAACGAGTATTTTATTGTAAAAATGTTGTTAAGCCGGGTTAGTCGGGTTTGGGTCGAGTCAAGGCTAAAAAATATACCCGAACACGAGCTTGTTTAGAACTTCGGGTCAATTGGGTTGGCAATTGACGAATATATATTTGAACCCGATTGACCCGACGAATTATTTCCGGTTGGGTCGTTCGGCTTCGGATCGTAGAATGACACCTAACCATGACTATACTTGATTGTTGGGTCGCAAACCCGTCAAAGTTAGCATATCAACTTCTATTACCAATTGGTTCTAGAAATGACTCGAAGCGGTATGTTGAGTTGGAGTTGAATCAATATAAACTCATATTGTCATAAACAAATGAACAATCATAACCTCCATTTTTATCTAAATTAATACAAAATTATTTTCCACTTTTTTTTAAAACAACATATCTTACAAACGGTAAATCTTCAAAATATAAAAAAAATACACCATCGTGACGAGAATTAAATTATCTTTACATAGATATGCACTTCATATTTTAAACAAACATTATTTTTCAAAAATTCGTCCGAAAAATCATATATGATTTTTACGAATCATATATGATTTTAAAAAATCATGTATGATTCGATTTTCTGATCATATATGATTTTTACAATCATATATGATTCTCAAAATCATATGATTCGTAAAAAACGAATCATATATGATTTTCACAAATCATATATGATTTTTGTTAACCGAAATTTTGAAAAAAGTTGTTAAAATATATAGTAGTCATTATATCTATAGAAGATAATTTAATTCTCGTCCAGATAATATAATTTTATCATTAACGATTAACGGTTTCATGAGATATTTAATAAAAAAGGGTGAAAGTTTATTATAATAAAAAAATGAATGGCTATTATTAGTTGATTGGATCTGTTGAGTTGCAATGTCGTAGTTGAGATCATGGCGGCCCTATACAAAAACTCATGTGGTAACCAAAAATAACGATAAAAGATATATCACTATCTACTATTGGAAAAAAAAGTCTAGCTTCAAATTTAAAAAATATAATAAACTCAAATATTGTTCCAATTTTTTTTATTAAGAGTAAATTTTGAGGTTCCAAAATATACAAAAAGAATATTAAAGGCTCGTAAAATTTTATATGATGATTCGTGTTTAGCACTATATATGGTACCTCATTGTGGTAGGTAAGATGTTGAGTATTAGTATCATAGATTAAATCTCAATCTTGATCTTGGGATCTACTGACTTTTACGATTTTATAAATAAAACAATCACGGATCCTACAGTAGGATCTAACAAGTTTAATATCTTATAGGATCTCGATCTTAACCATATGATCTTAAGATCCATTCCTATCGGTTTACTTTTCTAACCACAAATTAAAAATTACCAATGTATGGATTATATTTTAAATAATTTAAAAAATAACATGTAATTCTTTTTAAACATTTCATATTCATAATTTAAGACAACATTTACATAAAACATTTATATAATTTCGTGTTTATCTCCCATCCCAAATTAAATTATAAGTCATTTTGACTTTTCAAAGTCATTTTATCACATCTTTGACTCAATTATTTAACTTTAGCGTTATATAATCTTTGTTGTAAAATATATAAATGAATATGAGATTTAAATGCATTTTCATTTGTATACTTTTTATTAAGTATTATATAACACTGAAAAAAATAATTAAGGTCAGTAAGAAAAAAACTTTTGAAAAATAAAAAGAAAAGTCACAAAAGTCTTAAAATCTTTTTGGTAGTCCCTTTGTGGTCAATTTTCAACTTAATCTCTAAAATGGTGCATGCTGTATTTCACTTCCGTATTCCACCCAAAATGTGACACGTGTCATAAGGAAGAATCACTTTTTACTTTTATTCTACCCAAATAACCACCAAATTACTTGGCCAAGCCAACGCTTCTAACTCTTTCTTTGAAACTTGCATTTATCTACGTCAAAAAGTACAAGTAAAAAAAAAAAAGTACAAAACTACTGTAGCGCCCATGTACCAGCTTCTTTCTCCAATGCATTTATCCACCGGTTTATTTTACTATTTTTGATAAAAGGTTAATAATATACAGTAAATTAAAAACTTTTGTTGACTTTTGTAGTCGATCATATTGGCTGTGAGATTAATTTTACTTTGTTTTGTTTAATCAAAATATTTGATTATGTGAGATTAAAATGTTTAATGCTTGAGTTGTTTAAGTATTTAACTATCGCGAACTAGTTCTAGTAGGATATTGGGATTGTTTTTCAAAAAGTTAATAACCAGCAATACTGATTGGCGATGTTGGATCATACCCTAACAGAGGCGGACCTAGGCTTTGGCAGGTGGTGCCCGGGAACCACCTTGGCCGGAAAATTTCTTAAGAAGCGATATAAGATTTTTCTTAGGACCTACCTTAAAAATTACTTAGGAACCACCTTGGGCTTAAGTTGAGAAAAGAAATAGAAATATAACGGTTGGTCCGATGTTACTGCCGGAAAAACGAGGAAGATGAAGTCAACAGGGGTGCAAGTTTTATTCTGCAACAAAAGTAAATTACTTTTATTCTTGGAAATAGCAATTTTGAGTTTAGTCATAGTCGTTTGACTCGTTTCTTTATTTTCTTTGAGTACAAAAATTTACTGTATATGATGAAGAATAAAAAAAAAGTACAAAAAGCAAAAAGTACAACGTACGTTTATGTCACATCCTGGCCGTCGGTTGCGCAAGCAGTCGGTTGAGTAGCCGGCGGTTGCTCAATAAGATAGGTTATTTTGGAAAAGTGAGAAGATAAAAGGTGTATTGGTAGTTGGGACCGTGTCATTTTGGGTGGAGGCTGGGAGTCAGTGATTGCGCGGCCATTTTGAAGATTGAGTGAAATTGTATGAGGAATTCCCAAAATTTTAGCTTTTTCTTTTCTCAAATAAAAATGAACTTATAATTTGACCTGAAAATATACAATAATTTGTACATTTGAATAATATTAAAAAGATCATTAATAAAATGACATTATAGTAGGATCTTAGGATCCGATATGATCTACGATCTCATCTTTAAGAGACAACAATTTTAGATAGGATCGATCTTAAAAACTTTATTAATAATATATTATTTGAATGAGAGAAAAAACAATTTTAAGAAACAAAATCTTTATAAGTCAAAGTATGAAATTTTAAAAGTATTTATGTACCTGTTATTCCATTTTAAGATGGATGAAAACAAATTAAGGGCATGTTTGGCAAAATTAGTTGTATTTGTATGTTGTAGTATGTAAAAAGGCTATGGCTGATGCATGATTCTATTTGTATCTTTTTTCAATAAGTGTTTGGTAAATTAAATTTGTTAAATGTAATTATAAAATGTTAACGCTTATTTTATGTTTTACTTACCAGATATTTAAAAGCTTTAGATAGAACTTTTCATTTTGAAGCTCTTGTTTAAAATAAAAGCTTGAAATTGATATATCCAAACAATTTACTTACTTTGGAGGAGATTATTTTTGTAACAAAAACTTGGAAATCCAAAAAGTTAGCGTCTCAAAAAGCCCTAATGCTCACTTTTAGATTTTTTTTGAGTAAGAAAAATAAAGAAATAGTAAGCAAAATTTTCAAACTCAATTTTGAAAAAATATTTTACTTCAAAATCAATCGATCACAATTGTTTCAATAATTTTCTTTTCTAACCCTTTTGTTTTTCTTCGTTTTCTTTCATTTACTCGCTTAAATGATACTTTAGAAAAGAACCGACAGATAAAACTGACAAAACCGAAAAATCCGAAGCGAACCGGTAACTTCGGTTCGGTTCTCGATAGGTTTGACGGTTTCGGTTTTTGGTTCGCGGTTCGGGTTGAAACCGAAAACCCGACTAAAACGAGCCGGAACGAACCCGAACCAAGACGAATAACCGGTTCGGTTACCGATTTAATTTTCCTTTTGGTTTCATGTTGGGTCGGTCGGGTTTCACGATGCTCACCCCTAACGCATAGTCATATACTTAGGTGAACGGTATGATGACATTTTTATCGCATTTCGTGTAGCAAGCCAAATGACATGCTAATTCCCATTGCCCAACCCATTTTAATATTTTAGATTTGTTGTTTGAGTTTGTGTTTTAATGAGTATAAACGGATCCAATAGCTTGATTTATTAGTGAGGTGTTTTGATGCCTCAGCGAACTTGGCTCACAGCCACCAATCACGTTTGCAAGCCTCGTGTGGTTGGGGGAGTGGTGTCGGGTAGGGGATCCAGTCTGCACAACCGTCGGTAACACCACCCCGTGTTACTTTCCGTGCATTTCGGTACTAAATCGGGTTCCAAGCCCGATCGGTGAAGGTGAGACTTTTCAAAATTTTGGAACGTTGGGGACTAGCCGTTGGCTAGTTGTACATTAAATAAAAAAAAATCCCTTTAAAACCAAATATCACAAACTCATTTTTCACCAAAAAACACCTCTAATCTCTCAAAACACAAAACCATGGATTCAAGAAGATGTAAAAACTTCCACTCAGCGTGGTGCATTTGGTCTCAACCCGTTCAACCATAACCATAACAAACTCCGTTTCCAAACCAATTTTATTCTCAATCAACTCGAGGGGGCGAAGTTCAAGAATACACAACGGGAGATGAAGTTTTTTTTATTTCAACTTATGTAATGTTTGTTTTTTAAGTTGTAGTTTCAATTTTTAAGTTGTAGTTTTTTTAAGTATTATGTAATGTTTTTATTTTTAATGAAATGATATGTTTTTATTTTAATATGGGTTAATATACAAAAAAGTTACTAAACTTTCAAAAAAATTTGTCCTAAGTCACTAATGTTTATCTTCTGTCATCAGGTTCTTATACTTTCACGTATAGGTTATCTTGGACCTTGACCTTTTATTATTTTTGGTGGCGTTACACACACACCAAGTTGTGACACATGTTATCTAGTCACTAAACTTTCTGAAAAATTTGTCTTAGAGTCATAATGTTTTAATTCGCGTAATTAAGGTCTTAAACTTTGCGAAAAATTTGTCCTAAGTCACAATGAAAATTTTTTACTAAGTCATGCATGAGTTGTGGCACATGTTATTGAACCTTTAAAATTATAACGATTTTATACACCTTTTAAAATTTTATTCATTTTCATTCGTTTTTATACGCTTTTGTTTGTTTTCTTACGTTTTTGTCCGTTTTTATACGTTTTGCTAGTTTTGTCCCATTTTTCGTCCATTTTATATACGTTTTTATGTTTTCATCCGTTTTGTCCTTTTTATATGGTTTTGTACAACTTTATCGCTTTTATTCGTTTTCATCCGTTTCGTCAGTATTTTTGCGTTTTCGTCCATTTTTCTTATGTTTTTGCCCGTTTATCTATGTTTCATTCGTTTTCGTCCCTTTTTTATGTTTGAAAACATAAGAAAATAGGCGAAAACGTAAGAAAAATAGACGAAAACATATAAAACGGATAAAAACATATAAGCGGATGAAACGAATAAAAATATAAAATGTAATAAAACCGATAAAACGTATCGAAAAGATGAAAACATAAAACGTATAAAAACGACGTAAAATGGGACAAAAGCGGATAACGTAAAACGTGTAAAACTTTGGAAAACGATATAAAGCGAATGAAAATGAATAAAAGCATTATAAAGCGAATGAAAATGATAAAAAGCGTGTAATTTTTAAAGGTTGTTAACATGTGCGACTAAATATTAGAACAATGCATTGATTTTTAGAATAGTATTCCAGCGGATTTAAATCACACGCTTGAATAACGAGAATAAACATTAGTGACTTAAAACAAATTTCATAGTTAGTGACAAATGGGTGTATATATTGAAAAAGTGTCGCAACCGGTTCTTCCAAGCCAGTGACTAGGGTAGCACATATAAAAAGTTTAGTAACATATACTGAAAAACCAAGATGAAATATAGTAACGCAGATGTAGAGATAAACATTAGTGACTTAGGACAAATATTTTTGAAAGTTTAGTAACTTTTTTGTATATTAACCTTTTTAATATTGTATGTGATTTTATGTATTAAAAAAAAAAGGAAATTGGGTGCTAAGAAAGTACAAAACCTTTTTAGGATAGTGTTAGGGTAGAATCGGTAGTTTTGAGTTAGAGGGTTTTTAATAGTGTTAGGGTAGAATCGGTAGTTTTGAGTTAGAGGGTTTTTATCGGACAGAGGTGATGTGTAAGTGCTACCACTCCCTCCCCCCTTAGTCGTTACCGAACTTTCAAACAAAACGAACATCCCAAACCAAATACCACCACTTCCACATTCACATTTCCCCCAAATTTTGAAACCCTAATTCTCATATCCAATTCATGACGTCACATTCGTCATCATCATCATCATCATCCGATCAAAACATCGATGACTCAGTCGATGCAATCGAGAATAAGTTATCATCGATCACGATACCTGAAACCACTAACGGATCCTCAAGTCAATGTAGCAGTAGTAATGGTGCCACTAGTGCTTCTGGACCTTATGATAATGATAATGATGATGGTGATGTTTATGTTCATCGAAATGATAGTTTAGTTGTGGAGGATGAGGATTGTGGTAAGTCGCGGTGGGTTCGCGCTAAACGGCATCTTAATGAGGTGATTACTCACCAATTCTGTTGAGACGGATTAATTGATTGTATTTATGATTCGTATAAGTAGCATAATTTTGTTTTGATGATGTAGACGTGTAATGTGTGTGATTGTGGACTGTGACGTTAAATAGATGTCGAATGCAGCAGTGTTAGAGTTTTTTTATTTATTAAATACGTTTTTTTTTTTATAATTATTATTCTAGTATTTAGAGTTTCCGGATGATTGTCAGGGCATCAATTCGAGAAGTTGTAGTAGAATTGGAAATAGGTACGGCTAGGGCCAGTTTTTAGAGCGAACCAATAGGATGAGTGTCAGAGGGTTAAAATTCGTTGTGGAAATATTTGGTGTTACATAACGAGTGAGGGAGTTATCGCCTTTCCAGAAAAATATTAGAAACTTTAAGGCCATTCCGGCACCTTAAATAATCTGCAAGTGTTCATGCCTTGATGTTCTTTGCAAGTTGCAATGAATGGTCCCAAAATACAACTGTTTCTGGTATGGGTGTTAGAATGTAGGAATTAGGAAATAAAGATCAATAAAATATGAAGAGTACTCTCAAAATACAACTATTTTCAATGTTTTTTTTATTGTTATTAACAACATATGAGAATGCTCTTTTTCTTTTGTGAGGTAAGTTTTTGAGGCAAACGTATAGTTAACAATCTGTTTCTAACTGGTTTTCGACATAAGCCACATATTTTTTACTTAGTGTTGAATGATTGTGTAACAGTTATAGTGTTGAATGATTGTGTAACAGTTATGCTAAGCTTTTAGGATTGACTAATTTGAGTAGTACTAATCAAAGTATGAGTATTAAGTATGTAGATTCCTTTTGAGCACCATAGGGAAAGGCATTTCTTAAATGTTTCTGGTGTGATATGTGGTATCGGTATTACAAATGGAATCAAATCTTCGTTAACGATTGGATCTTATCCCATAACCTCAGATCCAAACCTAAATGGTGGTTCTAGTCATTTCCTGTTACTGAAATTACATCTCAGGTATATAGACTGGATTTATAAATAGAATACCTTTATCACATCAGTTTCTACTCTTATCATCAAGGATAATGCGTGTCTTTTTGTTTTAGTTCTTCTACCTAAATTGTATTAGATTAATTCTTAGGATTTTAGTAACAAATGTTATAGGTGTCCTAGGAATAAGGTAAGGTGGGTGAATTTTTGAACTCTAGGTTCGTTTGGTAAGACGGAATGAAATGTCAAGTGAATGGAATAAACGATGTAATGGAATGAAGAGTGTAATGTAATGATTCATTGTAGTTATTAATCATGTTTGGTTTGTATGATAAAACGTAATGGAATCGATAATAAAAAGACTAAAATACCAATTAATGATAGAAAATTTATTTAATGTGGTTAATTAATGATGGAGTTTTATGTAATTTTGATTCCATTACAAGATGTAATGAAAAAAAAGTAGGGGACCCCTAAGGAATGGTTTTAGTGTAATGGGTCATTACTTGTAATGAATCATTACATTCTATAAATGTAAACAAACAACATTTATTCATTACATTGTAATAATCTTTTCCATTACGGCTTTGATTACGACATACCAAACACTATGTAAGAAAGCGAGGCTCAAGGTTATTTTGCACCTTCAAAAATCTGCCAAGGTTCATGCTTTATTGTTGTTTGTAAGTTAGAATAAATAGTCTCAAGATACAGCTTTTTCTGGTATGGGTATCGAAATGAAGGGCATAAAGATCAACGTAATAAGAAATAAGGAGGAGGAAATAGGCAAAAAAGATGCGACTGTATCTCCTAACTCTTTTTTTTTTTTTTTTTTTTTGTGTGTGTGTGCGGAGATAAGGATAAATTTTGTATATATTAAACTTATATGACTTCAGTGTATCCGACCACACGTCCTTTGAACTATTTGAGACTAGCAAAACAAATTACAATGGAAATTCGAACTAGACACACATACAATCTGCCTTGAAATACAAACAACATAGCAGACAATACATTCTAATTTAACATCACAGCCAACAAAGATTTTCCTAACATCCTTGGACATGCCATTTCTAAAGTCGAATTAGTTCCATCTTTCATAACTCCCTACATCCCATCCAAATGGTATGCCATATTATTAAGATATATCCAGGATTGTCTCTGTCTTTAAAATAAGCAAGGACTTCAGCATGACATTCAACACCATTTGATATATTCTAGCATTCAGTATTACTTGATATGTGCACACCAAACAGAACACTTTCACCTTTGATATTCCATTTAGCCACAGGACCGGTTCTTTTGACTTTAAGACTCATTAACATGAGTCTAATGCTCTAACTGTCTCTATGGACTGTTTCTTATCTTGGAACAGCCTGCAGTTTCTTTCATACCAGACATAATACACAGAAGCATAGATGAGAATACTTCAATTTCATGTTTATGAAGATTTTTTTTTATTAATACGTAGAAGTTCTAGAATGGTATAAATGTGCAGGTGTTTATTTGGCAAGTACATGAGTAGGGAATGACATTCCTTGATGCCTTTGGTAGTTATTGGAGTTTCCACTTTGGTTTTCTGTGTAATTGTGTTAGGGTTTGTGGTCTTCTGGAACTCCATAGTATATCATGTCTTGAATCTTGATCTCTGTTAATTTGACACTGCTTGATGCCCATAGTAATTTTCAATTAATAATGAATAAAGTGCAGGATGATGCTTCTATGTCTTGGAGAGAAAGGAAGAAACACTTTTTTGTTTTGAGTCACTCTGGAAAACCAATATTGTCACGGTAGGCAACTCCTTGGAAGTCCCGTTATTATAATGCTTATTAACTATTCTGTTGTGATGTGAATTTTCTGCGGAAACAATGTAGCACTCACTTTCTTCGCCTTCTTTTGAATTGACATTCAGATATGGTGATGAGCACAAACTAGCAGGATTTTCAGCAACTTTACAAGCCATTATTTCCTTTGTCGAGGATGGGTAAATATACTAGCATTCAATATTCTGTTACATGTGGGGATTTACCCTTCCTGATTGTTGTTCATTTGTTTTCTTATCTTTTTGAAGATGAAATACGAGTCTCCAATAGTTTGCTTCATTAATCTTTTCAGGGGAGACCGAGTTAAATTAGTAAGGGCAGGAAAACACCAGGTCAGAAATGCTTTACCTGAAGATATCTCCTTCTGTAACAATTTCAATTATATTGTTAAAAGTTTTTTTTATAGTGACTTTCTGAAGGGCTTACGATAGACAATTTAAAATTAGAAAAATCATCAGTCATCATCTTATATAAACATGCTTTGTCTTTTCAGAATCTCACAATAGTTTGCATAAGGTTCTTTTTATGACCATAACTATTGGCTCCACAACAAAAACTCAAACACTATGTGAATCATGACTTCTGTGTTCTACAGGTGGTTTTCCTTGTGAAAGGACCAATTTATTTAGTTTGCATAAGCTGTACAGAAGAGCCTTACGAGTCACTACAGGGGCAACTGGAACTCCTTTATGGCCAGGTAGGAATGGATAGTGTTTCTCAGTTTGCCAAAGATGCACGTCTTAACAAATAGTCATTTTAGTTACTTGAATTTGATAACCTGCCTGATCGTGTACCTTTACATGGATGCAGATGTTACTTATTCTTACCAAGTCTGTAAATAGATGTTTTGAGAAGAATCCCAAGTTTGACATGACACCCTTGCTTGGAGGAACAGATGCTGTTTTTTCTTCTCTCTTCCACTCTTTCAGTTGGTTAGTTTTTTCTTTCCTCTTCAAACTACTTGTTTGTTCATTCTATTACTTTACGTGCCTGTAGTGGTGCAAATGGTTGTATGGTAGGTCACCCCACTATATAAAATTCCAGCTGTAAAGGTTTTTCCTACATCTGTTTGAGCCTATAGAGTATCATTAGTATTACATCATCTGCATCTTATAAAAACGTATGAAACGCACATATTTGTAATTCAGATGGTTAGGATGCTACTGCCATAAACCTTCATTGTAATATATCGTAAATATTAGACTATAATGCTGCAGCTGGGTCAAACTTGATATTCATTATCTGCTTCATGCTAAAGTTAGGGACAAGTCTTCGGATTCTATTTTCAGTGACTATTAGTTGAGTATGCGTGGTTAATTTTCCAATTAAATCATATTCTGGACAACACATCGGTTGTATGGAAGCTTAGATTATTGTGCCAACTATCTGATTCAGGAACCCTGCCACTTTTCTTCATGCATACACTTGTGTTCCCCTTCCTTATTCAACGAGGCAAGTTGCTGGTTCGATATTGCAGGATGTTGCTGATTCAGGTGTTCTCTTTGCGATGCTGATGTGCAGAAACAAGGTTTTTTCAATAGCCATTACACTTTTACCTCAAGTCCTTAACTTTCCCTTTGGTAGTCTTGTTGAAACGTAAATTGTTCTCTTTTCATCTGGTTTGTGGATAGCATTTATTAAAGGTGACTTTAAAATGCAGGTGGTGAGTCTTGTAGGTGCACAGAAAGTATCACTTCATCCTGATGATATGCTGCTCCTTGCTAACTTTGTCATGTCATCTGAATCTTTTAGGCAAGTGCATTGTTCCATTTTTGGGAATTGTAGAAACAGTATATGCGAACTACTGAATATATTGGGTTTTGACACTGCAATGATATCTTTTCGATGCAGGACATCAGAATCATTCTCGCCTATATGCTTGCCAAGATACAACCCCATGGCCTTTCTACATGCTTATGTTCATTTTATTGACGTGAGTGAATTATAATTCAAAAAAGTTACTCACACAAAACTTTGCAAGTTTTCATTCTTTTTATTTTGTTCTATAATTACATGATTACATCTGTAATACATCATTCGCATCTAAAGTATTTGGCTTCAAAGTCGGTGCTACCTTATGTGTGTGGCAGGTTGATACATACCTAGTGTTGCTGACATCGAGTTCAGATGCCTTCTTTCATCTAAAGGAATGCAGGTACAATGGTACATACAAATTTTTGCTTGATCATACCCCTTTTTAATACTTATTTTTAAGATATATAAATTTTTTTAGGATACTTATCGAGAAAGTCCTTTTGAAGTCTAATGTTCTAAGTGAAGTCCAAAGATCTTTGTTAAATGGTGGCATGCGTGTCGAGGACCTACCTGTCTACCCCTCAACTCGTTCTGGGTCGTTATTCGATTTGAATGATCCTAGACTAACAACAGAACCTCAAGAGAGATTACACGGATCAGTTTTAGGTATCGGTGGTCCTGGTGGACTTTGGCACTTTATATATCGCAGTATGTATTTTGATCAGTACATATCTTCTGAGTTCTCATCTCCAATTGGTGATCACCGACAGCAGAAAAGGTAAGCATGCACAACAACATTATTATTTTCTTCCATAGTTTCGTTTGTCACATTTGCTCTGGGTGACTAATGGATTTTATGTTTACAGATTATATAGGGCTTATCAGAAGGTTTACGCTTCCATGCATGATACAGTAAATGGGCACCACAAAACTCAGTTCAAAAGAGACAAAAAATACGGTAAAATTTATAAATCCTCGTCCACAGGCACAGTTGGTCTTGGCTACGTATATTTCAATATCATACATATTATATTTGTTTCATTGCTATTGAACGTATCACTTTACTTGTGAATTGTTCTTATTACCAATAGACCTCATTCATGGTCAAATAGCCATTCATAATTTTTTGTAAGCAGGACTTGTATGGTCTCTTACGTTGATATCTGTGGCGAATTTACAGTTTTACTATGCTGGGTCACACAGGATTTTGAACTTATTGCAGCATTTGATCCACTTGCAGACAAGGTTAGGCTCTTTATCAAGTTTAATGATGTATACTATTTTACTGATTATCATGAAACGTTCGGTTCTGGCTTTGGATTCCCGCTACATTCTTTAGCTTAGATCGTTCATCAATTAGAAGCATCAAAAGTTTTAATTAAGATGTAATGTATAATTGTGAATTATGAGTTGCAGGCTCTGGCCATAAAGATATGCAACCGCGTGTACCAGTGGGTTAAAGATGTGGAGAACGAAATCTTTTTACTAGGGGGAAGCTCTTTCAGCTGGTGATTATGTATGCTGTTATGTACTCTACCTTTCTTATTCACTCATTCCACTTATTTTATTACTCTAGGTAGTATAGATTCTGTATACTTGGTGAAGAACTAAAGATAACATGTCAAATTTTCCTATAATATATATTGTATGTTATCTAATAATTTGCAGTAAGCCTACATCAGAGGCTATGGGTTCAATGCTCCCCCATTGATAATAATTTGCATCTTTTGTAACTTGCATTTTCTACTTGGGGACATGGATATAATTTACTGTTTTCCGAAGCTTGAGCTGTTATTACTTTCTTTTACATAAAGTAAAAAAGAAAAATTATTGTACAGAGCGTTACACTGATGAGGGGCATTGCATTCGCATTTGTAGAATCCAACATATATAGGGTTTTCAGAAGGGTTTTTGGGTTTGTTTAGAATCAAACAACAAAGGCACATAAAAAGCAAGTATCATGTTCTCCGCAATAAATTTAAACATTAAAGGTTTGTTTAGAATCAAACAACAAAGGTTTGTTTAGTATAAATTCCGAAAGCATTTTTGTCATTTCGATTGAAAGTGTGACGGTTTTGAAAACAAAACCGACAGACTCTTTGAAAACAGGGGAAGTGCGTCGTACTCAGATTGAAGTACGATGTACTTGCAGTAGCAGAAACGTTTTTTCTTGCAGTTTACTAGAAAACTGTACGGCACGATGTTGTAAAAGTTTCACAGACCAATATTTGAATAAAAACAGACAAAAACAACTCTCTGGCAGCGGCGCCAAAAACTTTGATGTATTTCAAAAGTTTTAAATTTATAATACTAGTTTCACCAATTTTACTAAAACACACAGGTAAAGTATAACCCTCGTTTTGTAGTATAATTTTAGATAAGACCAGGTCGTCCTAAGGGAGTATTGCGTTTTCAGAAGCAATACTGGTACGTAAAGAAGTTTAAAGATTGTCACGTATCAAAAGACTAGATTTTTTCGTTTTTAGAATTTTGTCAAGATAATAAAAAGTATGTTTGTTTAGGCCAAGGAACATGAGACAAATGATAAATGGATAGATAAGCACGCACAAATAAAGCATATAAGTAATATATGATGGGTAATCATAAAAGATTGGTTCAATATATATCAAGTGCATAAAGATTGGTTTTGTGGTTGAAAACATAACAAGCATACTTCTCTTAATCCGGTTGGTCAAATAAGATTAAGTCTTAAACATGATCATATTAAGGTAACAAGCGTTTAGGAGCATTTTAAAGCAATTAGTGGTTAGCGTTTTGCACAAAATGCTTGTTTGGAAACAAGCAACCAACCAATATTTCCTTTTTTTAAACGCTACAAATCAAAATGTTATTTTCAGTAATATATAAAGCAATTAGCGTTTTCACTTACAAATTATAACTATACAACTATATTACCAAACGTTTTACCACTACCTCCGCTACTGCTTACAAGTTACAACTACTTCCATTTCTTGCTGCCACCATCTTCCCAGAAGTCACCTAGAAAGCAAACTTCCTACCCTCATGCGTATTGTTGTAATAAAAACTAAAAGTACTCCTTCCTACCTCAAAATTATTGCCAGAAGACAAAAATCACACAGTTTAATAAAAGTGAGATCACAATAATTTTTAACTACTAAAATAGAATTACCCTCATTTTTTTTATTGCTTAAAATGAAAATTGCATAAATCGTCCTTAAAGTTTGGTGAATTTGCATATTTTGTCCCAAACATTTCGAAACTGCAACAACCGTCCATGTGGTAAACTTTTGGGGCGTATATCGTCCCTGGTTTGGGCATATATCATCCCTGGTTTAGGCATATACCGTCCTCGGTGTAAAACCTTTGGGGCATATATCCTCCCTGGTTTGGGCATATCCCGTCCCCTGTGTAAAACCTTTGGGGCATATATTGTCCCTGGTTTAGGACAATACATGCTTCAAAAGTTTGTCGCAGGGACGGTCTTTGCAGTTTTGAAATATTTGGGATGAAACATGCAAGTTTGTCAAACTTTAGAGACGATTTATGCAATTTACTCAAAGAGAAATAAGTACTATAATTTGAGACGGAGGGAGATAGGGGTGAGCAAAAACCGAAAAGACAGAATAAACCAAAACCAAACCAACGTAACCGAAATAATAATCGAACCGAATTTGCTAAAATCGAACCTAACCAAACTACTAATTCGGTTCTTGGGCTGGATATGAGTTTGGCAGTCTGAACCGAAAACCGAATTCATATATATATATATATATATATATATATATATATATATATATATATATATATATATATATATATATATATATATATATATATATATATATATATATATATATATATAATGTTATCTTAATATAAAAAAAACACTTTTTATGCTTGAAATAATTTTTTTTGCTAAATATCTATTACTTATTAATTTTTTTAAAATAAATAGTGAAATTCGGGTTATTCGAGTCAACCCAAGAACTGAACCGACGTTTTTTGGTTCGGTTCGGTTTGGTTCGGTTGTATTATAGTTCGTTTTGGTTTTCGAGTTGACCCACAAAAAAAATTAATCGAACTGAATTAATCGAACAAGCCGATCGGGAGAAACATATATGGACAATTTTAAGCCCAAACAAAAAATAATATTGGGCCAAAGTTGAAGCCCAAAAATCGAAAACCTTATAAGCGGTTGGATCTTAGCAGTCAGCACAAAAACACTCTTTCACCGTCTTCCAAAATCTAAATCAACCACGTTTAATTCATAAGAAGATATTAGTTATCGTCTCCTACTTTTTTTTGCCGCATTTCCAAATCTGAGAAAAGAAGAATGGCAGCAGCCGCCGTAGCATCTTCGAAAACCGAATCATACGTAGACAACAAACGCAAAGACGACATCCGTATGTCCAACATCAAATCAGCCAGATCAGTAGCAGACGCTGTCCGTACATCTCTAGGTCCAAAAGGTATGGACAAAATGATCTCAACCGCTTCTGGTGACGTCATTATCACCAATGACGGCGCTACTATCTTGAATAAAATGGAAGTCCTTCAACCTGCTGCTAAGATGCTTGTCGAGCTGTCCAAATCGCAAGATGTCGTCGCTGGTGATGGCACTACTACTGTTGTCGTTATTGCTGGGGCCCTTTTGAAGCAGTGTCAGATTTTGCTTCATTCAGGTATCATTCAAAAATATTCATTCATTCATTTATCATACTTGTCACTCCCACCTTTTACATATGTATCATAAAGTACACAAAAAAAAACAATAAAATCAAGTTTAGTATATAGAATAGCAAAAAAAATATTTATTCCCATACATATAAAAGGTGCAAATGACAAGTATGATACATTACGGTGCCTTTGGCCCTTTTATAATATAATGCTTAACGGTTAGTATACTTCTTATATTAATTCTATTTACTTTGTTCGTTGGATTCTTAGGAATTCCTTTCAATCAAGATGTGGATATTTTAACAAAATGGTTAACCCCGTCTATAAATCTTTTACATAAAAATTCAAATAATTCAATAGATTGGTATGAATTTTGTAAAGATGCAGTTTTTTCAGTTAGTATAGCCTCTTTCGGAATATTTATAGCATTTTTTTTATATAAACCTGTTTATTCATCTTTTCAAAATTTGGATTTAATTAATTCATTTGTTAAAATGGGTCCTAAGAGAAATTTTTATGACAAATTTTGCTCACTTAGGGTACTTTATTGTCTTTTTAATCATTTAAGAATTTAAACTTATAAAACACGACATCTATGCCACTTAACTAAATTTATACGTTTAGATCACTCGGTTAAACTCACTTTCTTAGAAAGTGAGCTAAATGTTTGTTTTACAAGTTTAGTGAACCTTACGTAGCGTTTGGTATGTCGTAATGAAAGGGTGAATGAAATAGATCATTACGATGTAATGAAGAAAACATGTTTGTTTACTATTATGTAATGCAATAACCTATGTAGTTATCTCGGTCGAAAATCACATATCGTTCAAGGAGCGATATTTGAAATATCGGTTATCGCGGTGAGATATCGGTGAGATATCGGTTTTTTATATTATCTAGAATATTAATTATATATTTATATATATATATATATATTAAAATCATAACAAATTAAACAAAAAAAACCATAATATAAATAATACCTCTAACTTCCACTATCTCATTTTCACTCTCTTCACTCTCTCACTACAAAACACACACACATATTCCTCCTTTCTCTCTCTCTATATTTTCCGGCATTAGGGTTCCGGCCGCCTTCATTTCCTACCAACTTTCCGGCGAAATCCAACATTTACACCACCTATCCTAGATGATAGATCAAGGTCTCATGGTTCTATTTTCGTACCACGCATTTTGAAACACCTTAACGCTTACTCTAGATCGAAGTTTTAAGATTCGAAAGTAAAAAAAAAATGAAAGTCAACATATCGCCATATCGTTCATCTCGCCGATTTCAAAATATTGCCCAAATATCGCGAAATATCGCCGATATTATCGGATCCGATATTTTGGGGCGATATTTTGAACCGATATTTTTTTTAGGGGCGATATACGAGATCTCAATGATATATCGGCGATATATCGTCCGATTTAACTACATAGGCAATAACTCATTACATAGAATGACTCATTACATCAATTTGATTCATTAGGACCCCCCTTCTTTTTTTTAATTACATCTTGTAATGGAATCAAATTACATAAAAACCAATCTTTAAATACTCATTATATAAAAAAAGATCTATCATAAATAGGGTATTTAAGTCATTTTCTATTGATTACATTACATTTGATTGTACTAACCAAACATGATTAATAATGGTAATGAGTCATTTCATTACATCATTTATTCCATTACGTTATTCATTCCATTCAGTTGTTATTCCATTTCATTCTACCAAACGAACCCTAAGTGTGAAAAAAAACGTATGTTACAGTAACCGTAGTTTAGCTCTATATTAAACGATATCTCGTAATCGCATACTACAATGAAATAGGGAACTAACTGCTTGAAATTTAGGGAGTAAAGTATATCTGTATTTGTAATATCGGTTTTGTGAACTTAAACGCACATTGTAAGGTTTTTTGAGTGTCTTTCATCCACAAATAAGGACATGATTTGGATGGTTTTATCTAGAGGTGGCAAATGGGTCGGGTCGGGTCGGTTTGGGTCATGGGTCAAATGGTTTATGGGTCAAATGGGTCATGGGTCAAACGGGTCATACTATAAGAATGGGTTGAATGGGTCATGGGTCAAACGGGTTGGGTCGGGTCGACTCGTTACATTTCCACCTGTAATCCTGCTACTATAGTATGTTTCGTCCGTTTTCATCAATTTTTTACGTTTTCGTCATTTTTTTACGCTTTCCGTTTCTTACGTTTCATCTTTTTTTAACGCTTTGTGTGCGGTCCATTTTTTACGTTTACGTCGATTTTACGCTTTCATCCGTTTTGCGCGTTTTCGCTCGTTTTTAACGCTTTCATCCGCTTTTGGGCGCTTTCATCCATTTTATTACGCTTTTCGTGCCGTTTTTTACGCGTCCAATTTGTTTACGCTTTCATCCGTTTTGCGCGCTTTTAAACCATTTTTACGCCATCCGTTTTGCGCTTTTTCGTCCGTTTTTTTTACGTTTTCTCCGTTTTACGTTTTCATCAGTTTTTGCGCGTGTCCGTGGCTTTTACGTTTTTGTCCGTTTTTTACGTTTCATCCGTTTTGCGCAGTTTTTCGTCCGCGTTTACGTTTTTTAGTTTTAATACGCCATCGTTTTGCGTTTTCGCCTGTTTCGTTTGCGTCGTTTTTTACGCCTGTGCCGCCATTTTTTACGCGTACGTTTTTGACGTTTTCATCCGCTTATTCGTTTTCATCCGCTTTTCGTTTGTCCGTATTTTCCGTTTTCGTTCGTTGCATGTTTTCATCCGCTTTTGCGCGTATTTTTACGGCCATTTTTACGCTACCGCTTTTGCGGGTTTTAGTGCGGACGCGCGACGCGTTTTGACGTTTCGTCCGTTTTGCACGCATCCTTTAGCGCGTTTCGTGCGGTATTTTACGTTTTCGGCGTTTTTTGCCCGTTTTCGTTTGGTTTTTTACGTTTTCGTCCGTTTTGCGCGTTTTCGTCAATTTTTTTACGTTTTCGTCCGTTGCTTTATTACTATTTCATAAGTTTTAAATAATTAAACGGACGAAAACGTAAAAAACCGATGAAAACGTAAAAAAATGGACAAAACCGCAAAAAAGGGGGTGAAAATAGAAGCAAAAGTAAAAAACCGGACGAAAACATAAAAAAACAGACGAAAACGCGCAAAAATAGATGAAAAAGTAAAAAAAACGGACGAAAACGTAAAAAAGGGACGAAAACGTAAAAAAACAGACAAAAACGTAAAAAAACGAAAGAAAACGTAAAAAAACGGAAGGAAACACGCAAAAACAAGTGATAACGTAAAAAAAACGGACGAAAACGTAAAAAAATGGACGAAAACGCGCAAAAACGGTTGAAAACGTAAAAAACCAGACGAAAACGTAAAAAAATGGACGAAAACGCGCAAAAACGGATGAAAACGCGCAAAAACTGACGAAAACGTAAAAAAACGGACGAAGCGTAAAAAATGGATGAAAACGCGCAAAAACGGATGAAAACGCGAAAAAAAAGGACGAAAACGTAAAAAAACATACGAAAACGCGAAAAAACCGACAATAAAGCGCAAAAACAGACGAAAACGCCCAAAAACGGACGAAAACGTAAAAAAACGGACGAAAACGTAAAAAAACAGACGAAAACGCGCAAAAACTTACGAAAACGTAAAAAAACGGCCGAAAACGTTAAAAAATGGATGAAAACGTAAAAAAATTGACGAAAACGTAAAAAAATGGGCGAAAACGAAAAAAAAATGGACGAAAGCGTAAAAAACGGCCGAAAACGTAAAAATACGGACGAAAACGCGCAAAAATGTAAAAAAAACGGACGAAAACGTAAAAAAATGGAAGAAAACGTAAAAAAATGACGAAAACGCGCAAAAACGGATGAAAATGTTAAAACTGACGAAAAAAATATAAAAACGTATAAAAACATAAAAAACATAAAAAACAGGACATCTAATGATAGTTGAGTTATCATCTGACCCTTAAGTGACCCATTTGTTGACCCATTCGACCCATTTGTTGATTCACATAAGTCCATATGTTGACCCATTTGACCTGTTCTTTGCAAATGGGGTAACCCAATCCAACCCATAAGTTGTTATTTTTGACCCATAGCAACCCATTTTTCTCTAAATGGGTTGTGATTGCCACCTCTAGTTTTATCGTTGCATTTAGAAATACCCTAACAACCTGTACATAAATTAAGATTTTGAAAACTTGTATTACAGCCATTATCAATTTGAACATAACACTCCCACTTGGTTGAGAGCATCATGAGCACAGAAGCACATAGTTAATGAGATGGCCAACCATGTGCATAACTTGAAACCATATTCTTGCTTTTGATGCACAAATCAAATAGTCGATTTGTAAATAGCCAACCATGCTCCGCATTACCTGTACATAACCAAACCACAACTGGTTTAGAGAGGAGTTAAATTCAGCTATAACACAAAGTAATAACATTTAAATTGTATATTTTGTTTGGTCAGATTTAGCTTGTTTTTCTTACTAGGATAAGTCCATGAGATAAAGGATGTTTTTCTGGCAAGTAGTGTCGGTAAAAGAAATCCAATATGAGCCGGAAGTAAATGGGCAAAACTATGTAAATCAAATCATTTATGTTGTAGACATAAATAGATTGTTTAGTAAATCAAAACTATATTATCCTGCTGCTTGTTGCATAGACATAAATAAATTGTTTAGTAATTTCATATAAGACTTAAAACTATGTAAATCAAATCATTTATGTTGTAGATTGTAGATATGTGCCGATAATTCCCATCTTTTGATTATTATAGTTTACTTTTTAGAAAAGTTAAAGTAACTCTCATAAGACTAATTTTGTTTGCAATTTTTTGATAACGGAGTATGTGATAGGTAGTACGAGTAACCTAAAAAGATCAGCAATCATGTAAAATACCTGAAATATCAACTTACTTGCACATCTGAACTCTAAAGTCCTTCGCTGCACCTTACAGACCTGCAAAATGTAAGTTCAGTTAGAGAAGCTAAAAAACAGTAAGTAGGTTAAGACTCGTGTCCGAGAGTATGCACTCTACTTACAGGTCTGAAGCGGTCCATGGAACCAAACATACCTTTAAGAATTATGTCCATGAATAGTTTAGTCTCACATAACCAAACATACCTTTAAGAATTATGTCCATGAATAGTTTAGTCTCACATAAAAATACGCCTACGATCAATAAATTGAAATATTAGACAGAAGAACACGGATGGGAATATACCTGCTATGAAAGACAAGAACCTGATTGTAGAAGGTAATGAGAGGCAGAGGGGTGGGAGAGATAATCTAGCCAGGAATGAAGAAGAATGGGTAGAGTATGGTGCACTTTATCAATAACAGAGGTTGAGTGTAGAGATTGATGACGTTTTGTGTAGGGTTTTTTTTAACCAAAGCATGGTATCGAGTAAGAGGTAATGGGCCTCATATGTTAAAAAAAGTTACATTACAAAAAAAGGACTACTAATATTGTGGAGAAGCTACAGGAATTAGAGGTCGAATTTATAGGGTGAAGAACACCAATCTTTTTGAGTCCATGTGTCTAAGTTTGAAGATGTTACATGTCATCTTTTGGAGAAGCTATAGGAATTAGAGTTCGGGTGTATAGGTGGATGGATAGATATCTGAATAGTAAACTAAATATATGACTAGTGTGTATTAATCTTGCCATTAGTATCATTATGTAAGCTGATCATTTAGATCTTTGTATTAATCTTATCATTAGTATTATCTTTATTCGATTTGCGGTGTGTCTTAATCTTGTCTTTAGTATTATTTCAGTAATTGATTATTTTGATCTCTTCAGGTATTCACCCTACTGTCATATCTGATTCTTTACACAAAGCGTCGGTAAAAGCCGTTGACGTCTTAACTGCTATGGCTGTACCTGTTGAGCTTACTGATAGGGATTCACTTGTTAAATCGGCTTCGACTTCACTTAATAGTAAAGTTGTTTCACAGTATAGTTCTCTTCTAGCGCCTTTAGCTGTTGATTCTGTTTTGGCTGTTGTGGATCCTGCGAAACCAGATTTAGTTGATCTTAGGGATGTGAAAATTGTTAAGAAGTTAGGTGGGACTGTTGATGATACCGAGCTCGTTAAGGGGTTAGTGTTTGATAAGAAGGTTAGTCATGCTGCTGGTGGGCCGACTCGTGTTGAGAATGCAAAAATAGCTGTGATTCAGTTTCAGATATCGCCCCCAAAAACAGATATTGAACAGTCGATTGTTGTGTCAGATTATACACAAATGGATAGGATTTTGAAGGAAGAGAGGAATTATATTTTGAGCATGATTAAGAAAATAAAGTCCACTGGTTGTAATGTGTTGCTGATTCAGAAAAGTATTCTGAGGGATGCGGTTACTGACTTGTCTTTGCACTATCTTGCTAAGGCGAAGATTTTGGTTATCAAGGATGTTGAGCGTGATGATATTGAGTTTATCACCAAGACATTGAATTGCTTGCCGATTGCGAACATTGAGCATTTCCGTGCTGAAAAACTTGGGTTTGCGGATATGGTAGAAGAGGTTTCTTGTGGAGATGGGAAGATTGTTAAGATTACTGGGATTAAGGATATGGGTAGGACAACAAATGTGCTTGTTCGTGGTTCGAATCAGTTGGTTCTTGATGAGGCAGAAAGGAGTTTGCATGATGCTTTATGTGTGGTGAGGTGTCTAGTGAACAAAAAGTTTCTGATTGCAGGTGGCGGTGCACCTGAGATTGAGCTCTCGAGGCAGCTAGGTGCATGGTCTAAGGTTTTGCATGGGATGGAGAGTTATTGTGTCAAGTCTTTTGCTGAGGCTCTTGAAGTTGTGCCTTATACCTTGGCTGAAAATGCTGGTTTGAACCCAATTACCATAGTGACGGAGCTTAGGAACAGGCATGCACAGGGTGAGATTAATGCTGGAATCAATGTGAGGAAGGGGCAAATTACCAACATTTTGGAGGAGAATGTGGTGCAACCATTGCTTGTGAGCACAAGTGCGATTACTCTTGCAACAGAGTGTGTTAGAATGATTTTGAAGATTGACGACATCGTGACAGTGAGGTAGATTTGATATAAATTTACCAAATGTTTGGAGATTCCGGATATGTTTATCATGTAAACGGTTTTGTAGTTTTGGCTTTGGTGTTTTTGTTCACTTTATATAACTTTGCTGGCCTTTGGTGCTGATTGATATTTATCAGCTCTTCTGGGTTCTTATGCTGTTTACGATGAGTTTCTTCTAGCTGACGTTAATTTAGGATTTCTTGTTATCTGTATTAGAAACTATCCGGGTTAAAAGTTTTGTTGCTGTTCACTTGTTTCTTCATGATCTTTTTTTGTCAATAGTATACATATTAAAATAACTAAGCATTATCATGTAGATTTATCTGTTTGTGAGAAGGTACCTCTTAGCAGAATTGGCTTCAGTAATTGGAGGCTCAAAAAGATATTTTTTATTCTGGAAGGATGTGGCTATTTTTCTCGTTGTCTTGTAACATTTCTGAACAGCAGCCTTTTAGAAACAATATTTCGATTATATATTTCTCATGGTTAGGCAAAACCTTCTTCTTGTTCTTGTTCTTATCTCAGGTCACACACACACTCTCTCTCTCTCTCTCTCTCTCTTCTACACAAAAATAAAAAGTTTTGCAGTCCATTTAGTTCGTTACCAGGCTGTCACAACTCTAAAGTTTTTGCAGTCCGTTGTAAATATTTAGTCACAAGCCTGCGCAAAGAGGGTCCAAGTGGTGGACTGCCCTTCTCGTAATATCCATCAAGACGAAGAGGAGAATGCTTTGTTGTGCAGCAAGATAGAAGCGGCTATGAAGCGATAAAGGATCTCAGAGTATGCGTATAACCAGAGAGTATATGCATTTTCACATTTATAAATAGAGTCTGGACTACTGAGATCAGAATACTAAACCTTAACACTAGGATTTGTATGAGCCATAGTGATAGGATATACATACTTCTGAATGATCTCTGGTTTGCTTATATTATTGGATAACACCTGCAGAACAAAAATATAATGGATATCTTTCTTATTGAGTCATTCCGCTTATTTTGTTACCCTAGGTAGTATAGATTCTGTATACTTGGTGAAGAACTAAAGATAACATGTCAATTTTTCCTATAATATATAATTGTATGTTATTTAATACGCATTGCGGTTAGCAGTGAGCCCAGAGGCTATGGGTTCAATGCTCCCCCATTGATAATTATTTTCATATTTAGGGATTAAAAAGTGGCACTAAAGGGTGTTATGTATAATAATTTTTCCTATAAAAAAAGGTGTGTAACAAAAATCGGTCAAAATTTCGACCGATTAAGGGATTTGGTCCTTGCTCGACCGACCATGACCAAGCACCTACAGTGGGCTCGACCGACCATGACCATGCATGACCCTCTCACTGTGCCCCAGCCTTAAAGGGTTAAAAGCAACAAATATGTATATTAGGAAGATATAAAAAAAAATTGATACGGGATAAATTTATTGAAATTAGTTAAGTCATGTTTTACTTTTTATTCTAATTTTTGGGACCACATGTTGCAACGTAAAATCTCAAAAACTGAGAATCGAGACTCCACACTCTACATTGCAGAAAAACGAGTAGGTTAAGTCATTGAATCAGGTGTACGCAATCTAAATGAGGAATTAGTATGATTGTTTTTAACCTTTTTCTGGTCACTTTTCAAATTGTGTATCTAACGAGACTTTAACCCGAGACATGTTATGAGGATATCTTATACGTGATCAGTAGGCCGATTAGTGGGCGCTCGAAACGGGTAAAGGTAAATCTAAGAAACTAAGAACTCAATGCCAATGAGAAGTAATTTGCGAAGTCAGTTCTCACTCTATAATTTTAAGGATGTTTATTATTTGATAATCTATAATACATATAACATGTAATATAAATATTGACTATGATTTCCCATTAAGTGCTACATGTCACTTAGAAGTATATGACTGTACTACTTCGTTATGCAACGCTAGCCCTCGCACAACAAATGCCAATAGTAGAGCTTAAACAACCTACATATGACATCTCCTCTCCATTACGCAACTCCCTCATGCATGCTTCTTGACAAATACCAAGTTCGCAATTTCTTGGGGAAAATTTGAAGGTATAAGTCCTATTATTACGATCTGGCAAACAAAAGTTTACAAAAGATTAGCTAGGAAAATAAAGAAATATCTATATCTATATCTATATCTATATTACTTATAATAGAGGAAGACACTTCTCTCCTATTAATTTTTAAGATTTCCTAATATAGATTTGTAAGCAAATACAAGTAAAGAAGCATCATTTACAAGTATGAAAAGCACAACTAAAACTAAAAAACACTATTCAACACATACAATTAATACACAATTTAATTTACCCCTTCACCAAAATATACCACTACCTAAGCACATTGTACAAATACCTACCCGACTGAACATAAACCATTGCAGTTCTGTAAGAGACACAACTTCTTTTAATAGCAAAAATTTATAAAGAAATAACTAAACATATTTGTTTAATTAGTTCTGTAAGAGTCAACTACATCACCAACTGCCAACATTAAAAACTACATCTCTAAAAAACTTAGTAAATTCGAAAAACAAAAGAACAACAAAGAATGATCTCGGGTTTCTTTATTTGTGATAGATCTTTACAGATCGAAGAATACCCATCATCGATCTATCATATACTCGAAATAAAAAGAAGATCACGGGCTGTTAAAGATTTCTCAACAGATAATACAAGATCAAGAAACACCCTTCATTGATCTTCAAATAAAAAGAACTAAGAACAAAAAAAAAAAACATATGGCCCCTTGACACATGTGTATAATATCTCCTTGTTGCAACTGCCTTTCACATTTATGTTTTGTGTTCGAAATATTGAACATTTTTCACCAACAAAAGAAAGAGAAAATTAAGAAAAAAATAAAAAGAGATGATACGGCATTTGATGTTGTTGCAGACTCAGACTTTGGAGGCGACTTAAAGTGGAGAATGAAATCCTATTTTTATATAGCACAGTTATAAATCGTATTTGAGGCCCAACTCACAAAAACTAAAGTTTGCTAATATGCCCAAGAACAATTCAGTAAATTTGAAAATTTTTTACGCATTTATCTTTGCTATATGCTGTCACGGAAGTAAATTTATTTTACGTTTATTTTATAAAAACTAGACGAATAACCCATTGATACAAACAACATATTGTTGCAACATCACTTGGGTGCACTAATATTTTTACATGAAATAGTATGTTATGGCTTAAAGATGTTACAACAAAAAATATCTTTTTCTATAAAGTTATTGTCACAGTAAATATATTATAGCAAAATATTGTTCGTCAAAATTTTCAATCACATGATACCTGCCGCTGCAACGAGCGGGTATCCTGCTAGTTACTATATTATAAAGCAGGAATGTCTTTTAAAAATAGAAATACTTAAAATTCAATATTACTTAAAATAACAATACTAATTAAAACACATTTTCTAACGTTGATTTCTCTACTACATAACTTACAGGTCTTAAAGTTTAATGTACAAAATACAAAGCACTATTATGATCAATATATTTAATGCTGTCGATTAATTAACTGGTCAATAAATACAATTAATGCATTTATTAAAATATCTCTTACATAAGAAATACAAATTATCAAACATATCATACAATTGACTTAAACACAATTTATGCATTAAATGTTACTAATACAAATAATAAATCACATTATACTAATTAAAACACATTTTCTAACATTGATTTCTCTACTACATAATTTACAAGTCTTAAAGCTTAATGTACAAAATACAAAGCACTATTAATATAGTCAATATATTTAATGTAGTCAATTAATTAAATGGTCAATAAATATAATTAATGCAGTTATTAAAACACCATTTACATAAAAAAAAAAATACAAATTATCAAGCATATTGTACAACCAACTTAAACACAATTCTTCATTAAATGATACTAATACAAATAATAAAACATGTTATACAAATATTTAAGCTCGAACGGGCAACAGGCTAAACGGGGCTAAAGCCCGAACGGGCACTGGCCAAATGGGCTCAAGCCCAAACCAACGGGCCAAACGGTCACTGACGACTTTTGATGCCATTAACATTTATTTTAGCAGACTCGTAAATGCCAACGCCAGATCCTACTAGTAAATAAATAATACCAAAGGGACTTTAGTCTTGCACCATGTGAGTGGCTCTATCAACGAAGAGGTTGTGGATTTATCAATCAAGTCTCGTTGAAAAGATATGTAACTTATTATGTGGTGCATGATGTAATAATATGTAAAACTTTATCTAAAGTTTTTTCAGCAATATATTATTTTATTTTGTGTTAATAAAATAGAGTAACTTTTGAGAATAAGATACCAAGAAATAAGACATTAAAGTATTACCAAATCGTCTACAAAAATCAGCTGGCACAGAAGCAACAACCTCATTGTGAAAGCATGTAAATAACATGCAAAAGAAAAGAAAACACATAACATTTTTTCTCATTGCAAACTCAGTTTCTTTTTTAGTATAGTGCAAGTAATTAGAGTTATATTCTTATCTTTGTTAATACCAAGTAATTTATACATGGTTTTCAAATAGCAAGCATTAAAGTCCGTATTTATATAAAAAACGTTTTTTTGAAATTTTAATACCTATTTACTATTTAGCGTCAAAGGGCATTTAAGATACAAAATGTTTTGTTAATAATTTAACTAGCTGTTTTAGAATCAATATTCACACTTTTTATTTATTATGTTTTGTGTTTTTATTTGATCGGAGAACTAATTAAAACTAGTATAATTCCTCCGTACTTTGTACATGTAACATTTTTGTAAAGTTGCTATCATAGAATAATAAAGTCTTGCCGTAAAATAACTTTTAACTATATATGATTGATTCATAACATATAAACTACATGTAACTTTTTTAGACGCAAATTTTAACATTAAAATAAAATTCAAAAAAAAAAGTTCGTCAAAAGCGTATCGAAGTGCCCCTTTACTGAAATATATAAATGTTCTCGTTGCGATGGTGTATTTTTTGTCATTTAACGATGTACCGTTTGCAAGATATTTTATTTTCAAACAAAATGTGAAAATTGATTTTTTTTTTAATCTTGATTAAAAAAATTAATGGCTAGGATTGGTGACCGGGTGTATAAAGAATATTAGATCTATATTGAACTCAACTAATTTCATGTAACGTCTTTACTGTTTTACACTAAGTATAACCACGCGGTATACAGCGGCAACTAATTATATTTGTGAATTTGCGTTTCTTGTGTGACCTTTGATGCCACATTTACGGGTTCAATTTGTAAACATTGCGAGAAAAAAATATATAAGTCACGCCGGTACGAAAAATGAAAAAAAAGTATAAGGTTTAAACAATATTTAAACTACCAATTTACTGATAGATGTTATTACTATTTTTAATTAAAATTATATTAGTAATTAAAAAGTTGTCATATTGATCATGTTTTGAAACGAAAAAAAAAATAGCAAAATTTGCTATATAAATATTTAAGTTTAAGGGTATTATAGGCAATCAACATTACTCAAATTTTAATCATTTTAAGTTTAAGAAAGCCATATTCATGCGTTATAACAAACACTAGCTGCGCTCGACACATAGTTTTCAACCCAATGTTTTTTTTAAGAGTTAACTACATTTTTGGTCCTTATGGTTTGCTTGGTATTTCACTTTTGGTCCAATGTTTCAAAAAGTTTCAGATTCAGTCCAAAAGTGATATTTTCATTCCACTTTCAGTCCATTTTTGATAACGATGTTAGTTCCGTTTGTTAAGTCCAGTCATCAAGTGGCAACGTTAGTCCTTTATACTAACGATCATTTGAATGTTAGTCCTTTATACCAACGATCGTTTGCAATAATAGTCTTTTATACAAACGACCGTTTGCAACGTTAGTCCTTTTATATACGTCTTTATTTATATTTTTATATGCGCTTTTATACACATTTTTATACATGTTTTTATAAATGGTTTTATTCACGTTTTTATATACGTCTTTATAAATGTTTTTATTTACGTTTTTATACACATTTTTATACACTTTTTATACGCGATTTTATACATGTTTCTATACACGTTTTTATAATAGTTTTCATACATGTTTTTACACACATTTTTATACAGTTTCTTATATGCAGTGTTATACACGTTTTTATACATGTTTTTATACACGTTTTATTACACATTTTTAAATTTTTTCATACACGTTTTTATGCACGTTTTTATACGCGGTTTTATATGCGGTTTTACACATGTTTTATACACGTTTTTATACATGATTTTATATACGTTTTTATACACGTTTTTACACTCGTTTTTATACATGTTTTTATACTCGTTTTTATACACATTTTTATACACACTTTTATACACGTTATTATACACATTTTTACACACGTTGTTATATACGTTTTTATAAGCGTTTTTACACATGTTTTTATACACGTTTCTACACAATTTTTTATACATGTGTATGACAACTTGTATAAAAATGTGTATAAAATCGCGTATAAAAACGTGTGTAAAAACGTATATAAAAACATATATAAAAACATGTATATAAACGTCTATTAAACCACGTGTTGGGATTACGTGTAATCAATATAAAGTGTCGGTCATTAGTTTATGTAATAGGTTGTCCTAATTAGGCTTATAAGTTAGTAATTAGCCCAATAGCCCTTGTAGTAAGCCCATGGGCTTTGGGATTTATCTAGAAACTTCATGTATGGGCGTTGCCCTTACAACTATAAATACTCTTGTAAAGGCTCATTTGAGCATTGGTTGATTCATTTTGCAATATTACTCTTTCATATATGTTTATCATGAATCCTCCCATCTTTTTCTCTCTCTATACTTTCTCTCACTAGATATCTTGTGTTAGTTTATATATTTGGGAACCTACAAGTGGTATCAATCGCCATATGTTGGTTAAAGTGTTTTGGTGCTCCACGTTTTATACTTTTCTTTATACGATTCGGTTTTGTTCTTACAAAGTTAAAAGGTTTGATTCTAGCACTTATTATTAGAGCTTGAAAAGTTTTAAGGATTCTATAGCGTTTAGCAGCTTAGTTGTTAGCATAAAGTTCATAACTTTTAGTTTCAAAATAAAGTTTTAAGTCGTTTAGTGTTTGGTACATTTTATCGAACTTACACAAAACTCTTTAAAAACAACAAAGTTTGCAACTTTCTTAATATTTAAGTGTTTTTTATACAAAGAAACTGTTTAGAAGCTTGTAGTTTGTCGTAAAATTGATTTCCTAAAAAATAGTCCACTTATCGAACTTGAAAGAGGGTTTCATCGCACTTGGCAAATTTAGGGTCTATCGAACTTGGTCATCGGACTTGGTTATCGAACTTCAAGAATTTCAAAGTTTCTTCACTGATTCAAGGTTACTCAGTACTTCCCTTGCTTAGATAAGCCCATGGAATACTTCAACTATGGAAAAATATTCTAACTTGGACAAGTTAGATGATCTATCGAACTTCAAGTTTGAGCTATCGAATCTGATATCTAATTTGAACTTATCGAATTTGATATCTCATTTGGCCATCGAACTTGACTTTATCGAACTTATACACAGAGAACTTGAACTTATAGAACTTGGTTTGGAACTTCACTTATCGAACTTGGACTTAATCAAACTTCATCAAACTTGGATTTAGACAACTTCATTGAACTTGGGTCAAATCCATAGAACTTACACTTCAACACACTTATCAATTATCTACAAGATCCATCATAACTACACAAGTATCATGTCTCAACCACTGTACTTCAACTATTTTCCTCACCAATACCCTCAGCAACAACAACCTCCTCAACAACAATAATTCCCTCAACAACAACAATTCAATCAACTACAACAACCTTCACCACAACAATTTTTCCAACAACTACAACAACAACAATACCCTCAGCAACAATCATTTCCTGGTATCACTCCAAAACAACCATATTGGTTTGAACAAATGTGTGAAGCCCTCACCAGTCAACAATTAATCCATGAAGTAGGTTCTCTTGACATACCTCCCATGCTAACACCAGGAAATTATGTTCAATGGGTAAGCAGATTCTTAAGGTTTATTGAACTAAGGAATTCGAACGGAAAACGTCTCAAACGTGTTATCCTCGAAGGAAAATACCCCTGGCCTACTATAATGGTTCCAGGAGATCCCACTGTTGTTCCACCTCGTGCTGCAACCTCAACTCCTGTAGCTGAGAGTCATCTCACCCCAGATCAAATACTACAGGTGGAAGCAAATCAACTTGCTATGGAATACATTTTTATGGGAATACCAAATCCAATCTTTCGAAGCATTGATTCTAAAAAGATTGCACAAGCAATGTGGGAAAACATTTATCTTTTGATGGAAGGAACATAATTGAATCAAGAAGACATGAAATCTAAGCTATATTTCTCTTATGACACGTTCACTGTTACACCTGGAGAATCATTGGAATCATACTATCATCAGTATACAAACATTATAAATGACTTGGATAGACATAATGTGAACATGCCTAAGATTTCCATCATCACAAAGTTTCTGAATTCCTTAGCTCCAGATTGGGAAAAATATGTCACGTTTGTTCGTCAAACCAAGACTCTCCATGAAGTCAAACACGGGTTCCTGTACGACTACCTAAAGCATCATGAAAAAGAAGTTGCAAAAGACCGTACTATGCGTGCAATGTTTCAACTGTCAACACCTCCAAATTCACTTGCACTCACGACTGAATCTCAAAAATTTCCAATGACAAATCATGCTTATGTCCAGCAACAAAAAAGATTTACTCATCCTCAATCATCCACTAGCAACCAACTCGTCCCACAACAATCAACTCATAATCAAATGGTTCAATACAACAACTCCGACACCATGTACTATGCATAAGCAAGCGATCCAAATGAAGATGCATTCCAAGAGTTGACTGATGGATTTGCACTTATTGCAAAAGCTTTTGGGAGATATGTTAATCCATCTAACAATCGTCTCCGAAGCTCATCCAACACTAGGAATCAGGCTGTGATACAGGGTGGAACGATTGAAGTTCAGAATAATAGTTATGGATGTCAGGGGGTTAGTGGTGGTTATACTGGGAATACAGCCTCTAGGCAAGCGTTTACCAGAAATGTTAACCATATGGGTGCTCCTCAGAGAAAGGTTCGGATTACTGAAATTGGAAATGCAACAACTGGAAATGCAGATATCAGGTGCTACAACTGTAGATGAACGGGTCACTTGGCTAATGCGTATCCACAACCAAAGAGGAGAGGCAGTGAATATCACAAGCAGACATTACTATTAGCTCTTAAAGAAGAAGCATGTGGAACTCTTTCAGACAAGGAACGAAGTTTTATGGCTGATGCTGCATCAGATGATGACATGGAAAATTTGGAAGCCAATGCAGCAGTTGTCTTAACGGCTAACATGCAAGAACTTCATATGAGTGATGCGGGCCCAGTCTATGATACTGATGGCCTGTCTCAGGTACCCAATTTCAAACACATGTCTTATACATGAAATTGTATCTCCATCTGCATCCAATGGCGGACCTAGCCGAATATCTAAGGTGGTTCCTTATTAAGTTATTTTGTTAAGTCAAAAAAGTCAACAGGTTAACGAACCAACAAATATTTTTTGGACCGGGTCAGGTTAGAACCAATTTAGCAAAATGCATTAATGAAGCAAATTATCAAACTCAAATATAAGAAATAACTGATATTACAATGTCAAATGTGTTTTTTTAAATTTTATGTATGATTACATCTAGCCTTTTTTTTAAACGGGAATTTTTTACTACACCACCCATCTCACTAATTCTTTCTCACATGTCTTTAAAGAGATTTAACCCCACAACCTCTAGGTTGATGGTCCACTCACACACCGCTGGGTCAAGAGGCATTTGGTTACATCTAACGGTTTAATTATAAAGTTTTGCTTAGATCTTTTACACATGACTCTAAAAATCTTTAAACATAATTATATCCACAACATTTATTTTTTTTATCAAATAAGTAGGTTAAATCTAAAATAATATTGTAAGATAAAAAATATGTGCGTATTTTTTTATAATTGTGTTCACGCAATCAGAACTCAGAAGGGTTTTTTTTTTTTTTTTTTTTTTTATTTTTTTTTTTTTTACTTTTGTGTTATTTACTAAAGGGCATTAAACATAGTTTTATAAATCATGCCTCAACTGATAATTCATAAAGTACAAGGGTTAAAGCATAAATTTGATTAAATTAAAAATAAAGTACCTTAAATATCTTGGGCTTTGAGTCATCTTCTTTGTGACACCTCCGACCTCCATTAAAACCGAAAAATTGAGCATGGCTTCTTTCTTCAAATCTATAGTTTATACACATCTTCTCTTTCATTTTTTTAATCCAAGGTGGTTCCTAATCTTATTTCAAGGTAGTTCCTTAATTTTTTCCTATATCACTACCAAATGATTTAAATCTCTAAGGTGGTGCCCGGGCACCACCTAAGTCCTATATAGGTCCGCCTCTCTCTGCATCTGCGCATGACAAGGAGCAATTTGTTTTAGATGAGTCATCGCTATCTCTTCAAGAAGATGATCAGCTTAACCCAGTTGTTACATTTGATGATCCAACTGAAGAATATAACAATGATAAAATTGAATAGAATGAATCTACGCATGCTCCAAATTCATATCTCATGGCCTTAGTCTTGACCACCCAATCCCAAGTTGAAAAATGCACTGAAATAAACAAGGATTTAAAAGTCAAAATTGCGTCATTAACGGCTGAACTTGAGAGATGTAAATTCCAACTCACAAATTTTGAAAATCAAGCAATAAGGGAAAGAAAATTTGAAGTTGCGTTTCAAAAATCATACGTAAAAGAACAAGACTTACAACATCAAACGGTAAAATTGGTGACCTCCTACAAAGATTTGATTTATAAACTTGAAAACGAAAAACTTGAACAAAAACAACAAATTGTTCAACTCATAACCGATCTTCAAAAAACAAACTCAGAGTTGTTTTTTTGTCAACAAAGTTTTTAAGAACACAAACAAAAATCTGCGAGATTACTTGATTCTCACCTTGATGAAATCGTCACTTTGGAAGGAAAGTTAAAAGATTTTACAAATATTGTATCCAAAACTGGTGAGTCAGTCAAACAAATACAAATGTTAACTTTAAAACCAAATCTTGATGGTTCAAAAAGTTTTGCTCTAAGCTTCGAAGCTCCAAGTTTTCTCCATACAGCTCTCAAGTAAAATCCGAAAATTTACAATAAAGAATGTTTAGATGATGATGCACTTATTCGTGTTGTTATGTATAACTGTGAGGAGGAATGGGAACAAGAGGACGAGAGTCAATTAAAAATGAGTAAAGTACAATATAATAAACCTTTTGATTATTCAAAATTACCAAATCTTTATGAAACTTTTGTCCCTAAACAAGAGCAAACAGAACAACCATGGTTTATTTCAGAAATTCGTGACTCATCTTCAGACGTTGGTCCTATTCAACCGGTTGCCCAAATAAATGGACCTTTACCATCCTCTTTCGATAGCAGACCTTTACCTACTCTTCCTAAACAATGTCTGATACTTCGGTATTTTGACACATTTATGGAGGATATAAAGTTTTTAGAAGAAGCAATTGCATAAAATTCTGAAATAAAAATTGCCACTTTTCAATCTGCTTATGAAAAAGAAAAACGACAAATTTTCCAAACATAATTTTTACCCCATGTGCAACATTTGCGTTTTTGTGCAACTCTTTAGGAACAGGACCTTCAAAAGGAAGTAGCATCCATGATGAACACTTTCAATGAAACTGAGAATTCAATTTCAAACACAAAACGTAAAAATAAAATTCTTTGTAAACATGTGGATCGACTCTTGGAAGATGTTCTTTATTCTGGTATTATCTCTGTTGTGTTAGTATATACTGCGCATTCATTTTATGAACATGTGCCTGTTGCTGAAATCAATGATGATACTTCAAACTTAAAATAGGAAAATGGAATGTTGAAACAACGTATTGAGATTTTAAAAGCAAAAACGAGAGAATTTTGATTCAAAATGATGATGCAAAATGAAAAATGTCAAAAGAAATTTCTGAAATCAAACGACGTATTCATTGGTGTCAAACTCAGAGTCTTCATTTTGAGCTAGCTTTACAAAATAAAGTAAACCGGTCTGCTGAAAACACATTGAAACCAAAACTTGAATGACTGGATGATGAAAACGCGTCTTTAAAATGTCGAATTTTAAAATATGAACAAGAGATTGAACAAGTGAAAAAGGAATACAAAATAATTTTCGATTCTCTAAAAAGACACGTAATCAATCATCAAAAAAGTTTGAAAAGCATGTTGCATACACCCGTGATATGATGCATGAAAATGGAAACCTAAACTCAAAAATTCAAGACCAACAACACATCATCATTGAGTTCAAAGAGAATCTGGATAAAATAGAGAAAGGAAAGACTAGTAACACAAACATTATTGCTTCTGGAATGTTTAAAGTTGATACTAACACTAGGAAGCACACTATCGACAATCCTCAAGATACTAATATGTCTCCTTCCACTTCTACAGGAATAGTTACCTCCAATACTAGCATTAGAAAAATCGTAGACTAAGAGCATCCAACCAAAGAATAGGAATTTGCAACGTAGAAGCGGAAAACTGGAAGCCTCAGAAGTAGAAGATCATGTTAGGACTTCGAATAAAAATCATGTTTCATCTGCTTTAGATATTGCGTTTGATAAATGTAATAGTAAAAGCAATGCAATGAATGTTAAACCTTTGAACGCTTTGAAAGAAAATGTTGAAGCTTCTTGTGTGTTTTGTCATAAAAGTATGCTATCTGGTAATCATGACAATTGTGTTTCAAAATGTATTTTATCTCGTACTTGGAAACATACAAATGGCACCACCACTAGGCCTACTATAGCTTCTAAGTCTGTGATAGGAAAAGCGCCATCTGTAGTTTCTAAAAATGCCATAGATGAACCCATAGCTGCGATACCAAATCCTAGGAAAATGTCTTCACCTAGCGAATTCATTAAGATAAAAGCACAAACTAGCTAGACTTGGCAGAGATGGTTAAAACGTACACCTAGTTTTAAGTGGTTACCCAAAATTATTAACATGTGTACTACAAATGTAACGGAACCCACTAATTCTTCGGGTTCCACCTCTATCACTATTATACCTTCGTCGTTTGTTTGTACTATAGGTGATCCAAATCGTCCTGTGGATTATTGATAGCGGCTGCACCCGACATATGACAGGTAATCTCAAATTGTTAGAAAACTTTGTTTCAAAGTTCATTGGTACTGTCAGATTCGAGAATGATCACTTCGCTGCTATCATGGGCTATGGAGACTATGTAAATGGCAACATCAAAATTAGTCGTGTTTACTATGTCAAAGGCCTGTGTCATAATCTTTTCTCAGTAGGTCAATTCTGTGATGGGGATTTGGAAGTAGCATTTCGGGAGAAAAAATGTTTTGTCCGTGACTTGGAAGAAAATGATCTAATGTCAGGAAAATGGGAGACAAGTCTTTACACTATATCCATGAAAAACATGATTGCTTCCTCACCAATCTGCTTACTTTCCAAAGCAACTTCGACTAAATCATGGTTATGGCACAGACTTTCACATTTAAATTTCAAAACCATCACAAAACTCGCACGACACAAACTAGTCGTAGGTCTTACAAGATTACGGTACTCCAAAGATCACCTATGTTTGACATGTGAACACGGAAAAGCACATGTGCTCACTTCCCTTCTATACCTGAACAACGCACCAGTCTTGTGCTAGAACTTCTTCACATGGATTTATGTGGTCCGATGCGTGTGCAGACTATAAATGGCAAACGTTACATTTTGGTAATTGTCGATGATTATCCCCGATGGACTTGGGTTTACTTTCTTCGAAGCAAAGATCAAGCTCCATATATGATTATTACCTTCCTTACAAAGATTCAAGTTCAATTAAAGAATATTGTCAGAATAGTAAGAACTGATAATGGTACTGAGTTAAAAAATCAGAAGCTTCTTGGATACTTCGAGACAACAGGAATTACAGATCACACATCAATAGCTTGCATCCCAAACATAATGGTGTAGTTGAAAGACATAACAGGACGTTAGTGGATTCTGCTAGAACGATGCTGATAAACTCCAAGTTACTCAGAACCATTCAATAATTAAGAAACGCCACAATAAAACCCCTCACGAGCTTGTTCATAAACGTAAACCTAACATTAAGCACCTTCGTGTGTTCGAGGCTCTCTGCTATCCGAATAATGATCGTGACAATCAAGGAAAGCTCAAACCTAAAACCGATATAGGAGTCTTCATTGGATACTGTGAAAATTCCAAAAGATTTCAAATTTGGAACCTTCGAACTAGGGAAATCATGGAAACCATTCATGTAAATTTTGATGAGCTTACACAAATGGATTCTGAACAAAACAGCTTAGAACTCGGATTTAACCATCTAAAATTTCCTGAATCATCAACCAATCAACAATTTCAACTCACATGTCGTCAATTGGAAACTGTGTTTCCTCCTCTGTTCAATGAGGATCTCGACCAACGTGCTCCAGATGTATCAAATGTTTTTGCTACTCAACCTGATCAAATTCCAATACTGGATACACCTAAAACCACAACAATAATTGTTAATGTTGATGCACCACCGATCGAGTCTCCAACCATAGAAGAACAAACTGCCTCCAATGATAACGAACCAACTGATGATCCACTTAATCAAGATGTACCCGCACCTGTAGATTATGATGAAAATGCATTCTTTAACCCATTCGCATCAGAATCCACTAATCCAGATGTTGTCGAATCATCGACATGCAATTTAGATCGACCAAATCTGCATAACGTATATCAACACCAACCCTCGACACATAAATGGACAAGAGATCATCCTTTAGTAAACATTATTGGCAATCCTAACCAAACAGTTCTCACGAGACAAAGACTTCATACAGACGGTGAAAATTGCATTTATGCTCTCACAGACATTCATGCTGAACCCAAAAACATTAAAGAAACAATGACATATGACAACTGGATTGAATCAATGCAAGAAGAATTGAATCAGTTTAAACGTCTTGAAGTATGGGAATTAGTTGAACGACCAACTGGGGTCTATGTTATTGGACTCAAATGGATTTGGAAATACAAGGTAGATGTTGAAGGCACGGTCATTCGCAACAAGTCTCGTACGGTGGCTAAAAGATATCGTCAGGAATAAGGGATCGAATTTGAAGAATCATTCACACCAGTGGCTAGACTTGAGACTGTCCGAATTTTTCTGGCACTTGTGGCTCACATGAACATCACGGTCTATCAATTGGATGTGAAAACAGCATTTCTGAACGGACAACTTCGGGAAGAGGTGTATGTAAGCCAACCAGACGGATTCGTAGATCCAGAGCATCCGAATCATGTCTACCGACTCAACAAAGCTCTCCATGGTCTTAAACAAGCCCCACGGGTGTGGTATGATAAATTGTCAACTTTCTTGCTTGCCAATAAATTTATCAAGGGTCAGTTGATCCAACCCTTTTTATCCAATATCACGGGGAACACATTTTAATTGCTCAAATTTACGTTGATGACATAATTTTTTGTTCAACTCACAAAAAGTACTCAAACGTTTTTGCAAGATTAATGAAACAAAATTTTGAAATGTCCATGATGGGTGAACTAAAGTTCTTTTTAGGACTCCAAATTCATCAATCACCCCGTGGTATTTTCCTAAGTCATTCCAAATATGCTCTTAATAAACTCAAGAAACATGATATGACCACATGTGACACCTATAACACACCAATGGCAGCAACCACTAAGCTTGATGCTGATTTACATGAGAAACTTGTTGACCCTACAAAATAATGTAGTATTATTGGGTCTCTCATGTACCTAACAGCTAGTAGACCAGATATAATATTTGTTGTATATCTTTTCTCCCGTCATCAGTCAAGACCAATTGAACGTCACCTCTCTGAGGCTAAAAGAAACCCTCGATAATGCAAAGGGAACCATTAATTTGGGGATCCGTATCCGAAGGATTCTGGTTTTCAACTAATAACCTTTTCAGATGCCGATCACGCAGGTTGCTTAGATACACGCAAAAGTACCTCTGGAGGTCTACAATTCCTTGGTGACAAATTGGTGTCATGGCAATCAAAGAAGCAATATTGCACATCGTTATCCTTAACAGAAGTAGAATATGTAGCCATGTCTGCATGATGTGCTTAAGTCATTTAGATGCGAACACAGCTGATGGATTATAGTTATATGTTTGACAAGATTCCAGTGTATTGCGACTCCAAAAGTGCAATTGCAATCTCGTGCAACATGGGTCAATGCTCAAAGTCAAAGCACATTGCTCTTCGATACCATTTTATAAAGGAGCACGTCGAGAAGGGAACAGATGAATTATACTTCGTAGGTACTGAACACCAATTGGCGGACTTATTCATCAAAGCCTTGCCACCCGTAAGATTTGCTAATTTAGTTCATCGAATTGGTATGAGGTGTTTGGCTCTAGAAGAACTGGAAAAGTTTCTAACTTAAATCTTAAAACATCAAACACCAAAATTATTTTGTAAATACTTATTAAAAAACAAAACACAAAAATATAAAAGTTTGAAAACCCAAAAAGATTTTTTTTAACTATATGTTTATCAAAAAAATAAAAATAAAAAAAACAAAACACTACTATCTATTCGTATGCAAGTACATTTTTCTCACTTCAAATCAAAACATGATTTAAAATATTTCAATACAAAATTTATCATCTTATGTGTTGAGGGGGAGAATTCCAAAAATATCTTGAAAAACCAAGTTGTGTTCTTGCATATTTTCACAAAATAATGTTGATTTAAAAATGTGTTGATAAAATAATCCTCGTAATAACCTCCTTGGACTGAAAGTTCCTTTTAAATGCTCAAAACAAATTTCATTATAAGTCGAGGGGGTGTATTAAACTAAAGGTTAACGTGTTTTTCTTTCCATTAGTATCATAAGGCCTATGTTTGCAAATATTAGCCATTAAGGGGTCAAATGTGTCAAAATGAGAAAACTTAAAATTTTAACAAAATACAATTTTAGTAGCAATTACTGATATCTGAATTGTGCATTTATTCTCTCAACCACCAATATCAACGATCCATAATCGTCCTTCAAATCCGACTGTGTTTTCAATAATCTGTAAGTGTAAACATGTTTGTTACATCATTATAACAAATGGTTTTTGATCTCACCAAGATCCAACAGTCAAATGTTTCAAAAATGTGAATTTTAGATCTAGGGTTTATAGCTATTTGGGTGAAATTGAACAATAGTGTTATAGACTAATTTCTATGGTGGGTTTGGTCGAAAACATGTAAACAACCATTTTCTATCATCAATTTGAACCCAGAAACATGAATTAATGATTTTTGAAATTAGAGTTTATGTGTGAGGTTTTGGGAAATTTGAGTTGAGTGTATTTTGATATAATTACATGTGTGGGAAACTATCCTCAAGTGTTATGGATAATAAACTAACCTTCAAATCAAACTAAAAAAATCAATTAAACCAAAATCAATATCTAGGGTTTAAGAAAGTCACGCCCAGTATCGAACTTGCAAATGTTTTGTTGAAAGATGTTATAAGCTATTCTAACGTGTTTAAATACATCATTGGAATATGCTTGAACCATGTTTTCAATAAATATGACACGATTAAGTAAATTGCGATAGATTTGGAAATTCGATAGAAATATATAGAACTTGTATGTCAACAGTATTATCGGAGTTTCTTAGATAAGAAACTGTTGAATTTTCATTTGATTAAGTTCCATCGAACTTATCAAGTTTATCATACTTGATCAAATTCCATCGAACTTGTTATAGTTTTTATCGAACTTGACAATTTTATCTAATTTGATTAAGTTCTATCGAACTTGCTACAGTTTCATCAGACTTGTCATAGAACTTTCAAAAACTGTCTAACTTGTAAAATTCTATAAAATGGCTACAGTGTTATCGAACTTGGTAGATTACCAAATTTGCTCAAATACCTTTCATATAACTTTAACTACATTAAAAATTGTTTACAATCTCGATAATCTAAATTAGATCAAACTCACAAAACAAAGGACAATTAAATCAACAAATCAATCAAGAGGTTACATAAGTAATCATTAAAAGTCACTTTATGCTAACACACATGAATCTTGATTGTTTTTTTGTTTGATATGTCCTTTCAGAAACCACAAATGGCTGCACAACAACCACGTCCAATGATCACTAGGGAAAACACTTTTTCAAAGGATTATAACTTCACAATTGGCAAGAATAATGCTCGTGTTGAATTTCATAAGATCAAGTGTGTTGAACCATCGTGTCAGATTGCCATTGAAGTGTTATAAGCCACAAATGTAGATGCATGTTGGAGAAGTCTGCAAACATTCTCGAGATCTACATTCATCAGCTATGCCACACCACAACTCAAATTCAGTCCCAGATTTTCAGATTTGACAACTTATCTTTTAAAATGTAAAAATCATACTTCCCAACCTCCAAATGCTACAAAATTTATATAATCAGAAACTAGAAAAAGAGTAGATACTTTTAGACTTAAGATTCATGCAAAAACACGTAAGTATCATGAAATAGCACCTTCATCAATTAGGCCTAAATTTTGGACAGCAAACATGCATAAAATGATAACTAGTTAACATACCCAATTTCACCATTCTAAGCCCGTTTTCACATCAATTGTCATAAAAGCATTCTTCCATGTTTAGAATCATCACAATCATTAACTTAATCAACAAGGTTCACATAAAAGCATGCTCAAGAATTCATTAAATCATAACTACCATAATTTGACACATCAAAACATGCATACCAAGTTCCCTAATCCATCTAATTCCATAGTTTATCATCCCGATTCATACAAGCATTAAGACTATTATCATAGATGTCCTAAGTCCCTAGAAATCACAATAGTTCATACTCATCACATAACACATAAACAAGCAATTTAAAGCAACACATGCATATTAATTACACATAAAACCATAGCATCTTAATAAGTTTACAAGTGTCTTTAACACTAGGTAAACATGTATTAATCTTATCAATTTAATCATAATCATGTTCATCTCACTCTTAAACATAAAATCATGAAATTACACATATCAAACCATATCCAATCACATGAAATAACGTGGTTATCAACCCTGTAATAATCACACATTTCATATTAGTTATTTTAGGTTTAAAAACATTTAATCATATTAACATAATTATATAAAAATAAATTCAATCAATGTCATGGCATCATGTAACTCATACCAATTCAAGAATTATATAAACATATCCAAATCATACATGTAAGTCATATCATAACAACATGCCATTTAACAAATAAACATGTCAAATTCACATCCATACTCGATGACCATTCTACCCGAAACCCTAACAACCCCTACCCCTAATTTAGTCAAACCCCAACAGCCTCGAAACAGCCCTGAAAACAGCCCCCATGTTGGTCAACACTTAAACACACCCAAATCCATTTAAAACCCTAACCAAGCACCCTATTCCCTCCTTTCTTGTACTCGGTAAAATAGCCCATATAAATTCAAGTGAAACACCTTTTATGAGGTTCCCATACTCGCAGTGACGGACCCAGAAAAATAGGATGTGGGGGGCATTTTTTTTTACGACAGCAACAAAATGCGAAAGAAAAAACTAGAAACGTAATGATAAATCGAGTGTTTTTACTTAGACATGAAAGATTTATAAGGCTTTAAAGAGTTAAATGTTGGATTTTAGTATGTGAGTGGGGGGCAATTTGAGTTTTTGGTGGGGGTCACTTTCGAAAAAAGGTCAAAATTAAATAAAAATTACACTAAAATATCAACTTTTTCGGCTAGCCATGGGGGGCGCCTGCCCCCCACTCTTACATGCTAGATCCGTCCCCCCATACTCGGTAATCAACAAAAATCCGAATTCAAACCTAACCGATTCCTGCCACCTCGAAAGCCTTTTAAAATCAGCTGCATAGTACATGTTTAAATCTGGTTTATTATGTTATTCTCACATGAAGAGCACGTATAACATCATCACGTATAGTTAAATCCGATTACCTCTCTTTGTGTTCTGCCTAATTTTGAAACTCCTATTCGAATGACACCAGTTGAGTTAAAGGAACTGACAGAGCAGCTACAAGAACTTTTGGAGCGTGGTTTTATTCATCCGAGTGTATCTCTGTGGTGTACTCCAGCTTTATTCGTGAAGAATTGGACGACAGCATAAGGTCATGCATCGATTACCAGGAGCTGAGTGAACATTACTACAGTTAAAACCATTATCATATACCTCGAATCGACGATTTATTTGATCAACATCAGGGTTCGAAGTTTCTCAGAGTTTGATGTAAGTTCTGGTTATTTTCAGTTACATGTATATGAGCATGATGTTCCTAAAATTGCTTTTCGTACTCGTTATGGTCACTATGAGTTTTAGTGATGCCAGTTGTAATGGCTAATGCTCCGGCTGTATGTTTGAACTTGATGAATCGTGTCTTTCATGAGTACTGGGACAAATTTTGTCGTAGTATGACATCTTGGCATATTCAGAGACGACAAAGAAACACAGGGATCATCTTCGTATTGTGTTAGGAAATTTACGCCGAAGAAGCTTTATGCATGCCCTCGAAGTGTGTTTTTGGCGGATGGTATTACTCTGGATCCTATTAAGGTTGAGATTATCACCAGATGACCGAGACCAACAACCATTACCGAAGATAGAAGCCTTGAGTCTTGTGAGGCATTATGGGTTGAGGAGTTTTCGCGGTTTGCTTTACCTTCTCGACCTAAGCTTATAGGAAAAAGGGGAAGAAGCTTGAAGACTGAGAGAAGAATGTTGAAATGCTGAAGAAGAGATTTTTTCTTGCTCAATAAAGAAGCTTGGTTATGTCCTTATGCAACACGGAAGGGTTATCGTTTATAAATCAAGACAACTAAAGCCTTATGAGACGAATTATCCGATACATGACTTGGGAGCGATGATCATGAAGGTGGAACCTAGTACCATAGTACAGATTAAAGAAGCTCAGGAGCGAGACGATGAATATTGAGCTATGTTAGAAGATGTGGAGGAAGCTAATTTAACCAAGGCACATAGTTCTATTTTCATTCATCATAGTTGTACTAAGATGTATAGAGACAGAATTTTTGATAAATGGTATGACGCACTTTTTTCCTATTTGGAAAGAGTGTTCAGAAGCAAGTTGGCAGAAATCCTTCGGCAAGAGATAGTTCGGTTACGGTGCACTCCTGCAGAGATCGTGTCCGAGATCCGCGATTCGTTAGCCTTAGGTTCATTCTTATCAGTACATATATTCTATCCTTCTCATTTTGCATTTTGATACGACTTGATCATTTGATATGTACTTCATTGATCGTCAGTTCGTTTTCCTTGGTCAGTTCAAAATCTTAGATAGAATTGTGAAGTCTTATATCATTTAGTATTACCTCCGTATTTGCCTCATATTTATTTCACGTTCCATGTATATCTATGAGGGGTTAGTACTATCCTATTATATATGTTCGTTTCGTATCCGTTAGATCCGTTTTGTTATGATTTGTCTATTGATGGAGAGCCTGGGGCTATCCTAGTTATTAGATCGAGTTATTTAAAACAAAAACCGTTTCGTTCATCAAAATTATTTGGAAGAACTATCACTAGTGAGTCAGTCATTTTCTTTTCTTTTCATAACTTGGTACGTTTTTGTTTGACAAATCATTTCAAATTTTAAGAACGAAATTTTCTTTTTAGATGGGAATAGTTGTAAAATCCCAAAAATTCGGATTTATATTTTTACATCTAATTTGAACTTAACCTAAGTTTACTTAATGAAGTAATGAGATTAAAACTTTCTAATATGTACATTTGACACATTAATAAGATGTATCCTAAGTCAATTAATTTGAAAACTTGCCTAAACTAATCCTAAACCTAAGATAAATGACAACCGACCCACCCTTTATTTTTAAAAACCTTACACGGTTTCTAGAGAGGCCAAAACCGAATATTTGAAGTCCCATACCCTCCCTAAACATTTGATACTAAATGGAGAGAGGAACAAATTAAATTGTGATAATTATCTTCTAAAATAAAAGATTTGTTGATCCCTCCTAAACCCTAAATAGAACCGGTTATTTCTACACCCTATCACAAATATACGGCCTCCAATACCGAACCTAAAGACATAAACCCTAAATTATTTGGTGCTCTCAAGTTCAAGGTAGAAGGAGACTTTATAAAGGTGTCTTGTGGTGATTTCGTGACTTGTGTTCTCTCTTGTTTCCTCTTGAAATCGGCATGCTGGGTAATTCATGGCTCTTTTGTATTTCTTATTCAATTTGACACAAACAACATGAATATATATAAAATCGGACTTTTCATGCTTGTTATGATTTTATGTGTTTGTGTGACTGTGATTCTATGAGTATTATGTGTGTTTTGTTATGTAATTAGAACCTTAAAAACCTGAATAAAACCTGCATGAAATTGGATGTAAAATGGAATAGGGTTTGAGGTGGTTTCGTTAGGGTTTTGGGAGGTTTTTGGCTCGGTATTGTCTTTACTGAGAATCACTTTTTTGTGTATGTCTTACCGGATTTGTGTTTGTTCAGGTTTACCGATTTGTATGTTGTTTTTTTGTTGTGTTTACTTGATTAGTAAATGGTTTTTAAGAGTTTGTTGATTTAAAATGTTATTAAAAAAAACCCAGGCTATTTAATATGAAGTGTATGGTTAAGTTCTATGTATGATGGTTTTGGTAACCTTATGATTTTATGTGAATTAGAATTTGTTGTCTTGTATAATTTCTTGATGCGTATAAGATGAATATGATGTCTATGGATTGTCTATGATTTGAAGGGATTGATGCATGTGTAATACTGGTCTTAAAATGCTTATCTACATGCTTGTATGAACCGAATTAATTAAATATGGAATTAGGAAGGATTAAAGATTTTGGAATGCATAATTTTATGTGTTAAATTCATGTTATGATCCTATGTTTATAATTTGATGAATTCTATGTGAGGCTTGATGATTATATGAATGTTGTGATGTTTAAAATGAGACTAAACTTAAGTAATGATACGCATGATCTTTGGATACAAAATGGATTCAAAATTATGATTTAGAGTTAGGAGCTAGTTGTCATTTTATGCATGTTTGTTGTCCAGAATTGAAGTCATGTTGATGAATGTGTATATTGAGGATGCTTCGGTGTTTTTGAGTGAATCTTGGGTTTAGACTTATGTACTCTTTGTCTAGTTTTTGAATATGTATATTTTGTAGCATTTTGAGGTCAGGAAGATGGCTTTTTGATTTTTAGAATATAAGTTTTCAAATATGTGAATTTGATTCTGAAATTCAGTTGTGGTTTTTGATTTTTCGTTTACATACCACAAGGAGTTAAGAATTCTCTATTTACAGTAGTGATGCCTATGTTATGTGTGACTTTCTGGAATTTTTGTAGAATTTTCTGAAAGTTTAAATAGGGCAAATAAATCTAAACTTTTGGGGTGTACGTGCAGTGCACTTTCAGGACAGGTCTCGTAAAATAATTTTTGAAAGGATACTTACATTTTCTAATAAACTCTGAAATTTTTTGAGTAATGAGTTAACATATATAGGAACATCAGATAAAATTGGTAGACCTTCAGGAGCTCTTTTGATGTCAAAAAATTTATGAGAAACTGACCTAGATTTGCTTATTTAACCCTAAAGTATGATATAAGTATAATTACAAGTATAAGACAATTAAATCAAGTATAACTCATGAAATGGACTTGTTAGTAATATTTGAATACTCTTCATGTAGAGTTGGTAAAGAGAGAGTAGTCCTCATCCTTTGGGTTCCGTTCTCACCCCTCACAATTGTTAAGGTACAGATATTCTATACTTTCTCAGTAAGGATTTCACATGACCTTTTGATCCGTTGATTTTACATTTTGGTTGTCTTGGTCCGCATCATTAACTCAGTTTTTACTATTATTCCTTATTTCTATCCTGGCTGAAGTGTTATTCGTTCTACTATTATGATATGGTTTGATTAATCCGTGACTTCAACATTTGTAATTGAATCTTTTGATACTTGTAATCCATTTGATAAAATGAATTTGTATTAAAACCCTCTTATATATTTATCTTGAAAATGTTTTGAGAAAGACTACTTTAAAATGATTTTTATGAACACAATGTGATACCACTTTTATATGAATGATAAATGACTTTTATGAAACTTCTTTTGAAGGAATACATTTATGGAAACTGCTTTTAAAAGAATATTTTTATGAACACAATGTTTAAATGATCTTCATAATTACTTAATCCGATTGTACATTAATTTTCCTAAAAGATAGCTCATGCCATGTTCCTAATTTCGGTTATTTGATATCATTGATCCATATATGCTTTGTTATTCATTTGATTATCCTTTCCATGCTATACTCATTTCATATAGCTATTTTCTAGTTGGAAAATGATTAATTGTCCCTCATGCTTTTTGTGTTCATCATTTGCATATTAATGTTGCCCGTATTTGTTTATTTGTTTAACTAGTCATGGGGGTTCCATGGTTGTGCCATTGATGCACCAATGGTATTGACACTTCCTGTGGAGGTGTAACTTTGTCCACAGCGTTCTCATAATAGCTATATATCACCTTGGCCGCCACCATCATATTGTATGTATGCTTAGTCTAGAACTAGTATATGTATATCTGTTTGCAGGGAGTGTATGGATGCATCCTAGGTTCTTAGTTATGTTATGATTTAGTGATGGACTCATGTGTGCAATACACCCCATTCACTTTTGGTACATTGTGAGCTAGCTACTCCATGTACACTTTGTTATTACAGGATATATTTATGTGTTTGATTATCCGGTCTATTCATGTAGTATGTTTAGACAACTTGGGCATTTACTTTGTTTGATATTTCATTGACTTCTTGTTCAGCAGGTTCTCATAGATCCGTTTCACTTTTTCACTTTGTCTTATTACTTTCATTGTTTATATCTATTCACTGAGCTTTTTAAGCTCATCCGCTTTTCGTTTCATGCGGAAGGTTTTAGGAGGGAAGCTGAGTTATGAGTGGAGAGTACTTAGGAGCTCTTAGTGGACTACACTATTGATAACATCAAATAGTCCTGACTTTTAAGTGTCAATTTCCCCCAATAATGCTCATATTTTACATCATTTATATGGATTTACACTTGTATTCCTTTGTATTTCACTTTCAGGTAAATTATGAGCATTGGAGCTTATGAGACGCGGATTTGAAGATTTTCCTAGCGATTTGTGATAGTATGCCAACTGTGAAGAAGCTACGGTGTAACTCATCCTCTCACATTACGCCGTAGCTAGTGTTTTGACTCAGAAGACCAACTTAACTGCAATTACGGTGTAACTCCCAACTAAGGTTACGCCGTAATCATCTAGGTCAAGAAATATTTCGCGCCTCCATCAACTACGCCATAACTCCTCACAAGCATTACGCCGTAGTCTACCCAAAAGAGTTCTGTATTGAAGATACGGCGTAATCTTTCCCAAGTTTTACGCCGTAACCTGCTTAACAAGAGTTTTATTTAGAGGATTATTGAAGTTACGGCGTAACTCTCAACTCAAGTTACGCAGTAGCTAGGATCGTGCCTATAAATACAAGCCCTAATTTCTACATTTCACATCATTCACTCACAACTCAAAGTCAGAGAACGTGAAGAGGGTTCCAAAGGCAGATCATTCGGAGCATACGAAGCCATCTCCAAAGGAGGAATCACTCCATATCGATAAGCATTAGCGGTCATTTCTATCTTTTACTTTCGATTCATGTCTTTCATTATGTTAAACATCGAATTCATTGTTTCTTTTAATATGATCGGCTAAGCATATTTGGTGTTAGCCTAGTTAAGATTCCTAGAATGTGTTGTTTATGTTTTCATGCTTCCGTATAATTGTTTCTAGTGTATGCATGCATAGTTCATTGCTAGTTACCCTAGCTTCGGTAGTTTTGAAATGCGGTCGTATCTAGTTGCTTAGGAGAATTGACCAACTGACCTTAAGTAGTTAGGTAGAGTTGGGAAGGGTAAGAATTGACCAAATGACGACCCTTCCTTGTGCGAACTGACCAAATGATCACCGGTCGTCCGGATGAACTTAAGAAGTTATGGATGAGTGTCTAAGATGCTAGCGCCCGGGCATTCATTATTTCGAATCTTGCATGTAGGGTACTTAATAACTTGGCTTAGGCGACTAAAAACCATTCGACTCCCAAGGGGTAAACCTTTGACGTCGGGTAGGAGCCTTTGTTGATAGGTTAGGACGAATTGACCAAATGTTGTCCTAGCGACTTAAACCCCCACTTGAATCAATTGGAAGTAATAAAACATGAACATTACACGATAGGATGAGTAATTAGGTTAGCATACTTTCCCTCTATTGATCACAACCTCTATTTATTTCACGCATTTATTTCTTTTTTACTAGTTAATTAATCATTCCAACCTCAAGCCAGTTAGAACCAGTGACAGATAGACTTAATACAGAATCCGCTCACATAGCTCTTGGGACGGCCTCGGTTTTACCGATTACAATACTACACACGACCGGGTACACTGCCCGTGAGTGCATAAGGTGGACCATAGGTAAACGAGACTATTATAAATATTAAAACCGGTCGAAATCCTCGCATCAAGTTTTTTGCGAGGAGCTATATTAGGATTTTTAATAAGTCTGTTTTTATTTAATTTTCTTTTTCTTTTGTAATGTCAGGATTCAAAGCCCGAAGCTCCAAGCCATTTCTGGCCACTCCATTTGACAATCCGGAAAGACGGTTCCGGACAAGAAAAGACTACTCTCCTATTCCTATCCATAATATCTTCTCATTTTACAAGTCTGATCAGTCTGATGCTGAGCCAGAAGCAATTGAGGAAGTTGGTGTTGACAAACTAACAATGAAACAGTATCTGGAGCAAACCAACATAAACTGCCAAAGAGCTTTCACGCAAAACTCTTAAATAGGGGAATTATCCATTCCAGACCAGTTCATCCGGGAATTACATGAGCTACAGTTTTCAGGAGACAAGAATGAAGATGTGCAAGATCATGTGGAGGAAGTGCTTTATTTGTCTTCTCTTTTTAGCATCCGGAATCTTTCTAGGTACTCTGTTATGGTAAAAATATTCCCGATGACTCTCACGGGGACAACTAAAAAGTGGTTTAATAGACTCCCAGCCGAATGCAAGGGAGCGTGGGATCGAATCAGGAAGGAGTTTGTGTGACAATTCTGCCCTCCTTCAAAAATTGCTAAGCTTCTCAATAATATCTATAAGTTCATTCAAGGGAGTGAAGAAACTCTGTATCAAGCATGGGAAAGATACAATGAGCTTCTCTATCGTTGCCCTACTTATGACCTAAATTAGCACCAAATCGTATATGTTTTCTATAGAGGCATTAATCCCACCAACTTCTTGATTTACATAGACCTATTCCAGGCAAGACGCCCGACCAAGCTTTGGAGTCTATTCGACGGATGTCTGATCATTGCTACAAATGGCATGTGGAAACCGGTTATGGGCCCAAAGACAATTTCCAGCACAAGGTAATGAAAACTTTGACCAAGAAGGAAAATGATTATGGGCAATGTTTGAGAAGAGGAGACTGGAGAGGGCTAATGAGAATGAGGCTTTTAGGGTAGAAGAAGTAAAAAGTTTATTTGGGACCAAGGTAGAAAATAACTTGGAAAAGATGTTTCTTAAACACATTGAAAAATCCAAGAAACGTGATGAGAGGGATGAAAAAATGATGGGAGAATTCGTTGAGAGCACAATATCTTCCCTTAGAATTCATGATGATCGGATCAAAGGCTTAGAAAACAAAGTGGACTTGTGCTCAAAAGCCATTACTTATCTTGATAAGCGGGATGAAGAAATTGTCAATTCAGTAACAATTTAGGCAGTTTCTGAGGAGCCAAATACCTTCTCCGAGAAGGTCAAAAGAAGGATCAACAAGGAAAAACTCCTGTTTCATGATATAGGAGCTCTTCCGGTAAATGTTCCGTTAATTAATTCCCTTAGAACTAATTCAAATCATGTTTTTCAGGAATTAAGTGATGAGAAGAATGTCCTCGATGAGACGGTGCCAGTTCAACTAAATGAACGGTGTTCGGTAATTTTAAGAAATGAATTGCCACAAAAAGAAAAAGATCCAGGTTGTTTTACTGTCCCTTGCCTAATTGGCAATCTTAACATCTGCAATGCCTTGGCTGATCTGGGGGCTAGTATTAGCATCATTCCCCATTCAATGTTTTTACACATGGGAATTGGAAGTTTAAAGCCGGTAAAAATAAACATCGAAATGGCGGATAGGTCCATGCAATCACCTCTGGGGATTGTAGAAAACGTATTAGTAAAATTTAGCAAGTTCCTTTTTCCGGTGGACTTTGTTATCTTGGATATGGCAGAAGATAATAGGATACCAATCATTCTAGGTAGGCCCATGCTTGCAACTTCTCACACGAAAGTTGATGTTTTTGCTCGGAAGAGGACGCTTGAAGCTAATGGAGAAATTGCTACATTGTGGCTAATGAACTTTTGTCTATCCCTAAGAAGGTTTGTGTGATAGACCATAATGGCGATTTTGGTGATGTCATGGAAGAATTTCTAAGTGAAGCTCCAAGGACTCCTTCAAATCCTAACGATATTGCTTCAGGAAAAGATGTTAGGATTTAGAAAATACGTTAGTTAAAGTGTCGGTCACCTCAAGTATATGTACTTGTTAGAAAGCTCGTAGTCGTAGTCAAGTTATGTTAATAAGTAGTTTGTTAAGTATCACTATGGAGGAAGGACGGGTATTTACCCACTGTATGCCTGATCCACAGCCCGTTGGAGGCGAGTCTTGTAAGATACTATAAATACCCTCTACCTCCCAAGGTAGAGGGTTGGAGCTTCAATAGTATTTTTCTTTGTTTCACATAGTTCCCAACTCTCTTCTCTTTCTCTCTCTAAAAACTTTCTCTCTCTAAAATTTTTTATACGCCTCTTTGATCTTTGTTGTTATGTGTTTATGAAATCCAATATGTAACAATTGGTATCAAGAGCCATGGTTTGATCACTCATCTTTCATGTTCTTGGTTTTAGTGGATTTCATAAGGTTTTTGGGGTTAAAAGTGTTTAGAAGAGTTTGAATCATTTGGATCATTTCTAGTGTTAGAGTTTGGATTTTGATTGTACTTTTGTGTTTAGAATCATCATATGTGCTTAGGTTTTGAATTGGAAGGCTTGAATCATCGTGGTTGGGTTGTTTTTGGATTGTAAAGTGGTTATTTTTTGAAAGTTGTACTAAGCGAGTTGCGTTTCGTAAAACGTTTCTTGGAAGCGAGTTGGTGTGTTGCTTGAAGCGAGTTGTCACTGAAGAGAGTTGTTATTTAAGCGAGTTGTCACTTAAGCGAGTTGGGTTCTAAGCGAGTTGGTTTTATGCGACTTGGCTATTAAGCGAGTTGTCTCTTTATGCGACTTGTGTTTTATGCGACTTGTCTATTAAGCGAGTTGTCTGTTTATGCGAGTTGTGTTTCATGCGACTTGTCTATTAAGCGAGTTGTCATCAAAGCGAGTTGACTGGGGTGCGAGTTGTCTTGGGTGCGAGTTGTCTTGGGTGTGTTTTGTTGACTTTTCCTGACAAAACGTCAAACGGCCATAACTTTTGAACCGTAACTCCGTTTTCAGCGTTCTACCCATCAAAACGACCATGAGAACGAGGAGAATGGCACGCCGAATATTTGGGTCAACCTTCGAGGCCTAAATCCACTCCGAACAGAAGTTATTGAGGTTTTTATGTTTTCAGACCTAAATTTCTCCGTAAAATTGTGCAACAACCAATCCAAATCTCAACTAAACAACATCTTAGCTAATCCTACAAACAATCATAAGTCCTAACACACAATTGTCTATCATTGTGTCGATCCACCAGTCATCTTAATACGTTCTATTGGTCATTGCTTAACGGTTTCTTCTTGATTTTGTAAAATCCCGCGAAAGATTCTATTTCTCGGTTTAAATCATAGATTTGTAAAATACCGTGCATGTCAACATCATGCCTAATGATTCAGATTCAGTTGTATCTAAGATACTCAGATTATATGACATGATCAATGAACAGAAGATACCCAACAATGTACAACAGACTATCGTGTTTGAGTCGGATAATGCTAAAATGGATTGTTGGTGCTCATGTTCACAAGAGAGAGAGGTGCACCAGTCACAACCTGTGCAAGCTAATGCAAAGGAACGCTCCATGGAAGCTTTGGATGTACCCAAGATAGAGATGCACCGGCACAACTCGTATTAACGCTAATGCAGGAAAGCTGCATGGAAGTTTCTGTTGTACCTACTTGTGCATCTTCTACTCAAAATGATGATTATGAGTCTGCATGAGTACTCGATTTATCCCCGATGACTCCCTTACCACTAAGCTTAACATATATAAGGATCAAGTTGCCATCTATGAACAACGTGCTAAATTTGAGTGACCACACGTGAGCAAGAAATGGATTGCCAAATGCATACATTAATCAGAAAAAGTAACTTAAGGGAAGAAACATTAAAACAAGAGTTAAATTCCTTACAAGAGAAACTTAATAAAATTGTTAAGCAAAAGCAAGAACTTCAAGAAAATATAAAAGTGCTTAAGCAGAAGTTCAAACAAAAGGAATCAAAACTTTTAAATGATTTTTCCAAACTTAAAACTTTGAAGAAAAAACTTGAAAACAAGTTGTATGTACAAGGCAACACCATTCAGACTGCTCACATGATCACTAAGCATAGAGTATTGAGCGATAAGCATAGTACGGCCTGTAGAAGAACCCAATCCTGAGTATGCTAAGAAAGCAAAAGCTGCTCAAAAAGTGATCTATGATGGTAATGAAATTCTTAAGCCTAGACAAAAGCCTACTTGTTTAGAGTGCACTGAAGAAGATAGAGAGTTAGAAGATGCCTCTAGAGAGAAAATGGAGAAGAAACTAAAAAGATCCTTGATGTATAGATCATAATATAACATTCAAAACTCCAAATTACACTAAGGATAATTGGATTGCCTTAAACAAGTTTAGACCTCAAACTCAATTAACCCCTGAACAAGTGTTTTGGAAGTTAGATATGGAAAAGAAAAAATCTGATGAGCTTGTTGAAAAGAATCCTCCCCTTAGGAAATTGCCTCCAGATACTGTGTATCCACCTAATACACCAATGCATTTAGTGCCTAGAACTCTTCCCACTCAAAGCAAGACCTTAATCAGCCTATATGTAGTTTACAAACTATTCGTTGATTTTGAGAAAACGTGTAAGAAGAGAATCACACCTACAGGGATAACTGAAGGGGAAAGGGGTTTTGAGCAAACAAAAGAATGTTATCTAACTAAGGTCATGCCTTTCTTTAAACAATTAAAAGATCAATTTGAAAGTCTTCAAAAGGCTATAGATACAGAAGTTAAAGAAATGAAAAGAATGTTTAATGAAATGGAAAACGAGGTTAGAATACATGAATATGAGCTTAAGAGCAAAGAGATTGAGAGGAATAATATTCACATCCTGAATGTTAATTTGATTTCTAGATGTATTGCTCAAGATGTGTTCTACACTGTTACGAATTATTCCATTACTGCTTCACAATTTCATGAATTGTCTATTGCTTTAAAAGTCTCCCAAGATCGTGTCATTGAGCTTGAAACAAAAAAATTCAAAATTGCACGAAAAAATTGAAAAGGATGATCATGATAACATGGTCAGGAATTTTTCTAAATTAGAAGTTGATTATCTTGATTTACAATTAAAATATCAACATCTTAAAGAAAGTGTTAAAACCTCAAATGCCAAGACATCTTCAGATGCTCCTGAGTTTGATGCAGTTTTTGAAATAAACAAACGTGATGAACAAATTCGAGCTCATTGTATCACGATCAAAAGGTTGAAAGCTCAAATTTCACAATTGAAGGGTGAAAAGAATGAAGTGACTAGCTCCCGTATGCCTCCACCTTTAGATTCTCAGAATTTCCATCTTCAAAACATGATTAATAAACTGCAAAAGGAAAATGAATGTTTTCAAGTTGAAATTTCAAAAGTTAATGCTCATAACAAAGAATTATGTGATTCACTCAAGGTTAATCATGATAATAACAGTGAAAAGGTAACTTCTTTACTTAAAGAAATTGAGAATCTGAAGCGTGTAGTAAAAGGGAAAATGCCAATCACCACTGGTGAGAATGTTGCACCAAAGGTGCCTGCTTGTTCTAAATATGCTATAACTGTGAAATATATTCCTCCTCATCTTCGGAACAACGAATTTGCATATCAAACATATCTTTCGTACCTCAAGGATAGTTGATTCGCCCCGAACCGTCAAGTTTTCTCACACAAGCTAGCCACTTGTGAATGGCTAACCGTAAGAAACTTAAAACAGCTCGCAACACCAATGCAATGAAGATAGGAGAGTATAGTGTTTCCCAGTCGTTAAGTCCCAACGAAGTGCATCGAGAATAATCAAACGTATAGTGATCGAGAGAATTTGAACGAGAAGGAGATATGATTGATTATAACTAAAGAAAAAGTTTATAAATTACAGGGCTTAAATGCAAATTAAAGAAAATTAAAAAGATAAATTATATTAAATAAACGCTATCACTATTTGCAAAATGATGTTTTTGATTTTTTATAAAACAAAATAACTTAAATAAACTATTTTAATTAAAACGTAAACTTAAATTATCTAAAAAACGTGACTTAAAATGAAAAACGCACGTTAGTATAAAAATTGATGAAAAGTAAGTAAAACGTAAAATTTGTAAAATAAAAGTCCTACTAATGTAAAAACAATTTTCTTACTTACTATATGACAAAAGAAAATTTTAGGAAAAAGCGGAATATTTTTTTTGAGTTTTATTTTATTTTCTACTCTAATTAAAACGATTTTATACCAATTAAATGATTAAAAATTCTAAAACATTTTTGAAAAATCAAACTTTACGTAAAATGCTTGAGATACTACTGAGTCTAGGAAAAATCAAAAACTACACTAGTGCTTCATGAAATAAGTCTGTTAAAAGCGAAATAAGCTAACTAGCATAAAACTACAAGGTACCTTAAATATTAAACGTTGCAAACTAAAACCAATAAAGACCCAAGGGCTAATGGTTACAGGTGTTGGTGTTGAGGCGTGGGATGTAGGGACTGACACGGGTTCAATCCCGCAGTACCTTTTTGCAAAATATATATATATATTTTTTTATTTTCTTTTACAAACCAATTAAGCACAAGAAAATAAGCAATTATTAAAACTATAACTTTTATTGAAAACACTAATAAGCTCAATTAGCTTAAAATTCCAACAATGGGCAAAAAGGAATAAGAACAAATTTTTAAGATAAGTGGTTAATAAGCTATCCAATAAGCAAAAGGAAACTAAAAAGAAGCTAAGTAGCTTATAATAAGCTAATGCTACAACCGAAAGCTAAATGAATTAGAAATAAGCTCTAAACAAACTCAAATAAGCATAAGCTTATCAAGCATGGCAGGTTTTCCGAAAAAGGGGTCAAAAGAAGCTAAGTGAAAAGCACTTAATAAGCTGATTAGAAGTGAACTACTATTTTTCTAATTTAGTTAAGCAGTTAAACTTTAATATCCCAAAGGCTTAAATCCTAAATCCTAATGATAAGATCACAGTGAAATTGTAAAGTTTATTCAAAACGCTTCTAGAAATTTTGACTTTTAAATAATGAACCGCTTTGACTTTGATGAACTTCTAATGATCCTAGATGATCTAATTTGATGTATTAAGCTACTATAAGACTTATTTAGGCTATATAAACAACTTTTACACTAGTATGCATGATTATGAAATATAAATTTCTAACAATGAATATAGACGAATCAAGATGATTTTGACTTTAAGGGTGCACACTTGAGATTTAATGACTAAAATGGTTATATTACAACTAAAGAGGACCAGAGCAACATGTTTTAACCAATAAACAATCCTCAAACACAGATACTCAGCTTGTGCCAAACACTAGTTCATGTAACTTAGATGCAAACTTTTAATTAACAAAATTACTTCCTAATCTAACTATAGCTAAGTAAGATGAGTTGCAATGATTTAAGCTAACAGTTAGTACTAACTCAGTGAGAACAATGGTATGCAGACTTGAGCACAAATTTACATAAAGTGAATGAAGGGCTTACAGCATCCTTCTACTAAAGCCTGCACAAATGGTTAAATACCACTCCCAATATGCTTATTCCACCACCACATCTAGTCCAAGTCAGGGTTTGACCATACTCTGCTTCAGTTGACTTTTGTTGACCGAATTTCAAATTTGCTTTAAACTGAGAATTAGGCTTACTAAAAGCTATAATGAGCTTAAATAAGCTTGTTTGATCTTAAAAATAAGCTATTTGAGGCTAGGACATAAGAGCATGAAATTGGATTTTTCAACAGTTAACACAAGAACATGAATTTTAGCTAAACTTTGAAATTAATGCTTAAAAGCAGATTACAATGATAAAATAACTTGAGTTTAGATCATAGAAACAAAAGATTACATTTTAAAACTTAAACTAAAACATTTATACTAAAAATGACATAGATGAAATTTTAAACTAATCTACGCCCCTCGCTTCTCATTCTTCTCTTTATATGCAAAAGTCTTTCCACTTGACCTCCGATCAACCTAATACTCAGCCATTGGATGAGTTGAAGACATATTGGCCATTGATGATATTTTGGCGGGAAAGTGGTATATTGCAACTGGTGGGGATTGAGTGCAAGGAGGGGGAGCATTTAATGCTTTTTGGATTGTTGGGTGAGGTGGAGGGATAAGGGTGTGTGAAAATGAGCCTGGAGGTGAGGGAGGTCTGGTTTGCGAGAGTGGGGGAAGGAGGGCTTGGAGGGAAAAGGGTATATATTTGACCGGGTGACTGGAGGGTTTAATATTAAAGGGGGTCAAACAGGGGGTCAAGTGTTTGGCAGGGTCCAATGGTTTTGACAAGGGCTAAAAGGGTTTGGTTTGTTTTAATAACATAAGGACCAAACCTAATTTTCCCAAACTTGAAGGACCAAATATGCCATTCTTCCAAAGTTGTTCAAAGGGACCAAAAGTGACAAGTTTCAATAGAACAAGGACCATAATAGACATTTTCAAATTTCCAAGGACCATTTTTGCCAATTTTGAAACTTGAAGGACCAAACTTGTAATTTCTCAAAACTTTTGACATTTTTCACCAAAGGACTAATTATGACAAGTTATGATTTTAAACGGACCTTTGGTGACTTTTCTTTGAAATAAGTGCTCGGGGACTATTTCGACAACTTTGAAACTGGGGACCTGAAATTGCCAATTATGCAAACTTAGCTCATTTTTCATCCTAAACATTTTGCATCTGAAACATATAAAATGCAATTTTGAGATATTTTCAGTATTTTGATGCATTTCTGAGCATTTTTAAATGTTTTGCGCTCTGATTTAGCAAAAATGATGAGTATAACACACTCATCAATCCCCCACACTAAACTATTGCTAGTCCCTAGCAATCTTTTGAGAAAACTTAATGGATTTGAATCTCTTTACCAAAAGCCATTACTTCGGGAGTAGCCAAATGTTTTAGTTCAAGTAAGAACTATGGTACACCGATAACCATGTGATTTTGAGCAAACTACCACCCAACGGATTTGATTTGTTTACGTAAGCCGTTTGCTCGACTAGCAAACTCTTAGATAAATTATCAATATTATCTTTGGTGAGCCGATTACCAATTATGGTTTTTCAACTGCCTTTACCACAAGCCATAAACTTGCGGGCTAGCCAACTCTTCACTAATTAAAGATATGGTGAGTTGAACACCATACAATTTAAGCAAATTGCAAGCCGTAAACGGATTTGAGATATCTTTAACAAGAGCCGTTTGCTCCTGGATTAGCCAATCCTTTTGTTTTTAGACATGGTGGATGATAACATAAGTCGAGTAAGTGCAAAACACTTACTCCAAAAAAAAAAAAATTGGCCAAAAATGGGGAATTATATAATTACATGATAAAATTCGTGAGAATTCCCCCCACACTTAGAAATGAATATTGCCCTCAATATTCAAAGCTACATGCATTTAAACCGAGAACGTAAAAGGAAATACTAACACCATTATTTTGAAAGATTTTTGAAAACTTTATATACAACAAGGCAACTCCCCACACTAGGGTGGGACACACGTGAAAACCCATATTTAACTATTTTTGATTACCGAAGCTAGCTTGACTCGAACCGAATTAATTTGTTCATGGGGAAATAAGGAGGAGACAATCTTATCGGACTTTCATTCAAGATGTTTGGACAAACATTTGAATCACGTGAAAGTTCCACACCGATGAGATATACATAGAACCGGCTCAAAAAAAATGATAAATGAAAATGCTCGGTCAAAGATAGTGTCTTCATTCCTAAGGAGTGAAGATGAAGAGAAATCACAAGATATTTGAGGAAAGGAAGAAAGACTTTGATAACAATCAAGATCCATTCTTCATCCTCAAATGTAGACATATATCGAGGAAGGGTGAGGGTATTATCATTAATAGGCAAACTCGTATGATAGAGTACACCTTCCTCCGAGCCAATATCATCCTCAAGATCAAAATAGAAATGATCATGTTCCGAGGAGATATCATGAGAGAGTTCACCAGAGAACTCTTCATGAAAAGAATCATTCACATGAAGTGAAATTGTGAACTCTTGTTCCATTGTGGGCTCATCACTATCCTCGGTCTGAGTATCAAAGAGTGGATTCTCAAAAATTAAAGTGAATTCAGAGTCGAATTCAAATAGAGGATTAGTGAGCGTAGCTTTGAATGTTTTGGGAACAAAGTGATCAACATTCTCTATTGGACTGTTGGGATAAGAAGTGAGTGAACGATCATTATAGGGAGACTTTCAATCTCTCCAGACGGCCGGAATCCAAGAGACCATCGCCACTTTCCGATGAAAGTGGACTGATGTGAGTGAAGTTCATCGTGAACTCCTCAAGAAAAGGATCAGACTGTGGGAGTGATGTCTCAACATACTCGATGTTTCCATAGGAAGCACAATCGCCGCTAAGATCGAGAAAGTTTCAAAATGATCTTTTGAACACTCAAGAGGGAAAGAGAATCACACATATGATCGGTTCCCTGTGACTCTCGGGATTAAAGGTTCTCAACACTAGAATTTATGAATTCGTCCGATTCCTTTTCAAGAACAGTGTCAAGATGCTCGTCCCCCATGTTTAGAGAGTGAGTGGGAGCTTTGGGTGTGATAGCAGCTTGTTGAGAATGAATCTCAACTGGCTGGATATTAACTGATGAACTTGATGAATCTTTATAGAATTGAAGGATATCAAGTGTATCCTCATCATCAATGTCATCAGGAATAAAACGAAATTGAGAGCTAGATCCGGCTGCTTTTTCTTTTGCAATTGATTCCCTAATAGATTTTTCAAACGCAATTTGGGAATTTATTTCGCAGCAACCTGCTCTTCAGCTAACAATTCTTCCATGGATTTTGATTTGGATTATCTTGGGAATGTTTACATTCCTTCAAATCTTTCAATAAATCCAAAAGATCAAGGAGAAGATTTTGAGGAAGTGGCTCAAATGAGGTGGTGCCTGATTCATTTGGTACTGTAGAGGTTGGTCATGACACGAAGAGTCGTAATTGTTACCGAAATGGATTCCTTGTTTGACAATCAGAGCTACAAGGACCTCCACAATACTCACAACAGAAACTGAGTGTGGCCGTGAGTTATATGTGTGTAGTCATAATTGTTATCGAACTCGCTCATAGACAAGCGTTTCCCCGATTGACAATCAGAACTGGAGTGTGAACCACCACAGTACTCACAACTGTAAAACTGCTGAGTCTCACAGTGTGGTAGCTGATGGAATAAATCAGTTGTGTTATGGTAAGAATAGGATCTTGGCTATAGACGCACCCGTTTCCTGACTCCACCATGCTACAACTGGGGCAATTGCCACCATTATAAGGACCACCACACCACTGACAACCAAGAGGGTGAGGATAAGACATAGAAAGAATCAAATGTTTTCAGAGGGGTAGGGATGAAGAATCAAAGATGTGAGAGGGTAAAGATGGATATTTTGGATTTTTGGATAAACATTTTGTAAAAATAAGAAAGAAAATCTTTTTGGGTTTTTGATTTTAAGATGTTTTTGGATTTTTGGATTTTTAAAAGAAAATATAAACATATATAGATGGTATGAACAAGGAGTGAATATTCAAATCACTAATCTGCTAAACGTAAGATAATTAGCACGAGCCCCCGCGCGGCGCCAAATTTGATTCGCCAACCGTCAAGTTTTCTCTCACAAGCTAGCCACTTGTGAATGGCTAACCGTAAGAAACTTAAAACAGTTCAGACACCAATGCAATGAAGATCGGGAGAGTATAGTGTTTCCCCAGGTCGTTAAGTCCCAACGAGCTGTGCGAGAATAATCAAACGTATAGTGATCGAGAGAATTTGAACGGGAAGGAGATATGATTGATTATAACTAAAGAAAAAGTTTATAAACTACAAGGGCTTAAATGCAAATTAAAGAGAATTAAAAAGATAAATTATATTAAATAAACGCTATCACTATTTTCAAAATGATGTTTTTGATTTTTTATAAAACAAAATAACTTAAATAAACTATTTTAATTAAAACGTAAACTTAAATTATCTAAAAACGTGACTTAAAATGAAAACGCACGTTAAGTATAAAAATTACGCGAGTGCGCAAGTAAAAACGTAAAATTTGTGAAATAAAAGTCCTACGAGTGTAAAAACAATTTTCTTACTTACTATATGACAAAAGAAAATTTTAGGAAAAAGCGGAATATTTTTTTGAGTTTTATTTTATTTTCTACGAATTAAAAATGATTTTATACCAATTAAATGATTAAAAATTCTAAAACATTTTTGAAAAACTAAACTTTTTACGAAAATGCTTGAGATACTACTGAGTCTAGGAAAAATCAAAAACTACAATAGTGCTTAATGAAATAAGTGTTAAAAGCGAAATAAGCTAACTAGCATAAAACTACAAGGTACCTTAAATATTAAACGTTGCAAACTAAAACCAATAAAGACCCAAGGGCTAATGGTTATGTGTGTGTTGGTGTTGAGGCATGGGACTGTGAGGGGACTGACCTGGGTTCGAATCCCAGGCAGTACCTTTTTGCAAAATATATATATATATATATATATTTTTTTGATTTTTCTTTTACAAACCAATTAAGCACAAGAAAATAAGCAATTATTAAAACTACAACTTTTATTGAAAACACTAATAAGCTCTGAATTAGCTTAAAATTCCAACAGTGGGCAAAAAAAAAGGAATAAGAACAAATTTTTAAGATAAGTGGTTAATAAGCTATCCAATAAGCAAAAGGAAACTAAAAAGAAGCTAAGTAGCTTATAATAAGCTAATGCTACAACTGAGAAAGCTAAATGAATTAGAAATAAGCTCTAAACAAACTCAAATAAGCATAAGCTTATCAGTGGCACAGGGCAGTTTTTCAGAAAAAGGGGTCAAAAGAAGCTAAGTGAAAAGCACTTAATAAGTTGATTAGGAGTGAACTACTATTTTTCTAATTTAGTTAAGCAGTTAAACTTTAATATCCCAAAGGCTTAAATCCTAAATCCTAATGATAAAATCACAGTAAAATTGTAAAGTTTATTCAAAAACTGCTTCTAGGAAATTTTGACTTTTTAAATAATGAACCAGTTTGACTTTGATGAACTTTTAATGATCCTAGATGATCTAATTTGATGTATTAAGCTACTATAAGACTTATTTAGGCTATATAAACAACTTTTACACTAGTATGCATGATTATGAAATATAAATTTCTAACAGTTATGAATATAGGACAAAATCAAGATGATTTTGACTTTAAGGGTGCACACTTGAGATTTAATGACTAAAATGGTTATATTACAACTAAAGAGGACCAGAGCAACAGGTTTTAACCAATAAACAATCCTCAAACACGATACTCTCAGCTTGTGCCAAACACTAGTTCATGTAACTTAGATGCAAACTTTAATTAACAAAATACTTAGCAAGTGTGAATTACTTCCTAATCTAACTATAGCTAAGTAAGATGAGTTTAACTGCAATGATTTAAGCTAACAGTTAGTACTAACTCAGTGAGAACAATGGTATGCAGACTTGAGCACAAATTTACATAAAGTGAATGAAGGGGCTTACAGCCTACTAAAGCTGCACAAATGGTTAAATACCACTCCCAATAAGCTTATTCCACCACCACATCTAGTCCAGGTCAAGGGTTTGACCATACCGCCGCTGACTTCTTTTGTTGACCGAAGTTCAAATTTGCTTTAAACTGAGAATTAGGCTTACTAAAAGCTATAATGAGCTTAAATAAGCTTGTTTGATCTTAAAAATAAGCTATTTGAGGCTAGGACATAAGAGCATGAAATTGGATTTTTCAACAGTTAACACAAGAACATGAATTTTAGCTAAACTTTGAAATTAATGCTAAAAGCGATTACAATGATAAAATAACTTGAGTTTAGATCATAGAAACAAAAGATTACATTTTAAAACTTAAACTAAAACATTTATACTAAAAATGACATAGATGAAATTTTAAACTAACTCCACCCCTCTTGCTTCTCATTCTTCTCTTTATATGCAAAAGTCTTTCCACTTGACCTCTGATCAATTCCCACTAATAATCTCAGCCATTGGATGAGTTGAAGACATATTGGCCATTGATGATATTTTGGCGGGGAAGTGGTATATTGCAACTGGTGGGGGTTGAGTGCAAGGAGGGGGAGCATTTAATGCTTTTTGGATTGTTGGGTGAGGTGGAGGGATAAGGGTGTGGAAAATGAGCTGGAGGTGAGGGAGGTCTGTGTTTGCAGAGCAGGTGGGGGGAAGGAGGTGACTTGGAGGGAAAAGGGGTATATGTTTGACCGGGGTTTGACTGGGAGGGTTTAATATTAAAGCAGGGGTCAAACAGGGGGGGTCAAGTGTTTGGCAGGGGTCCAATGGGTTTTGACAAGGGCCAAAAGGGTTTGGTTTGTTTTAATAACATAAGGACCAAAACTGAATTTTCCCAAACTTGAAGGACCAAATATGCCATTCTTCCAAAGTTGTTCAAAGGGACCAAAAGTGACAAGTTTCAATAGAACAAGGACCATAATAGACATTTTCAAATTTCCAAGGACCATTTTTGCCAATTTTGAAACTTGAAGGACCAAACTTGTAATTTCTCAAAACTTTTGACATTTTTCACCAAAGGACTAATTATGACAAGTTATGATTTTAAACGGACCTTTGGTGACTTTTCTTTTGAAATAAGTGCTCAGGGACTATTTCTGACAACTTTTTGAAACTTGGGGGACTGAAATTGCCAATTATGCAAACTTAGCTCATTTTTCATCTGATTTTAAACATTTTGCATATGAAACATATAAAATGAAATTTTGAGATATTTTCAGTATTTTGATGCATTTCTGAGCATTTTTAAATGTTTTGCAGTTCAGATTTAGCCAAAAATGATGAGTATTTACACACTCATCAATAGTCTAGAGTGCCTCCATGAGATTGTTGAAGTTGATAAGATAGAAAAACCACTTGATAATGTTGTTGGGCATGCATGCTTATATGCCAAATGATCTCAGAAACTCTTAGAATGTGTGATTGCAACATGTCCAAAATCTGGTACTAGGAAAGATAGAGAAGTTATGCCTTGTTCTATGCCTAAAGTCAAGCATGTGACCTTTGATGTGCCTCTGAAAGCCTCAGAACCCAGCACTAGAAAATCAAATGGCAGTAAAACAAACTAAGGATCCCGTCATCACTTCTATAGATGTTAAGATTGACACTAAAGTTAGCGGGTCAAAACCTAGAAGCAATGCAAAGAAGGATAGGATTACGCAAACTAAAAGTGATCATGAAAAGGAAGTGAAAGAACACCATAGGGACAATAAGTTTGACTTGAACAAAAAGAATCGTGTTGGTTCTAGTATTTGCTCTAAGCTTACTGAAATTAATTCGAAGTCTTATGCTGTCTGCAATACATGTAATGAATGTCTATTTTCTGGTAATCATGATAAATGTGGTGTGTTATTTCTGAGGTCTAAGAATCAAAACCCAGTTAAGAAAGTTTGGAAAGCAAAACAAATTAAGCAATACTGGAAACCTACAGGGAAGGTTTTTACCAATATAGGATTTCGAAGCCACGCAGTCGAATATTCACGCATGACAAACCTTGCTCCTTAACTAGATCCACTATGCCTAGAGTAGTGCCTATTAAGGTTTGGAAGCTAACTGGTCGAATAATCCCATTAGGCACACGATGCCCTTTAACTAAGTCTGATGATTCTACTAGTTTAGCTCCTAGTGATAATGCCATAGCAACTAGGTTTCACTGATTCAAAGATTGTTAACGCTAACCAAAAGGAACCCATTTTCACATGGGGATCCAATGTTTTCAAATTTCCACCTTTTTCTGTGTTCCAATGCAGGTCATACAAATCATCTGTTGGTACTTGGATTAAGGCTGCTCTAAACATATAAGGGGAAATGACAATGACGTCTGTTCACATCAGTTCAAGCCTCGTTCTTCAACACTATGGTGTCTATAGAAAACACTTCAGGCTTCGTTCCTCAAAGAAAATAAAAGTGTACGCCTCAGTGCGCTTTATCTTCAAAAGAAGAGAAATCTTTATTTTTATGACCATTCTCATCGACATTCTTCATCAACAAGCTTCATGTTTTTCCTTGCTTATTCAGTCCTCAAATGGATCTACGTTCATTGGTGTATATTCTTATTCACTTACTCAAACAAAAATGGCAAACTTCATTTGCAATTTTTGAGGAGGAGAAGAGTGAAGAAACTAAATGTCAGTCATCAAGGGATATGCTTACCATTGATTGTATCTTTATTCCTTTGCCAAATCAAAAATGGCAACTTCGGATGCAAATTTTGAAGGGGAGAAGAGTGAATATAATACATGTTGATGGATGCTTGAGTTATGGTCATACGACTCTCCAACGCCTAATGTCTTCACTCACTAAGGATAACTGGGATTTACTATTTGGGATTCATTGTTTTTCAAGATATGTTTGATGAGTACTTCCAACCTCCAACGAATGTTGATCATCCAGTTTTTGAAGCTCATGCTCCGGTTCCTACTAACTCAACTGGTTCACCATCTAAGAAGTACTTCTCGAAATTCTCAAGATACCTTATCTCCAGTTATTTCACAAGGCGTTGATAATGACTATCATGATATTGTAGTCGCACTATTGAATAATGATCCACTCTTTGGTATTCCTTTGCCAAATCCTCATGATATTGTAGTTGCACTATCACATCAATATGTATTTCTAGAGAGAGAAAGTTTTAGTGAGAGAAAGTGGAAGGAACTAATTAAGTGATTATGAAAATGATAATTGCAATTAGAACCAACAACCTCTCCCTTCAAGGGAGGGGGTATTTATAGTGATTACATAAGTAGGGGTGTTTCCCCTTGGTTCTAGAAGAACCTTCTATCACAGCCCATGGGCTTACTACATGAGCTGTGAATCTAATTACAAACATTTATAAACCATAATTACTAACGACCTATTACAAATGAAATGACCTACAATTTATAATAAGACATGTTCCTAACAATCTCCCCCTAAGGGTTGGTCATCATTTGTTGTCTTGCTTAGGTCGTTCGACGTCTTGAACTTCTTTGGTGTTTATAGCTTGTGACGTCTTTGATTCTTTGCAACTTTGTTCTTTGTTCTTGTTGTTGTGATCAGTTGTGAAATCTGCCTTTTATCAATATCTTTGTTTCTGGTGCTTTTACGTCTTTTTCCAACAAGCTCATACTTCCTGTGAAGTTTGTGATCCATACATATGAAGTTTACATTCTTTATCTCTAATCTTTGACTTGTGAATTTTCTGATTTTCTGACTTTGAAGTGAAATTTTGCTGAACTTTTCTTTGCTTAGATCTTTGATGAGAATGTTCGATGTATGTATGAGCATATGGAAATGAGCTGTTGATAGTAATGATGGTGGTTATGGTCTGTGACACGCACTGTAATAAACAAGTTAGCAATAAAGTTTCGACGTAAGAGTTTGGATATTTTGTACAAGTACATCCCGTCGCGGCACGATCTTTGACGAATCTCAAATTGGATACTTGCTAGAACTTCCCTGTACTCAATATCTTCACTCGTCGTTGTGGTACCGAGTATACCGAGGTATCACTCCACGCATAGACCGTTTGAGACCACCGTGAACACTAAGCGTAACCCACAAGGGATTACCGTGACCCTGCCGTGGTGTTTGATGTTGACCTTGGCAGGAATTTCCATTCAATCACTGAGGGTCACAATTGTGAATCCCCTCATAAATGTTCTAGCAGATTGCTAAGATATGCGTAGGACTCTGGAACATGTCACTTGTGTCCTTATTGTTTGAACAACAAGTGATGAAATATGAGGTGTTCCTAAGAGATCTTTTGATGAATCTCATGGCTCTAGACTCGATTAGTGCGCTTTTTTCCTAAGCGAGACTAGGGAGAGGGTCTCCTTCTTCAATACCAACAATCTCTTAGAGAGAGTCGATAGATTACGTAGGGTTCCCTGTGAGAATGAAACAAGCTCTTTTTAGAGAACTTGAGTGGCTTAGAAGGATTAGTGCATTGCGTCACTGGGTCCATGACGACTTTGTCTTCAATACCGGTGTCATCTTGTGACAACCAGTAGCATATGAATTGAACTCGGTGTCTGCCCTAAGTTGAATAATTTGGAGGGCTATTTCTTTTCTCCCTTTTCGTTAACTTTTCTTTTTAATTCTTCAACTCCTTCTTTCTCCGATTCTCATTTTCTCCTTTTTCAATCATACCTAAGGACTTCTAAATACTAACTATTTGTGGTGTCCTTGGGTAGATCCCTCTGGCTCTGGAGGATCATAGGACGTTTATTCCTAGACTTAGTCACCTTTTAACTCCATGACTATCCTATGTTTCCACAAAACCTTTTCTTGAAAATCTCTCAATATGTTTATGATGAAAAACATGTTTTGCTAACACCTTGAGAGTTTTTTGGTTTTTCAGAAATACTCCCCCTCCACATGTGCTTATGAGTTTTGACTGAAATATGCACAGAGAGGGTAGAGCTCGCACTTTTGAATTGATCGACTCTTGATAGATAATTCCCTGGCGAGACACGTTACGTTGTATAGTTAAAGAGTTCTGTTATCAGCTTTTAGGTGACAATTAGCTCTAATAACTACCTTGAAGATGTAAACTCTCCTTGAAAAGGAGGTTAGACCCGTCAAAGTTCATGTTAATCAAGAGTGTCTCGGATTAGTACATTCTAATAAGATAAGTCTTGAAAGACAAATCTTTTCGATTACTGACATTCAAAGATCGTCAATTCATTGGTGATATCTGAGTCGAGCACGTTATGAGATTCCAGAACTTCCTGATCAACAATTTTAATCACATTTCTCCCCCTCAAAAATAGCATATGAATGTTGTTTTTGAAAACATGTTGATTAAAATATGCTTTTTGAGGTGTTTGAAATTCCTTTGGGAAGAAACGGATTTCAAGAACATTTGATTTTGAACAAAGATTTAGTGTTGCAAAATAGTTAAGAAGCTTTCGATCCTTTAATTAGGATTGAGGCACTAAAGCGTACCACAGGGTCCTATCTTTTGAAAATCGAGATTTTTTGCGAATCAAGGTGCCATTAGCATCTATTTTGTTTTTCTAAATTCATTTCATCTTGATAACATAGACCCAATCTGGTTTCTCAACAAATTCCCTGACATCAAGACTTTTAAACTGATTCTTCCTGAGAAACCGTAAGTGAATAACTGCAATTCTCAACAATCTTCCCAATCTGCGTTACATGTCTTTAGCAGCTTCTCCGTACACTTCCTTTTAGTGAAGTTTCAATCTTCCCCAAACTGACAACCTTTTTCATCAGATTCAAAACATTGATGTAGTTAACTTGTCTTCTAACTTGTTACAGTTTTAAGTGCACATTAAAATTTGTAGATGAACAGTAAACCACATCAAGCAAATCTGAATTGTCACGTAATCACAGTTGTACATGATGCGTAAAATTTGTTCGAGGGTAACATGCAAGAAATCAACAAGATCTTCTCACGTATGCAGACACTTCACACCAAACAAACCTTGAGAGATAAAATAATACTACTTCCCCCTGATTGTTGCGGTATGTCGGAATAATAATCGACTGTGTATATGCGAATACTCGATAAAATGATCGTGTGCGAGGCATCATAATACAATTAAAGCATCATATGTAGGTAACTTCACACAGAATAACCCAGTGAAAGTTGAAACGAACAACCGAAGTAAGACGTTTAAACCACGTATCGTCTCATTTCTTCCCCCTGATTGTAGAAACTCGTGAAGGGAAAGAGCTTTCGCAAAGAAGGAAAAGAAAGCACATGACATATACTCTCTCTTCCCCCCGATGTTTTCGATGAATCAAAACATACACCACTTATGTTGATGATGAAATTGGAGACAGCGTAACCGTCTACGTTCAATTAATCAAAGAGGTATGAAGTACCATAAATATCTCGTGAGAATCAATTGCTGATAAAAATTCTCAACTTGTTCATTATGTTGATCATCAGTTGTGTCATTGTTGGTGGAAACAATTTGATCTACTGTTATCAGAGATTCGATTGAAGGTGCATCTCCATCAACGGTTGTTGTTGTAGATTCAGGGTGTATCTAGAATTAGAATATGATCAGGTTGTGCAGCGGAAACATTAGATACATCTGAAGCACGACTTTCTAAAGAATCTCCAAACAGTGGAGCAAACAAAATTTCCAATTCTTGACGATTGAGTACAATGGCGATGCAGCTGATGGATCATTATGTTTTAGACGGTGAGAAACGGGTCCTAAGCTGTTGTACTTAGAAGCCATTGCTGAAGTGCGGGTCCGAAACTGAATTATTCCGAAGCCATTCTTGTTGAACCTGTATAGAAAGTAGGAGGAGAGAGATGGAGACAGACATGGATCCCCAAGTGTAAATGGGTTCCAGATGTTAGAAGCATAAAGTTGTAGTGTCAATTATCTTCTTGACACCTGAACACACTGTTTTGTTGCAAATGTTTAATATATTGCCTGTAGGAATCCACCTAAGACCAACAGTGTTAAAAACTCTACCCGTAGGTATCCACCTAAGATTAGATCTAGGAGATGTTGAAACTTCTTTTGAAAAGAGTCTTTGTCCTATATTGATCCACCTATTAGGTTTCCGAAGTTTGTTTCTCAGTTCAACGGGTCGATTTCTAATTGTCTGTTGAGTACACTTAGGTTTTCGTTTGGTACTACTAGCATCGTTCTGTAATACACTAGAAGGCATCACACAAGGTTGTGAACCTAAGATTCCATCCTTTTGAAGTAGTGCCCTTTTTCTAGCCTTTTCTAGATCATAGTTCTTGTACGCATCATTTGAATCATATGAATTTTTAATTTTAATGCTCGGTTTAGACACAGTGTTCGAACTAATCCTAGATGGGCCAGTTGCAACTACTTGTTGAGGTTTAACAGAAACATGTTTAACAGAAACAGATTTAACAGAAACAGAAGTATTTTTCTCAGGCAAGGAATGTAGAGTGACTGGTTTTGACAAATGATTATTATCAACAACTTGGGAAGCAAACCGTAGTTTTGAAGATTTTGATCGTTCAAATTTAAAAGCAGTTGGTTGTCTAACTACTAATTGGTTTCTGATTGGTTGTAGTGACGATTTCCCCAAGATTGTTGGTTTTGTAAACTTAGTATCCACACTCTTGCCAGTTAATCTTCTCAACTTGTTTTGTAAAGCAACATGCGCAAGCCCCTTTGCTTGAATTTGAGCCTTTAAATGCTCATTTTCTTTTACTAATGTATCCACACAATTACTTTGCATTTTAAGTTCAAGAGATTTGCAATGTGCCTCTAGTTTTGAAAAATCTTTTTGAAATTGAGCAATGGACTTTTGAGAAGAATGTTTTTGATTCAAGAATTTGGTCTGACGATTCGTTGTATTGTTTGCAACTAAGGGCTCAGACATGACACGTTGTCGGACATTGTGCAACACACCTGGTCAACCTCTCCTTCATTTCTGATTCAGGTTGCTCAGTTTGTTTGCAGATTTGCAGGCAATATGAACAACGTAGATTGTTCCTCAACCATCTGTTTTTTGTCAAAGATAGGCTCTGTGTCATAGGTGGGAACGATATCTTCCTCAACCATTTGTTCTTCATCAAAGTTGGGCTCGGTGTCATAGTTGGGTATGATATCTTCCCCAAATCTGCTGCTGTCATCCTGCTTTTCCAAGGTAGGCTCTGTGTCATAGGTGGAAACGATATCTTCCTTAACCATTTGTTCTTCATCAAAGTTGGGCTCGGTGTCATAGTTGGGTATGATATCTTCCCCAAATCTGCTGTTGTCATCCTCATTGTCCGTATTACTGTCATTTGCAGTATTCTCATCATTCTTGACAAACCTTTGAGCATTCCTTCCTTGTACATCAACTCTTTCACCTTGCATGACTGCTTGATTTCGGGGATCAGATGAAGTCTGACTCTTTGAATTCTTAAATTGTGAGAACATCTTAGTCAGTAACATCATTCCTTTGTTTAATTCCACAAATGCATTTGCATCTTCAGAATCATCAGTACCAAGGTTTGGTGAACAAGGTTTTAAGCAGTAGATGGAAGGTGAGGAGATTTGTGAAAGCATTAGAGACATTGATATAGTGAATTTTAATTTTTCCTTCAAAAATAATTATGAAAATTTTTTCTCCCCCAAAATTTGAAATTCACTATAAAATGCAATTTTAAGGTTGTAAGAAAAATTTGAGGTATGACAATTTTGACGCCAAATTTGACCTGAAAAATTTGAATTTAGGCCCAAAAATTTGAATTTTTGACCAAAATTTTCACAGTTAAACCAAAATTTGAATTTCGCGTAAAAATTAAACGTTTAGTCTCCCCTAGAAATTTTATATATATATATATATATATATATATATATATATATATATATATATATATATATATATATATATATATATATATATATATATATATATATATATATATATATATATATAATATATATATTTTTATGATGATGTGTAATGGATCTTTAAGGATAATTAAGATTTAGGTAGATTAGTAGCAGAAGAAACTCGCAGAACTTCAAAAACAAACTCGCAGAACTTCAAAAAATTTCCAAACTCGCAAAAAATTAAATCCAAACTCGCGGAAATCAATAGAAACTCGCAGGAATTCAAAGAAACTTGCAGGAATTTAAGAGAAACTCGCAGAAAGTCTAGAAACTCGCAGAAATGCAAATTAAAACTCGCTGAACTTCAAAAGAAACTCGCAGAAGTTCAAGAAACTCGCTGAACTTCAAGTGAAACTCGCTGAAATTCAAATGAAACTCGCAGAAGTTCAAGAAACTCGCAGAACTTCAAAAAATATTTCCAAACTCGTAGAAATTCATGAGAAACTCGCAGAAATTCATGAGAAACTCGCATAAATTCATGAGAAACTCGCAGAAATTCATGAGAAACTCGCAGAACTTCAAAAAGAAACTCGCAGAACTTCAAAAAATTTCCAAACTCGCAGAAATTCAAATAAACTCACAGAAATTCATGAGAAACTCGCAAGAATTCAAGGCTAACTCGCCAAACTCGCAGAAACACGTATTTCAGTCCAATAAGTCCATAAATTTCAATCTAAAACACATTTTTAAGTACGGATTTCTATTAAATCTAATCAATATTAGCCTAAAATATCCCTTGGCTCTTGATACCACTTGTTAGGTCACCATTCTATCACATCAATATGTATTTCTAGAGAGAGAAAGTTTTAGTGAGAGAAAGTGGAAGGAACTAATGAAGTGATTATGAAAATGATAATTGCAATTAGAACCAACAACCTCTCCCTTCAAGGGAGGGGGTATTTATAGTGATTACATAAGTAGGGGTGTTTCCCCTTGGTTCTAGAAGAACCTTCTATCACAGCCCATGGGCTTACTACATGAGCTGTGAATCTAATTACAAACATTTATAAACCATAATTACTAACGACCTATTACAAATGAAATGACCTACACTTTATAATAAGACATGTTCCTAACACATGAATAATGATCCGCTCTTTGGTATTCCTTTGCCAAATCTTCACGGATTATTGTTCCTCTCAATGTGCATGCTATAAATCAACCACATAAACATTAAGAAAAATGACTACCTCATCTGCTCGAAAACATTATTGGTGAATCTTCCAGATCAGTCTCTACATGTATACCTTAGGAAGAATGCATTGATGTTGAGGAATCATTTGTTCCGGTTCATTCAGTGGGTCAATGTACATCCGATTGTATTCACGTGTTGGGCATTTGACACAAGTTGATAACTTCGGAGTTAATCATTTATCACTTATTTGAGATTGAAGTTGATTTTCACTAAGGCGTGTTCTTATTTATCTAGTTACTAGCAGTCGGGATGTATGGTTGAAGACCTGGTTAACTATCACTTTATGGAGTTACGTTGTTTTACTAAGTGTCACACGCAGATGTCGTTGTGGATAATCGCAAGAGGTGTTAATGTCTCATACTTTGGTTGAGTATCGAGCACTTAGAGATTTGCTTGGTGCATAAATTCTCAACACCGTTCTTCCATCATTAAGTGCAAGCTTAAGATACAGATGTGGGGAATTCAACTTCAGTTTCAAGTTTGGTATATCGGGTTTTCTTCTTTAGTGGTCACTTCAAGTTGTCTACATATGGGTTGATAAAGATAGTCAGAGAGAGTTTCTGTAACAGTTGATTCTCACAGGATTCAGTTGACCTAATTGTTTGTTCTTCTCTATTTCAAGAATATTTGGTATATATATAATGTGTTGCTGATTCCGAGGTATCAAAACCAGCAAGGGGGAAGGAGACATACATCTAAACACACAACGAGTACACGTGATGAACTTAATACTTCTTCTCTATTGAAGTTATTCCGGGGAGACAAATGTCATAACCACAGAGAATCTCAGTGTTTAACTCGTAGCCTTTGGTGTGTTATTCCAACTATTTGGGGGAAGGATGTATTATTCCAACTATTTGGGGGAAGGATATATTATTCCTACTATTTGGGGGAAGGATGTATTATTCCAACCATTTGGGGAGAAGTGGTCTCTGGATACTTTTGGTATGTGTTAACTCAGCCTTCAGTAGAAAGAAATATGAGAAGAATACTTGGAACGTGAGATGATATTGCTTATCGACATCTTCTATATGATTTATGATAAAGTTCTTCCGGTTAGTGCTTCATGTACACAATGTAATGATGATTCCGATGAGATCGCAACCATCAGGGGAGAGATATGTGTACATCAAGGATGCACAACATGTTCACTTGATCGAGCTAATTCAGTTATTCCGGAGTTGACATCCCCAGAGATGATTAGTGACTCAACATGTTACATGGATGTCATCATCTTTACTTGTGTTGGGTATATGTGTAAATTATGGGCTGATTGATTATATGTTAGATAACTGGAATGCACTTAGTAAAATGAAGATGCTGATATGTTGTTCCCCTGAATAGACAACTTCTTGCTCAATCTCGAAGAGTAATGTGTACTTCGGGGACGCACAACAGGTTCATGTGATCGGGCTCAATCGCTTATTCCGGTATGATAACCGCAGAAATGATCCGTGTTAACTTGTTACTTCGTTGTTATCATCTTCTTCGGGTTCTTGAGCTTCATACAATTAGACTGTTTGCTTCACTTCATCTTCTGGGGGGAAATGGTATTAATTCGAAGATTGTCGGTTTGGGGGGAAGCTACCAAAGATTCACATTTAGAAGGCTCATGTTCAGACGATTTTCTTAGAAGCCTCGAATGCTTTGGTGGTGAAAGTTTAAGAGATGTTGATTTCTTTCTTCTACTACGTGCTGAACGATATCCTTATCTCGGTACTCATTTCATCATTCTCTTAAACTAAATTATCCTCTTTGTACATATTTTATCAAAAAGCAAAATACAAAATTATAAAACCATCAAAAAGAAAATAGAAAAATATAAAATTTTCAAAAACCATAAAAATTATAAAATCTTGAAAAATTCCAAAAATATTGTTTCTTTTGTCATGTTTTCCTGGTTCGATAACATCTACGGACTTTGATTTGTCATTCAAAGAATGACACGGGTCTTTAGATGAAGTTCGAATGTATATAAAAAAAAGAAAAAAAAAAGGATGGGGAAAAATGGTGGTTTATTGTCATTTCAGGCAATAACCCGTTTTCAAAAGAAAGAACATAGCTATGCTTCATCTGATTTTAAAACCTCATGCTATGATTTTAAAACAAGTTTATATGGAACATTTGTCGCCAAATAGACAAATGTTTCCCTCCAAATATTTTTCCTTTTAAAGATTCTTCTAAAAAATATTTGTCATCTAATGAAAATAACATTGCTTTGAAAAATAACTCGGACTCAAATTTTGAAAATCATCTGGACTGTTAAACTGTCAAAATCTCTATCTCTCAATCAACAACTTATGTCATTGATTGAGGGGGAGAATGATTTCAATTAAATCAAAAAGGTTATTTTTCAAACAATTGGCACGTAAACGAGCAAGGTTCAAGACCTTGGCTAATGTGATGTTTTTCAAAAGATATTTATGCATGGTTGATCAATGAAGTTTAAAGTCTCAGAATCTGATCCTTATCAGTTAAATTGGTTTTTCAAAAGCAACTCACTATTCTCCTCAAAAATTTTCAAAATTAAATTTAAATCATTAGAGATCACAAATCTCAAAGGATTTGAGAGTTGTGATCGGGGGAGAATTTGTGATTTAAATTGGATATAAACTGATAATTCGATAAGTGGTTTAGAAATATAATAACAAGCTATCCTCCCTACATGTGCCAAACGATTTCAAATTTTTCATGCACATATTAAGGGGGAGCATTTATCTCAAACCAAAAAGAATTGAATCGTGATCGATTTGTCTCTAAGTGCAGGTTCCCTCTAATATGTGCAAAACACTTTCGAATCTCGATGCACATATTGAGGGGGAGAATTTTAGAAAACCACATCCTTTCCCAAAATAACTCTAACAACGTATTTGAAATACTAATCTTGATCGGGAAAGTGATGTCGATATTTTTAAGAAAATGTAGATCAAAGAATTGAACTCTTCAGTCTTAATCTGAGAGTTCTAAGATCTCTTGCCTCCATGTGCTAAAACAGTTTCAAATATATGATGCACATGTTGAGGGGAGCTTTCTAAAATATCAAAACAATTCAGTACAAACGCTTTGATCTTGTATCATAAGTACCTGGATTGATTTTCAAATGGTTTTCAATTGGTTTCATAGGCGGAAGAACAATACCAAAAAGACCGACCAAATTTATTTTATGCATGGAGATATAAGGATGGTTAGGTTAGGTATTCGTTCCCACGATCCCGCCATAGCTGGAGGGATCTACCCAGGGACAATCCACTAGATAGTGTAGAGTCCTTAGGTATGATAAAAAAAAGGAGAAAAATGAGAATATGGGAAGAGTGCCGACTGAGACAGAGGTAGTACTGGAACAAACCCAACAAGTTTCTAGTAATGAAGTCTCGGTAAGCACTGAAGGGGTTGAAGAATGAAAAAGAAATGCATGAGAAAAGGGTGAAAAGAAATAGCCCTCCATTAATTCAACCTTAGGGCCGAAACCGGGTTCAATACATATGCTACTGGTGGTTACTAAGGTAACACCGGTATTGAAGACAAGACGTCATGGACCCAGGACGCATGCACTACAACTTTCCCAAGCTACTCAAGTTCCTCTTAAAAGGACTTGTTTCATTCTCACGGGGAACCTACATAATCTATCGACTTCTCTTAGAGATTGTTGATATTGAAGAAGGAGACCCTCTCCCTAGTCTTCGGCATTGGAACCAAATGTGCACTATTGAGTCTAGAGCCACGAGATCATCAATAAATCTCTAGGACACAATCAATGAAGACTCACTGTTTCACACAATGTGGAAAGTGAAAATATATTTAAGAGTCCTATGCATTATCCATATGGTATTGCCAGAACATCCGAGTGATATGAAAATATTCACGATGAAGATGGAAATCCTTCTAGAGCCAACATCAAACAAGCTCTTGGTAGGTAACATGTGAGATCTATCCAATAGATCAAACGTGTGACAACTGGATAGAAACGACGTGGAGATTCAATATTGAATCAACCTTGGTCCAGGAAATGGATTGACGAATACCTTTGAAAAACCGATCGTTGTGCTCAAAACTTCTTTTCTAGCACATCGATTGTGTATTAATATTTCAAAATAAAAGGTGTTTATGATTGATAATTGATTTTCATTAAAACCTTCGTTGTATTGCAAAAACACTTTATATTATGCAGTACACGATCGTTTTTCAATTCATTTTTCATCAATCAGTGAATCTCAATTCGCTAGTTCACTACCCGCTTTTGTCTTCTTTGAGACGATCCGGTTTGAGAACGGCTAGAACAGCTGCGAAACCCTGTCAAGGAGATTCTTCAGAATTATAACTGATCACAGGCAGTACTTGTACTGATCAATGGGGAACCGTGGGCCGTGTACCTCAATTCAACGAAAGTGATCAAAGACACTTTCGTGCACTTTATTGCTAATTGTTGTATGCAGGGACACCTCGACGATTGCAGCTGATCAGAATTGAGGAATCAATCCACAGCCGCATGCTCACACAATTACATTCACGTTTAAAGAAATCAAGAAAAGTGCATATCTTCATCAACTGGCTCTGATATTTTCAAACCATGCTTCTGCTACGCTACTGGAAATATTATGAATCAACAAAAAGCTTCCACAACTCTGATGAGAAGATATTATGATCCAAAATGTGAGCATGTCGGTCCAAAAGTCACAACTTCACATGATGGCAAAACAACAAAGGATGAGTCAGAGATTTATGATGGCTGATGATCTCAAAGCTGGCTCAAAACTCATCATCCCGTGGATCACTTAAAGACCTCCACTTGAGCTAACACAACATGCGGAATATGAAGAATCAAAGACTACGATCTACAGAGCAAATAACTTAATCAAGAATCTAAGAACAATCAAAATGTAATATCTGTGTGTATTCAATGTAAATTGAGGTGACCTCCCTTAGGGGGAGATTGTTAGGATTTAGAAAATCCGTTAGTTAAAGTTTCGGTCACCTCAAGTATATGTACTTGTTAGAAAGCTCGTAGTCGTAGTCAAGTTATGTTAATAAGTAGTTTGTTAAGTATCACCGTGGAGGACGGACGGGTCTTTACCCACTGTATGCCTGATCCACAGCCCGTAGGAGGCGAGTCTTGTAAGATACTATAAATACCCTCTACCTCCCAAGGTAGAGGGTTGGAGCTTCAATACCATTTTTCTTTGTTTTACATAGTTCCCAACTCTCTTCTCTTTCTCTCTCTAAACTCTTTTATACGCCTCTTTGATCTTGGTTGTTATGTGTTTATGAAATCCAATATGTAACAAAAGATTTTGACGTATTCGTTAACTTTGAAGAAGAGAAGGAGAGTTTGGGAATCAGTGCCAATGACTTTTCTAGTGACATCGACATGGTCACTTGGCACAACAATTATGAGTAAACTTTTTCGCCATTAGACCGACCTATGTTCTATGAGATGGGAACTAAGATTCATCATTGGAACCCTTATAACCTTCAAATTTCGTGTAAGATAGGGTTCATCGATTTCCATCCCTTCATTGACACAAAGTCCCCGATGAACATCATATCAAAAGATTGTTACAACCAAGTTATGGTGAAAGAGTTGGAATATAAAGGGAATAATTTCCTTGGGGTCGCAACGAATGTTCATATTTTTGTCAGGATACACACTTTCTTGGTCGATTTTGTGGTATTAGACGAAACCAGCGAATTCATGGAGGATGGTCTCTCAAGTGTAATTTTGGGAAAGCCCTTCCAAGAACTGTCTAGTCATGATGGGAATGAAAAGGAAAGGACTGGTATGGTTAAAAGTTGGCAATTATAAAACAGTCTTTAGAATGCCAAGAACTGTAAAAAAAACTTTAAAAGATGGACAAAGAAGCAGTTAAGCCGTGCTCGGCCACTCCTTGATGTAAGTGACAAAGACAAAGCCAACGGGATTAATCACCCATACCAAAAAAATCAAAAATTTATATTTGGGTTGCTTAGAGCTTGGCACGAATTACAAGCGGGATGAAAATCTCATCAAATGGATTCAGCGTGGAGATTGCCACATCCACGAAATGACAAACAAAATTTTTAGCCCATGGCTTTGAGTCTAACTTAAAGACTCGGTAACAAATAAAAGTGCTCTTTCGGGAGACAATCCGAATTATCCTTGTAACATATTGGTTTTCACAAACACATAATCAAGCATACAAGGATTCGAATGAGACTTGAGTTAGAGAGAGAAAGTGAAGAGAGTTGGGAGCTTCTAGAGAGAAACAAAAGTATATTATGAAGCTCCAACCCTTTGCCTTGCTAGGCAAAGGGTATTTATATTTCTTACATGAAACGCCTCCTACGGGCTGTAGATCAGGCATACAGTGGGTAAAGACCCGTCCGTCTTCCACGGTGTTACTTAATTAACTACTGACTATTACTAAATGACTACGACTACAAGCTTTCTAATAAATACATATACTTGAGGTGACCGACTCTTTAACCACTGGATTTTCTAAATCCTAAAAATCTCCCCCTAAGAGAGGTCACCTTAATTACAAACAGATATTACATTTTGGTGTTCTTGGATTCTTGATAAGTTCTTTGCTCGGTAGCTCGTAGTCGTTGATTCTTCATGTTTTGCATGTTTTGTTCATTCAAGTGGAGGTCTTTAACTGATCCACGTGATGGCGAGTTTCTTTGAGCCAGTTTTGAGATCATCAGCCACAGTAAATCTCTGACTCATCCTTTATTGTATCTCCATTATGTGAAATTGTGACTTTTGGACCGACATGCTCACATTTTGGATCATAATATCTTCTCATCAGAGTAGCGGAAGCTTTGTTGATTCATGATATTTGCAGCAGCGTAGCAGAAGCATGGATTGAAAATATCAGAGCCAGTTGATGAAGATATGCACTTATCATGATTTCTTTAGAAGTGAATGTGATGTGTGAGCATGCGGTTATGGATTGACTCCTCAATTCTGATCAGCTGCAACTGTCGGGTGTCCCTGCAAACAACAGTTAGCAATAAATAGCACGAAGGTGTATTTGATCACTTTTGTTGAATGGGGTTACAAGAACCACGGTTCCCCGTTGATCAGTACAAGTACTGCCTGTGATCAGGTAGAATTCCGAAGAACCTCCTTGACAGAGTTTCACAACTAATCAAGCCGTTCTCAATCCGAAACGTCTCAAAGAAGACAGCACAGAGTGAGTGAACCAGCGAATTGAGATTCACTGATTGATGAAAAATGATTTAGAAAATCAAGTATCAATCATAAATACCCTTTTAATTTTGAAACATTAATACACAGTTGATGTGCTACAGAAAATGTTTTTTAAGCACAACGACCGGTTTTTCAAAGGTATCCGTCAATCCATTCCTGAACCAGGATTGATTCAAAATATGAATCGCCCCATCGTTTCTGTCCAGTTGTCACATGTTTGATCTATTGGATAGATCTCACATGCCACCCACCAAGAGCTTGTTTGATGTTGGCTCTAGAAGGTTTTCCATCTTCATTGTGAATGTGTTAACACATCACTCAGATGTTCTGGCAATACCACAAGGATAATGCGTAGGACTCTTAAAATATATTCTCACTTTCCACATTGTGTGAAACAATGAGTCTTCATTAATTGTGTCCTAATGAGATTTATTGATGATATTGTGGCTCTAGACTCAATCGTGCATATTTGGTTCCTATGCCGGAGACTAGGGAGAGGGTTTCCTTCTTCAATATCAACAATCTCTAAGAGAAAGTCGATAGATTATGTAGGTTCCCTGTGAGAATAAAACAAATCCCTTTTAAGAGAGACTTGAGTAGCTTGGAAAGTTTAGTGCAGTGTGTCACTAGGTCCATGACGTCTTGTCTTCAATACCAATGTTACTTTAGTAATCACCAGTAGCATATGAATTGAACCCGGTTTCTGCCCTAAGGTTGAATTATTGGAGGACTATTTCTTTTCACCCTTTTCTCATTCATTTCTTTTTCATTCTTCAACCCCTTCAGTGCTTACCAAGACTTCATAACTAGAACCTTGTTGGGTTTATTCCAGTTCTAGCTCAATCTCAGTCCGCACTCTTCCCATTTCTCACTTTTCTCCTTTTTTAATTATTCCTAAGGACTTCTACACTATCTAGTGGATTGTCACTGGGTAGATCCCTCCAGCTCTGGCGGGATCGTGGGAACGAGTACCTAACCTAACCATCCTTATATCTCCATGCACAAAATAAATTGGTCGGTCTTTAGGTATTGTTCATTCTGCCTCGAAACCAATTGAAAACCATTTGAAAATCAATCAAGGTACTTGTGATATAAAATCATAGCGTTTTATACCTTAATTGTTTTTGATATTTTAGAAATGCTCCCCCTCAATATGTACTTCAAGTATTTGAAATCATTTTAGCACATGGAGGCAAGAGGACTTTTGAAATCTTAGATTGAGAATGAAAGTCCCAATCTTTGATTAACAATTTTCAAAATAATCGTCATCACTTCCCAATCAAATCAAGTATTTTAAGTACTTTGGATAAAATGTTTTGGGAAGGATGAGGTTTTCATTAGATTGCTCCCCCTCAATATGTGCATCGAGATTCGAAGGAATTTTGTACATATTCGAGGGAACCTGCACATAGAGACAAATCAATCACGTTTCAATCATTAGTTGGTTTAACATAGATGCTCCCCCTTAACATGTGCATAAAAAATTTGAAATCGTTTGGCACATGTAGGGAGGAGTGCCTGTTATTATATATCTTAAAACCACTTATTGAATTATCAATTTATGTCCAATTTAAATCACAAATTCTCCCCCGATCACAATTTTCAAACCCTTTGAGATTTTAGATCTCAATTGATTTAAATTTTTCGAAAGCTTTTTGAGGAGAAAAAGTGACTTATTTTTAAAACATTTAATTGATAAGGATCAGATTTTGAGACTTTAAACTTCGATAATCAAACATGCTTAGGTATCTTATGAAAACACAACATTAGCCTTGGTCTGGTATCAATTGTACAAAAATATTCCTTTTGATTTTCAAATGTAGACCTTGCTCGTTTACGTGCCAATTGTTTGAAAAATAACATTTTTGTTTTGATTGAAATCATTCTCCCCCTCAATCAATGACCAAAGTTGTTGATTGAGTGAAAGAGATTTTGACAAATGATACGTCTATATGATTTTCAAAACTAAGTCCAAGTTATTTTCAAAAACAATTTAGTTTTCATTAGATGACAAATACTTTTTAGAAGAATATTTAGAAGGAAAAATATTTGTGAAGAAACATTTGTCTTTTTGGCGATAAATTTTCCTTATGAACTTTTATTTTTAGAAACAGAGCATGATGTTTCAAAATCAAATTAAGCATGGCTCTGTTCTTTCTTGTAAAAGCGGGTTAGTGCCTGAAATGACAATAAACCTTCTTGATTGATTAAGGCATGTTTTGAAAAACATTTGAACTTCTGTTCGAACTTCATCTAAAGTCCCATGCCATTATTGAATGACATTTGTAAGACCGTAGATGTTATCGATGCCAGAAGACATGCCTTGGAAAAACTATTTTTGTATTTTCTGAATTTTTCAAATTTTTATGGATTTTTGAAGATTTTATATTTTTCTATTTTGTTTTTGTTGGTTTTATATTTTTATATTTTGGTTTTTGATAAAATATTTACAAAGATAGAGTAGATGATATAGTTTAAGAAGATGATGATACGAGTACCGAGATAAGGATATCAAACAGCACATCGTAGAAGATAGAATTCGTCATCTCTTAAACTTCCACCACCAAAGCTTCTGAGGCTCCAGAATAGACGTCAGAACATGAGCCTTTAAGAAAGCGAGACTTTGGTAGCTTCCTCCCCAAACCAAAAATCTTCTTCTTGAGCATATTCTAAGCTTTCTTACAAGCTTGCCTTAGCCAGGTGCACAACGGAGCACACCATTATCATGAATATTGCTTCTCCTTTTAAGAACGATCATCGATTCTCCGTTCGGGGTTATATCATCATGATAGAAGAACAACAACGTTTCATCCCACACTTGAATAGAATCTTCTCATATTTTTTTCCACTGAAGTCTGAAGCGAAGAATACCAGAAGTTGTCAAGAGACCAATTCCCCCAAATGGTTGAATTGATGCAGTCAGTCTCTTGGAATACAGCTCAAGAACCCCAAATACACATATACCCAAAGATAGAGAAACTTATAACATCGAAGTAGCAGATTAAGTCCGATATGCAAAGAATAACCCCGAAGTATACTTTTCTCTCCCTTTATGAAAGTGTATTAAGTTCAAGACCCCGAAGTACCCAAATGAATAAAGGAAGAATAACCGATAACATTGAAGTAGCAGGTTGAATCACTGATTATCTCTACGGATGTCAACTCCAGAATAAGTGATTAAGCTCTCAAGTGAAATAGCTTTGCAAACCCAATGTACACATTTCTCTCCCCTGATGATTGTGATAACATCGAAATCATCACTCTATGAGGTTGGAATAAGAACACTAACAGCCACGAGTAAAGTTGTGCGTTTAGATGTTTGACTCCTTCCCTGATGATTACAATCTGATAAAAATCATCACACACTTGTGTATCTCTTTTATCTTCAGAAACTGTCTATTACATCTCTTCCTCCACGTAGTTAGAATATACCACAAGCCACATGATACACTGATTTTCTCTGCGGGTGTCTTCCCGGAATAATCTCAATCAAGCAGAAGTGTTAAGTTCGTCATGTGTACTTGTTGTGCTTTTAGAAGTATGTCTCCTTCCCCCTTGCTGGTTTTGATACTTCATAACCAGCAACCCATTGTAAGCCCGTATACTAGAAATCTGTTGAGAAGAACATTAGCTCAAATGTATCTGTGAGAATCAACTTGCTGTAGAGTAATGTGAGCAAATCTAATTAGGTATTAAATATGGCTTTTCACTCTCCCCCAATTAGTGCTCTCCCCTAAACTGACAATCTTTATAATGAATGCCCAGATTAAGAAGAAGTCTTTAGATCATTAAATACAACTCGTCTTTAGTCTTCTAACATGCATCAGAAAATGTAGAACAGACTGTAGACTCGACCTTCTTCAAGATTGTCCGTTTGGGGAACAGAGTTAACATCTTCATCTCACCAAATTCATTCCAATTAACTTATATATAGCAAATCCCCTTAACTAACATCTCTCCCAATCAAACAAGAACAGAAAGATGTTCATCAAGGAGTTTAACAATCAGCCCGCAATGAACACATGAAATGGTAACACCAAACTAACAAGTTGGAACTGGAACACTGATGATCTTCTATTTGTTGACCGAGATAGGTGAAGGTGGATAAGGTAGAAGAACGAAGAATAAGACATGAAGAGATACAAAATCAACTAATCTTTGACACAAATCGCTTCATAAGACATTAAGCCCGATCAGGTAAACTTGTTGTGAGTCCTTGGTGTACACATTCACTCTCCCCTGATGATTCTGATAGATTGGAATCATCATGATGATGTGAACGTGAAGCATTAACTGGAAGCACTTTATCATTACTCATATCAGCCCGTGAGAAGATGTCAACCAACGGCTCTTAGAAGAAACTCCATGTAAAGATGACCAGATAAGAAGAAGCTCGGTTCTTACATGAGTTTGGAGCCGTATGAACATTTATTCTCAAATGTCAAACAACCTTCAGTATATTCATACATCTTCTACCCCTCAAGAATTTCATACGAAGTTGCCATTCTTGATTATAACAAGTGAAATCATCACGATGTAGTTTATTCACCATTCTCCCCCGCAAAATTTGCAAATGAAGTCGCCATTGCCAATTTTGATTGAGCAAGTGAAATAAGAATACTATCAATGGTAAATAGATCCACTTGATAAATGAGTGAGCATTGAGAAAGCATGAAGCTTGTTGATGAGAATGGTCATAAATGAGAAGATTTCTCTTCTTCTGAAGATAAAGCGCACTGAAGCGTACACTTTTCTTTTCTTTAAAGAACGGGGCCTGAAGTGTTATCTGCAGACGCCATAATGATGAAGTATGAGGCCTGAACTGATGTGAACAGACGTCATTGTCATTTCCCCTCATCTGTTTAGAGCAGCCTTAATCCAAGTACCAACGGACGATTTGTACGAACTACATTGGAACACAGACAAAGGTGGAAATTTGAAAACATTGGATCCCCATGTGCAAATGGGTTCCTTCTGGTTAGCGCAAAAAAATATTTGAATCAGCAGAAACCCTAGGTGCTATGGCATTATCACTAGGAGCTAAACTAGTAGGAGCATCAGACTTAGTCAAAGAGCATTCTATGCCTAATGGGATTATTCTACCAGTTGGCTTCCAAACCTTAACAGGCACTACTCTAGGCCTAGTGGATCTAGTTAAGGGGCAAGGTTTGCCATGCGTGAATATTCAACCTGTGGGCTTCCACTGAAATCCTACATTGGTAAAAACCTTCCCTGTAGGTTTCCAGGATTGCTTAATATGTTTCGCTTTCCAAACTTTCTTAACTGGGGTTTGATTCTTAGACCTCAGAAATGACACAACACATTTATCATGATTACCAGAAATTAAACATTCATTACATGTTTTGCAGTCAGCATAAGACTTCGAATTAATTGCAGTAAGCTTAGAGCTAATACTAGAACCAACACGATTCTTTTTGTTCAAATCAAACTTATTGTCCCTATGGTGATCTTCTACTTCTTTCTTATGACCACTTTTAGTTTGCGTAGTCCTATCCTTCTTTGTTTTACTTCTAGGCTTTGACCCGCTAACTTCAGTGTCGTTCTTAACTTCTGTAGAAATGATGATGGGAACCTTAGTTTGTTTTATAGCCATTTGATTTTCTGGTTTTGATGTGCTGGGTTTTGAGAATCTATGAGGCACATCAAAGGACAAATGCTTGACTTTAGGCATAGAACTGGGCATAACTACACTATCTTTCCTAGTACCAGATTTAGGACATGTTGCAATTATACATTCTAAGATTTCCTGAGATCGTTTGGCATATAAGCATGCATGCCCAACCACATTATCAAGTGGTTTCTCTATCTTATCCTCTTCTATAATCTCACGGAGATTTTCTAGACTATCCTTAAGGTACGAAAGATCTCTACTACTTATAATGCACCAATGAATCTCTCTCTAATTAAATTTTCAGACTTTCAGACTTTCAACTAATTAAGCATGATGTACAACACTTGAAAGCACATAATTTTCAGACTTACAAGCAAATAAGCATAGTGTACAACACTTTAATGCACATATTAAAAAAAACACCACATTAATACTATTAAAGTGGTTAATTAATACACTATTTAATTCACCCCTACACCAAAATAAACAACAATTTAATCACAATGTACAATTTTATCAAGCTACTAAGCCAAACAAACACTAAAAAATTATTAGGAGACATAAATAAAAAATTGTTGCATAGGCTACACAAATTTTTCCGGCGACCACAATTTTTTCCGGCAGCGACACAAATTTTTCCGTCGACCGCAATTTTTTCCGTGATCTGTATAACTTTTTTCTCAAGCAGAGAGCGGAGGCTACAACAGCGGCATGCGGCGGTAATTGGCTACAAGTGGCGGCAATAAGAAAAAAAATACCAAAACGTTAGATCTAAAAAAAACATATAGATCTACAAATAAAATTAATAGATCTTAAAAAATGAACTGATCTATAGAAAAACTATAAATCTACTAAAAAACTTTAGATCAACAAAAACTATAGGTCTACAAAAAATAGATCTAAAAAAAAACTATAGATCTAACAAAAATATATATAGATTTATACCTCAAAACTTGATGTTGGAAGGTTTCTGGTGCGTAGTGGTGCAACGGGTGGTTGGGCAAAGTGGCGCAAGGCCGGTTGGTGACGGCGTAGCGTGGTGGAGGATTAACGTGGTGGTTGTGATAGTTTGGATGGTTTTTGTGAATAGTGTTTTTTTTCATGTTATGATGATAACTGAATTTGTTTTTGATGTTGATGGTGAGAGTGTATTTTTTTAAGATGAAAGTGACTGTGTATTTTTTAGAGTAAGAATGTATGAGTTTTTTTTAAGACCGTGAGATGTGAGAATGAGGAGGATGAGTGAATGTTATGTGTGTCTTTGTAAAGTGTGGGTATTTACTTTTAGGGTTAGGTTTATATGTGGTCGCTGGTTTGGGACTTTTTTATGGTAGGATTCTGGTTTGGTTGTGTGTAAATTCAGGTTTGAGGTTTGGTATGTACGGCTGAATCTTAAAAGTGTAAGGATTGGATTTTGGTTTGGGATATTGGTGCTGTATGGCTGAATCTTAAAGTGTAAAGCTTGGTTAGTAAGACTTGGGCTTGATCGGATTAAACTTGGGCTTCGGGTTAAGTTTGATTGCTTTGGGCTGCATCATTCTTTGAAAGAATTTTGGGCTGAAATTTGTATCCTCATTTGGTTAATAAATACAATTAATACAGTTATTAAAACACCCCTTACATAAGAAATACAAATTATCAAGCATATTATACAACCAAATTAAACACAATTCCTGCATTAAATTTCACTACTACAAATAATAAAGCACATTATACAAATATTCAAGCCCGAACGGGCAACGGCCAAATGGGCTTAAACTCGAATCCGCACGGACCAAACGCTCGAGCCCGAAAGCGACACGGGCCAATGGGTTCGAGCCTAACGGCACGGCTATACGAAATTCTTGATATCCGTAAATTTATTGTTAAAAAGAACATAATAAACTAAAATACATTATTCATCGAAATTTTATTTCGTGGTACCTGCCGCAAGTAACGCGAGTACCCTGCTAGTATGTTTGAAATGCCAATTCATTATTCCTAAGATGAGGAAGAATATACTTCACAGTTACAGCATATTTAGAAGGGCAAATGATTAAAAAAAAGTATTATAATTCATATCATTTTTTTGGGTTTCAACAATGTTTTAGTTAGGGTACTATACTTTTAAATTCATCCTCTTTAGGGGTACTATGTGACATTTTTGCCCTTTGGGAGAAAAAAATTTCTATTAGCTTAGAGGGGCAAAAATGTCCAAAATTTTCGCAAAATACCCTAAAGAGGATGAATTTGAAAGTATAGTACCCACAAAAGAAAATATTTTTGTTCGCTACCCACAAGCAAAAATGGTGACAAGTATGGTACTTTTTTTATTTTTTATTTTTTATTTTTTATCATTTGCCCTATTTAGAACAAGGTGCACCTTTGTTGCAACATTCTCACCACTGGTGATTGACATTTTCCCTTTTACTTAATTCTTCAAATTCTCAATTTCTTTTTGCAAAGATGTTATCTTTTCATTGTTCTTGTCACGAGTGACCTTAATTGATTCATGTAACTCTTTGAAATGCAATTTAACCTTTCCATTTTCTGCTAGAAAACACTCATTTTCATGTTGTAATACATCAATGAGGTTTTGAAGATGGAAATATTGAGAACTCTGAGAATCTAAAGGAGGAGGCATGTGGGAGCCATTCACTTCACTCATTTTACCCTTCAATTGGGAAATTTGAGCTTTTAACTTTTTGATCGTGTTACAATGAGCTCGACTGCTCATCACGTTTGTTTATTTTACAAACTGCATCAAACTCAGGAGCATCCGAAGATGTCTTGGCATTTGAGGTTTTAACACTTTCTTTAAGATGTTGATATTTTAATTGTAAATCAAGATATTCAACTTCTAGTTTAGAAAAATGCCTGACCATGTTATCACGATCATCCTTTTCGATCTTGTCATGCAATTTTGAATTTTTGGTTTCAAGCTCATTGACACAATCTTGTGAGACCTTCAAAGCACTCGATAAATCATGAAATTGAGAAGCAGTAATAGAATAATTCGTGACAGTGTAAAACACATCTTGAGCAATACATCTAGAAATCAAATTCTCATTAAGGATGTGAATATTCTTCCTCTTAATCTCATTACTTTTAAGCTCACATTCATATTCTTTAACCTCATTTTCCATTCATTAAACATCTTTTTCATTTCGTTAACTTCCGTATCTATGGCCTTTTTAATACCCCCCGAATTGTTCTTTTAGTTGTTTAAAGAAAGGAATGACCTCAGTTAGATAACATTCTTTAGTTTGCTCAAAACCCCTTTCCCCTTCAGTAATTCTTGTTGGTGTGATTCTCTTCTTACATGTTTTCAAAAAATCAACAAATAGTTGGTAAACTACGTATAAGCTGATTAAGGTTTTACTTTGAGTGGGAAGATTTCTAGGCACTAAATGCATTGGTGTATTTGGAGGATACACAGTGGCTGGAGGCAATTTCCTAAGGGGTGGATTTTGTTCAACAAGTTCATCAGCCTTTTTCTTTTCCATATCTACCTTCCAAAACACTTGTTCAGGGGTTAATTGAGTTTGAGGTCTAAACTTGTTCAAGGCAAGCCAATTTTCCTTAGTGTAATTTGGAGTTTTGAATGTTATATTATAATCTATACACCAAGGATCTTTAAGTTTCTTTTCCATTTTCTCTCTAGAGGCATCTTCTAACTCTCTATCCTCTTCAGTGCTCTCTACAAGGCCAACACTATGCTCATCGCTTAATACTCTATGCTTAGTGATCATGTGAGCAGTCTGAATGGTGTTACCTTATACGTACAACTTATTTTCAAGTTTGTTCTTCAAAGTTTTTAGGTTGGAAAATCATTTAAAAGTTTTGATTCCTTAGCATTGAATTCCTGTTTAAGCACTTTTATATTTTCATGAAGTTCTTGCTTTTGCTTAACAGTTTTATTAAGTTTTTCTTGTAAGGAATTTAACTTTTGTTTTAATGTTTCTTCCCTAAAATTACTTTTTCTGATAAGTGTACGCATTTGGTTATCCATCTCCTACTCACGGGTAGTCATTTCAAATTTAGCACGCTGTTCATAGATGGCAACTTGATCCTTATATATGTTAAGCCTAGTGGTCAATGAGTCATCAGGGATAAATGCAGTGTAATCATGCAGCAAATAATCATCATTTTCAGCAGAAGATGCACAACTAGGTACAAGAGAAGCTTTCATGCATCTTTACTTTGCATTGGCGTGCGTGTTTTGGCTGGTGCATCTCTCTTTTGGGTACATCAGAAGCTTCCATGGAGCTTTCCTATGCATTAACATGCACAAGTTGTGGCTGGTGCTCCTCTCTTTCTTGTGACTTTGAGCACGAAGATTCCATATTAGCATTATCCGACTCAAACATGATAGTCTGTTGTACATTGTTGGGTATCTTCTGTTCATTGACCACGTCGTATAAACTGAGTATCTTAGATAAAATTGAATCTGAATCGTTAGGCATGATGTTGACGTGCACGGTATTTTACAAATCTATGAATTAAACCGAGAAATAGAATCTTTCGCGGAATTTTACAAAATCAAGAAGAAACCGTTAAGCAATGACCAATAGAACGTGCTAAGATGACTGATGGCTCGACACAATGATAGACGATTGTGTGTTAGGACTTATGATAGTTTGTAGGATTAGCTGTGATGTTGTTCGGTTGAGATTTGGATTGGTTGATGCACGCTTTTCGGTGATTTTAGGTCTAAAAACTTAAAACCTCAGTAACTTCCTTTCGGAGGGGATTTGGGCCTCGAAAAATTCGTTTCACGACTTCGTTTTGACAGGTATTTCGCTGAAAACGGAGTTACGGTTCAAACGTTATGGCCGTTTGAAGTTTTGACGTAAAAAGTCAACTTCGGTCAAGCCGTAAGTGATCAAATCGCAAGTAGTCAAACCGTAAAAGTCAAAACTCAGTTTTCTTGATCAAATCGCAGTGGAGACAAACCTCACTGACGACAAATCGCACTGATGACAAATCGCACTAGTGACAAATCGCACTGATGACAAATCACTTAAGTGTCAAAACGCTTAAGTATCAAATCGCTTAAGAGACAAATCGCACAACAGTCAAATCGCACAAATAGACAAATCGCATAGTACACAAGTACACCCACTACTTCAACCACTTTGTCCTTTCTTGTCGTTTTGACTCAATAGACAAATCGCATAGTAGAACACCTATTCGAGACACAAATCGCATGCTTGAAGCTTTCAAAAGAAAATCACTTTTCAATCCAAAAGCAACCCAACCACGATGATTCAAGCCTTCCAAACCAAAACCTAACCACTTATAATGATTCTAAACACAAAAGTACTATCAAAATTAAAACTTTAACACAAGAAATAATCCAAATGATGAAAACTACTCTAAACTCATTCAAACCCAAAAACCTTATGAAAACCACTAGAAATCCAAGAACATGATAGGTAGATGATCAAACCATGGCTCTTGATACCAATTGTAACATATTGGTTTTCACAAACACATAATCAAGCATACAAGGATTCGAATGAGACTTGAGTTAGAGAGAGAAAGTGAAGAGAGTCGAGAACTTCTAGAGAGAGAGAAAAAAATATATTATGAAGCTTCAACCCTTTGCCTTGCTATAAAAAGGGTATTTATAGTTCTTACATGAAACGCCTCCTACGTGCTGTGGATCAGGCATGCAGTTGGTAAAGACCCGTTTGTCCTCAACGGTATTACTTAATTAACTACTGACTATTATTAAACGACTACGACTACAAGCTTTCTAATGGATACATATACTTGAGGTGACCGACTCTTTAACCACTGGATTTTCTAAATCCTAACAATCCTTTTTATTTCTTTTATTTCTATTTTGTTGGGTTTTGTGTTTTTAACATTTTTGCAGGAATTGGAGATGAATTCACAAGTAATTAAAACGGGGACCCATTATGTCCAGAAGTTACGGCGTAACTAATACTCGTGGTTACACCGTAACAAATCCTCAGTGCCGATTCTCTCCAGGTTATAAACCATTACGGCGTAATCCCATCCTCATGGTTACGCCGTAGCTAATCCCTAGTAGCAGATTCCAGGGTTTAATCATAATTACGGCGTAACTCTTCTTTAAGGTTACGTCATAATTCTCCTACAGTCTAAAATTTTCCAGTATTAACGCAATAACCTTGTATTAGTTTTATATGAACTTTGTGGGTATGTTCCTTATAAGCCCTCACGAGACTACACTCGTCCACTTGGGACACCAAGTGGTTTAAAAGGCTTGTTGCATATGCTAAATGCAACCGTGATTTCTATAAAAGTGAGTTAGATTTCTTTTTGTTTTTCTTTTTCTTTTTTTAGAATTATGCTTGTTGGTTAGTGTGATTTCAGGGATTGAAGTTTGCTCGTGGATGCTTAAGCGATGGCACGATTCTCTTCGTGGGCCTTCTTTCTTTTTAGGATCGAATTTCAGGGAAGTTCTTGCTCTAATTCTACTTTCTCTTCACCTTTATTTAACGTTTAGTACAAAAGGAACGTTGTACATCTCAAGTGGGGGGACGGGAATAGAATTATTACTTGAACTTAATTGCCCTCGTTTTTCTAGTTTATTTTGAAAAATTATGCCATTTTTAAAATTTTGACATGTTTTTCTTAACCTAACTAGATTAGACCATAGCCGAGCACATTATAACCCTTGATATTTTATGGTGAGATTAGCCTTATCCGTTTCCACTTATTTACCCAAATCCACCAAATTTGAGTGTACCGGTAGCTTGTCAACTTTAGAACTTGGCCTTTGCATCATTTCAAGACCATAGACGAGGTATATTGAGTTCGCTTAATGTATATGGAATAATCAGTTTGAGAAGGCAATATTTTTAGGATTATCACCCAAATAGCCTATCCTTGTCTGTCTATCGATTAGTCACCTCTACTTTTCTACCCCCATGATAAACCCTTTTGTTGCACTCACCTTTAGTGCAAGATACCCCTAGATACACCCGTTTGGGCCATTCATTTCATTTTGTTCACCCAATATATATTGTTTCGTTACACCCATTCGCCTTAGCCTACCGTGTAGTCTTAATTTGTGATCGGGAAGTCATTGTTTGCCTAAGTTCAAGGTTCAAGTAGAGAGGTTCGGAAATCACGCTTTCATCAAAGACTTATATTTGAAGATCATTGAAGACCCCCCAAATTCTCATTATATGTTCATCTCAAGTGGGGGATGTTATGTTTTTAGTTATGAAAAAAAAAAGAAAAAAAAAGTGATGATTCGAAAAAAATGTAGTTTATTGTTTATTGTAAAGTTCAATGTTATAAGAACTATGATTGGAGCTCATCAAAGATTAAGCATCGAGGAGGCCACTGGTATGTGCAAAAACACATACCATTTCTTTACCAAAATAGACCCAAAATAACCAAGAAAGAGCCATTTATGTCTAATATTTGCTGGTTTCTTGAGTTTATACATGTGCAGGTACAGATATGACAAAACAGATAAAATAAAGCCAAAACCGAAGAAAACCAGGCACGAGAGAAAGAAGAGTGCAAAAGCCGATGATGGGATGCTATTTCTGGGACTTTGATGCTTAAAAGATTAAATTACGGAGTTTTGATCATCGTTGGAGAGTATTCACATTTTCACCTTCACTTCACCACATTTACATTTTACACCCCAACATTTCACAAATTACAACATTGGTCCCTTGGATTTGCAAATTGGAAATATTAAATCCTAAACTCTTATAAACCAAATCAAAACTAAACTAAATCCAATACCCTTTTCTCACTCACGGCCCAAGCCCATTTTCCCCTCCCATTTTATCCCGTAGCCCAATCACCCCTAATATACTATCCGTTTCCCTCTTTGACCCCGGTCAACCCAACCAAATCTCACCATTCAACCCGGTCAAAGTCACCTACAAAACAAGTCAAAATATAATAAAAAATCCATTTATACCCTTGCCCGCCAATAAAACCCAGCACTGTTTCCCTTTCTTCCTTACCAGAAATCTCTCCTTTGCCCTTCACTTAGCTTGGTACTTAGCATCTTATTGCCATGCTGGCAATCCATGACACAAAGGAATGCCAGGCTGGCACTTCTCAGCAATCTGATTGGGTCAAACATGTCATAGAGATGATCCAAAGGCTGAGAATCATTGGAATGATGAAATTGGTGATGGAGGGTTGTGATTCAAGCTCCCAGAAGCTTCTAAAGACCTTAATTGATCCCTTGGCTCAGCTATATAAACCTTCTTTATCACAGATTTGAGATTCGTCCATTTTCTCATTGTATTTAGAGAAATTGTAACCAATTATTTTCTGTCATTTACTGATTTTCCAGCATTTAAATTCAGTCATTTTCATTAGTTAATTGTAATTTCCAATTCAGTGTTATAAATTCACTTTTGTTAATGAGAATTCTTCGTTTACCCATTTAAGTTTCAAAGCTGTTTTCGAATTGATAGAGTGTTTAATTTCTGTTTATATTAGCTCACATAAGCATCAATAAGCTTATGTGAGTGAATTGTGGGTTGAATTCTTTTGATTCTAAGTTTTGAGCAAAAAGTCAAGTAAAGTCAAACTGCATCAATTTTTAAAAGTCAAACTGATTTTTGTCTCAATGCTGATTTAAAATGGTTTTTAGATTAAGTTAAATTGTATTTTGTTCATCACTTTTGAGAATTGATCAATATTCCTTTAGATTCCAGTTTTAAAAAATAGTTAAGAAGCTTTGAAGGGGTGTTTGGATTTAGAAATTAGAGGTAACTATAAGGTCATTTTTCATGGATTGCTTCTAAGTGATAGTGCATTTTGACCTTAGAAACTGACTTGAGGTTGTAAGTGCAAATTCTATCCATTACTGCATACAGTTTCCCACACCAGGTTCGCTCTACAAGTTTTGAAGGATATTGTTTAGTATTATGCTCTAGTTGATTTAATTCTCTGATAGAGTAGATAGCTAGTTAGATTTCAGTTTATATTGGTATGATATGTTTTAATTCATAGTATTTAATTTGATCCTATGTTGTCATTTTAATCTGTTCCTACATCAGTCAAGTGTAGCCTAGGATCTTAGTTTCAAGTAATTCATATTCTTAGCTTTAGGATCTAGGAAGTTAGAGTAGGAAGTATTTTAATCTGTTTTAGGCTTTTTAGGGATTTAAGTGCTTATTTACATTACAACTTCAGGTTTGCTAGTAGATTCCATTATCCTTTGATCTGCACATCAGGTCCCTTTAGTCCCCAATCTGCTTTTACTTCTGATTTTTAATTTCTTCATTTTAGATCCCTTTTTGCTGAAATTCTGGATTTAGATACTTTGGTAGGTTTTGGATATCATGGTAATTTTAGTTTATTTTTAGGATTTTTCTAAGCTAGCGTAATTTGAGCTTAAAGTAGGTTGTTCAGGGCCATTTGGAATTTAGAATTAGAAACTGATTTTGTGCTCAAATGCTTTGATCTTGTGATTTTAGGATCCTAATCAGTTTCAATAGGTTAATTTTAGATATTTAGGTTAGTTTTAGCTTGTGGTAGCTTATTGTAGCTTTTAGTGGCCTTTAGCTTATTTTCTTATTGCTTTCCATAACAGTTGCATGCCCAAATCATATCTCCTATACTCATAAGTTGTTTTTATTATTTTTCATGGCATCTAAATAATTATTAAAACTTTTCTGGAATTTTTCATATTTTTTCTAGCTTATTTACTATTTTTCTGCATTTAAATTAAGTTTTTAATCCATTTAATTAGTTTTTAATCCAAATAATTCATAAAATGTTCAGAAAAATGAAATTTAAATTTTTTTAGATTTAGAGTATTCAAAAAGTCAGAAAAAATATTCTTTCAGAATTTTAATAGTTTAAATAGTATTTTATAGGAATTTATTTAATTTTAAATAGTTTTAAATTCATAATTATTAGATAAAAAATCCGAAAAATATGATTCCAGTTTTTAAAATTCTTTTTAGTTAATTAAGGTTTTTAAAAAATATTTTTTTAATTTTCTCAATAGTTTTCATAATTTTTATCATTTTAGCCTTATTTTAAATATTCAAAATTAGTTTTTAATTCAAAATAAATCAAGAAGAATCCAAAAAAATTAGTTTTAAATTTCTAATAAGTTTTAAATAACATTATTATCTGTAGAAAAATAGTAGTTCATTTTTATGGGTTAAAATAGTGTAGTTTGTATTTAATTCACGTTTTAATAATTACGTTTTTCACGTTTTAGTTTAAAATTGCATATTTAATTATAATTTCTTGTTTTCATCATAGATCCAGTAGTTTTAATTGCTTTCCCTTATTATTGCTTATCCCGTAGTTTAGAAAACACCATAAATCATTTTTACCCATTCGAATCCCGAATCACGCGACGTGAGTTGTTAAACTCCATTCATCCCTCGTTGGGAAAACGACCCGGGGAAAATACATACCTTTATATTTCTTCAAAAAATATCTATGTACTGAAACGATCAAATCAGCCACCTCAGTCACATTTGAAGAATTGAGTTGGTAATTATTGCGCCAACAGTTGAAGAACAGGTAATGTGCCCATCATGACGTCCGCTAATGACACATCTACTTGTTATGTCATGATCCGGTTTCTTCACTTTAAAGCTTGAACTTTGGATAAACGGTAGGTGATGACAACTTGGTTATAGGTTAAGACTATTTGTTTCGTTACTTTTATTTTACACCAATTATTTCCCATGTCTTATCCTACCCTTTTAGTTATGAAGCGTGTCTATGTGATGAAGCGAGCAATCTTTGGTGTCTTGTCCATGGATTTGGTCATGTATCATTGATTTTGTCCACTTTGCTGTGACACGTTAGTAATGACATTTCACCCTTAACCCATGTTTTGTCTACCCATATTGCCTTCAAGAATTGTTTAGTCCTTCACTCTAGTGGTGGAGATTTGTGTAACCACCAAGCTTATGATAGAATACATGTTATGACTTCGGTTTGAGTGATCACCCCAAAATTGACACTTAGACTAGATGAGAGAATTTGAGTGTTTTGTTCTCATTTCGTGAGGTGTTCGACTTTGTTTTATTCTAGCATAAAGGATTTTTAAACTCATATCTTCCAGGTAATGGGGGATATCTTTTTAGAAAATTTTCTAATAAGGTCTACTTGAGGGCAAGTAGAGTTCAAGTGGGGGGATATTTGATAACATCAAATAGTCCTAACTTTTAAGTGTCAATTTCCCCCGATAATGCTTATATTTTATAGTATCATTTATATGGATTTACGTTTGTATTCCTTTATATTTCACTTTCAGGTAAATTATGAGCATTGGAGCTCCCTACCGATTTATGATAGTATGCTAACTGTGAAGAAGCTACGGCGTAACTCATCCTCTCACATTACGCTGTAGCTAGTGTTTTGACTCACAAGACCAACTTAACTGCAATTACGGCGTAACTCCCAACTAAGGTTACGCCGTAATCATCTAGGTCAAGAAATATTTCGCGCCTCCATCAACTATGCCGTAACTCCTCACAAGCATTACGCAGTAGTCTACCCAAAAGAGTTCTGTGTTGAAGATACGGCGTAATCTTTCCCAAGTGTTACGTTGTAACCTGCTTAACGAGAGTTTTATTTGGAGGATTATTGAAGTTATGACGTAACTCTCAACTCAAGTTACGCCGTAACTAGGATCGTGCCTACAAATACAAGCCCTAATTTCTGCATTTCACATCATTCACTCACAACTCAAAGTCAGATAACGTGAAGAGGGTTCCAAAGGCAGATCATTCGGAGCATACGGAGCCATCTCCAAGGGAGGAATTACTCCATATCGATAAGCATTAGCGATCATTTATATCTTTTACTTTTGATTCATGTCTTTCATTATGTTAAACATCGAATTCATTGTTTCTTTTAATATGATCGGAGGTGCTAGCCTATTTATGATTCCTAGAATGTATTGTTTATATTTTCATGCTTCCGTATAATTATTTCTAGTGTATGCATGCATAGTTCGTTGGTAGTTACCCTAACTTCGGTAGTTTTGAAATACGGTCGTCTAGTTGCTTAGGAGAATTGACCAACTGACGACCCTTCCTCGCTTGTGTGAACTGACCAAATGATCACCGATCGTCCGGAAGAACTTAAGAAGCTAGGGATGAGTGTCTAAGTTGCTAGCACCCGGGCACTCATTATTTCGAATCTTGCATTAGGGTATTTAATGACTTGGCCTAGGTGACTAAAAACCACTCGACTCCCAAGGGGTAAACCTTTGACGTCGGGTAGGGGCCTTTGTTGATAGGTTAGGACGAATTGACCAAATGTTGTCATAGCGACTTAAACCCCCACTTGAATCAATTGGAAGTAATAAAACATGAACATTACACGATAGGATGAGTAATTAGGTTAGCACACTTTCCCTCTATTGATCACAACCTCTATTTATTTCATGCATTTATTTCTTGTTTATTAGTTAATTAATCATTCCAACCTCAAACCAGTTAGAACCAGTGACACATAGACTTAATACAGAATCCGCTCACATAGCTCTTGGGATGACCTCGGTTTTACCGATTACTAAACTACACACGACCGGGTACACTGTTTGTGAGTCCATAAGGTGGACAATAGGTAAATGAGACTATTATAAATATTAAAACCTGGTCTAAAATCATGCATCAACTATTGATAGCTTCCTATGGACTAGAGTAGGACTGAAGAGTCTTCCTTTTAGACTTAGCTTGTATCCTAGTTCGGATGTTGTTATGTTCAAACTAAGCAATTCATTATTTTCCTTTGTAACCACTGTATTATTAAAGTCTTTCTCTTGCATATGTTATGTTTGACGCCATAAATGTTTCATTTGACCCGTTCTCGGATGGGGGTGTTACAATTATGATGAAAAATCATTCACCTGAACATTGATGAGAAATCATTCACCTGCACTCTGGACCACAAAGAAGTCACAATTGATATTGATATTCTACGCACAACGTTACTTCTACCTGAAGCTCCTCTACCGAACAAGATTTTTTATCCTAGACCATCAGAGGAAGTAGTCCTCAACTTTCTCCTAGAAATTAAATACGATGAACAACCTGATAAACCAATAACGTCAGTTTTCAAGGTCGATGCCAAGTACTTCCCTCAACCATGGAGAACCATTTATTACATATTGGCACAATCAATAACTGGGAGAGACAGCGGTCATGAGCACCCCATACTTCTTCATCTACAAGTCTTTTGGGGCATTGTCAACATGAAACAATTAGACTATGCTCAACTTATTTGGGAAGACATTGTGTTTCAGATTCAAAGTCACTACCTCACCCCACTCACAAAGATTCCGTTCGTCAGATTTACGAAGATGATTATTTACTTTCTCCTTCATGAAAATCAATACATTCATCCACGACTAGAAGATCCAAACAAACACTTGATGAAGATGGATAAAACAGTCAACAAAATCAACATTCATTCCACAAGTACTCGTAAACAAGGAAAGAGACTTCCCGACTCTCTTCTCACTAATAAGATCAAAGGTATGAAGGCATATAGGGATTATGATGAAGCTTTCAAAGTAGGACGAGTTAGTTTCAGCAAATATGAAGATTTTGAGCCAGCTAAGATTAAGACCAGAGGTAAGAGGGGAGGCAAATCTAGTATCTCTGCAAGTGCTACTAAGGACAAAAACCCTTCCATAAAACTGTACAAGAAAACTCCACAAAAGCCTGTCAAGACTGAACCTTCACCCGAAAAGTCAGCACAATCGGACTCTGAAACCGAATCAGATGAAGGGTCGATTCTCTACAAGGAAGAACCAACAAATCAGATTGCAATGAAGATTAGTGCCGATGAATACAAGCTTCAGCAAGAAGAAGAAGAGAAAAAGAAGAAACAACTCTACAAGGAGATTGATAAAGAGCAAGATCAAGGAGAAAATGAGGAATCTACCTTGATAGAGAAGGGAAAGCTCAAGTAGATTGTCACCAAAGAGCGAACCATTGAAGAAACTAACTTAGTCAATCTTTGAGAGACTTTGAAGCACAACAGGAAAGAAGCCTACCCTCCTCTGGTTAATCAACCCGGCGAGGGAGAAGGTTCAAGTCAAGATGCTACTTCTGATCTGGTTAATCAACCCAGTAAAGAAACTGGCACCAACACTGCTGATGATCAAATTACAACTGAGAAAGTGACAGAAACACCAGTTCTGGAGCAAGAGCATATTGATGACATGATCATGGATGATGATGTACCACCAAACACGAAGAAAGAAGCTTCTGAGCATCCTGCAAAGGATGAAAAGTTAAAGAAAAAGGTTGCAGAAGAGGCATTAGCCAAGAAAGCAGCAGAAGAAGAAGCTGAAAGTGAACAAAATGAAAAAGAAGAAACTTATCATTTCATTCAGGACAACCCTAAACACGATCTTCTATTCTGAGAACCCTTTCCACCAAAGGAATCGCATATGGACCATGACAAAGATACCAACAAAGAACCCACGATTCATGAATCTTCAACTCACTCTTCTCCTCCACCAACACGATCAACGTCCAAATCCACAAGCAAATCAATCAAGAAACCAGTCAAGACGTTTATGTCATGTGCTTCAGAAAAGGTCAAGAAAGCTGTGAAACTTGCTTGTGAGAAGAAGGAAAATAACGTTCAAGCGCAACTTGACATCCTTATGAACCAAGTTAAGAGTTTGACTGAAGATATAGATGAACTCCAACTGACAAAACAACAAGTTGACGAGTTCATGGCGAGAGACGTTCAAGGTGACATGGATAAGCGAATTATTGGATACACGGACAGATATTTGAAGAAGAATTTACCAACAATTGCTACAAAGGAGATCAAGTAGTATCTGACACCAATCATTAACCAAATCGTCTCAGATATCATTTCCACGACTCCTATCACTTTACAAAAACTGTACCTGTAACTTCTGCACCAAAGGATTTCACAATTCAAGAACTTCAGATTAAATTATTTAAGAAGTTAACAGACCTCCAAGCTTCCATAACCCCTGAAGAACTAGGTTTCTATGATTCTATTTCAGCAACTCTTCATTAGAAGAACCCTCCTCAGTGCAAGACTGATTCCGAAAAGCACAAGAGGGCACAAGACGACCGAGATCCTGACCCGAGCTCACAAGGAAAGAAACAGAAAATGGTCGTTGGTTCTTCCTCACATCAAATACCTGTTATCCTAACACCACAACAACATCCAATCCACCACTGAAGGCTTCTGCATCTGTACCAACAGCAACCGACTATTATGAACCATTTAAATACACTGAGGACGAGCACCAACAACCTACTACTCAAAAAGGTTTCCACCATAAAAATCCAAAAGCAAGAAGTCATGCAAAGGAAAAGAGCCAAAAGTCGTCACATGGATCGATGATGACTCAACTGCGGATTATGATTGGTATGACGACATGGTTAATGCTCAACCTTCGCTTGCTTAAGATGAAAAGCCAATGGATGGACGCACCATAGAATTCGCTCAAAAAGTTCAAACATGATCTCCACATCAAAAAGCTAACCAAAAGGGAACTCCGACGAATGAAGAATGATGCTTTCAACCTTCTTAAAGACCGGTCAGAAAGTGCAGCAGAGCTCGAATATCACTTGGAGAACATCGCGCGTGCAATGTCAAATGATATAAGCTGGTTGAATCCTGAATTCAACGTTGATCAACGAGCTCCATACTACATTGATTGGACAAAACCACTACTAGTGATAGGAAAAGCAAATCAAACCAAGATTCTATACCACTTCTTCTTCAACAATGATATGGAATTTCTTCAAAACAGACACAAGACTGAACAGAAATACACTACATGTCTGACCCTCATTCCTGCTGCCAGGTACACACAATTAGCCATTGAATAATCCGCTACACACCTATTCATGAGCAGGTAGTACCGTATAACAAAGACGCCCAACTCAGAATTCATCATTGGCCAGAACGACGAAAAATCTTGTACCGAAGCAAGTTAATAGGAAAGTCAAAGAATGTAGTGAAGAGAAACCTCATGATTGTCACCGTCACACGGATAGAAGCCAAAGAGAAGTTCTACTATGCATTCATGGAGAAAATCGTGGTTAAGAGACAAGACGAAATAGAATACGAATTTTTAGAAGCTGATTTCCCTGAATTAACTTTGAAAGACATTGAAGACATGTTTTTGCTTAAAGTTCAAGGAAAGATGCATCATTTCTCAACACATATCTAGTATGCATTTGTTACCTCACTTCTAATATTTATCCGAAGAATCATCATACAAAACAGAGTTGAGGATCGATAACTGGGAGTCGAAAGCTACCATAAGAAACTCAACTTAACAAAACTAAGTCTCCATTTCCCAGACATCAATCAGGAATCACAATACACAATAAATAAACAACCGGCTTTCGGGTTTGTCTACAGGAGTGATAATTCCGTCAATTGCTTTATGGGATTTGAAGAAATACACAAGTTTTGTGATGCTACTTTGAAGAAAGTTCGAGATGGTTTGGATATTTGACTAAAAGATCTAAAGTTGTACCCAGACAAGAAGAAGAAATGGAATGTTGCAGAGTCACTGGATGTATGAAACTTCATTAGAAAAATAGATTGGACACTCAAACACAGAGATCATATGCGTAGATTGGAAAGTTACGTGGGAGGAAGACCAAAGTTTCTACTACAAAACTTTAAACGTCCTGAATGATTTGTGATGTGCTGATTTAATAGATAGATTATGTTGAACATTATTCGTAAATTAGGAAATGTAATAACTAGATAACTAGATCTCGTAGCTAGACTAGAACCTTATTTGTAATATGTAATATGTAGGAACAATATGTCGTATGCACGCATAGTGCATGACCTGATTTCTAATGAAAGGACCTTGTGGTACACTTCAGTGCCTCAATCCTAAAATAAAGAGCGAAAGCTTCTTACTTTTAAGTAGAATTCACTCAAACTTTTTCAAACAATTTTTCAAAAGTTTTTTAGAATTTTGTTCGAAAGACAAAGTATTTCCTCAAATGTTTAAAAGTTAAAATTCATTTCACTAATTGATGGGGAGTACTTCAAAACTCTTTGTTCTAAACTACAATGTTCTTGTGAAATGACTCCTGAATGTTTTAAAACCTAAAAATCATATTTTAATCAAAGCTTTTCAAAAAACAACAAGTATATGCTATTTTTTAGGGGGAGAAAATATGTGATCAAAATATGTTGAGAGTATGGAATCTCATAAGAACACAACTCAGATATAACCCGAGAATTGACGAACTTAAATGTCATTCATCGAAAAGGCTTGTCCGGGACAGGTAATAATTTCAAGCTGGCCTAGCCAGTGATGTAAACGTGTCTTGCAAAGGACTTGTCTAAGTAGAGTATACCAATTCGAGAAACTCTTGATAAACATGAACTATGATGGGTCTAACCTCCTTTCGAGGAGTGTTAACAACTTCAAGTTAGTTATTAGTGCTAGTTTTCACCTAAAAACTGACAATGGATCTCTTTAACTAAGCAACGTAACTGTGTCTCGCGGGGAATTGTCTATCAAGAGCCGATCAATTCAAAAAGTGCGAGCTCTACCCTCAATGTGCAGAGTTAAGTAAAAACAATATAAGCTCATGTGGAGGGGGAGTATTTCTGAAAATACAAAACTCTCAAAGTGTTAACAAAATATGTTTTACAATCATCAACACTTTGAGAGATTTTCAAGAAAAGGTTTTATGGCAATATAGGATAATCATGGAGTTATAAGGTGATAAGGTAAGGAAATACGTCCTATGATCCGCCAAAGCTAGAAGGATCTACCCAAGGACAACACCAATAGTTAAAATTAGAAAGTCCTTAGGTATGACTGAAAAATAAGTAATGTGAGAAAGGAAAATGAATGGGTTGAAGAATTAAAAAGAAAAGCAATGAGAAAAGGGTGAAAAGAAATAGCCCTCCATAATCAACTTATGGCAGAAACCAACTTCAATTCATATGCTACTGGTTGTCATTAGGATGACACTGGTATTGAAGACAAAGACATCATGGACCCAGTGACGCACTGCACTTAAACTTCTAGCTACTCAAATCCTTTCAAAAGGATTTGTTTCATTCTCACAAGGAACCCTGCATAATTTATCGACCTCTCACTCCGATATGTGTTGATATTGATATAGGAGACACCACTACAGTCTTCGACTACTAAAACCAAAGCGCACAAATTGAGTCTAGAGCCACGAGATTCATCAAAATATCTCTTAGGAACACTGAACATTTCTACACTTGTTGTTCAAACAATAAGAACACAAGTTGTAAATTTTAGATTCCTACACAGATCATAGCAATCTGCCAGAACATTTATGAGAGGATTTACAAAGGTAATCCTCAGTGATTGAATGAAATTCCTGCTAGGGTCAACATCAAACAACCCTGACAGTAGATCACTTCGGTAATCCTTTGTGGGTTTCGCTTAGTGTTCGCGGTGGTTCCAGACGGTCTACAGTCATGGAGTGATACCTTGGTGTACTCCAGCGACTCATTATGACAGTATGAAGACATTAAGTACGAAGACATGTCAGTGACTGTAACACCCCCAAAAAATCGGGTTTAGCAGAAGCATATATGTCTTGGGTGCTACTAATTGGTATCACAACACAAGTATAGAATAACGGGTTTTTCTTAAGAAAACTCATTTATTCAATATAATCAAAGTTTACAATCAATTTTAATGCGAAAATACAGGCCCATAATATATAAGCGGTCCCCAAATATAAATATCAGAGTCGCCTATAACCATGCCATGCCATTTCCCAAGCACCTTCAAAAGTAAACTATCGCCTCAATACCTGAAAATACATGCTAAAAGTGTCAACACGAGGTTGGTGAGTTCATAGATTTAAGTAAAATACTTCGATTTTGTGACACACGGTAATTTTTCACTCATAATTAAATAATAAATGGTAATTTATTATTACTAAACCTAGTCATTAAGCATGCATAAGCTTTGCCTGATTATTTGAGTAGATAATACAGTAGCCTATTGTATTACTTTTGCATTCATTTCATTATATGAATATTACATTATTGACTTATGATTGAAATTTATAAGACGAGAGATTATCTCGTTTCCAGTGTGACCGACACCGCACGCGTACCGACACTACGATAAGGGCAAAGTAAAAACATAGTAAATCACCGGAATAGAAAACAATATAGGTGATATACCATTTCAGAAACGTACTCATAAAGCGTTTCAGCATAAAATTCATCGAACCATAAAAATACGGTCACAGTATAATTTCATGAGACAATAAATACATAACACAATTAAATGTACTACTTACAATAATAGTCAAATAACCATCTACCCATATTAACAATACCCATTACATTAAAATACAACCTACATACTTATGAAAATAAATCATAACATTATATCTAAAATAATACAGTACCAAGGTATTTTAATACTTTGACTTCTAACCCTTCCTTGTCTTCACCTCACACGTGCCATATCTCTCAAAAGAGAGAAGAAGCATTGGTCTCTATCACCCTCCCCTCTTCTCTGTATAATCGCCTAGGTCAAAGGCTACAAGCTCCCAAAGAAGACATCCAACATCCACCTTTCCTTCTATCCATACTCACTCTCATCACTTTTATGAATCAAATTGTCTCCCCACCTTTTCTCTATCTCTGCTGCTGCCCACAAGGCCAATCAAAACTCAACAAGGAGGGAACATAAACCACTTTTATCATACTCCTTTTTTTCCACTCTAATGAAGCTCTGAAGCTAAGGTCTCTAGGGTCATCTCATCTTTCCCAAGGTCAACAAGCGTGGACAAAAGGAAGCCAAGAAAGAGATGAGTCTTTGCTAAGAATGGTACCTTTTCATCTTCCATGACTAAAAGTATGTCGAGAAACTTCCTACCCACTTTCCTTTTATGGTTGACCGGTTTCAAAGGCTCCACACACCAAAAGCTATACTCAAAATTTGTCTCAAGATCTAAGTACCAAGAGGAGTGCGAAGTTAGAGGTGTGCGGGTTAACTTGGAACCGGGTTCGAATCAGAGGAAGGATTGGGCCATTCGTATTCTAAGATTGTTTTGTTATCAACATCTCAAATCATTGTAAGCATATTTGTTGTTGTTGGGTTGTTTTAATTTGTTGAGTTTATCAAATTTTCGAATCACCTAAATTATGAGTTGAGGTTTTTTTGGGTTGTTGCATAACCTGATGTTGTCAATATGATGAAAAACTTATAGGTGAAATTTTCCTAAGCATTGTCAAATTGCTGGTCGATTCGGGTCAAAGATAACTTAAGAAAATTAGAGATATTAATAAATTAGTTGAATGACCATCGAGAGTTTGAACCAGTTAATACAAAAAATTTATTTGGTACTTTAGTTCAGTCAACTTGGTTGAAAACCCACTGTGGTTGTCGCCACAGTGGAGGAGATTTTGATGTAAAAAAATGGGATATGAGTGTCAACAAAAGAGTCATGTCGTAGTCGAAACACAATTCTTAACATTAGTACTAAACCCCCCCTAGGTCAAAGGCTACAAGCTCCCAAAGAAGACATCCAACATCCACCTTTCCTTCTATCCATACTCACTCTCATCACTTTTATGAATCAAATTGTTTCCCCACCTTTTCTCTATCTCTGCTGCCGCCCACAAGGCCAATCGAAACTCAACAAGGAGGGAACATAAACCACTTTTATCATACTCCTTTTTTTCCACTCTAATGAAGCTCTGAAGCTAAGGTCTCTAGGGTCATCTCATCTTTCCAAGGTCAACAAGCTGACAAAGGAAGCCAAGAAAGAGATGAGTCTTTGCTAAGAATGTACCTGTTCTCTCTTCATGACTAAAAGTATTCGAGAAACTTCCCTAACCACTTTCCTTTTATGGTTGACCACCGGTTCAAAGGCTCCCCACAACCAAAAAGCTATACTCAAAATTTGTCTCAGATCTAAGTACCAAGGCAGTGCAAGTGAGGGTGGGCGGTGAACTTGGAACCGGTTCGAATCAAGGAAGGATTGGGCCATTCGATTCTAAGATTGTTTTGTTATCAACATCTCAAATCATTGTAAGCATATTTGTTGTTGTTGGGTTGTTTTAATTTGTTGAGTTTATCAAATTTTCGAATCACCTAAATTATGAGTTGAGGTTGTTTTGGGTTGTTGCATAACCTGATGTTGTCAATATGATGAAAAACTGATAGGTGAAATTTTCCTAAGCATTGTCAAATTGCTGGTCGATTCGGGTCAAAGATAACTTAAGAAAATTAGAGATATTAGGAAATTAGTTGAATGACCATCGAGAGTTTGAACCAGTTAATACAAAAAATTTATTTGGTACTTTAGTTCAGTCAGCTTGGTTGAAAACCCATTGTGGTTGTCGCCACAGTGGAGGAGATTTTGATGTAAAAAAATGGGATATGAGTGTCAACAAAAGAGTCATGTCGTAGTCGAAACACAATTCTTAACATTAGTACTAAACACCCCCCCCTTAGTATGAGGTCGTGAGAATAGATTGAATGTGATGTCGATTTTATTGGAAGTCAAGTTATATTGGAGTCGAGTCCAAATTTTGTTAAGTAATATTGTCCCTCATCATCATCGTGCCATGTATCCGTAGTAATGATAGGTGGTTCGCTTTGATTTACCCTTAGTCGTATGGTTAAGGTGTGAGACAAGTTCAGCTAGGCCCGAGTCAAAAAGCTCCTGTCATATGCATCACCATAGCAAAATCTTGAGCAATACCATCAAGGGTGAAATCATGTCGAGTCACTCCTTCGAAGTTGGGTTGTACCCAAATGACGCGGGTCAATTAAGAAGGGACCTGCTCACAAAACTTGATTGACACCGAAACTGAATTTTAGTGATGATCTAAGAGTTGTTAAACTCTTGTGCCACTAAAGCTCTCAAGGGAGAGCCGGAAGTCACCTCGAGCCATGCACGGAAAACACCCACGGAGGGTGTTTAATCTCTACAATCGGTATAGGGCACTAGTGTATTATGGACATCTTGTTATCGTGTATCTTGTCCCCCTTGAACCTAGTTTGAGAGGGGTATGTTGGTTGAGAGTTTACACCCAACTTGTCAAAAGAAAATCAGTTATGAAAATGAAGAAATACCTGATATGAGTACCCTTTTTACTCGAATAGTCACCTGGGCTAAAGCCCACTTCATGTGTCTTCCACACTTTCATATTTTGCATCGGGCCTAAGCCCAACATTAAACCATTTCTGTCGGGCCACAGCCCACTCGTGTTACATGTGTGCTCCAATGACAATTCGATGAAACAAGAAGTAAAACTAGAAACGTAATACGGAAAATCAAATATAAGACTAAACTCATTTCCGGGTATTCAACATCTTCTACTTAGATATATACACATACGTATCGACAAATAATCAAGCATACAAATTTTAATACAAGTAAACATGTGTAAAGGTTTAACATAAAACAACAAGTACTTAAAACATGTTCACTTAATAAGGTCTACGTCAAAATTTAACGTCAATGTGTAAACAAATGTATGTCAAGTAAACTTCTCGTTTAGACTATATATATATAAAGAACAATTTTGATAAATAAATAAAGACCTCTACATCATTTTATCACTTATTAAATTTGATAGTCTTCAAATTTAACTCAAGTATTTTCTAAATACAATTAGAAAATAAATAAACTAACATTGATTTTGACACTACTATAATGTGTCAACTTAAATAAGTATATACACATTACATACTTACTAAAAGAATAACGTAAATGTTTTCAAACCAACAATTGGATTTTAATATTGTCATAGTGTCAACATGAAAAGTATGTATATACTTTCGCATACTTACTAGTAAAACCACTTAATCATTTTTACAAACTAAAGTTTAGTTTTAACACAATTATAAAAACAATTGAACTATTTTAAGTAAGTGATACTTAAAACAATAAACTAAAACATTGCCCTTCGTATCTAGGTCGCGTGTCGGTGCAGCTTCACAACATTCACTAAATCCCACTCTTGGATTGCACTTTTGCTAAGGTGAGTTTTCATAGCCCCTCTTTTACTTGATAAACTGTTTTATACATTTTGGGGTGAGAAAATATGCAAAACCTTTTTATGGACCTACACTATTGCATGATTACTATTACGTGGTTTAGCCTAAGCCCTTATGTCCCTAGAAATGCCCCTTTTTCACGAACCGTCAGTTCCCCATTGGGAAGCACGAATGTTATAAAAAGATCTATTGAGGGTGACTCCTCCATTCGGTTGGCCATGCTTAGGCCAAGGCGAAACGTATACCATGTCGGAATCGAGTGTTGAGGGACAAAACACTCGCAATGGGCCTATATATTGTATGATATCTTTTAGCATACAGAAACTGTCGTAGTATCGGTTGCATGAACTTAGAGCTAACGTAATAGACATTCATTCATATATCATTATATTCTTTATAATGATTATATGACTTGATTTATGGTCCAAACTTACTGTTTTAACTTAAACCTATGAACTCACCAGCTTATAGTTGACATTTTAGCATATTTTTCTCAGGGGCTTAAATTGTGATCATGGATGCAAGGCAAGAGGCGGTAAATGGTCGTAGTAATATCTAAAGAAGTGTTTTTACACATAACGATGTTTTTAAATTGGGACCACTGAACTTATGGGACGTGCCCATTTTATCTAAATAATATTGTAAGATAATGTTTTAAAACTATTTTATGAAATCAAACGGAGTATGTATTCCGTTCTTTATTACTTGTGTTGTGATCTCCGATTTAGTAACATTCCCCATAACACGTATGCTTCCGCTAAACAAATTTGGGGGTGTTACAGATTTCCAAAAGAGCTTTGCGACCAAAGAGTCATCCACAGTGTCGCGAAAACAGAGTTTACCTTTCGTAAAATAGTGATGTGGACCACAAGGTTTTCAAACGCAAATAATTGTTCACAAGAAAATCAAAATTTATCATAGGCTTGCACTGCCTAAATCACAGTATCATATCAAAATAACTATTACGCATGCTAAGTCGTAAACATTTAAGAAACCATCACGCCCTAATCACATATATAAACCGACATGTTATACGTCATGGCAAGTTGGTGCATCCACAAATCCGAGTAAAAACCCCGGTAAGTTGGGCAACCAAAATCCAGACGGGGTGGTCAACCACGATAGATCTATCTATAACACTAGCATTATCCTGAGCCAGGACTTAACAATTCATAACATTGCGCTTGGGTTTCTAACCTTAGCCTACACGTAATAGCTTACCAAACATTACCACGTCCAATCAAATCATTTCAAATAAATCAAACTCTTCTCCACATAAAATGTATTCAAAACAAATCACGCATTTCATCGAAATCAGTTATCAATAGCATATTCAAATAAATCAAGCATTTGCATTTAGTAAAAACGAGCATGTATTCTCCCCCAAAACAGTTTAAAAGCAAGTAAAAGTCGGGGCCATGAACTCACCTCAAATAAAGTATCGCAAGAATCACAACTGGCATCAGTGAGAAAAGCACAGCAGTCTCACAAATAAGGCGCAATGATATCAAGAAGAACGGCTCAACGAAAACTCAAACAGCATAGGCACAACGGTACGTCATTGGCACAACCATAAAACGAAAGAAAAGAGAGATAAGTGGCAAGGGATACACGGCTGAGGAGCAGATTCACGAACAACAATCATCACTTGATCATGACCCGCTCAAACTTATACCTGATCTATAATACTCGTACTCCCTTGGACACCAACGGCGGCTACATCAGAAAAGTGAGGTGGTGTCGTGGCGGCGATGGCCGAAGTTTGGTCGGAACAAGTGGAGCGACGCTAGAAGTTTGAGATGAGGGGGTGGGTTATAAAACCCTAACCCAAATTATAACATTCCTTTTATACTAGGCATAAGGACCGGATTGTAAGTATGCCAAAGATAGGGGCAGCGGTGTAAATTCCTTCCAGGGACCAGAAGTGTAATTTTTGTAATCTTTCATCATTTGAGGTTCGGGAGCTGTTTGGATTAGTAAACGTTCGATTTAACTCACGAAAATTGCGCCATCGCGTTCAGAATAATTTTCCAATAAAAACGAGTATTCATACAACCACTTTCTCGTAAATAAAACCAAAATCAAATCGAATTGATGGTTGTGCCAGTACGCGTTGTGTCTAATTTCACGTTTCGCAAGATAACTTTCTCGTTTTCACGTCAAACGAGCTCAGGAAAGTTCGTAAAAGAAAAACAAACATAATTCCTCGAAAATAAATATCTGGAAAATCACGGGATGTCATAGTGACCATCTAGTCTGATACTTCGTCAAAGAACGCGCCAGCGATCTGGGATGTACCTGTACAAAATATCTGTTGGGAATTAAACGTAGCAGTACTAAATGTTATAGGTACTGCTAGGCATACAAGCAAGACTAGTGAAGACTACACTAGCAGTACTAACTGCTAGTATATATGGTTTGTACTGCCAATAGGATATGCCCACGTTTTGTAATTATGGAATAGATTACATGTATATCTTATACGTTTAGATTGATACAAATATATTGTAGTTATCTTGTAAAGGACTCCTTAAGCTATAAAATGATGTCCTAGGGTTAGTTGTTAGTACGTATCTTTTGTTAAGCTTCAAGGTTGTAGACCCTATTGATAAGGAAAGATCACTCGTATTATAATCAATAATATTGAAGCGTTTTGTTACATTCTTGTTTACTGTTCTATACACATTCAATTATCATTGTCTTCTAAAGTGCTAAGTAGTAGATTCCGCATACTACTTGGTATAACCTCAAAGTATCTATTAACACAAGTCTCACAAAGTGTTTAGATCCTCTCAAGTAGTATCAGATCCTTGGTTTCTGATACTTTGATTTGGAAACCCCCCTCATCATAAGTATTAGAGTTTAATTGAAGAAACTTAGTGATTTGCAAGAGAAATCATAAGTTCAGGGGAGGATTGTTGGAAATTAAACGTAGCAGTACTAACTGTTATAGGTACTGCCGGGCATACAAGCAAGATTAGTGAAGAATACACTAGCAGTACTAACTGCTTGTATATATGGTTTGTACTGCCAATAGGATATGTACGCGTTTTGTAATTATGGAATAGATTGCATGTATATCTTATACGTTTAGATTGATACGAATATATTGTAGTTATCTTGTAAAAGACTCCTTAAGCTATAAAAGGAGGTCCTAGGGTTGGTTGTTAGTACGTATCTTTTTGTTAAGCTTCAAGGTTGTAAACCCTAGTGATAAGGAAAGATCACTCGTATTATAATCAATAATATTGAAGCGTTTTGTTACATTCTTGTTTACTGTTTTATACACATTCAAATATCATTTTCTTCTAAAGTGCTAAGTAGTAGATTCCGCATACTACTTGGTATAACCTCAAAGTATCTATTAACACAAGTCTCACAAAGTGTTTAGATCCTCTCAATATCCGACCACTAACATAGGGAACTTTATTACTAACTGGTTTCATGCAGGTATTCATGAAGACCCGGAGTTCCAGCAAAGACCACTACCACCGCCATTATCATCGACATCTACTTCCAGATGCTCATACCCACAAAGATCTACGCAAAAGCAAAGTTCAGAAAGATTCTACTTCAAAGTCCAAGAATCTGCCATGTTAAAAGACAAAGAACAAGTTAAAGATTCAAAGTTATCAAAAAGTATGAGCATGTCAGAAAGGAAGAAAAATTCATCAGAAAAAAAGACGTTGATGAAGTGAAGGCAATACCAACATAAGATCACAAGAACAAGAAGAAAAAACAAAGAATGTAAAGATTGAAGACGTCATCAGCTAAGAATGTCAAAGAACAAAAGACGTTAAACAACCTACAAAATGAAGACCATGATTACCAACCTTTAGGGGAGATTGTTGGGATTACGTGTAATCCATATAAAGTGACGGTCATTAGTTTATGTAATAGGTTGTCTTAATTAGGCTTATAAGTTAGTCATTAGCCCACTAACCCTTGAAGTAAGCCTATGGGCTTTGAGATTTATCTAGAAACTTCATGTATGGGCGTTGCCCTAGTCTACAACTATAAATACTCTTGTAAAGGCTCATTTGAGCCTTGGTTGATTCATTTTGCAATTTTACTCTTTCATATATGTTTATCATTAATCCTCCCATCTCTTTCTCTCTCTATATTTTCTCTCACTAGATATCTAGTGTTAGTTTACATATTTGAGAACCTACACCACGTATAAAAACATGTATAAAATCGCATATAAAAAACGTACAAAAACGTGTATAAAAATATGTGTAATAACATTGTATAAAAAATGCTTAAAAATGTGTATAGCGTGTATAAAAACATGTATAAAACCGTGTATAAAAACGCCTATAAAAACGTGCATAAAATGTGTATAAAAACGTGTGCAAAATGTGTATAAAAAATCATATAAAAACGTGTATAAAAACGCGTATAAAACATGTATAAAAATGTGCAAAAATGTGTATAAAACGTATATAAAAACATGTATAAAATCGCATATAAAAACGTGTATAAAAACGTGTATGAAACGCGTATAAAAACGTGTATAAAAACGTATATAAAGCGTAAAATAAGACGTTTATAAAGACGTAAAAACGTGTATAAAAGCGTATATAAAAACATAAATAAAGACGTATATAAAAGGACCAACGTTACAAACGATTGTTGGTATAAGGACTAATGTTGCAAACGATTGTTGGTATAAGGACTAATGTTGCAAACGATTGTTGGTATAAAAGACTAACGTGGCAAAAGTTGCAAACGGTCGTTGGTATAAAGGACTAATGTTGCAAACGACCGTTAGTATAAAGGACTAACGTTGCCACTTGACGACTGGACTTAACTAACGAAACTAACGTCGTTATCAAAATGGACTGAAAGTGGAACGAAAGTATCACTTTTGGACTGAATCCAAAACTTTTTGAAAAATTGGACCAAAAGTAAAATACCCAACAAACCACAAGGACCAAAAATGTAGGTAACTATTTTTTTAAACATGGTTGTTCTTCTTCTGTTTCTATATCTTTATAAATTATCAATTCTCTAACAAGTTTTCCAAGGAAGATTTTCAATTTTCATATGATAAAAAAGATTTCTAAAATGTCTTAGGGAGGAGGGAGCGGTACCCTAATACCCTAGGTGTCACATCACCTCTATCCAATAAAAACCCTCCAACTCAAAACTACCCAATTTTACCCTAACACTACCCGATTTGGAGGGAGTGGTACCCTAGAACCCGATTTTTTTTATTTTTTTATTTTTTTAATATTAAAAACATACCATTTCGTTAAAAATAAAAACATTACATAATACTTAAAAAAAAAACACATTACATAATACTTAAAAAAAAAGAAACATAACATAATACTTAAAAAAAACTAGATTAAAATAAAAAAAACCCACTAATCATCGAGATGTGGCAAGTATTGACGTGCTACGTGCTCCGTGAGATCATATCGAAGACGGTCATGGAGAACTTCGTTTAGTAACTCCGCTACCACACTGTTGTCGAAGACTGGCTGGACCGGCTCATCTTCGCTTTGGTCATAGCTCGGAGAGGTCGATCGAGAATTTTCCATTTTCCTTTAAGAGCACCAAAAGCTCGCTCGACGTCCTTTCTCGCCCCCTCTTGTAACTTCTTAAATCTCTTTTCCTTTGGGCCGGTTGGATACGGGTATGCTTTAACAAATGTGGACCACTTAGGATAGATTTCATCTGTCAAATAGTAGCCGCGTTTGTAAAAGCGTCCATTCACGTGGAATGAACTATTCATCGCCGTTCCATTTCGATCTGTAATATAGAAGTCAGACTGATTCAATACGTTGATATCGTTGTTTGACCCCTGGGGACCAAAATAAGCATGCCAAATCCACATATCCTGTGACGCGGTGACTTCAAGCATAATAGTGGGAACACCATAGTCACCTCTCGTATATTGCCCTCTCAAATGTCTAGGACAATTTTTCCATCTGACTTGTGTACAGTCGATGCTACCAAGCATCCCAGGGTTGTGATGCTTCGCTTCATGGGCCTGGAAAATGCGAGCAAGGTCGTGTGTTGTCGGCCTACGTAGGTACTCTCGACCGTACAACTCAATGATGGCCTTACAAAATAATCAAGACTTTCACGTGACGTTCTTGCAGACATGCATAAATATTCATCATACTCATCGGGGGGATTGCCGGTTGCGAGTTGCCTAACGGCCGATGTGATTTTTTGTTTCGCCGTAAAACTTTTTTTCAATCGCGCGTCATAGCCTTCTTGAAAATATGGGTATCTAGCTTCAATGTCACCCACTATTTGCAAAAACATGCTTTTCTCCATTCGATTTTTTTTTAAAAGTAATCGTCGTTGTACTTTGGTGTTTCAACGAACCAATCATTCTCTAAAGTTTGAAGACCTATTTTCCGATGACGATTTACGCTAGTTCGGCTAGAGCTTGCCGTGTCTTCAAGATACTGAGCCGCTAGTTGAAGCATATGTTGCAACGAACTACCCGTGGATAGCTCGTCGGACGAAGACGGAATAACGTATTCGGAAGAAACGGAAGACATTTTTTTTGAGAGATTAGTGTGTGTGTTTTTTGAAAGGTGGGGGTAATTATTTTTTTGTTGGAGAGATTAGTGTGTGTTTTTTTTTTTAAATAAATGAGTGTATGTTATTTGGTTTTTAAGGGAATTTTTTTTTTTTTTTTTTTTTTTTTGTGCAAATGAGCCGTTGGACCTCCCAAACGGTCAATTTTTTCAAATTCATGCAAGATACTCGCTCAAGCTCCCAAACCGAATCCAATACCCGATTTCACTACCCGACGAGGACGGGGCGGTGTACCCGCTCGGGTACCTCTACTCGAATCCACTACCCGTGCCACTCCCTCCTCCCTTAGTGTTGTTATACCCATTGAACTTGTCATATCTTTATTGTTAGATGTACCTATTCAGGTTGTGGTTCCTTTAATTTGCTTTGCTTTCAATGATTATCACAAGGTTAGCATGTGCTAAATTTAAGACACAAAAAACACATTAGTTGAAACAAGCATTTAAATGGTTTTTGGCCTTCCTACATCTACCTAGTGTACTATATCAAAGGGAAATGATTTGTACATTCTACCTTTTGATGGGCACACTCCATCCTGTGCATTAAACAGTTATACAGTTTATAAATTATGCTTTATAAAGTTGTACATTTGAGTGTACAAATCAAATCTAAATGTGTACAAATCATCTCCCTATATCAAACATCATGTTGGTTGTTGAGGAAGCAAATGCAAATTAATGTACCAAGAAGATGTTAGTTTGGTCAAAAGAATGAGGCATTAGAATCCACTTGATTATCAATCAGATTTCCCCGCATTTGTTACAAAACTCCAAAGAGTAGTTGGCCAGTAAACATCATTGCCATAAACCATTGTTTTTACACCTATAAAAACACCAAATCCAGAGCAATTTACTAGTTTTGCATAATGCATTACATGTTGTAAATAGATATTTGTCCTAGATTTTCGTCGCTTCTACTCTGGAAACAAAGCAAAGTTGATACAGTTTTGAATGAAACAAGTCTTCTTGATCTACACATGAACAGTCTACATCTTTATCACACTTAAGTAGTACTGAGAAATTGACTTGTCCATAGTACAAATGTTAGCATAAGAGACACATGCATGGGTCCCTTTGGTTAGCATTGCTGCATTGAATTGAATTTGACGTAGAAAACTTGAATCATGGTTTCACTGAAACAAGATCACGAGTAAGTACCATGATTGAGCATTGAGATTGATCAAACTGGAAACTGTTAGTTAGTAGTCATTAACTCACTACTCATGTCCCCAAAAGTCCTTTTGTCCCGCTCTTTCTATTTCGGTCATCGAGCCGAATCTGTTAACAAATTTATAAACTTTCAAAAAAAAAGCTTAAAAACAAAGTCGATCGGATATGGAATGTCGGTCGTTTGCGAATCTCCAATACTAATAACTTATTTCCTTACATACGATAGTTTCACCATTCGAGTAATGTGCAAAATGTGCAATGATAGTAGACACTGGATTAACACCATCTCTTTAGGTGTTGTTTAAAAAGATGATTGATAAGCATACGTTCCTAAGTTCCTTAGACTATGTTTATTGGGAGGGTTGAAAAACCAACCTAATGAAAATACATACCAATATACGGAGTATTACTTTTATAATCTTGTATACAATCACCCTCACCAATCTAGATCACTTGGCAACCCAAGGTCACCAACCCACAACTTGTAATCTAGTGGCTACTTTTTTTTCTTTTTCCTTTTTTCTTTTTTAATATTTAATATTTAGTATTTTATATTATTAAAAGGTTGGGTTGTTGATAAATGGTAAAAAAGTATAAATTGTTTGTATGTATTGGTTGTGTAGGTAGAAGAAAGAGAAAATAATATTTTATTAAAAGATTGGGTTGTAATAGATTGTTGATAAAGATAGTCTTCGTAGTTGATCATCGTCGTTCGTGATACCATTCTAGTGCAATTTTGCGTGGGATAGTATAAGTTGATGCATTTTAGAAACTTATTTTGGATGGATCGGATCGGATTACCTCGTAATAAGAACTAGCATAATGGTACAATCTTGTGTCAAGCAAGAGTGTACACACTTGAAGGGAAGATATCTTATATTTTTACTGTTAAGATTGTCATATACGGCGTATTACAATTTTTTTGGTAACTGTGGTTTTCGATCTTTTGGTCGACTAATCTACGTAATTTGAACTCACCGTCATACAGATTCAAACTGGGTAAAGAGCTCTTTCTTTTCAGGAGGTTGGCGTAACTACTTCAAATTTGTTTGCACCTCAGACCTTACACATTTTAGTAGTATTAGTCACAAAGCTTTTACCATTACGCCGCCCCCTGAGTGGTTCATGGAGTATTACATTTTTAGTGTTGCTAATGGCTTATTTGGGTAAAAAAAAATCTTGGTACTATGAATGCTTAAAACTAAAATGTTCATGTTATAGTGTTATAGTACTTATGATACTTTAAGCAATAAAACTTGAAGTATCAAATTTGACTAATTTGGTTTGAAAAAGAAGGATTTCCTTGTGAGAAAAGCTTCTCCACTCAATGATCTTGCTTCAACAACACCTCCCCAACAACCAAACACATGTTAGTGGCATCTTTTTAACTATTTGTGGGTAAAAATCTTTATGGTGAAAAAGAAGAGAACAAAAAGACAAAGGCATGCATATATATGGTGGAATTGAGAAACATGATGTCTAATGGTACGACACTTCAAATTTCAAGTGTGATATGCAAGCAAAGGTTGAGTAAGAATAACACGTAGTGACATTGTGTTGTGCGTGAGAGATAGTAAAAAAGAAAATAAAATAAAGCAAATTACAAAAACAAACCGTATATATAGCGATTATACGAGAATGAACCATTTTTCTATAGTTTACCGATATGACCATTTTACGTCACTATCATACATAGTCACAATCATATCGGTCACAATCATACTTTTTCCCCACAAGATACCTTTTTCCATTGTGTTCTTTATGTTATATAAATCAAAGAGAAAATTTTTGAAATGTGATAGTTTCTCAAATATATCAGTAAAATTATTAGAACGTGATCATATATGTCTCTTGTCCTATCCTAACAACGTTCACATTGCATTGAGCTCTACTTAAAGCACTTAGAGTGCCACTTCAAAATCATATCCTATACAACTCTACCTACCATTATTGCTCTGCATAAACTTCGCATACTTAAAGTTTCCCTCACTAAACAATCCAAGATCAAAGACATCTTCCATAACCAAAACAAGTTTTTTAAGTAGTTTGTTTCTGCGATTCTTTTTCTTCCAACAACACATGCTCCACGCCCAGGCCTCCACGCCCAGCATGCTCCACGCCTAGGCATGCCACGCCCAGGTTCACGCCCAGCTCCACGCCCAGCCACCCAGTTCCACGCCCAGGGCACGCCCAGGCAAGCTTAGGTCACTCCCTCGCCCAGGACCACGTCCAGAGAATTGGTGTACACGTGTACGGTTTAAAACCTATTACGCTACCAATCTAACGTCTAATATTGAAAAGTTCATTTTTGAAAATTGTATGGGCGTGGTTTATATGTGTAAAGTACTAGGGGAAAGTGTTCATTTCAAAAAATTTCTCAATAAAATAAGCCTCTTAGTAAATTATTTAAATACTTTGTAACGAAATATCATCGTAACAATGTCCACTCTCAGCAGTCATACACTTTTTATCTCAGTTCGCTCTTCTCATTCCTTCTCACTTTACACCCCTAAGAGCATAAGGTGTCACGACAAGGCTTAACCTCTTCGTCAGTGCCACCTCAGCGCCACATCAGCATCTCACTTCTCCACAACTAACCACAACAAACCCCCCCCCCCCTTCACTCATAACAAACCTCAACCTCTTCATTTGAGGCCCACCACTACCACTTTATTTTTTTTATTCAATTTCATTTCCAAATAAACTAAATTCATTTCATTCAAAATAAAAATACAATACATAACTTAATAAAAAACGTACGAAACATAAAATAAAGATACGAAGAAAAAAACATACGCAAGAAATACATCAAATTATAACGAAACTAATTATTTGGATTCTGTTGTTGAAATTGTGCCCATTGAACTTGTTGTCAAACATGCTCGATGAGACATCGTTGAAGCTTTGCGTGTTTGCGTTTATCATGTAGTTCTTTGGCTTTTTTTTTCTTTGCAATTGGCAACGTTCAATCCATGTCTGCTGTAAATTTGGTGTCGGAGAAATATACGTTTCAGCAATGTCGGATATCGCAAAGTTTTCGTCTTTCAAAATCATGTTATGCATTATGATGCACGCGTACATTCTCCGTACTTGCCAATAGTAAATTGCCGCGCGCCGGTTGGGGCAATGATATGCCAACCTCCTTGGAGGACACCAAAAGCTCTTTCGATATCTTTTCAAGCACTTTCTTGTTTCGCTTTGAATGCGGCATTTTTGGATTAGTTGCAACTCAGTAATAACTTGACAAAGATGCCCACTCCGGGTAAATTCCGTCAGATAGATAATACCCTTGCTTAAATTTACACCCGTATACTTCAAACTCAACCTCAGGGCGACGTCATCACAAGTCGTCGAATAACAGAGAATTATTTAAAACCGTTAGATCGTTATTCGCACCCGCTACCCCAAAAATGCATGCCAAATCCACAAATCGTATGAAGCAACGACTTCAAGCATTATACTTGGATATTTTTTATCACCTCAATGAAATTGGCCTTGCCATTCTTTCGAACAGTTTTTCCATTCCCAGTGCATACAATCGATGCTCCCCAACATTCCCGAAAGCCCATGAACAGTGTTATGTGCATGGTATAAGTGACAATGTCATCCTCATCCTTTTTTCTTAAAACTCCTTAATAAATAGTTGGATTACGCACATAAGAAAAAAATCTAGGCAATCGCGTGCACAGTGTTCACCTATTTGTAAATACTCATCTAATGCATCAGCCGATATCCCGTAAGCCAATTGGCGTAGGGCACATGTGCATTTCATAATCACACTAAAACTCATTACACCCCCTACCATCGTCGCACTCTAAAGAAATCAAAATGCTTAGGAAGAGGATGATGAGTTTCAATATATTTTTCAATACCTTGTACTATTTGTAGAAATAGGACGGCTTACTCATACGATCGACGCCCTAAATTATCGTCCGTATATTTTGGGTTGTCACCAAAATAGTCGATAGGCAGTAAAAGAATCGCACTCGCAATGTTCACGATATATTGACGACGCTTAGGACGACGCTTTGTTCACCGCTTAACTTGTGCTGTTCCGGCAACCTTTGATAACCTATCTTAAACACTTTCTAGGTCCGCTCAACTCTGTCACTGAAATAAGATGATTCACTCGTGTAACTCATTTCAAGTTTTCAAAACAAGTTTTGAATGGTTGTATTTTGATTTAATTGAAAAAAATTGTAGGATATGTTATGTTAATTTTTAGGAGGGTTTTTTTTTTTTAAAAAAAATTTTTTATCCTGCTTTCGTAACGGATAGTTTTTGAAATTTCTAAACGTTATACCACTTTTTGTCAGTGGCATTTGCTCGTCCTCAGAACGACGAATCAACCGACGGCGCCCGACGGCGAGGGGGTCGGTGTCACGGCGGGGCACGGCGAAGAGCCACGGTGGACGGCGAGGAGGCACGGCGAACTCACACCGTGCGCTCTAATAATCATCAATCTCTCACATTTTATTAAAATACTCATTTTATACAAACATACCCAATAAATACATCACACACATTCAAAAAACTTGAGGGGGCCACTTTTACACACTCCCCTATTAGGTGAGGAACTCACCATTCGTGAGTTGTTTTGGCTCTCCTCAAGTGCCACTCTTCCTTTTCCCAATAGATGTTATACGTGACATAGGCAAAAAAAAAATAATAATAAAAAATAAAAAATTCTCACTCTCTTCACTGGGAGCGGTCTTAAATAAAAACATTATACCGACAAAAACACCAAAAACGTCAACAATCTTCTTCGTTTCTACATTTACGCATTACAAATTAAAGGCCAAAATTTGTCGAATGATATTTAGATAAGACTCGTAAACCTGAGTTAAAAACGGACTTTCTCTAAATAACCTTTAAAAAAAAAGAAAAGAAAAACAAAAAGAAAACAAAAAACAAAAAAACTAGTTTTATCTTAAATATGTTGGTTACTTTTTTAATTGATATATTCTAAGTAGTTGTTAGTTTATATTACAACCAATTAGAATTCTTTAAAATATAAAGATAATTTAAAGTTGGCGATTATGAAAGATGGTGCACCATCTCCACCTAGGCAATCACGCACGATCCCTCATAGTGGCTAAACACCATCGCGCGTTTTTGGTGAACTGCACCACTTAACTCAAATCAAAGAAAAGGATTGTTATTATTTTTATTTTTTTTAGTTTGTGTAAGATAAAGTTGGGTATTTTATATTTTTAGTTTGGTGAGTATAGTGACTAATATAATTGATGACACATGATTATTATTATTATTATTATTATTTTATTTTTTTTATTTTTTTTAACTATTGAAGATACAAGATAATAATTGTATTTTTGTAAACTGTAGAATTAAAATTGTACTTTTTGACGTGGACAAGATACTCAATATTAGAGCACAAGGTATGGCAATGACGAATAACACGTTATTGGTATGCCACATCATACACCTTTCAATAACACACCAATAACTAAAACACCCTTCCTCATAACACACCACTAACATGTTATTGGGTCCCACAACATACCTCACTAAAAATACCCACTCACTCATAATACACACCAAAAAAAGAAAAAAATAACATACAACATCAAATGGCTTGAGCCATTCAAATGGCTTGGGAACCTTTGGCTCATGAATGGCACAAAGTGACGGTATGACTAGCACAAATTTGGCACGAAAAAATGATGCATTTGGCATGTTATCATTCCCCATACCATGTGCTCTTATTGTGATAGGACAAATTGTAGAAGAGATGTGAAAGTGAATGGGGCCAGGTCTCCACTTGAACCACACCGAGTCACCAACTCATCAAAGCAAATTTCTCATGTCACCATTCTTTTTTCCTACTCACATACGCAATAGGTAGGCCCATCAAGGCCCATACTATGGGCCCATGTGACCAAGTTGGACCAAGATTGGGGTGGGTCCCACTTACTGATGAGAAAACGCCAGTGCCTATTTATTCTCTTTACTATGACAGCAAAAGCAACTGCAAATGCAAATATGCAATGCCCCCTCATCATGGAAATGAAATATTACACATATTTTTTCATTTGTTTATAACTTTATATGTATTAAAAAATATATATTTGTAAGTGTCACTATTTGTGTAAGCCCATTTACTTTCTTTAGAATCTATAACTCGTGTACGTAGTAGTAAAAAAATCATGGTTCAAAAATGCATCAAATTTTATATAAACTTTTTATGTGTGTACTTAACTTTTAATATTTTATTTAAACAATGATTATAATTACCTAAATGATACACACAAAAAGAAAATTGAAAGTTGAATGCACTAAAATGAAAAGTTGTCAATTTGAATTTATTTTCGGACCATTATACATGAAAAAAATGTTACTATTTCTTAGAGCATATGCATTGATAACGCTATAACAAGCATGGCGTTATGGCATTTTAAGCGCTATGGCCGTCGGACAAACGGCAGGTGGTACGTGCAAGCAAGATTGGGCGTTACAGCTTATAGGCTAAACAAAAAAAAAAATAATAATAAAAAAATACACTTTACCCCCCTCAACGGTTTAGTTACCGTTTGATTTAAAAAAAATTCAAAAAGTTTACACTTTAACCCCCTAAACGGCTACTTTTAATTAAAAAAAAATTCAAAAACATTTTTTTACCACTATAAATACCCAACTAAAACACCATTTTTTTCACACTTTCACAACCCAATCCTCTCAATTTTCAATCTTTTCTTCACTGAAAAAAAAAATGTCGGGAGGCAACGATGATACATTCTTCAATCTTCTCGGTGGTGGGTGGAATACCTCAAACCCGGGTTCATCATCTAACCCGAACGCGGGTTCATCTTCAAACCCCAACATGTCTCTTCCCAACCCACTAGGCTTATCGAGCCAAGAAATGTGGCAACAACATCAAACATATCTCTTTTGGCAACAACAAAACCAACAAAGCACCTTAAACTCCAACTTTCAAAACCTACAATTCACACAACACTCACAACAATCACAAACCTGAACACATGATGTTGCTGAGACACCCACGTCTCCTCCAAAAAAATACAAAGGTCGTGTTAAACGAAAATCAAAAAAATCCAAAGACCCCGTGCCCGAACCAATTAATGATGATGAAGAGGAAGTTGTCGTTGCTGGGCGTTGGACTCCAGCAGAGGAAGAATTACTTGCAAGGTATTACATAGCTGTTTCGGAGGATCCAAAAGTTGGAAAGTGCCAACCCAAAGATACGTTTTGGTATCGGGTCAAAAATGAGTTCAATAGACTCAACTTTCAACGGCGCAACAAGGATATTATGTCAAGCAAGTGGAAAACGTTGAACGGCATATGCACAAAGTTCAACTCTTATTACAAACGTGCGCAACGGGAACAACGAATCGAGGAAAGTGAGTTGGATGTGATGAAACGGGCAAAGCAATGGTATCGTGAGGAAACCAAAGCAGCACCGTTTGCTCTCGATGACGCTTGGGAGGTTTTGCGTCATTATAAGAAATGGAACACTCCGGAACCGGTTGATTTAACCAGCGATGTCCCAAGGCAAACAAACGAGGCTTTGTTTGGTCATGATGAACAACCACGCCCCATGGGAAAGAAACGTGCTACCAAGAAAGCAAGATCCGAGAGCACGACAAGTACTGGGGGAGCGAGCACTGGAGGAACGAGCTCGTCAATTTATTTCACCGAAACTATGGCAAACGAGTATCGTATCAAACGTGAAACCGCCGCAGCGGCATATCGGGCCCAGCAAGAAAAAGTTGAAACAATAACAAGGTTGTAGGAGATGAAGTTTTTGATGGTTGATATTGAAGGCAAAGATACAGATGTCGTGGCTTGGATCAATGACGAAAAAGAACGAATCAAAATAAAATATAACTTGCAATCTCGTCGCTAGATTGTATTCTCGTCATTTCTTTTAATTTGTTGTAACGTTTAATTTGCAGTGTGTTTTTTTATTTCGTTGTAATTTTTTTTTATTTTATTTCGTATTGTAATATGTTTTCAATTTTAATGATATGTTTAGTTTAATAATTGAAGTGTTTGTTTTAGTTTAGGGGTTGAAATTGAAAATATGAAATGTTAAAGTTTAACTTGGGATGTTATTGATGCGGGTGTTTTTTTGGGATGTTAAGCTGAAATGTTAAAGCTGATGTGGCGCTGACGTGGACGATGTTATTTTATAACTTGAGTTACTATTGTACATGCTCTTAACAGCTAAAACACCCATTAACTATTCCTTAACAGGAGATTCAGCTTCAGCGTCCAACAACTCCAAGCACAAGACGGGATATTGCACCTCACAGAGATCCTAAATTTTGACAAACGCTGAATAAACGGTAAAATATCCTCAGCCAAGACTTTAACCTTATCATCCAAAGTGACGTGAATCACTCAATTCTTCCATTTTCAAATTGCCCATAGGCCGTTTGTAACAGATATGATGAATAACCATTTATCTTTAAGGATAACTTTGATGGTATCAGGTTATGTAACAAGGTTAGTTACTTATCGTTGTTAAAATGCGTATAACATTACTGAAGAAACCTATGTACCAACAAAGACCATTATAGTCAGGGCCGTCTTTGAAGGCGTGCAATGTGAGCGACCGCTCAGGGCCTCAAAATTTTTAAGGTCTCGAAATTTGTCCCGTTAATAATTATATGCATGTGTAGACATATTTTTCACGAAGTAAAAAGTATTTAGATAGGAAAATATTTATAAATGAGTAATATGTTAGAATATTTAGATAGCTAATTGCATTATATCTTATAAACTGTGACACTTTATATATAATATTGTTTAACGAAAGGCCTCATTATATAATTTCATACAGGGCCTTCAAAAATTTCGCCGATTCATGAGACGGCATTTATAGTAACAAATAAACTAAAGCAGTGATAAATAAACTAGTACTCCCTCCGTCTCAAAATTATTGTCATGAGAGAAAAATCATCAAATTTAATAAAAATGAGGCCACTATAAATCTCAACCACTCAAAGAGAATATTCCCTTAATATATTTTCTAGTTTTTAATAAAAATGAAAAGTGAACAATCTTTTTAAAACATCCTAAAATAAAAATATGGACAATTAAATTGAGACGGAAGGAGTAAAAGATACTACCTCCGTCCCATTTTAGTCCAGTTTGACTTTGACCGCTTTTCTTATTCAACTTTACCATTAATATGGGTTATTTGTGTTTATAATACTTGATGTTATACCATGAAAATCAAATTACATAAAACCCAATACATTTATATATTTTTCATCAAGTATTATATAACACAAACAAAAATAATTATGATCAAGGTTGAAGAAGAAAGACTAAAAAAGTCAATTGTGGACAATAATTTTAGGACGGAGGAAGTATAAAGAAAAAGGCCAAAATAAAATAAAAGGAGATTGGAGACAAAGTGGAAGGATGTTGATTCATTCCCATCAACACTTTAAAGTTGAGAAAGAGAAATAAATTTGGGAAAACAAATGTGTAATATCCATATTGACTTTTTTTATATTCATCATCATGCACATATTGATTGCATTCCTTGTGTCTCTTTATGGCGATGAACAACCTAGTTTGTTATTTACCCTTATAATTCAAAAAAATTGATGCATTTGTATAAATGATATATCTTCCTACACATCATTTTATTTATATAATTGATGCATTTGTAAAAATGATCGGATGAGATGATGAAAAATAAAATTTGAATTCCACTTGTCATTTTAATGTGTGGTAGAAGGATAAATAGAAAAAATGTAGGAGATAAATATGCTCCATATATGTCTATCATTGTACTATTTTTGCTAAAGTGTGCCTAAAACTACTCGGCAAAGGGGTGAGTAGTCTAAGATGACTTGCAATCTCACACGTGAACTCTTTGGCCAAAGAAAAAGTCACGCGCTAGTTCCAAAACCCAAGATAACTTAAGGTGAAACACTCACCGAGTTTACTTCGGTGTGATGTCAGGCCGGATATATTGTTTTATAGTTTTTTCTTTTGTTTTTGAGTGTGTGTGGGGTAATTAGTGGTGTATATTTTGTATAAAGTATGTATTTTAATGAAAGGTGGAGGTAAGACGACCTTGTCCAAAAAAAATGAGTGTGTGAGATGGAGAGGAGAAAGAAAGCTGATATGACGCTGAGGTGTAAAGTGAATACGTGAATATGATTCTTAAGCAACATCACATTTGATAGCGTGTACTATAGCTACAAACTCGACTAAAAATCGATGAAAATAGGAAATGTGGATAAATTGAGAGATGACTCTTAGACCTCGTCATCTCATGAAATATGTGAGGATCTGATACTCAACAAATAATAGAGAATAATAAAGTGTATTTTTACCTGTAAGCTTATGATTTTAAGTAAATCATAAGTCAACTTCGTTAATAAGATGAAATAATGGTTTATGAGATTTCTTAGTTTGCGTGAGGTTATAAACCCACAAAATAAAATGTCATAGTAATAAGTTATATACTTATATTACCATGAGTTATAAAACACATTGGTTTGCTTAAATTTACATGCCTAACCATTGAGCATCATATTTAATTGAAAAATTAACACAAGCAAGCGTTTCTCTAAAGAAACTACACCAACAAAAACAAGCTCTCAAGTCTCATGGCCATGAATTGCGTTTCTTATCTCGCTTGTCGTTACATGTTGGTAGCTTCTAGCATCGAGCTGGAAAGTCTCATCGGAGGATTAGGTTTAAAAAAGAAAACAAATATAAGAAACAAGAAGATGTTAGGAAGTAAACGTGTTAGTGTACTTTGTTTGGTTTAAGTCATTACATTTTTAGCATGTTCATCTATTAGCAAAAAGCTCAATTGTAAGATTCATCGTAGTAGCCCCCAATCTAACAGCATTTCATTTGGTCTGCTTGTGGACCGAATGAAATGAAGAAGAAAGCGAAAAAAACACATACAATACAAATGAAAAAAACAAATACAATACAAATAAACAAACACATTTTATTAAACATACGATACGAAGAAAAAAAAAACATACGAACTAAAATACAATACGATACGAAATACATAAACATAGTTTAATCTGAATACTACCCGCATGCAGAATCATACTCAGGATACTCCCCAACTTCGAACCTGAACAGCTCACCATGAGCTTCATCTTGCCTCCATAACTCATCCAACTCTTGTTGACGTCTTGCGTTTTCTACATCAACCATTGCTTCCTCTTCCTCTATTTCCCTTAAAGCCTCTTCATCTCGCATCCATTGATGATGTTGTCTCGCAGTAAATCCATGCTCATCAACTAGTTCCTTTGCCGGATAAAATGAAGAAATAAGAGACATGGGTTGGTGCCTTGCTTGTTGCAATGACGAACCACCAAGAGTGTTTTCCTTATGCATCCAACGGATGTTGTAACTTATGCTATCTTGCATTTGTAACACACATTTCCCCAACATTTTCTTTATCTCATAATCTTTCCGACCTTTCTCATACAAAAATTCCTCAATGACAGCACGTTTTTCAAGAGAAATGTCATTGCAATTCACATATTGTTTCCTCACATCGTCTTTAAAGGCATTTGCATTGCTAAACACCTCGGATACCTCGTAAAGTTTTTTCATTCGAATGTTATCAGTTATCACCGTCAATCAGTTACTGAACACCATCATTGATTTCTTCGACAGTGTGTGCGACATTATACCCCATGTTTTTTGGAAGAAAAAAAAAAGTGTATTGAAATTGTAATTTATGTTAAATGTATGCAATTTGTTTTGGTGAAATGAAATATTTATAGGTGAAAAGTGGTGTTTTAAAATTTATTACCGTTACATATTTTAATAACTGTCACATTTTGTTTATTTGCGATAAAAAAATAAAGTAAAAAAATAAAATGTTTGGTCTCATTACTACGAGTGTTTAGTTTGGGTGGTGTCTGATGAAAGAGAAAGCTGGTGCGGCGCTAATATGACGATATGAGAAGTGTTTTTAGTGGTGTCTTATTACTTTTAGTCTAATATTTTATCTTTCTTGTTGATTAAGAGTTTTTAATATACCTTTTATGTTTTCTAGGAAAAAAAATAAACAAATAAATAAATTGAAAAATAGAAAAATCATTTCCTTTGTAGCTTTAGGATGCGTTTGGTATGATGTCATGAATAACAATGGGTGTGAGTTTGATAGTAGTGGTGGGTCCCTCACCTATGAAAAATCAATATCTATCTTTATCTTTACTACATAAAATAGAAAAATGGTCAAAGGTGAAAGTGAAAACTGAAAGTTGAAGTTGAAAATTCATGGTGAGAGAAATGTATAATTAATTATATTTTTATTAAACAAACCCCATTTTTAAAAGTACATTGATTTATTCATATTGTACAACCAACTAAAACATATTCACCAAATTACAAATACACAATTAAAACACCCCATATTAAAAATACAAAAAATTTTCACAATATAAAATTTAAACAAGCTACAACAAAATCCAGAATATAAAATAATTAAACACAATGATTAATTATACTTTTAAACACCCTAAAATGAAAAAACTTGTTAGTAATAAGTTTTGATGGTACATATATTTTGAAAAACTTGAACCGACAACGGGTTTCACCGGAACCGGTTTGGCACCGGTTCAACTAACCATAAAAGTAATTCAAAATAACCAAGAGGACCCTTTTGCCGATATAACGCTGGTAAATCAGGCCTCATCGGATCTATTTCTATTTCTCCATTTAATCGTCACAAGGGTATCCGTGTATCTAATATTAAAGAAAAAACAAAAGTAAAAGTTGAAACTAAAAATGAATTTGAAAACATATATTTCAAAGGAAACTATTAATACACATCGAAAACCGATTGACCCGGGACCTTCAAACCCGACGGGTTGACCCGGTTTAATTTCACCCGTGTCAACCCAACCCGTCAGTTAACCGTCCTAAATCGATTCATTTTTCGACCAAAACGTTCACCATTGCCACCCCGGGTCGACCCGGTTTCAAACATTATGTTTAATCCCCAAATCTTCAAACTTTTATTATTTTTCGTTTATAACCATAAACTTTTTTTATCACTAAACGATCTTCAATCCCGTGCTATGCACGAGTACCGTCTTTTACTATATTTATATATATTACCATTAAAAATTCAAATTAATATTAAAATGAAAATAGATTCGGCATATTCGTTTTGGTAAGTCAATACAACATTTTTTTTATTATTATACATACCCCAGCATTTATCCAGTTTTTGAAACTTAAAAGTTAGTATGTTAAATTTGTTTTTGTTTCTAAAATTCCTTTCAAACTAAAATTTCTATATAAAATTCAAAGACTGGGTCCTAAATGCAATAGTTACCAACAACATTCACAAAAATTCACCTAAAATTTCAAAAAAAATGTATGACACATTTTGACAACTTTTACTAATGTAATTTCTCAAAAAAATATATATTTTTTTTAATTTATTTAATCTTAACACTAATAATTTCTAAAATTTTATCAACATTTTTATTTTATAAGGCACATATTAAACTTATTTTTTTTTTTCAATTGTTATTTACTTCATAGTGTGTGTATCATTGCTATCTCAGTTATTAAATATTGAAATGTGTGCAATGACCATATAATTTTTAAAAATATTGTTTTGACATTTATATATAGTTGAAATTGCAGAGATATTGTTTGTTAATACTTTAATGTTTACAATCACAAAGCATTGTATCGATTTATTATATAGTCCTCTGGTTCATTTTTTTTTTCTTGTTCTTGCGCATTATTACGTTAAATACAAATCCGTTTCCAATATTGCTAATAATGATGGTGATTGATTGTGCTTTAATCATTGATTGCCCGGCTCATTATTTCAAAGATATACAAAGTTTTCTGAAATAATTTGGTCAAAATACATTATACAACCTGTATATATTTTTGTTTAGTTTCTTAGTTCAAGTTTTTTGATTGGGTCAAATACCATGCATGATGGATGATAACTTACAAAGTTAAGCCAATCAAAAGTAAGTTCAAAAAGGATTCACACCTCCTATGCCGTGTATTAAGAAATTTTACACGACGAGTACCTTGCATTGTTAGTTATCTCATAATTGATGTATGTTTTATTTTCGTTTCAATAAAATTTTTATACGTTCTTTGTACAGTTAAAATTTTTGGCTTCATTGAATTATCGCATGTTACAAACACTGACCACAATATGCATATCGTTAATTATCTGCCGCTAGGAACCGCTGCCGCTAGGCGCGGGTACTCGTCTAGTCTTTTTTTATGTATATGAAGTATGAAGTATATTTATCATTTATTACCATAGTGATGGGTCTCTCATATAGTGCGATACCAAACGCACCTTTAGAAAATACATACTCCGTATAATTCAATGTCGAAAAACGAAATCAGGTAAACCAACCAGAACCACTAAATAGAGTTACGAATAATCATGGTGCATTTATATCTCTCACAACTATAAACATTTTTCATAGCCCCATCATTCATTTCATTTAAGAAAAACAAATGTTACTCGTATCTATCTACCTAATTGATTTGTCCAATCAGTAAGGCTTTCGTGATAATATCCTACATACAAAGAGTTCAAAATATCACATGACCAAAAAATCATAATAAATGCACCAATGAATAATTAGTACTTTTTAGTAGTGTTACCAAAAAAACTGAAAAAATAATAAATAAAAGTTGATATCATAAATATTGCAATGTACAAGAAACATTTATTTAAGTCAAATCAAGTCTTATCAATTCCGGTGAAGATAAAGTTATGGCAGAACAGTCCCGGGCATGATCGCCGGTTGGTTTGTCTTTTTTTAGTTTGTCGGAGATACCTCTTTGCTCTTTTGGTTTGTCTAGTTTTGTCAATTTATTGACAGGGTGTTCATTTCACATCATTTTTTTATTTTATTTTTTATCTCTTTAATACCCCATATTCTATCAAAAATTAATATGAGAAATTCCCAAATGGTTTAGAATTTAGATTTCCCACTTTGATCCACGAAATGGCGAAAGAAAATGCATTTTTCATTTTGACCATGCTTGATTGTGCGACTTGTGAAACCCGATAGTTATTTGATACGCGTTTTGCTTCATGACAACAATCGTTATGAAAAACTAAAAAGAATATAGTCGAAATATTCTCACCTACCGATCAAAAATGAGGTTGTCACCAAGCGTTTTCGAACATTTTTAAAACATGACAAAACCATGTCGAGTAAAAGTACATCAACAAGTCGTTTAAAGAATAATACGAGCATTCATAATGCTCAAACTATGAAAAGCTATTCTACAAGGGTGCGTTTGGTTTAGGGGTGTCAGGTGGGGTATGGGAAATGATTTTATAAAACAAATGTTTGGTTCAATTATTAACTGTTGGATTTAACTGTTGTTAATCATAACAGTGCATAAAATGAATCTTCTGCTGGGAGACTGGTTTTGTGAGGGAATTGCAAAAAGTGATGGGCCCATCTCTTTTTTGTGTGTACACAAATTTTATAAAATAATATATCTTAATATAAAATAATATAATATATTTATCTTAACTACAAAATATATTTTTTCTCTTTCCTATATCAAAACCAAATCCAAATCTTAATCCAAATCCAAATCCTAATCCTAAACCCATCTACAAACCAAACGGACCCTAAAGCTTTTGCAAAAGCTTTTTTGGATTGTAGCATAAGTTTTTTCAAAAACTTTTAGTCATTAATGAGTTAGCATTAAATGCAATCACTTTAAAAATGTTATGCATTAAATGTATCAAGTCTTTAATGACTTGATTCAGTGTAGTTGCTCTAACAACTCGATATGTACTTTTGTAATAAATTATGATGTGTATCAAGCAGCGTTGGCTCGTCTTGTAAGACCAAAATAATCCCTTTAGGTTATCTATCAATTTCGGCAAGAGTTCTTGAATTAAATTTAAGGATTGTTTATGCGACAAAATATTACATAATAGTCCCTGTTGGCTACTTCATTTTACAAAGAACGTTCATAATTTTAAGATTTAATTAAAAATATTATATCTTGTAAAGATATCAACAAGTAATTATTTATAGACTCCACAAAATGTGTAGATTGGCGGGAACACCTGATCCCGGTTGTCTTCTGAGCTCTTATTCCACTGTTTATTGTCCATGCTACAAGAAATAGCTCAGGCAACTATTCTAGCCTAGTGGGGCACCAACTGGAGTGAGCACGAGCCAAGACTCGGACCCCTGAGCTCTTATTCCACAAAGTCTTTCCAGTGTCAAGAATGAAGCAAATGTCAAGAATGAGACTTGAACCTGTGTTAATTGACTCAAGCACAAGTGCTTCAACTATTGTACATGAGGCTTCATTGGTAATTATTATTTATAGATTACCTGAAACTAGAGAACTTAATTTTATATCCCACTGTTACGCACGGTAAATCCAACTCGTTAATATCATTTATCATTTCTATTACTTGTTTTTTTGTCTACAAAATCTTCAAAAATAGAATATAATTAAATTAAATTAATTATACCATTTGAAAGTTAAGAATCATAGAGTAAGAAACCCGAAAGCCTATTCCTTATTTTGGCTTAGCTCAACAATATTTATGATCAAGTTTGCTATTTTATCGGGTGGCTGATAAACGCATTATTTTTAATTAATCCACTTTAATGACAAAAGCCTAATTAAAGTAGCAGTTCGTTCCACTTCCGTTGTTGGAGATGATATCAAAAAGCAAAGGATGTTACGATATACATGCACCAGCCTTTTGCCATTCTATAATGTTTCTTAAAGTACACTATTAATATGCTCAATCATTGAACTACAAAAGATTAAATTTAACCGATACCTGAAAAGAATAGTTTTCTAATACAAATGTTTGATTTTTTTATAATTCAATGGAAAATGGTACAAAAAAAAATACAGTATCAAATTATAGCTCATTTCGAGTAGTTAAGGTTTTATATATATATTTATATATATATATATATATAAATATATAATATATATATATATATATATATATATATATATATATATATATATATATATATATTAGATTTAAAGATCATTTGAGGACAAAAGATTATTTACACCAATGGGTTAATCTCACCCTCTATTTTATTTGATCTAATGGATAGATTAATTCCAAACAATTTAAAAAATCCACTTTCATTTTTTTTTCTTCAAATATTAATATCGTTCAAACCGTAATCGTTAAGCGAAAAAAATATATTATTGCGACGAGCATTTAATATTTTCTATAGATAGGCACTTTGATACCTTTCGACAAATTTTTTTTTTCATATTTTCCCTTTTTTTTTTAAGTTTATTCGTTTTTTTTACGTTACTGAAATTTGCATTAAAAAATCATATATGATAAAACACTAATTTGAATATCACTTTGATATTAAGTGTAATATCATATATGATATGTAAATCACATGTGATATTAGTAAATATCACATATGATAATTACCTATATCATATGTGATTATTAATGTAATATCATATGTTAAATTACACTATATCACATGTGATATTCATTTATGTTTTATCATATATGATTTTTTCATGCAAATTTCAGTACGAAAAACGAAAAAAAATACGAAAAAAACGTTAAAAATGAAAAAACGAATTTTTTTTTCTTTTTTTCGAAAGTAATACAAAGTGCCCGTCTATGAAAAGATACTGTAATCTCCCGTCGCATGGTGTAAATATTTTCACTTAACGATTAACGTTTAAGATATATTTAAATTATAAAAAATAATGTGAAATAATAAATGCTTTTAATCTCCAACCATGATTTCTTTTTAGATGGATGGCTGTAGATGAGTCTTTGGTATTGTGAGAAAAGTTGTATGTAAAATAACTCTCGTCTCATATAATATATATATAGAATATATCCATTAAGAATATAAACTAAATAAGAGAATTTTTCTATCCACCATTTCAAAGAGAGGATTTTCAAGGGGAGATGCAACTATTTAATAGGGGCATCTGAAATGTGTGGTTGTGGTTTCTTCTATATGCCCCTCAATTTTTAATTTTCCTCTTCTTATTTTGATCCAGCTCTAATAGATATATATATATATATATATATATATAATATAATATAATAATATTATATATATATATATATATATATTATATATATATATATAGATATATATATATAGGGAGAGTTAAGTGAGATCAAAACTTAAAGTTGTAAAAAACTAAGATCAAATCTAAAAAAAAACCACTAAAACATTTATAATAAAATTTTAGCAATAATACTTATAAAAATAATATTTTAATACAAATAACTTTTAGCAACTAATAACTTAATGATACATGAGTTTGGATTAGTGATACACCTCTACACATTACACTAATAATTTCTAAAATCTGTACATATACATACCTGATACACATTACACTTCTAATCAAGGTATCACCTAGATTTCGTAAATTTGAAAAAGAAATCTATCAAAACTTTAACAATTTTAGTTGTAATTAATAAAAAATTTATTTTTGTTGTTAGGAGAGTGTTGCTTGTCAAATTTTAGTTGGATCTCATTTTAACAACTTTAAGCTTGATCTTATTTGATCTAGATTCTATATATATATATATATATATAGAGCTAGGATCAAATAAGAAGAAAAATTAAAATGAGAGAGATAAGAAGAAACCACAACCACACATTTCAGATGCACCTATTAAAATAGTTGCATCTCCTTTTGAAAATCTCTCTCTTATTTGAAATGTGTGGCTAGAAATTCTTCTTATTCTTCTTATTTTAGTTTTTTCTTCTAACCGTACCCTTCCCTATATATATATAATATATTAATATAATAATATATATATATATAGTATATATAATATAAGTAATATATATATATAATATATATATATATATATAGATTCTAACTACTTTATAATGCTTTAAGTCTTCTAAAATTAGAAGGCTTAAAAATTAGCCTTCTAATTTAAAAAGGCTTAAAATTAGATAAGGAGCTCCAATCATGAGATGACGGTGTCACTTCTTAACAACTCCAAGCCTAACTTCGAACAAACTACTCCAAGCCTAACTCCTAACCACCAAAAATTAAGATAGGAGCTCCAATTATAAATACATGTGTCACTTCTCAACTAAAAATTTATCTTTATTTTCAAATTAAAATATCTTTTTATCTACTTATTTATATTATAATCTAATTTCACAATATTTTCTAAAATTTTATGCTCTTTAATGTCAAACATCCATTTAATATATTTTTATGAGTTTTTAGTTTTTAATATTTTAGTGGTTTATTTTATTTTAATTCAAATTTTTACAACTTTACCTTTGATTCATTTATTCCCATCATAGTATAGTCATCGGTACCCGCCTGCGCATTGCGCTTTACCTTCTAGTATATATATATAGAGAGAGATCGGATCATTTAAAAAGTTGATCTCAAGAGAAAAGTGAGAGAAGTGATCTCAACCATTAGATCTCCCTCCCTTCCCCTCTTTTTTTTCCTTACCAAGTCTAGGGGCCTTTTTGATACTTCCTTCTTTCTTATGGGGGAATCTTTGTAAATTCGTACCTCTTTCATCCTTATTTTTCAACTGTGAACTTTTTAATAATCAAATCAATAATTTCTGTTGTAAATTCGTACCTCTTCATCTTATTGAAATGCTTGTTTTCCTTCGAAACACACATCATTAAAACATCATTAAAAGACCGATCTTGGCTACAAACACCTAGCAAGAAAATGAAACGAATTACCAACATTTTATAACATACTTAAAAACTATAGAATACCACACTGACAAACAATCTATTATAGATAGCACATCTCAATGTACAAGGTCAAGGAGATGTTCGACTTCGAAAACAAATCCAAGAGATTTTAGATGATTGCTTCAAAAAAAAAGAAACACATGGCCTCTAAACACGATACTAGACACTGAACCTTTTTCCTTATCATAATTGAACTTGTCTGATGCTCCATAAGTCATAATAGAGTCTTTGATGACTGATTGTATTCTTCAGTGAAATGACTAACCTGAAGCATTCCCTGATGATTTGGTAGCTGCTTCCCCCTCGCATTCTGGAACTTCGACATTTTTTCCGTGTGTCTTGACACTAAGGGCAACACCAAACAAAAATATCATCAAGTCAATGCCTTTTGGACGTATGACCGTGTCTCAATACAGCATGCCTTTAGTTTTTTTTGCATTACCAACATGCAAGCTGTTGGCAATAATCAGGACACCAGCCCGCCTTGGCCAATCCCAAATAGCAACTTTTGGTCCAAAAAATCTGATGTGATTAAAACGCAGATGTTGGAAGAGGAGCTGTTATCTCAAGTAAGAATTCTTCTCCCTAATCATAATTAAGAATCCAGTCCAGTATGTAGTCCACTCCAAAATATTGAGGCATATCAAATGAAAATCATCCAATCCAGTAGTGTCAGCTGTTGTACAATGTGCTTCTACGTTGCAACTCTAGGAATCAGCGTTGTATTGTCCAATTATCCTGAAAATGAACATTGCAGTCATTAGTTGCAGCAAATATACAAGACTCTGAATGCTAGCAGTGTGGTCGCTACGGCTTTTAAATGCGGCAAAGTAAAAATGATTAAAGATTCAGCCTTCACAGAAGTATAAATGCAAACCAAGTCAGCGTTCAACAAGGTATAATGACAACATATGATATCTCTGAAACCCTGATGCACTAATCAAACAATTATCCAAACAAATGCCTTATATTATTTCAATATGCTCTTTTATGTAACAAACAGATCTCTTTTATGATACCCTGTTGCATTAAAGTTTTAAAACAAGAGGTATGCAACAGAAAGCTGTGGTCTAATTAGTTCTCCATGGGTTCTCTGAATAAAATTTGGGTCTCAGGACTCATATTCTACTCATTACTGAAGATTTATATATTTTAACAACTATCCCACACTATGAGTCTAGGCATGCCTCAAATTTTATAACCACCTCATTATACACACAAACATCTGTATAATTGTCAAAGTGAGATAAAGGAACCTGGCCAATATCAATACTTCAGCTTTAATGGCTTGAAGATGAAATTAGCATAAGCAGCCTCGCGAATTTAAGTAGTTTTTAGTCTCCAATAAGAGTGTCTTTTGGTAATATATTCACCTAAACCCATCAGTAAATGAGAAATTAGCAGCAAGAATAAGTTCAGTATAAGCATATAGAAAAAGGTCACATACTCATATTGCATATACGAAGATTAAATTCAAGGCACCATACAGTAAATTAGGTAGAAACTCAAGAAGAAAATGAAAAGTTGTCAGTTGTGACATCTCAAAAGAAGTTGCTGAAATAGTAAGAATACTTACACCCAATATTAGATTTCATGTGATCGAATGAACGTATAGGGTGAAATTTTGACCCCATTTATTACCAATGGGTTTGTCGGATTATGCAAAACTTTAAAGAGTCAAAGCATTAAATTAAAATAAAACTTAGTTAAATGGATACCTGATTTTTACCCATTGCCCGACATCCCATTTTTCACCTCTAAATGAACATGAACATACTTAGTTTGAAAAGTGACTGATTTGCCAGTATAATTACTAAGTCAATTGTTGGATTCCGATCAGCACTGCAAGAGCTAAACATCCTCCAAAGGAATCTCCAACCAAAAAATGGCTTCTTTGGAGATGAAGCATGCTCAATCCTTACAGTTTGTTCAACAACTTGAACCAAATCTTGATACAACACAACTCAAAAACCAGCCAGTATTCACTACCAAGAAAAAAATAGATAAAAATCATTACATTGAGAGGTTTGCTTTACAAATTTAGAGTTCCAATCTACCAAAGCATAAAAATCATTGTCTTAGCAATAAACAGTTAAAAGTTGGAGTATTGGTGGGGAAGGATGAAAAGTGGGTTAAGTAACAGGTCAAAAACTGTAGTTTTGGTATGGTCAGGGTTACCCCAAGCATATTTTCAGTCCAAATTTATGTTTTTTTAATAGGGACTTTTGACCCATTTGACCCGTAAAAGAGAAAAGGAAAAAAAAACTAAAATCAGACCCATTCATAAGTGAATGGGTCAAAATGGACACATAAGTAAAAATGCAATAACTAGTAACTAACACGCATCTTTTAAATGTCCCTCCATTATAATAATAACCCATGCAACAACTAACTGCTGTATACCATTATCGAGCAAACGTTAGAACACCACTCACCTCAGAGTTGGTCTAAAATATCCTTTTACAAACATGGAACTAGCTTCGGAGCAATGCCTACAGGTCTCGGCTCTAGGGGTAATGGATAATACTGATGCACTAATATAGTATAGATGCATCAATGTATAATCATCTGGATGCCCTAATATAGATGCTTTACCTCTAACTGCTATGTCCATCGATGCACTGTTATATACCTTCTCGATGCACTAATCATAATCATAGATGCCTTAATATTTACCTCTTGTTTTGCTGCTGTCATAAAAGTGAGCCAGTAATTGCTGTCACTTGTTTTGCTAATGTCATAAAACTGAACTTATTTTGCTACTATGATAAAAATGGATGCACTAAAGTACCTCGATGCACGAAAGTACCTCAAACGGATGCACTAAACTTTCTTTTATAACCCGTAATCACATATCTATTATCCTATTAAATAAATACAAGATCACTACTTACTTCCAGTTCAACTCCCGTTCTGCCTTATCTGTTGATGCATATACGACCTCAGCATCACCAGATCGATGACCAGCCATTACAAGAGGAATTTTATGGAGAAATACAATAAAGGTGTAAACTTTAAATATAACCAAGAAAATGATCATTCATTAAACGCAAAGAATTTCATGATCATAATACCTTTCCATATGCCTTTTCAAACGCTGCTATCATCTCCAAAACGGTTTCCAAGTTGTAGACTTTACAACATAAAAAAAACAGAGAAAAGTTCAGTTCATCCAAATTTTAATGTTCAGTATATACGTTCTTCACTACTTTATGCATTTTGTCAAATTGATGGTATTAACCATTTCATACATTATCCACTCAGGAAAAGAGACATACCTATCATAGAGTCGGAGAGTTTCCTTAATGCAGTTGTGTGTCCATCCGCTAAATCCACAACATGAATGTAATCACGTACCTGAACAGAAATAAAAAGTCATAACGTTTATACAAACAATACATTATAGTTTTTACTAATAGATTTATAAAACCACCACACATTTTATTAATTTTTGAATAAATAGTACAGTAGCTAATTTGAGTTTTTTAAATCAAACTATCGATGGCTACTTTAGCGATAAATAAATAAACTTAAAGCTCATAGATTAGAACATACCCCTGTTCCATCTTTGGTTGATTAGTCAGTCCTAAATGCACTTATTCCCTAAATTCGTTTCAAGTGCTCTGACTTGTAGCAGTTAGCAGCAGACAAGTTGGCAATAAGTGATCTGGTCAAAATGCAACAGGTATAATCAGATTAACAATGTCAAGAATTGCAACTGCATATAATAGCAACAAGTGACTTTTTCGGATGAAAAAATATCTACCAACCTCTCGCCACCAACAACACAGACAGCACATGTACCAGTTGGTGCGGTTTCATCCTCGTAATAGTGCACCTAATAAACATCATCAATACAACAATAGGTAATTCATTCAATGTAAGAAATAAAAAACAAAAAGACTGGAAACAAATTAAAAAAGAAAAGAATAGTACATTAAGTCCAGCCTTCTTTGAGTTCTTTGTCATCCCCTCCCCGTACTTGTCCTTTTCAATACAACCCATGTAGCTGGTAGCATCAGGGATTTGAAGCATCCACTGCAGTAAGCACACAAACATGGTAAACCAGTAGTTCCGATAAATAAATCCAAATTAGACAACATTACAGGATTTACAGCTGCATACCTGGGCAACTCTGATTGAGTTCTGAGTAGCACCTCCAACAATGTACTCGACATTGTCTTTGGCAGACAATTTGAAAACTAATCATATTTGACAAATGACGAAAAACATGTAACATCCCATATTAGTATCTTAAATTCCTAAATAATCCTGTCTATCTAGAATAAATACGCCATATAAACAAATTTGCATCTATAATGAGATGATACATTTTCCAATGTCAATCCAAGCAATATATATAATTCGGTGATAATTTTGTCAATACAATGTTTTAATGAGAATAAGTGAATAACACTTACATGGGCAAATGCTTGTCTTCAGCAAGAATAGCGTTGTTCAACTTGACATCATACCTATAATTTCAAACAACCATTGATTAGCTGACAATAAACACTAGCCCTCAAACGATCATTAACAAGTAGTTGATATACAATATTTAACATCCAAACAACTAATTGTCCACATGTTAGCAGTCTTTCTTTCACACGGATAAAAATAGGTAAAACATATGAGGTTTCCCTGTTCATGTTATGTTCGCAGCCTGAGATATCCCCGTGACCGTTTTCGGTCCTTTCCCTGTACACCCCCAAATGTGTACCTAGTGGGGTTTGAGCCCTAGACCTCTTGTGAGAAGGTTAAGTGCCTTAAAAATAGGCCATTTGGCGATGTTCAATAGACTTTCAAACAAAGAAATGACGAAACATGTCACATAATGCTCTAATAATCTTACAAACAGATGCCCTGATCATATAAAATGGATGCCATAATGTATTGCATGATGCTTAATCAAACAAATAGATGCTCTAATCATGAATCCATTGTTCACTGATCTCGCTAACAAGTATACCCTAATATTCAAGTGGATGATATATAAACATACAAATGGGTGCACTAAACATACACGTTGATGCCCAAATTCATTCATTTTTTTAACATACATACACACCGATGCACTAATGTGTTCATTGATGCACCTAACATACAAACAAATGCCGTATTCCCAATGATACAAACAGATGTCGTATCAATCTATAATAACATCCCTAAATTTCTCACTTGATGCACTAACCAAACACTCCTGATGCCTTAATCTTTTAACCCGAACCTTTATTCATTCTTAACAGATATCACAACATTAACCGCTGATGCATTAACAAAACAAACATATGTCGAACATGCCACGAGATGCTCTAATAATTCACAATGGATGCATCAATCTATATCGCGATGCTCTAATCTAACAAAAATATGTTGTAATTTAAATTTCTTATACGGATGCACTTATTCAGACATAAAAAATACTATAACATATTATTTATATAGATGCAATAAAATGTAATTTTTATGCATACAATTCATTAAATGTCATTCCATTCCACAATAACACTAATTATTTTATAATTTTCACAATGATGCACTTGAATAACATAAAATTAAAATATGTAATTAAAAACTTACAGTTTATTTATATCCTGTTTCGATTTCAATGTTCTTATGGTGTACGACGGATGTATGACGGATGGTCTGGTGTGCGGTTCATGTGGTTTAAGCTTCTCCGATGACGATGGAGTTGATGGTGGCGACGTGGAGTGTTGGCGATTGAGATGGTGGCGATGGAGATGATGGTAGCGGCATGGAGTGGTGGCGATGGAGATAATGGTTGCGACGGAAGACGGTGGTGGTGTGTCG
>OU343218.1:149234338-149334947 GCA_910596185.1 Chrysanthemum makinoi
GGGTTGTATAGAAAATGGGAAGATGTGATAAGGGAGAATGTGGTGTGCCTAGTAGGAAACAAGGATCACCCCAACGCATGTCTAAGATTCATGATCTATTTTCTAGTGACCGAGACTCGCTTTAACATTGCCTACTACATGATCAAGAGAATGGAGAGTGTAAGAAGCATGGACAAGATGGTGCTCCCATATGCAATGCTCCTAACCCATCTTGCTAAATTCATCTTTGCATTAGATCCTTCTCCACAAACCTATGACCATAGCTTCTGCAACAAGGTTATGGTATCATTGACCGAGGGAAGAACCACGAGGTTTATGGTATATGGCAAGAGGCCTCACCCACCCACGGATTCCTCGGAAGAAAGGGAGAGGCAAAGAGAAGGTGAAGGAAGTAGCAGCCCACTCGGAAATACCGAACTCGACCCCTTGGAGTATATCAACCAATTCTTTGGGATCAAACATTCCTAATGCATCACCCGAATGGAAACAAACCAAGGGAATCTTCAAGTGCTTTGCCAATTTCTTGAAGAAAAAGAGGTAGAAATGGTATGATAAAGAGTGGAGGACGGGTGAAGACGGGATGGGAGGAGAAGAGAGGTAAGGTCATAGGACCTAAACTTGTGATGAACAAATTTCAAACAATGGTTTGTAACACTTTTAACTATGCTTGTAGTATGTAGGTATCGCCATATCTTGGCACTAAACAATTCTAACTTAGGAATTTGAAGAATGAGATTTTACGACCTCTTGAGTGGTCGTCGTCACTCATTCTAGGAACTTTAGCTCTTCTTACTTTGCTATGCATTATATTTGTTGTGTTCTTGCATTTAGTCCCTATAGAAACAACTAGGAGAAGCATTTACTAAAAAGTGCAAAGTTGCACATTTGCTGAAAGCCTTCTGATCTGCAGTAGGCGGATCCCAGCCTTTGAACTAGCCGGATCCCTCCCAGAAGGGAACCGCGGGATCCGTGACAACTAATGCACAACTCAGACTTGACTGCATCAAAATAGCTCACTAGATCACATCACACTAGCCAAACATAAGATTCTAGAGCCAACTAAGTCTTCCTCAAATTGTTGAAAGCCTCACTCTCATCCATGGCTTACCTAGGATATATTTCAAAATGTTTTTGATTTATCAACTCATCAAAACTCACCATAATTCCGCTCCAAAACTCACACATTATCTATCACGTCTGATAGCACTTAGTTTGGTCTATCCATCAATTTTAGCAAGTTGATCTTAATCATCTTTTGACTCAAAATTAGGCTCAAAACTAGTTTTTCATTTTTTCTTTATTTTTAAAGATTTTAGTAAATTCTTCTTAGGTCATCATCTGACTTCTAGTACTTATTACCACCATTTCTCCATATCAAATTAAATGGTATCCTTGTCAAACACATAGTTAGACTACCCAAAGTCAATTTTCTTACCCAAAACCATCATTTAGCACCATCACTCATTATGGTTGAGGATTTGAAATTTCCAACAGCTAAAGACTTCAAAATTAAGTCAAAACCTCAAAATCCATTGATAATAAACCTTACAAAAGCATAATCATTTCACCTAGAACCTGCCTGACAGCCGGATCCCCGGTCTTTAACCAGACGGATCCCTGCTGAGAGGGATCCGCGGGATCCGTAGCTACAGAAAGCCTTAATCAGCTTCCATATTCAATTTTAAGTCACCTTTGGTTCTCTAACCACCTTTAGCATTCATTTATTATCCTCCTAGAGCTGATCAAAATCTTAAGAGCATGCTTAATCCTCTAAGTGGCCAAGAATTTAGTTTCCTAATTCAAATTATCCTTTATAAACCAAACAACCTTAGGGTTAAGGCACCATTTTCACTTACCTTTCAAAAATCAGCAATTAGAAGTTAATATTAGCATCATCATCACTATGACTAAGGCTCTTAGCAACAACTCCTCAACCAAAGGATCATCCAAAAGAAAGGGTAAAATGATTCATGAAATCTCATCCACCGAAACATCTCCCATTAGAGACAATGATACTAGAATCCCACCTCATCAAACTCATCCAACAAAGGCTAAGAGAACCGCAAGGATTAGAATCAAACCTTTCGGACTAGAAAAAGGATCATCTAGTTCAAAACCAAACTTGGCTAGTTCTAGCAAGCCGTCAAAACCCTCATTCATTGAGCATGGACTACACTCCTTGAATGAGCCTCTCCCTTACCCAAACATCTACTCATTGGATCATTCACCACCAAGAACCTCTCATTCACCAACCTTTTCATTGAATAGGGAACCACCTACAACACCAACTAGCCCTTCATGGGAGACAAGGAACAACCTTGATCATATGGAAGAAGTTCCATTACCACCGTCATTTTTAGAACCTCATCCTACTTCTCAAAATGAAGACCCACAATCACACATAGAGCCTCCTCAAAATATCCATTTCCCTCCGGGTCCAAACTAAGACAATAATTGTCCAAATTGTCTAAACACTCAAGGACTTGTTCAAGAAGCACAAAATGAGATACATTTCATGTTTAATCATCTTCTTGAAAAGTTGGATCAAATCAACAAGTCCACTCATCCCTAGACTCAAGCACATTGTCGCGTTTTAAGTCTAGTAACTAGTTAGTATTAAGTAGTACTTATATGGCCTAGTTCATTCTATTAGTTTTGGAGATTTGTTTGATTATCTCTTGTTTTATTGAATGAATATTTATATGCCATGATTATTTTGTGCGTTGTGCTTGCTATTGTACACACATCTCACCTCTTCATTAGCATTGTTTGACACATCTTCACTGCTGAAGAAACTATCACCAGACAGCCGGATCCCTAACAATGATCTAGACGGATCCCTCCAAGAAGGGAACCGTGGGATCCGTGGTACAGAAACACAGATTTCTACTAACTTGAGTTTTATTTGCAGGAAATTATGCACTATACTCTTGTTTTCTAACCTTTATTTTGTAGATTTTCAAAATACACATGAAAACTTTGACACCATAAAGCTAGGGGGAGCTTTGTGTCAAATGATATTGCAAAATCACTTGCAACTTAATCTGATTTTGGATTATACTTCATGACACCCCATTGCAACTTTGCAATCTTCAAGGGGGAGCACGTTTTCATCACTTAGACGAACCATTTGCAAACACACTAGTTTATTTACGTTATGTACTTGACGCCCTATCAAAGGGATGGACTCGTCAATGGGGAGTTAAGACGAGTATCATTCCCGTCACTTTCTCTCTTTACATCTTTTTTACATATTTTTCTTACAAAAAAAATATTGTGTTAGTTTCTTTTAACACTTTTTGTTTCGACAAAAAGGGGGAGAAGAAAGTAAAAACTATTAATTCAAATTTTCTACGAATTTTAGTTTTTCCTTAAAATAATTTTATGTTTTGTCATCAACAAAAAGGGGGAGATTGTTAATACAAATAAGTCGTAAAAACGTTTATTTATATTTTACGATCTTCTAATGTTTTGTCGATAATAAACGTAAAATCATTTTAACGAAACAAATACGTAAATAGTTTGATTCAATAGTTTTCTAACACACTAACGTTTTCACATAAAACACTAAAACAAGTATAAAGTGTTTTTATGATTTAGATACATATGTACAACAACTAGTGTTTACATATTGGGCTAATATATACTTAACTAAGTATATACTAAAATGGGTAAAAACAAGTTTATACCAAAATGGGTTAAAACAAGTATATACTAAATGGGTAAAAACTAGCAAATGGTATTGACCCATAACCCATGGTTTTGTCCAAACCACTTAGCCAAGTTGATTCGTGCGAAACCGTCAAGTTTTATCACACAAGCCAGCCACTTGTGAATGGCTGACCGTAACAAACTTAAAACAGTTCAAACACAGAATGCAATGAAGTCCAGGAGAGTATAGTGTTTCCCCAGGTCATTAAGTCCCAACGAGCTGTGCGAGAATAGTCAAACGTGTAGCGATCGAGAGATTTGAACGGAAAAGAGGTTGTGAATGATTATAACTACAGAAAAAGCCTATAAATTACAAGGGCTTAAATGTAAATTAAAGAGAATTAAAAAGATAAAAAAAATATTAAATAAACGCTATCACTATTTTTAAACCTAATGTTTTTGAATTTTATGTTTTTATAAAACTTAATTTAAAAACTACGCGACGTACAAAAGAAAATGTGAAACTTTAAACAATATAAATCCTAAAAATATGAAAATGATATTTTTACAAACCTAATGATAAAAGAAAATTTATAGAAAAATAAAATTATTTTTACAACTATTTAATTAATTACTATTAATTAAAAACTATTTTTAACTATTTAATAATAACCTAAAATACAAGAAAATATGAAATAAAGCTATAAAAATAAAATTTTGACTTGGAAAAATCTAAAATAACAAAATAGAATTTTCAAAACTATTTTTGTATTTTTCTGATTATTTTTGTATTTTCTAGGAATTAAAAACTATTTAAAACTACTTAAATTGCTTAAAAATACAAATTTAACTAAGAAAAATCTGGAAAAATATTTTTTTGACTTTTTATATTTATCTTAACGTAATAAAAATGAAAAATTATTTTTTTGAAACTTTTCTTAATTACTTGCAATAAAAGCTAATTAAAAATGCTTAAAAACTAATTTAAATAAAGAAAAATAGCAAACTGACTTAGAAAAATATGAAAAATTCAAGATAAGCTTAAAATATTATACTGGATCTAGGAAAAATATAAGAACAGTGGGGTGTGTGAAGGAATAAGAGGCTGCAAGGATAAGTGCTTATTATTAAGCACTTAAAGTAAGCAAAATGAAAACCAAGGACCACCACAGCAACACAGAAGCTAAAATATGATAAGAGTACCCAAATGCAACAAGTTTTCACAAGCCTTAACCTCTGATATGCAACTTGCACAGATTTGAGGTTTTAAGTTCAAGTGCTAAATCAGATGTGAGGGTACCAAGTTTAAGCTAAGAAATTAGCTACCTAATAAGCTGAGACATGAAACCAAGACTTGGATCCTACACTAGACCTGGGTGGCTATGTCTAGACCAAAGAACAGACCAAGATGAGCTCAAATGAGCTTTGTGCAAGCTCTGCAAGATCCTGTGAGCACTCGGTGTATGCTGAGTGGCATGTTTTCAGACAAGGGTCTCAAAAGAAAGCTGAAAATAAGCTATTTATAAGCTAAATAGGTATGAGCTATTATTTTTCTAATTAAGTTAAGTAGTTAAATATTACTATCCCAAAAGGATTTAAGCTAAAACTTAATATTGAATCCTACACAAAATTATTCATTTTATTCAAAAACTGCTTAAATGATATTTTGACTTTTTAATGAAAACTAATAAGTTGACTTTAATGAACTTATAACTGATTCTATGGACTTATTATGTTGTAATAAGCTATAATAAGATGATTATAAGCTATATTATCAAGTTATCAACTACTTAGATGAGATTTGCATTTAAAAATCCTAACAGTTATGAACTTAAGACAGATATAGAGTAATTTTGACTTTTTACTAATAAGCAATGGTTTTTATGGTTTGACTGAATTATAATTACCTAATACAACATGTATCAAATAAGAACAATGGTGTGAACTACCTTAAACACAACTTTTACAACTAGTCCAAACACCACTTATGTGGACTGTTTTGATGTTTTTAACACTAAAACAAGTTTGTAAACCAAATAATTTATTTAATATCTTAAATTAGCTATAATAAAACAGATTTGAACTGGAATTAATATTATTTAAACACTTGAACTAAGAAATGCAAAATTTAAGAAAATGGCTTACAAAATGAGTCTAAGCTCAAAACAGAGAATCAAGGTCTGAGATCACATCCTATGGCTTCCCAAGAAGCTCTAAACCAATAATCAATCCAAAGTTAGTTCTGCATCACCAAATATCATGACCAAATCCATTTTAAGCTCTTCAGTTGACTTTTCTTTATATTTGAAATTTAAACTAGTAGAATCTGAAACAGGCTTATGAAAAGCTATAGCAAGCTTATCTGAGCTTGTTGGATGAGTAAAAGAGCTTTTGAAACTTATAATAAGTATAATTTACTTAATACGAATTATCAAAAATCATGAAAACTTGAAATCTTATTAAACTGGAATTATTACAACACAAAAGTGACTTTTAACTTGAATTGAACTTAATATTACACTAAGACTTGAAATTTAAGTTAAAACAGATATTAAAAAGGTTTTACACTACAAATTTGGTCTAAAACATGCGACCACCCTTTCTTCTCCTTCTTTCTTGATTTATATTGATCTTTCTGAGTCTGTGGGTCCCACTTGATCTTTCCCATCAATAATATCAGCCTTTGGATGGGTCAAATACATCTTAGCCATCAAATGGCATTTTGGCGCCAAAAAGTCTTTGGGTGGGTTTCTGCAATTAATGCAGTTTGGGGGGATATGGAGGTGGAGGGGTAGTGGGTAGACAGGTGTAGAGATAAGGTGAGGTGGAGAGGTGGGCAAGTGGTGGTGAAACCACTGGTAATTGGGATGCAGTGGTGGGAGAGGAGAAGCTACAGTGTAGGGCGGTTTTTTTATTTAAACACTGGTTTTGGTTTGGATATTGGGCTTGGGTTGGCTGGGTAGGGTGTTGGGCCAAGGCTGGGTTAAAGGATTGGATTTGGGTATTAATAATAAAAGGGTCCGGTTTGGTTTGTTAGCTAGTTAACCACAAGGACCAAAAATGTAATTTGGCCAAACTCCAAGGACTGAACCTGTCACTAATCCAAAATTACCACAAGGACCAAACATGCCAAATATAATAAACTAAGGACCATACATGTATTTATTTTCCATTTTAAAATGTCCAAGGGTCTTTTATGTCATTTTTGAAACTTAAGGGACCAAACATGTAATTTTCCAAAAGTTCACTATAAGGACCAATTTTGTCATTAATGAATAGTACAAGGTTTATTTTTGATAAATTTCCATTTTTAAATTCACCAAGGACTATTTTTGACATTTTTCCAAACTTGAGGGACCTTTTCTGCCATTTGCCCAAAGATTCATTCAAGGACCATTTTTGACAACTTAGAATATTTCAGGGACCTTGAATGATATTTTTACAAGTTTTTGAATTACCAGGGACTAGTTTTGACAATTTTTGAAACTTGGGGGACTAAAACCGCCAATTATGCAAACTTGATACGTTTTTCACCAGATTTTGATGTTTTTGCATTTAAAACATATAAAATACTTGTTTGTGATATTTTTATCATTTTGATGTATTTCTGAGTGTTTTCAGATGTTTTTGGCATTCTAAACAGTATAAAAATGATGAGTATTTAGACACTCATCAATCCCCCACACTAAGATATTGCTAGTCCCTAGCAATGTTTTGAGAAAAATTAATAGATTTCAATCTCTTTACCAAAAGCCATTACTTCTGGAGTAGCCAAATGTTTCAGTTCAAGTAAGAACCTTGGTACACCGATAACCAAATGATTTTGAGCAAATCATCAGCTTTTAACGGATTTGATTTGTCTTTACCAGAAGCCGTTTGCTTCTAGACTAGCCAACTCTTAGATAAATTATCAATATTATCTTTGGTGAGCTGGTTACCAATTATGGTTTTTCCACTGCCTTTACCACAAGCCATAAACTTGCGGGCTAGCCAACTCTTCACTAATTAAAGATATGGTGAGCTGAACACCATACAATTTTGGGCAAATTGCAAGCCGTCAACGGATTTGAGATATCTTTACCAAGAGCCGTTTGCTCCTGGATTAGCCAATCCTTATGTGGGTTAGACATGGTGGATTGATTACCATTTGTTGTGTTTAGTACATAGTACTTCCACTAAATTTTTTTTTTAAAATTTGGCCATTTTGGGGAAAAAAGGGACTAAAAGGGTACATTTATGATCAAATTCGCCAGAATTTCCCCCCCACACTTAGAAATGAATATTGTCCTCAATATTCAAAGTACCGGCTGTTATGCCGAAACTTAGAACGTAAAAAGATAACATTACTAGCTAAGTGTAGAAACACAACAATTATTCTCTTTTTTAATATTTACAATTTTCATTCATTTTTTAAGATCTATATACAACATGTGGGGTATCACCCCCACACTAGGGTGGTACACACGGGTGAAAACCCATGTTTAACTACTGTTTTTGATTACCGAGTCGCTAGCTTGACTCGACCCCGAATTAATTTGTTCATGGGGACGTAAGTGGAAGAGACAATCTCCATCGGACTTTCATTCAAGATGTTTGGATAAACATTGAAGTACGTGAAAGTTCCACACCGACGAGATATACATAGAACCGGCTCACAAATGATAAATGAAAATGCCGGGATAAAAAATAGTGTCCTCATTCCTAAAGGAGAAAAGGGAACGAGAAACCACACCATTTGTGAAAAATGGAATAAAGATGTGCATCACAATGCAATCCCATTCTTCATTAGTGAGGAGCAAATCACCATTTGTTAGATTTTTAAGCTTAGACTTGAAGCTTGTATGGTGATTGGCAACAAAATTTCCGGGAGGGAGAGCTGGAAACGGTTCTTCAATCAACAGATTTTCAAGAAAGAGGATGTCTCCCTCCGAATCAAAGTAAGTATTGTCAATCCCTGTAGGAATTGACTCATCACTAAGAAAAGCATCGACCTCCTTCCAAAAGTTGTCATCTTCCTCAACTGGAGTGAGAGAAGGAATGGAAGAGTCGGAAATGGGACAAGAAATGAGTGGATGATCATTATATAGGAGATTTTTAGTTTCTCCAAGATCGGCTTCGAAATCAAAGAGATCATCGTCACTTTCTGATGAAAGTGGACTAATGTGAGTGAGTTCATTGGTGAACTCCTCAAGAAGATGATTAGCATCAGACTGTGGGAGTGATGCCTCAACATACTCAATGTCTCCATAAGAAGCACAATCGTCGCTAAAATCGGAGAAAGTTTCAAAATGATCTTTTGAACACTCAAGAGGGAAAGGGATATCACACATATGGTCAAAAGTTCCCTGTGACTCTCTCGGGATTGGGACAAGGTTCTCAACACTAGACTTTATGAATTCGTCCGATTCCTTTTAAGGAACAGTGTCAAGATGCTCGTCCCCCATGTTTAGAGAGTGAGTGGGAGTATCGGGTGTGATAACAACAGATGAGGAGTTGAGAAGGACTAGCATACATATGTTTTATACTTTCCATTTGTTCTTCCGCTAGTAATTCCATCATAGTCTTTTCTCCCTGATTTTTCATGGAAGGAATTTCAACTGATGAACTTGATGAACCTGTACAAAATTGACTAATATCAAGGGTAACTTCATCATCATCGTCATCAGGAATGAAACGGAATCGAGAGCTAGATTTGGCTGCTTTTTCTTTTGCAATTGATTCCCTAATAGATTTTTCAAAGGCAATTTGGGAATCTAATTTAGCAGCCCGCTCTTCGGCTAACAAAACTTCCATGGATTTCTCATTTGGATTGTCTTGGGGTGTTTACATTCCTTCAAATCTTTCACTAAATCCAAAAGATCAAGGAGAAGATTTTGAGGAAGTGGCTCAGGCTGAGGTGGTGCCTGATTCATTTGATACTGTGGAGGTTGGTTATGATACGAAGAGTCGTAATTGTTACAAGGAATTGGATTCCTTGTTTGACAATCAGAGCTACAGTGTGGACCTCCACAATACTCACAACAATAAAACTGATGTGGCTGTGAGTTGTATGTGTGGTAGTCATAATTGTTATCAGGAACCTGCTCATAGACAAGCGTGTTTCCCGATTGACAATCAGAACTGGAGTGTGAACCACCACAGTACTCACAACAGGAAAACTGCTGAGTCTCACAGTGTGGTAGCTGATGGAATAAATCAGTTGTGTTATGGTAGGAATAGGGATCCCGGTTATAGACAGACCCGTTTCCTGACTCCACCATGCTACAACTGGGGCAATTGCCACCATTATAAGGACCACCACACCATTGACAACCAAGAGGGTGAGGATAAGACATAGAAAGAATCAAATGGTTTTAGAGGATAAGAAATGAAGAATCAAAGATGTGAGAGGGTAAAGATGGATATTTTTGGATTTTTGGATAAACATTTTGTAAAAATAAGAAAGAAAATCTTTTTGGGTTTTTGATTTTATAAGAAAATATAAATACGTACAGATGGTATAAACAAGGAGTGAATATTCAAATCACTAATCTGCTAAACGTAAGACTATTAGCACTGCTCCCCGGCAGCGGCGCCAAAAATTCGATTCGTGCGAAACCGTCAAGTTTTATCACACAAGCCAGCCACTTGTGAATGGCTGACCGTAACAAACTTAAAACAGTTCAAACACAGAATGCAATGAAGTCCAGGAGAGTATAGTGTTTCCCCAGGTCATTAAGTCCCAACGAGCTGTGCGAGAATAGTCAAACGTGTAGCGATCGAGAGATTTGAACGGAAAAGAGGTTGTGAATGATTATAACTACAGAAAAAGCCTATAAATTACAAGGGCTTAAATGCAAATTAAAGAGAATTAAAAAGATAAAAAAAATATTAAATAAACGCTATCACTATTTTTAAACCTAATGTTTTTGAATTTTCTGTTTTTATAAAACTTAATTTAAAAACTACGCGACGTACAAAAGATAATGTGAAACTTTAAACAATATAAATCCTAAAAATATGAAAATGATATTTTTACAAACCTAATGATAAAAGAAAATTTATAGAAAAAGAAAATTATTTTTACAACTATTTAATTAATTACTATTAATTAAAAACTATTTTTAACTATTTAATAATAACCTAAAATACAAGAAAATATGAAATAAAGCTATAAAAATAAAATTTTGACTTGGAAAAATCTAAAATAACAAAATAGAATTTTCAAAACTATTTTTGTATTTTTTCTGATTATTTTTGTATTTTCTATGAATTAAAACTATTTAAAACTACTTAAATTGCTTAAAAATACAAATTTAACTAAGAAAAATCTGGAAAAATATTTTTTTGACTTTTTATATTTATCTTAACGTAATAAAAATGAAAAATTATTTTTTTGAAACTTTTCTTAATTACTTGCAATAAAAGCTAATTAAAAATGCTTAAAAACTAATTTAAATAAAGAAAAATAGCAAACTGACTTAGAAAAATATGAAAAATTCAAGATAAGCTTAAAATATTATACTGGATCTAGGAAAAATATAAGAACAGTGGGGTGTGTGAAGGAATAAGAGGCTGCAAGGATAAGTGCTTATTATTAAGCACTTAAAGTAAGCAAAATGAAAACCAAGGACCACCACAAAGAACACGAAGCTAAAATATGATAAGAGTACCCAAATTCAACAAGTTTTCACAAGCCTTAACCTCTGATATGCAACTTGCACAGATTTGAGGTTTTAAGTTCAAGTGCTAAATCAGATGTGAGGGTACCAAGTTTAAGCTAAGAAATTAGCTACCTAATAAGCTGAGACATGAAACCAAGACTTGGATCCTACACTAGACCTGGGTGGCTATGTCTAGACCAAAGAACAGACCAAGATGAGCTCAAATGAGCTTTGTGCAAGCTCTGCAAGATCCCTGTGCAGACTCAGTGTATGCTGAGTCAGTGCACAGGGCATGTTTTCAGACAAGGGTCTCAAAAGAAAGCTGAAAATAAGCTATTTATAAGCTAAATAGGTATGAGCTATTATTTTTCTAATTAAGTTAAGTAGTTAAATATTACTATCCCAAAAGGATTTAAGCTAAAACTTAATATTGAATCCTACACAAAATTATTCATTTTATTCAAAAACTGCTTAAATGATATTTTGACTTTTTAATGAAAACTAATAAGTTGACTTTAATGAACTTATAACTGATTCTATGGACTTATTATGTTGTAATAAGCTGTAATAAGATGATTATAAGCTATATTATCAAGTTATCAACTACTTAGATGAGATTTGCATTTAAAAATCCTAACAGTTATGAACTTAAGACAGATATAGAGTAATTTTGACTTTTTACTAATAAGCAATGGTTTTTATGGTTTGACTGAATTATAATTACCTAATACAACATGTATCAAATAAGAACAATGGTGTGAACTACCTTAAACACAACTTTTACAACTAGTCCAAACACCACTTATGTGGACTGTTTTGATGTTTTTAACACTAAAACAAGTTTGTAAACCAAATAATTTATTTAATATCTTAAATTAGCTATAATAAAACAGATTTGAACTGGAATTAATACTATTTAAACACTTGAACTAAGAAATGCAAAATTTAAGAAAATGGCTTACAAAATGAGTCTAAGCTCAAAACAGAGAATCAAGGTCTGAGATCACATCCTATGGCTTCCCAAGAAGCTCTAAACCAATAATCAATCCAAAGTTAGTTCTGCATCACCAAATATCATGACCAAATCCATTTTAAGCTCTTCGATTGACTTTTCTTTATATTTGAAATTTAAACTAGTAGAATCTGAAACAGGCTTATGAAAAGCTATAGCAAGCTTATCTGAGCTTGTTGGATGAGTAAAAGAGCTTTTGAAACTTATAATAAGTATAATTTACTTAATACGAATTATCAAAAATCATGAAAACTTGAAATCTTATTAAACTGGAATTATTACAACACAAAAGTGACTTTTAACTTGAATTGAACTTAATATTACACTAAGACTTGAAATTTAAGTTAAAACAGATATTAAAAAGGTTTTACACTACAAATTTGGTCTAAAACATGCGACCACCCTTTCTTCTCCTTCTTTCTTGATTTATATTGATCTTTTCGAAGTCATGGGTCCCACTTGATCTTTCCCATCAATAATATCAGCCTTTGGATGGGTCAAATACATCTTAGCCATCAAATGGCATTTTGGCGCCAAAAAGTCTTTGGGTGGGTTTCTGCAATTAATGCAGTTTGGGGGGATATGGAGGTGGAGGGGTAGTGGGTAGACAGGTGTAGAGATAAGGTGAGGTGGAGAGGTGGGCAAGTGGTGGTGAAACCACTGGTAATTGGGATGCAGTGGTGGGAGAGGAGAAGCTACAGTGTAGGGCGGTTTTTTTATTTAAACACTGGTTTTGGTTTGGATATTGGGCTTGGGTTGGCTGGGTAGGGTGTTGGGCCAAGGCTGGGTTAAAGGATTGGATTTGGGTATTAATAATAAAAGGGTCCGGTTTGGTTTGTTAGCTAGTTAACCACAAGGACCAAAAATGTAATTTGGCCAAACTCCAAGGACTGAACCTGTCACTAATCCAAAATTACCACAAGGACCAAACATGCCAAATATAATAAACTAAGGACCTGTATTTATTTTCCATTTTAAAATGTCCAAGGGTCTTTTATGTCATTTTGAAACTTAAGGGACCAAACATGTAATTTTCCAAAAGTTCACTATAAGGACCAATTTTGTCATTAATGAATAGTACAAGGTTTATTTTTGATAAATTTCCATTTTAAATTCACCAAGGACTATTTTTGACATTTTTCCAAACTTGAGGGACCTTTTTCGCCATTTGCCCAAAGATTCATTCAAGGACCATTTTTGAAAACTTAGAATATTTCAGGGACCTTGAATGATATTTTTACAAGTTTTTGAATTACCAGGGACTAGTTTTGACAATTTTTGGAACTTGGGGACTAAAGCTGCCAATTATGCAAACTTGATAATGCGTTTTTCACCGATTTTGATGTTTTTGCATTTAAAACATATAAAATACTTGTTTGTGATATTTTTATCATTTTGATGTATTTCTGAGTGTTTTCAGATGTTTTTGGCATTCTAAACAGTATAAAAATGATGAGTATTTAGACACTCATCACAAGTTCAATGTATTCTAGAGATACATTGTATCTAGAAAGAAACCCATGGATCAACCCATAACCCATGACCCATGACCCATAACCAAAAATACCTATGGGCAAAGAGGAGCGTCCCACGGATCCCGAGCTTTGTGCTAGACGGATCCCTTGTGGGAGGGATCCCCGGGATCCGGGGAACAGTAGAAAATTTCCTCTATAAATAGAGAGCCATTTCTTCCTTTCTACTTACAACTTTACACACATACTTCCCCCAAGTATTATATCTGTCTAACCTCAGATCCAAGAGATCTATGTAGTTTGTCTTTTGTTTTTGTGTGATTCTATAGGTTCCTCTTAAAGGCGAGATCACCACTTCTTGAAGTCGAGCAAGCTCAAGTCCAAGAGTTGCCATGCTTCGTCATCATCAAGACAACTGAGGCTCTCTTGTTGATAGTTCTTTCTTCCTCCGTAGATGTTGGGTTGAAGGCATTAGTGAAGGATGCCGAAAGTGTCAAGACGAAATCATTAGTGAAAGGTGCTTATCGTTCGTGTCAAAAGCATTAGTGAAGAATGCTAAAGGTGTCAAGATGAAGGCATTAGTGAAGGGTGCCAAGCGTTGTGTCAAAGGCATTAGTGAAGGATGCCTAAGAATCAAATCAAGTGGCATTTGGGAAGAATGCCTAGGTCGTATAATCGATGAGGTGCATCGTTATACATATAAGTATTTGTTTATTTCCAAGGATGGTGATATCCTTGATGGTGTTGTAACAAGGAGTGGATCTCCTTGAGATTAGGTGTTGTGTTGTGAAGGGTAGTAGTTCCTCTATAGTAATGGAACTAGGTGCTTAGCCTAGTACCTAATAAAGGGTAGGCGATGTTGTGATAGGATTAGTTCTCCTTGGTGTGAAAGAACTCGGTGGTTAGCCTAGCACCGTATAAAGGGTAGGCGACGTTGTGTTAGGTGTGGTTCGCCTTGGTGTGAAAGAACTCAGTATTTAGCTTTGTACCGGAAAAAGGTGTTAGCGACGTTGTGAAGGCTTCTCCGCCATAAGGAGTTGGTGTAGTGTTTACGAACTCTCGAGTAGGTGACTCGGGGAGTGGAGTAGGGCAAGGAAGGTGTCCTTGTAGCCGAACCACTATAAATACTTGTGTCGTGGTGATGTGCTTCTTACTCTTTATCTTTTATTACACGTTTATATATCTATCTATCAACGTCCAACATAAACAACCAAATAGATTGACATACGTCGATCTAAATATTTAAAAGGAAGTTTTAAATTGGTAAAACTATTCAACCCCCCCCCTCTTCTAGTTTTCCACAACATCTTAAAACTTTATAAACATCATATATATATCTCACATGCATTAAATTGTGAATAGGTCTAACATATTAGACATTTTCATGTTACGTAAACATGAAATAGGTTTTCAATATGGTTAACAAAAGTATGAATCTCTTTATCTTGTTATGAACTTACTAGCAGGGTACCCCGCGTGTTACGACGACGAGAATCATGTAATTAAAGTTCAGGCACCACCAAAATAACAATGACGAGCTTATTAACTTGAAAAGAACAAGAAGAAAATAACCCAGTCCGGCCCAGTTCACCCATTTTTACCGGTTTCGGCGGTCATCTCAAGTTCGTTTTCGGACGACTTTGATTGGTTAGCCGAACCAGTAGCGACTCTGGATTTCGGTTAAACCGGGTGAACCCGTTGATCTGATCCGATTAAAAAAAACCATATGTACCATCAACTTGTGTGCATATAAGTTGTATGAAGCTTTCTGTATTTTATTAATTTGTACAATATGTATAAGAACATATATTTTTTATTTTAAGGGTGTCATAAAAGTAACATATATTATAAGAGTTGAAAAATTAATAGGTAGTTATGGTTCTAAACGTTTTTTATTTTATTTTTATTTTTATTTTTTTTATTTTAATATTAAATTACATTTTATTTTTTTAGTTAACTTTTTAAAAACATAGATACAAAAAGTGCTTTAAAGTCATACTTATTAAAATTTGCATTTATTAATGATGAGTATGATGCAAACTATTGATTTCATAGAAAAACCAACACAATTTCATAAAAAGCAAATCTGTTGCTTAATATTTTAATACTTATTTTTTGGGAAGTTCTCATATGTTTTATAATGTAATACATATTTATAAACCACCAAAATGAATGCAGAATGCTCAACTTTAACTATAACTATTTTATCAAACAATCTGAAAATAAAAACATTAACTCTGTCTCCAGCTTTTATAAACTTTAGCTCTAGCTCCAATTAAGTTGTGCCTAACATACAAGTTTGACTGGTTGTAATAAGGGGGATTGGGTCGGTCGGTTAGTTGGGGTGTTCGTTGGTCGATTGGTACAAGAGGTCGGGAGAAGTCGGTCGGTCGATATGAAAGGAGGGGAGTGGGTCATTTGACCGACCTATTCATTTCAAACCAAAAGGGAAGAAGAGACCTGTTTTTGTGTGAGGATGTTTCTTATTATATTTTTAGAATACTTTTTGGTGGTGTTATCGATCGCTTGTTATATTAAGTTGGTCATGATTCATGAAGTACTAAAAGCGCAAAAGAAATACATATCACTTGAAGGTATAAATGATAGGTGGGTGGCACGTTAGAAACTTCTTTTCTCGCATGCTAAAAGCAAATGAAAATGTAACGCCTGATATAAACAACCACATTGTCTTTGATTTCTTGTATATATGTTTGGTGTGAAATTAATAAATACTTATCGTCTTATTGATGAGAAAAACAATCGACAGAGTATGTTATCAAGCGCACAAGATAGTGAGTTATCATGGATTAAGATGAGTACGTTAAAACTTGGATTGAGATTCTTCTCAAGTTATTATGAACATGATAGGTCATGTTCTTTCATATACAAAACTGTAGGATCTACTGCGAGACCTAGTATTCTTTTTGTTTATGAGGTAATATATGACCGGTCATGTTGATCTAAACTTACGAGAATCTCGATCCTTAAAACTTTAAACTTATGTTCTCTTTGTTTAAAGATCACCTTCTTTCATAAAAAATGTAGCAACTATGTAGAACACTTGCATTAACGATCGTTGAATTTTCCTTCTTGGAATTATAAGTTTTAACGACTTATTCTATATTTAGATTTGATGAAGCAACTATATATGTTAGAGTAGAGTTATTTTACATACCAAATTTTTCTCACATATCAAATGACTCATTTCCATCATCTACTTAAAAAAAATCAATAGCTGAGATTAAAAGTATTTTATTATTTCACATATTTTTTATAATGTAAATATCTCTTAAACCGTTAATCGTTAAACGAAAATATTTACACCGTCGCGACGAGCATTTAATTATCTTTCTATAGACGGGCACTTTGATATACTTTCGAAACAAAGAAAAAATTTCGTTTTTTCACGTTTTTTCGTTTTTTTACGTTACTGAATTTTTCATGAAAAAAATCATATATGATAAAACACTAAGTTGAATATCACATGTGATATTAGTGTAATATCATATATGTATGATATGTAATATCATATGTGATATTACACTAATATCACATGTGATATTACATATCGAGGAATTTTCTTTTACTTACTCTTATTTTGGTGCTTACCAATGGATAAATCCTCACTAATCATCTAGTTTGATCTAATGGTGGGTATTAACCTAAAATTTAATGGATAAACTTAAGTCCATGTTTTTTTTATTGTCTTTTTGTCTTATTTTTTCTTCAATTTTTTTTCGTCTTTTTATTTTTCTTCAATTTTTTTGTCTTTTTTTCTTCTAATTCACGTTTTTATTTATTAACAGTTTTTTTCCACGTTTTAACCTTTTTTTAATTCGCGTTTCTTTTTTCTTCGCTTTCATACGTTTTCGTCTGTTTTTATACATTTTCATACGTTTTCATCTATTTTCGTCCGTTTTCATACGTTTTCGTCCATTATTCATACGTTTTCGTCTGTTTTCATACGTTTTCGTCCGTTTTTATCCGGTTTCTTTCGTTTTCGTTCATTTTCAGACGTGTTTTCACGCTTTCATACGTTTTCGTCCGTTTTCATATGTATTCGTCCGTTTTTTTACGTTTTCATCCGTTTTCATATGTTTCGGACTATTACAAGTGATATTCTGTGATATTCAGAATATCATTTTGTGATATTTTGAATATCGCTTGTGATATTTTGAATATCGCTTGTGATTTTTTGAATATCACTTTGTGATATTCAGAATATCGCTTGTGATTTTTTGAATAACTACTAACTACCACACTTTTATTGCTAATTTTTCATGTATCTCATTCTCATGATGTTCAACTTTTTAGAGGAGAATTTGATATCACTGGTGACATCACAAATATGTCAGCTTCTTCTATTTTGTTGAATCATGTGTGATATCACATGGGATATCACATATGATAGCACATGTGAAATCACTTGTGATATCACGTGTGATATCACAGATGATATCACTTGTGAAATCACCTGTGATATCACGTGTGATATCAAAGGTGATATCACGTGTGATATCAAATGTCATATCACTTTAGATACCACACGTGATATCACCTGTGATGTAACATGTGTTTGAGCTTCTTCAGTTTGTTTATGAAGATGTTGTGCTTTGTATAACCATAGCTTCTTCACTGATCAACAATAGATATTTTCAAATCCCGTTGTAAAACCTATTGAAATACTCACAATGTATCCATTAAATAGACAAATTCAACCACAACTTAAATAATAAACAAAAGTACACTAAATAACTATGTGTTTAAAGCAAAATCAACTTGTTTACGTTGTTTAATCTAAATGTAAACAAATGAAAACGTAAGAAAACAGACGAATACGTATGAAAGCGTAAAAACACGTCTGAAAACGGATGAAAACGTATGAAAATGAAAGAAAACTAATGAAAATGGACGAAAACGTATGAAAACGGATGAAAACGTATGAAAACGGGTGAAAACGTATGAAAATAGACAAAAATGAACGAAATCAGATGAAAATGCATGAAAACGTATGAAAAAAAAAGCGGACTTTAAAAAGCGTGAAAAAAACGTAAATTAAATAAAAAGACGTGAATTTAAAAATAAAAGACAAAAAAATATTTGAATAAAAAAGAAAGACAAAAAAACAAGAAAAAAAACATGAACTTAGGTTTACCTTTTAAATCTTAGGTTAATCTCCACCATTAGATCAAACTAGATGAATGGTGGAAATTTGTCCTTTGGTAAGCATGGATTTGTTGGTAAACAAAATAAAGTGCCTCATTACATATCATATATGATATTACACTAATATCACATGTGATATTCAAATTAGTGTTTTATCATATATGATTTTTTAATGCAAATTTCAGTAACGTAAAAAAACGAAAAAACTTAATAAAACGTGAAAAATACGAAGAAATTTTTTTTGTCGAAAGTATATATCAAAGTGTCTATCTATAGAAAGATAATAAAATGCTCGTCGCAATGATATATTTTTTTTCGCTCAACGATTAACGGTGTGAAAGATATTAATATTTGAAAAAAATGATGAAAGTGAGTTTTTTAAATTGTTGGGATTAATCTCATCCATTTGATCAAATAAAAATGTAAGGGGATAGATAGATCCCTTAGTATGTAAATAATTTTTTGTCTTTAACTCTATATGTTATCATAAAGTGTTTTCATTATACCAAAGAGGAGGGTTATTTTACATACCAAACTTTTCTTACATAATAAGGGACTCATCTCCACCATCTATCTAAAAAAAAATCAATGGCTGAGATTAAAAGCATTTTATTGTTTCACATATTTTTTATAATTTAAATATCTTTTAAACCGTTAATCGCTAAGCAAAAATAATTACACCATCGTGACGAGCATTTAATTATCTTTCTATAGATGGGCACTTTGATATACTTTCGAAAAAAGAAAAAAATCATTTTTTTCACGTTTTTTCGTGTTTTTTTTTTCATTTTTCTTCGAAACTGGAATTTGCATGAAATATCATATATGATTTAACACTAATTTGAAGATCACATTTGATATTAGTGTTAAATCATATATGATATGTAATATCATATGTGATACTAGTGCTAAATCATATATGATATACATATCATATATGATTTAACACTAATATCACATGTGGTATTCAAACCAGTATTAAATCATATATGATTTTTTCATGCAAATTTTAGTAACGTAAAAAAACTAAAAAAAAAAAAAAAAAAAAAGTGAAAAACACGAAAAAAAATTTTTGTCGAAAGTACATCAAAAGATAATTAAATGCTCGTCGTAATGATATTTATGCTTGACGATTAACGGTTTGAAAGATATTTATATTTGAAAAAAAAAGATGAAAGTGGGGTTTTTTTAATTGTTGGGATTAATCTCATCCATCAGATGTAATAAAAATGGAGGGTGGAGATTGATCCCTTAGTATGTAAAAGATCTTTTGTCATCAAATGATCTTAAATCTATACCAAATTTATTTATAAACTTAGGGTCCGTTTGGTTTCTTAAAGGATTTGGATTTGGATTTGATTTGCGTAAGTTTTAAGAAAAAAAATAAGAAAGAGAAAATATATAAATGATATATTATAATAATCTTAAATATATATAAAAAGAGAGTAATTAAATTTATTGTATTAAAATAAGTTTTTAAAATTAAATTAAAGGTGAAGATTAAATCGTGGCCCACCACTACTGGAAAAAGACAACAAAATATCAGTATACATTTTGCAAACCTGGACATCTCCCCTACATTTGAGCATGTCTTTATTTTTTGCATTCATGCCAAACCTTTGGGCCCACTTTGATAAACCAAGCATCATTTTTTAATGCCAAAATTATAAACCCATGACAAACCCGCTAACCAAACGGGCCCTTAGTGGTAATACTTCAAAATCTGGATTATTTTAAATGTAAAGTGGAGAATGTGGAAAAGCATGGATCCGATATCCGACTCGCGACGACAGATTCTAAAAACAAACTTATGCTTTTTGTTTTGGGATAATTGTTTCTAAATGTATCGAAGTTACCATATTTTGCTAAGTTGTGTATGCATTATTAATCCTCCTAAACAATGAAAACAATTTACTAATCCTACTATTATATGCATAATTTAACATTTGTTTAGTGTTATTTACATAAATTGGTCCTTACTTTTCAATTAAAGTTATTTGCATAAATGGTCCTTGTGGTTAGGCGGGTCAACTGATCAGTCAACGCCACATGTCACCACCTGAGTGGTGCCACGTGGCACAGGGTCGGGTCGGGTCTGACAATGGATAGGGTCGGGTCGGTCAACGGGTCGGGTTGCCACGTGGACCAATGAGGTGGTGCCACGTGGCATTGGTAAAATACAACACCATTTGGCTCGCCTGGGATTCGAACCCGGGACTTTGAGTGGGAAGCAAAGCTTTGCCCAACTGGGCTAAGCATAGCTTCAATTATATTTCCTTAAATCAATTACATAACCCTTCCTAAAATTTAAGGGCCCAATTCAATAATATTAAAAGGTTCAATTTAGTTTTTGGCTATCAATTTAAGAGGTTATATGGACTGTAAAAAAATAAATAAATATACCGTCGGACTCGTTTTTTCGTGCTCTTTCCAATGGTATGCTCGGGGATTTTTTTTGACTTGGTTTGGACCTCGAAAAATGCAAAAATCACCGTTTTTGCTTTGCTTTCGTATTTTTCGAGGTTCCAACGAAGTCGAAAAAATTCCCCGAGCATACCATTGGAAAGAGCAGGAAAAAACGAGTCCGACGGTATATCTATTTATGTTTTTACAGTCCATATAACCCTTCAAATTGACAAGCCAAAAACTAAATTGAACCTTTTAGTATTATTGAATTGGGCCCTTAAATTTTAAGAAGGGTTATATAATTGATTTAGGGAAGTATTAATGAAGCTATGCTTAGCCCAGTTGGGCAAAGCTTTGCTTCCCACTCAAACGTCCCGGGTTCGAATCCCAGGCGAGCCAAATATTGGTGTATTTTACCAATGCCACATGGCACCACCTTATTGGTCCACGTGGCAACCAGACCCATTGTCCGACCCGACCCGATGACATGTGGCACACTCAGGTGGTGACATGTGGCATTGACCGATTCGTTGACCAGCCTAACCACAAGGACCATTTATGCAAATAACTTTAACTGAAAGTAAGGACCCTCGTTGCAATTTGATCCTAACCACAAGGGCGATTTATGTAAATAACACTAAACAAATGGTAAATTATGCATATAATAGTAGGATTAGTAAATTGTTTGCATTGTTTAGAAGGATTAATAGATGCATACACAACTTAGCAAAAAGTGGTAACTTCGATACATTTAGAAACAATTATCCCTTTTGTTTTTAAAAACATGTATTTACGTATCTTTAGTGATAAACTAAACGCATAAACAACATTTGACGTTCGAGTTTATTATAATTTTTAAGAGTTAATTGCATTTTTGGTCTCTATGGTATAGCCAAATCGCAAGTTTGGTCACTAAACCATTGAAAGTGTAATGATAGTTCCTATTTTGAAGTGCATTTTTGGTTACTGATCGGTGTGAAATTATTAAATTACCCTTGTATTCAAAGAATACAAAGGGTACTTTAGTCATTTCATTTTATCCAATGACCAAAAATACAATCCAAACTTCAAAATGAGGATTATCATTGAACTTTCAAAGTTTTAGAAACCAAACCTGCAATTTTGCCATACCACAAGGACCAAAAATGCAATTAACTCTATTTTAATGACAATTTACTATCTATACTACCTTATAACGGATGTATGACCCTCTCAAATTAATTATTTTAAGACTACCAAAAATAGATTTTTAAGCAAATTTACCTTATAAGTATTTAAAGCACACATAAAACTAAAAAAACACTACTCGTCTGATACAATTAATACACTATTAAAAACACTCTTTCACTAAAAAAATACAACTATTTAACCACAATGTACAATATAATTAAGCTTCCAAAATATAAATTTGAAATCTATTCGATATACTGATTATTTGTCCGTGACGGACATGTGAACATGCTAATAAATATTTGGTGTTGTTAATATTTTTAGGGTACCCGCCGCGCGGCGGGTACCCTACTAGTCTCACATTATATACGCAACAAATAAATTTCACAATGTTAACCCACAACTGTTAAATTAAATAGCATCTCACACATGAGGTGTGTGATGGCTCAAGAGTAAAACAAGTAAACCTAAGGCTTATGCCCTCAATTTCCAAAAGCTCTGGATTTTCTAGGACCTTGGGCCAGTTTGGTAGGCATTTATTTGGAGCTATAAGTTTTTTGTTACAGAAATAATCTCTTTCAAAACAATTAGCTTCGTTTGGATACATCAACTTTAAGTTTTTATTTTAAACAAGTAGCTCACAAATGAAAAGCAGATTCATGAAGTTTTTAAAATATTTCGGAGCTGTTACAATCTAAAATTACTGGTATACCCTCCAATCATAATATTTTTATGTTTTACATTTGTTTACAATTATAGATATATCTTTTTATGATATTTTACATCTTATAATTACAGTTAACAACTAATTTACCAAATACTTTTATTGAAAAAAAAGATACAACTTGTAGCTCATATTAATAATTTTGTAGTTTACAACTTACAACTTACAATATACAACTAACAGCTAGTTTTCGATTCGATTATGTGTTTGGTAACTTACCCCTTATATATCTATAAAGTCGGTCACTTGTTTCATTCCAGTCATGTTTAGAGATTCGATTATGTAATGCCTCAATTAGCTGATAGATGTTAAATAATCATTTTTTTTCTTTTTTTTTCGTCTCTACTTTTCATTTTTGAAGCATACAAGTTGTAGAAATCTAATCCCAAATATACTAAGAATATAAAATGCCCATTTTGCATGAAAAATAAACAAAATTAATTAAGCCATGTTATCAATAATCGTTTAACCATTTGCATTAATGAATCGGCGTTTGATATTTCGCACCCATAAACATACTTTCACTCTCTAGCTTTCTCGCATCTCCTCTTGTATCATTTTTCAATTAAGGTTGCTATAATTTCCGTTAAAGAAATTGCTAAATAAATTAATGTAGAACGAAAATTTTAAAGAAAAATGAGTTATTTGTAGAGATAGAAAATATGATAATAATATTGACAATGAAACTATAAAAATCGGCGAAGAAACTTTTAGATCTAGTTATTTCGTATGCATTGTAGGTGAAGCTATTTTTCACTTGAAAGTAATTTTGACTAATTTAGATTGTAGAAAGGTATTTTTAGGTTACTATTTACCATTGAAAATTTAAAATCACTTGATGATAACAAGCTTAAAGATAGTTGTCGGCTTAGATTTATTTTGGAACTAAGAGTTTTGAGAGAAATTACACATGTGAAAAATGTTGCACCGATTAGTATACTTTTTTTTAAAGACAATTTTTCACACCTTATACCGCCTATTTAACAATATACCTCACAAATGCCTTCAGCGAGACTTGAACCTACAACCTCTAGATTGGTGGACAACTCACATGCTACTAGATTAAAGGCCTTGAGTACCGATTGATATACTTTATTACATTTGAAATATAAACTCTTTCCATGATGTTAATATGGTGTATATAATAATGTTAACCGTTCCGTTGAGAGTTGCTTCGGCAGAGAGAAGTTTTTAAAAACTAAAGTTAATTAAAAGTTATTTAAGATCGATATTAGTGTCATCAAAAGGTTATATTTATTTGCATTTATAGATTATAAATTAAATATTATACCATAATGATTGATTTTGAGAAACTAGTAAAATATTTCGCATAAAAAAAGACTATAAAAACAAATTTTATGCTACCGATTTTTTGACAAACAAATTTGATAAAAAAAAGCCTCATTTTAAAGTTTCGTTTTAAACCTCCGAGAAGAGAAGGTTAACTCGCCCCTGCATGAGTCACCACTAGACACAAGCCCTTCGGTAATTATTCGGTTTATTAACTCATATGTAACTCACAAACACTATGAAGCATTCCAAATAAACACCACAAAACATCACCATGTAGTTGTTGGTCAAGCTCAAATATGAACTAAAACTAACGTGTGTATTTGTAAAAAAAAGTTGCAACATATGTAAACAAGAAGTCTTTTTTAAATACTTTGTAGTTCTCAAACTGCAATATCACAGTTATAAGTTATAATCATTAATATAAAACAAATAAAACGATTAATGAATTGGTTTTCATGTTTATTCCATGTAAACGGTGAGTGTAAAAGCTATACATCACGCTTAGAAGTCATACAATTATATGAATAACAACGTTTTCGTCAAATTACTCATGTCTGGAAATGACAATCGTTTTTCTATTAAATCGTCAACTAAATAAAAATAAGAAAGTTATGAAATATGTCTTTCTAACAGAGTACACAGAGTTAAAAATATAGGGAAATTTGTATTTATAACATTCAAGATCACACTTATTTTCAACTTAACTCTACTTTGTAGCATATTGCTAAAATTATGTTTTTTTTTCTTCATATTCCAATATTACCTCTAAAATTTTGTACTTTAATACATTGAATACGTTTGTTTTGTCTGTCTAATTTCTGTTGTCTAACTGTAGCCACGTTTGTAGCTTCTGCAGTTACCTATAAGTTATCATAACCTTTTCATCTCGTATATCATTATGAAGCAAGAAGATTAATGCGATATACTGTGATTATATTATGAACATGGTGCGAATTCGATACACTTGAAGCACGCATATAACTGATTAGTCCGTGTTGATTGATGTCAATTATCTGGCCGAATCTGTTTGCTTATTGCATACAAACTAGTTGCGAATAAGTTAAAATATACCTTTCTGATTGAAATCATCAAAAATCTACCAACAACAAGGTATGTGGGTCGAACTACTAATAACGCGTATACAATAAATGTGGATCGATTTACTAGAGCACAGAAACAACAAAGTTTTAAAGATTATTCGATGCTTTTTATTAAATCGAATAAAACAAACATAATAACAACGTTGTGTGTGTGTGTGTATATATATATATATATATTATTATTATATATTATATATAATAATACACTTAATCTCAGCTTTTCTAAACCAGTTTTTTCTTCTCCATGATATCCTTATTTAGGGACTTCCTCTATAAGCCATATATGTTTTGTTCTGCAATCGTTTAAAGACACTGAAAATAACGAAACGATATTTTTCGTGAATTCTATTAATGGAACAGGATCGTTGTCATCCAGTGCGTTTGGTGAATTATGTTGTTTTTTGTGAAGATGTAGAAGACATATTTTTGTTCTTTTGTTTTTTTAGTTGGTGCTAAAGAAGTTGTTAGACTTTGTTTATATAGACCTGGGTTGAGCAAAATATAGTATAGGTAGGATATATGGTATCCACTAACATTCCATTTATTTACGATATAATGTGTTGCAACACTGATTTTCAGAATGGTTTGATTGTAGTTGATGTTCCAAGTAGTTATTAACAAAACTTTCTTCAATATTTAGTAAATAAGGCATATACAAATAGTGAAATTTGCAAAACTAATTACAATATAAGTTAAAAAAATACATTTTGCCTCACGCTTATGAGATATTGTTTGTTATTTTCTAATGATAAGATTCAATAGTCTAACCCGCCGAGTGAGTAATTTTCATTTTCCATAAGTTGATATTGCATGAGATTGGGGAAGGAAACACAAGAAACATGATTGAAGGTGTTCATCGGGGTCTTTCTCCCAAATCGCTCCACATTCAATCCTTGTGTAGATCTTGAACTCTGACGTTATTCTTTACGTATGGTGGATTTTCATTTTACTAAAGCATGGAACTAAATTGTTATTAAGATATAAACAGCTGCGGGACATAAATCACATTGATGTTTTTATGCTTGATTTGTGAAAAAACTAAGATTATTCCGTATGCGTGTATGTGTAGGTTTTTTAGGGTACGTTAATTAACACATTACATCATTATTCGTATATATTTATACCTAACATGTCTTGTCAACCTGACTTCCTTGCAATAGGTGTAAGTTATTGCGAAACTAGCATGACATGGTCTCGATTACAATATCTTCTATTTAATCTAAATGTAACAAATGTGAAATAGTTGATTGAGAAATAATACGACATGGTTTGCGGTTACTATACATTCCAACCGTACACTTGTAAATTTTACAACATGGTTTGCCTTTTAAGATTCCCAAACAAAATAAAAAATGACTTCTATTGTGATAATTGTCATGCTAGTTAAGTTTATCAACAGTAGAAAATGGTTGTAAATTTTAGATCGAAATGTATATAAACAAAATAGGGTTCATACAAAAGAAGATACCAAAAACGTTAATGCAATCCATTATAACTGCATTAACAAATGTCGTACAAAAGAAGATACCACAAAAATACTATTTTTTCTAAAATATTCTATATCTTCTTGTACCCCTCAATTCTTTTTTGGTTTCTTTTAAAGTTATGCAAAACATTATCGCATTCATCTTCAGCAATTTGGAAACCTTTGTATCGACTTCTACTATACGCAATCGATAGTCATGAAGCATAACTTCTATCTTGCTGATTAGTTTGTTAATTCGACCAATATGCAACTCAATGAGTCCTTGCGTCGTGTCACTCATGTACATTTTATGGATGTTGGATGGGAGCGGTGGGGATGGAGAGCATGGATGGGATGAAGAAGAGGTTGCAGCTATTGTTTTGGTTAGAAAATGGATGAGTGTGGAGGTGATGGTACGATTATATTAAAAGCAGAATGGAAGGTATGGTACAGTTATATAAAAAGCATATTTGTATAAAACTATTTTTAGGGGGACGGGTACACCTCGTAACAACTTAATGCATTCGCAACTAAAGTGAAAAATATGGGGGCAATTGCATATATTTCTCTCTTAAGATGCAAAATCAGGTGTGCATGAAAACGGACGAGACGGGTGTCATCAAGATCGAATGAGGCGACGGTGACGACGGTGGAATTTTCAGGAAGAATGAATGTGCGTGCAAGGAGATACGGCCAATTATGTAACATTGGGGGTATTAGGATATTAAATAAAATGATAAATATGTCCTTTTTCACCACAACCAAAGCAAGTTATATTAGCTTTTGGGTCCTGAGCTGGAGCTGTTTGAACTGTCGCCAATGATTTAGATCTGCAGTTTCTGGTTAGGTGTCCGATCTTCACGCTACGGCACTTGACGTATTACCTGCCCCTTGTGATGCAGTGTGCATCGATTACACAATGGTGCAGTCCCTGAGTACGGTTTTCTTTCCCCAACATTCACTGCATAGGCTCTAGCAACATTTTGCCTCTTGTTTTGATTGTTGCGGTTGTTCCTACTGTTGTTGCCACGATATTCATAGTCGTTGTAACCTTGAGAATGGTCATCCCATTTCCTCTTATTGTCAACCACTTTGTCCATGGAATCCTCAATCACTTGGTCCATGAGTTTGTTGGCTACTTCGATGGTTTCATGGAGATCAGCAGCCTTAGAAGTGGTTACATTTCCCTTGATAGGTTGGGTCAGTCCTCCGATGTATCTCTCTAACAATCGGGTCTCAGTGGGAACCATTTCAGGACACAATAAGGCTAGTTCTTGAAATCGCTGATTATAAGCAACCATATTCGTGCCTTGAACCTTGAGGTTCCAAAACTCATGTTCGAGCTTCTTGATCTCATTACGAGGACAGTACTTTCGAAGTACCATTTCCTTGAAGTTCTCCCATGGCATGGCATAGGCAACATCGATACTAGCGGATTTCAGAAAATTGTTCCACCGGTCGAGCAGATCCGTGAAAGTGAATGATGCATACTTAACCTTAGATTCTTCTTCACAATTGGAGATTGAACACGTCTCGAGCTTTTCGATCCATCTGGTCAGACCGACAGCTCCTTCGGTTCCACTAAAGCTTCCCATCATGGTTTTACGAAAGTCTTGATAAGTACAAGTGCGGTTGTGAGTGGGTGGTCTTGAAGTTCCAGCATTAGTAGACGAGTGATTTTCTGCAGCCAAAGCGGCGTTTACCCGCTCATTGACTAGTTGGTCAATCATGGCTTGATTCATGATAGGTTGGATTGGAGTAGCCCTAGAAGGAGTAGTGGCTTCAAGTAGTCCGATCGTGTGTGACTCTGTTTGGAATAGCAGTGTTTGCAGCTTGGTTGCGAGTAACCCTCGCTGGGATAGGAGCATTGGGAGCTCCACCAGGGTTGGTACGTTTGGATCTTCGTTTTGGCGGCATTTCTGCAGTAAGAAAGGTGATAAGATATATGACCTTTTAAACAAGGTAAGTGCCACGTAATAGTGTGGTTATCGTAGATAGATCATATGTGCAATCTATAAAAGTAAAGACAATTGGGTAGGGGAAAATAAGTTTGACATAGATAGAATTTCGGTTACAAGGTTCCTACGGTACATGATGAGATACTAGCTGGAATACAGCCGAAATACAACGGAATACAACGGAAATACAATGGAAGTACAACGGAAATACAACTGAAATACGAGAATAATAACTAACACTAACTGTTATAGTTCAGTTTAGTGTAATACATCATGCAATAGGATCTAAGGATGTCCATGCTCGATGCGTAGTCGCCGATGGTAGCAACTAACTCTCACTGCGTATCCTCCAAACTCGCGATACGCCTCATCTGAGATGCTAACATAGACTCTAGACCAGTAGTCCTCTGCCATCATTCTCTGACAGTATCTCTAGCAATCCACTGGACGCTCTCTAGCTCCTCTAGTCGTCCGTGTATCTGAGCCTGACTTCTACCCAAGGCTCGTACCTGCCTGTCCAAATCTCGGCGTCCTCAACCGAGTCTCAACCCTAACACCCGGTCGAATCCGCTCGTGTCTCTCGAGCTCCATGCTCTCAAAAATACATCATAACTTCGGTCTAAACCCTCAACACGCTGCTCGCAGCTTGCAAGCGTGTTGGATCGACTCTCTAGCGTCAGTATGGACTCCTAGCAGAGTCTCCCGAGAGTCCAACTGGATAAATATCCTCTCAATGAGGGTCGGATCACCATCCGGAGATCCGATAGGTCTGGCTCGTGCATTGCCTCAACTGGTGCAGCTTCCTCAATGGTCTCAAGCTGTCTAGTGGTGCGAGCAAGGCGCTCCATGTCTGCTGCAGATGGTATGAATGAAGGTGATGATGGACTATAGCTCGGACTCGCGATGTGTGGTACAGAACTAACAATACAATCAATATCTCTCCAAACAGCCTCATCACTCTCCTCCTGGCTACGGAGGAAAGTAGCTCTCTGTCCCAATCCAAATGGTGCATCAATATCCATGTCATCGCTCAATCTCTGAGCCATCCTGGAGCTCTGTCCTAACTCATGTATACTCTGGACAATCTCCAGACCCTGTGTACTCATATCTGCTGCTATGCTAACATGTCCGGGAACACTCTCAATCGGCATAGGCTCCGGTAGTTCCTCCTCAGATCCTCTTCCGGATCTTCTTCGGGTCTTCCTCGAGTAGGAATCGGTAGATCTCTGAGTCTTTGGTGAGGTGGTGACTCAGTGGGTGATGGTGTCAGTGACTCTGAAGTAGTGGAAGGACCCATGTAGCGGCGCGGGTCATCCGAGAAGCTAGTGCAGGCACATATGAATACCGCTCTCGATATCCAGGTACTCTCACAATCATGCGGGTTTTTTTCCTGCGCGTCAACAAAGCTGATGGAGTGGTGGTAAGGGTAGGTATAGATGAAGTAGGTGCAATAACTGGCTGAGCTGCTAATGTGGCCTGTACGTATGGATCAGTGGCTAAGTGTGTAAGCTGGCGGATGGTCGGTGAGTGAGCTAGTAGGATGTCCTCCTGAACATCGTGAGGAAAGGCTGGTGAAGGCATAGTCTGTGACAAGACGGTGCATATGTGTAAGTATGTGGAAAAAAAAATATGCTCATGATGAATATGAAGTGGTGCATAAGTAAATAGGAGATAAAACATGTAATCCTATTTAAATAAATTCTAAGTAAAATGACAAGTAAGGCAAGCGGCAGTCGGCGGTCGTAGTATGATGTTTTTAGTGAAAAGTAGTTATAGTTTAGGGTTTATATGTACCTAGTTCTCTATAACTTAGGCTCTGATGCCAATCTGTAACACCCCCAAATTTGGTTTAGCGGAAGCATACGTGTTATTTGGGAGCGTTACGGGATCGGTGAATCATAACACAAGTAATAAAGAACGGAATACATACTCCGTTTGATTTCATAAACTAGTTTTAAAACATTGTCTTACAACATAATTTAAGTAAATGGGTACATTCCATTAGATTTAGTGGTCCCCATGTAAAAACATCATTTTTGTGTAAAAACACTTCTTTAATATTACTACGACCATACATCCGCTTCTTGCCTTGTCTTCATGAACATAACTTAAACACCTGAGAAAATATGCTAAAAGGTCAGCTAAAAGCTGGTGAGTTCATAGGTTTAAATTAAAATAGTAAACTTGGACCATCAGTAAAGGCATATAATCATTACAACGAATATAATGATATATGTATGAATGTCTATTACGTTAGCTCTAAGTTCATGCAACCGATACTACGACAGTTTCTGTATGCTAAAAGATGTCATACAATATAGGGGCCCATAGCAAGTGTTTTGTCCCTCAACAGTTGATTCCGACATGGTATACGTTTCGCCTTGGCCTAAGTATGGCCAACCGAACGGAGGAGTCACCCTCAATAGATCTATTTATAACATTCGCGTTTCCCAATGAGGAATTGACGGTTCATGAAAAAAAAAGGGCATTCTCTAGGGACATAAGGGCTTAGGCTAAACCACGTAATAGTAATCATGTAATAGTTTTGGTCCATAAAATGTTTTTGCATATTTCTCACCCCAAAATGTATAAAACAATTTATCAAGTAAAAGTGGGGCTATGAAACTCACCTTAGCAAATGTGCAATCCAAATGTGGGATTAGTTTGTTGGCTACTTCGATGGTTTCATGGAGATCAGCAGCCTTAGAAGTGGTTACATTGCCCTTGATAGGTTGGGGCAGTCCTCCGATGTATCTCTCTAACAATCAGGTCTCAGTGGGAACCATTTCAGGACACAATAAGGCTAGTTCTTGAAATCGCTGATTATAAGCAACCATATTGGTGCCTTGAACCTTGAGGTTCCAAAACTCATGTTCGAGCTTCTAGATCTCATTACGAGGAAGACTTTTGAAGTACCATTTCCTTGAAGTTCTCCCATGGCATGGTATAGGCAACATCGATACTAGCGGATTTCAGAAAATTGTTCCACCAGTCGAGCAAAGATCCGTGAAAGTGAATGATGCATACTTAACCTTAGATTCTTCTTCACAATTGCGATTCGAACACGTCTCGAGCTTTTCGATCCATCTAGTCAGACCGACAGCTCCTTCGGTTCCACTAAAGCTTCCAGTCATGGTTTTACGAAAGTCTTGATAAGTACAAGTGCGGTTGTGAGTGGGTGGTCTTGAAGTTCCAGCATTAGTAGACGAGTGATTTGCTGCAGCCAAAGCGGCGTTTACCCGCTCATTGACTAGTTGGTCAATCATGGCTTGATTCATGATAGGTTGGATTGGAGTAGCCCTAGTAGGAGTAGTGGCTTCAGCAATCTGATCGTGTGTGACTCTGTTTGGAATAGCAGTGTTTGCAGCTTGGTTGCGAGTAACCCTCGCTGGGATAGGAGCATTGGGAGCTCCACCAGGGTTGGTACATTTGGATCTTCGTTTTGGCGGCATTTCTGCAGTAAGAAAGGTGATAAGATATATGACCTTTTAAACAAGGTAAGTGCCACGTAATAGTGTGGTTATCGTAGATAGATCATATGTGCAATCTATAAAAGTAAAGACAATTGGGTAGGGGAAAATAAGTTTGACATAGATAGAATTTCAGTTACAAGGTTCCTACGGTACATGATGAGATACTAGCTGGAATACAGCCGAAATACAACGGAATACAACGGAAATACAATGGAAGTACAACGGAAATACAACTGAAATACGAGAATAATAACTAACACTAACTGTTATAGTTCAGTTTAGTGTAATACATCATGCAATGGAATCTAAGGATGTCCATGCTCTGCGTAGTCGCCGATGGTAGCAACTAACTCTCGCTGCGTATCCTCCAAACTCGCGATACGCCTCATCTGAGATGCTAACATAGACTCTAGACCAGTAGTACTCTGCCATCCTTCTCTGACAGTATCTCTAGCAATCCACTGGACGCTCTCTAGCTCCTCTAGTCGTCCGTGTATCGAGCCGACCTCTACCCAAGGCTCGTACTCCCTGTCCAACTCTCGGCGTCCTCAACCTGAGTCTCAACCCTAACACCCGGTCGAATCCGCTCATGTCTCTCGAGCTCCACGCTCTCAAAAATACATCAGTAACTTCGGTCTAAACCCTCAACACGCCGCTCGCAGCTTGCAAGCGTGTTGGATCGACTCTCTAGTGATCAGTATGGACTCCTAGCGAGTCTCCGAGAGTCCAACCGGATAAATATCCTCTCAATGAGGGTCGGATCACCATCTGGAGATCCCGATAGGTCGCTCGGTGCGTGCCTCAACCGTGCGGCTTCCTCAATGGTCTCAAGTTGTCTAGTGGTGCGAGCAAGGCGCTCCATGTCTGCTGCAGATGGTATGAATGAAGGTGATGATGGACTATAGCTCGGACTCGCGATGTGTGGTACAGAACTAACCATACAATCAATATCTCTCCAAACAGCCTCATCACTCTCCTCCTGGCTACGGAGGAAAGTAGCTCTCTGTCCCAATCCAAATGGTGCATCAATATCCATGTCATCGCTCAATCTCTGAGCCATCCTGGAGCTCTGTCCTAACTCATGTATACTCTGGACAATCTCCAGACCCTGTGTACTCATATCTGCTGCTATGCTAACATGTCCAGGGACACTCTCAATCGGCATAGGCTCGGGTAGTTCCTCCTCAGGATCCTCTTCCGGGTCTTCCTCTGAGTAGGAATCAGTAGATCTCCTGAGTCTTTGGTGAGGTGGTGACTCAGTGGGTGATGGTGTCAGTGACTCTGAAGTAGTAGAAGGACCCATGTAAGCAGCGCAGGTCATCCGAGAAGCTAGTGCAGGCACATATGAATACCGCTCTCGATATCCGGTACTCTCACAATCATGCGGGTTTTGCTGCGTCAACAAAGCTGATGGAGTGGTGGTAAGGGTAGGTATAGATGAAGTAGGTGCAATAACCGGCTGAAGCCGCTAATGTGGCCTGTACGTATGGATCGTGGCTAAGTGTGTAAGGCGGATGGTCGGTGAGTGAGCTAGTAGGATGTCCTCCGAACATCGTGAGGAAAGGGTGAAGGCATAGTCTGTGACAAGACGGTGCATATGTGTAAGTATGTGGAAAAAAATATGCTCATGATGAATATGAAGTGGTGCATAAGTAAATAGGAGATAAAACATGTAATCCTATTTAAATAAATTCTAAGTAAAATGACAAGTAAGGCAAGCGGTCGAGTATGATGTTTTTAGTGAAAAGTAGTTATAGTTTAGGGTTTATATGTACCTAGTTCTCTATAACTTAGGCTCTGATGCCAATCTGTAACACCCCAAATTTGGTTTAGCGGAAGCATACGTGTTATTTGGGAGCGTTACGGGATCGGTGAATCATAACACAAGTAATAAAGAACGGAATACATACTCCGTTTGATTTCATAAACAAGTTTTAAAACATTGTCTTACAACATAATTTAAGTAAATGGGTACATTCCATTAGATTTAGTGGTCCCCATGTAAAAACATCATTTTTGTGTAAAAACACTTCTTTAATACTACTACGACCATACATCCGCTTCTTGCCTTGTCTTCATGAACATAACTTAAACACCTGAGAAATTATGCTAAAAGGTCACTAAAAGTGGTGAGTTCATAGGTTTAAATTAAAATAGTAAACTTGGACCATCAGTAAAGGCATATAATCATTACAACGAATATAATGATATATGTATGAATGTCTATTTCGTTAGCTCTAAGTTCATGCAACCGATACTACGACAGTTTCTGTATGCTAAAAGATGTCATACAATATAGGGGCCCATAGCAAGTGTTTTGTCCCTCAACAGTTGATTCCGACATGGTATACGTTTCGCCTTGGCCTAAGTATGGCCAACCGAACGGAGGAGTCACCCTCAATAGATCTATTTATAACATTCGCGTTTCCCAATGGGGAATTGACGGTTCATGAAAAAAAGGGCATTCTCTAGGGACATAAGGGCTTAGGCTAAACCACGTAATAGTAATCATGTAATAGTTTTGGTCCATAAAATGTTTTTGCATATTTCTCACCCCAAAATGTATAAAACAATTTATCAAGTAAAAGTGGGGCTATGAAACTCACCTTAGCAAATGTGCAATCCAAATGTGGGATTAGTGATGGTTGTGGAGCGGCACCGACACGCGACCTAGATAAGGAGGGCAATGTTTTAGTTCATCGTTTTTAAGTATTGCTTACTTTACGTAGTTCAATGGCTCTTATAATTGTAGCGAAATTAAACTTTTAGTTTTGGAAAAATGATTCTTACTAGTAAGTATACGAAGTATATACATTTTTATGTTGTCATTATAACGGTTTTAGAACTCGAAATCTGGTTTGAATATAACAATTTACTAGTAAGTATATAAATGGGTATATACTTATTTAAGTTGACACAAAATGGTGTTGTCAAACATATATATATAATTTATTTATTTTCTAATTGCATTTAGAAAATATCCAAGTTATATTTGAAGATTTTCGAACTTAATATATGATGAAATGGCATAGCGGTCTCTATTTATTTATCATAACTTGTTCCGTACATATATATATATGTCGTTTTAAACGGAAGTTTTTCTTGACATACGTTTGCTCATAAATTCGACGTTAAAAGTGGTCGTAGACATTGTTAGGCGAAACGTGTTTTAAAACACTAGTTGTTTATGTCGAATTATTACACATTTTGAGTTTATTTTTGCGGTTTGGCTTGGACTACCAAATGAATATCCGAATTGTTATGGGCTGTGGCCCGTGTTGCTTGGCAGGAACGAGGATTGGGCCTGGGCCCGAAATGAACACATGTAGAAATGGGCTTGGCTACTTGATAGCGCATGAAATCTTTGTTGGGGTGCTAACTGAGCTGTGGCTCAAGTGATACAAAAAAAATGTTTTGTACTAAGTTTTAACTTCACAATAAAATGTCAAGTACTAGTATGCTTTTATAGGTAGACATGTACTAGTTTTTAAGAGACAGATTACCTTCCAAACCTTGTTACTCGTGGGTCAATATTGATGCAAGTGGGAAAAGTAGTTAAGTGCTTCAACTTGACATTTTTATGACTCAAACACATTTTATTTTGATGGAAAGTCTTCCTTGTTGAAAATGAAGTAACGAAGGAAAGTGGCTATGGTTGGGGTTTGTTTCTAGCGAGACTTGGCTAATCCCTTTATTGAAAGTATGAGCAAGGCGTGACGAAACATGTGTTTGGGTCGAGTACTACTCGACTTGGTCCCATTCTTAGGTCGACACAATAATTTCGACATAAGGCGCCTAGTTAGAAATCTAGCATGTAAGGTGTCTGTTTCATGTTTCATTCTAGGGTGATGTTTTATCCGAAAGAAAAGTACGACATACGACTATTTTGTGGCCTCCCGCAATGCCATACGGAGACTAGCACCCTACGGGGGTATTTGTGACTCGAAGACAACTAACCCAACATACAAGCTTTTGGATAGTGTAGTGGGTTTACTAACCCGATACTTCTTATGTCGAGACCATCAACAATGAGTGACTCGAAGAAGGTTAGTCATGCTAAATTTCCGAGTACTAAACTTCTCACCTATGACTTCAAAACATCACCACTGTGGAGACAACCACGTGGGTTTTCACCATTTCGACCTTTCCAACGAAGCCTAATCAAGAAGGAGCGTTTGACGACACATAAAAGTATGGAATTTGGTATTCTTAACTTGGGTCTTTTCCTAGGCGGACAAAATAACTCTTACTCAAGTCTTAGATCCTATACCAATGAGACTCGGATTTTTCTCTTCTAACACTTAGCACTTAGTTTGCTTGTTTTTTTTTATTCTCGACAAGATGGTAACAACAACCCAACGACAACATCAATTTAGACATGACAAATTTTTCATTAATTCTCAAGGTGCTTTACAAACATTCAAGACACTTAACAATTAACTACTAAGTTCATAAATTTTAACAAGGTATAAGGTTGAAACAATTTCTTACAACGAAGATGATGACAATAAATTCGAAGGCCAACCCGAGAGTCTATCACCACCCACAATTCCAATCGATCTTGAGCACAACACAAGCAAGGCTTCTTCTCTCCTTAGAGCTTTCTTACCCTTTTGTGGTGGAATTTAAAGTGTGACTCTCAGGGGGGGGTCTCGGCTGGGAATAAAAAGGAGAACACAAGAGTAGTTTTTGGCTAACTTTTTCATCTTGCCATTTGTTTTGAAGCCGAAAATAGCTAACCTCCAAAACCAAAAAAAATCTTGGGTTGGTGTAAAGATTTGTTTTGTGATTCAACTTGATCTTTCTTGGACTCCTTTGAAGGGCAGCGGCGCACTATGAGAGGCTTGGGGAAGCCAAAACTTTCATGAAAATGGTATGAAAGGGGAAAAGTAGGTTGGGTACACATGTTGGGTTATCTTCTTTTGAAGATATTCGGCCTAAGTGATGTTGCAGAGATAGGAGGTGAAGAAGAGATTTTGGATATCTCCCTTTTGTTTTCCTTGGGAAGAGATGTTATCTCTTTTTAGAGAGAGAGGCGTACGAAAGTTTGGGGAAACAGCCAAGAGAGTGACGACAAAATAGGAGAGAAGGGGAGGAAGTTTATTTGGGGTAGGTAATGTATTTGTAATTTATTAAATTTGTGGAAGTCTTATTATTATATTTTTTTTTTGTTTTAAATATACTTTACTTAATAAGTTTTGTAGATTAAGAGTTACGGTTGTGTTAAATATGTTTGTGTCTCGTGAATTAAGACCGTGACCGAAGTATCATTATTGGATAACTTTTATAGCTTAATGTCTTATAGTTACGTGTCGGAAATATTATTATCCTTGAAATCTTTTCCATTACGAAGGTTTATTATTATTTGCTTTGTTTGCCCTTATCATAGTGTCGGTACGCGTGCAGTGTCGTCATTGTGGAAAACGAGATGACCTCTCATCTTACAATTTAAATCATAAGACAAAATGAAATATTCATAGAATGATATGAATGCAGAAGTGATGCAGTCATCTATTGTATGCGAGTTAACTACTCAAATGATCAGGCAAAGCTTATGTATGCTTAATGACTTAGGCTTAGTAATAATAAATTACTAATTATCAGTTAAATTTTAGTGAAAATTTACCGTGTGTCACATCCTCCCCGCCTTGGAAGAGAAAACCGTCCTCGGTTTTCAGTTAGGATTACTTGGTGAAGTAGAGAAAAGGTGTGGATATTTGCGCTTGAATTGGTCTTCACGCTCCCACGTGTATTCTGGACCTCTTTGAGAGTTCCAACGGACCTTGACGATCGGGATGCGGCTTTGCTTAAGCCGTTTGATTTCTCTATCCATAATTTCAATGGGTTCCTCAACAAAATTCAATCTTTCGTCAACTTGAATTTCTTCCAAAGGAATGGCAAGAGTTTCGTCGGAAAGGCATTTCTTTAAGTTGCACACGTGAAACACGTTGTGCACAGAGCTGAGTTCTTGTGGTAATTCGAGTCGGTAGGCTACCGGTCCGATTCTCGCGAGAATTTTGAAAGGTCCAATATAACGAGGATTTAACTTTCCACGTTTTCCAAAACGGATCACGCCCTTCCATGGCGCAACTTTGAGCATAACTTTATCTCCCACTTGGAACTCAAGTGGTTTCCTTCTTTTATCCGCGTAACTCTTTTGACGGTCACGAGCTGCTTGTAGTCGGCTTTTGATTTGTACAATCTTCTCAGTAGTTTCTTGGATTAACTCCGGACCAGTAAGTTGACTTTCTCCAACTTCGGCCCAGTACACAGGTGATCTACATTTCCGACCATAGAGTGCTTCATATGGTGCGGCTTTGATACTTGTGTGATAGCTGTTATTGTAAGAAAACTCGGCTAATGGCAAGTGTTTATCCCAGCCATTTCCAAAGTCTATCACACATGCTCTTAGCATATCCTCCAGTGTTTGGATTGTTCTCTCGCTTTGTCCATCAGTTTGAGGATGGTAAGCGGTGCTCATGTCGAGGTTAGACCCTAAAGCATCTTGAAGTGATTTCCAGAAGTTTGAGGTGAAATGGCTATCTCTGTCCGAAATGATGGAAATTGGTACACCATGGCGTGCGATGATTTCCTTCAGGTATAGTTGTGCAAGTTTTTCCATTCCATCACTTTCTTTCATCGGTAGGAAATGTGCTGACTTGGTGAGACGGTCAACTATTACCCAAATAGTGTCGTAGCCTTTAGAGGTTTTAGGTAACTTAGTGATAAAGTCCATTGTTATACGTTCCCATTTCCACTCGAGGATTTCGGGCTGTACTAGTAGGCCTGAGGGTCTCGATGTTCACTTTAACCTTTGAACAAGTTAGACACCGGCTGACATATGTTGCAATGTCGGCTTTCATGTTAGGCTACCAGTACAATTTCTTCAAATCAAGGTACATTTTGTCGGATCCTGGGTGGATGGAGTATTTAGACTTGTGGGATTCATGCATAATAATGTCGCGAATTCCTCCGTAGAGTGGTATCCAACTTCGCTCTTTGAAACACAAAGTTCCATCCGACCTCTTCACGAATCCATTTTCACTCTCTGGCATTCCGTAAAGGTTCTCATTCGGACTATTTTCCTCTTTGAGTGCTTCCAATTGAGCCTCAAGAATCTTGGTTGGGAGGGGTGAACTAATTGTCATACCCAAGGATCTGACTCTAAGAGGTTTTGGTCGCTCTTTCCTACTGAGAGCATCAGCAACTACATTCGATTTACCCGGATGGTAACGAATCTCACAGTCATAATCACTGAGTAATTCCAACCATCGGCGCTGTCTCATGTTTAGTTCTTTCTGATCCAGAATGTGTTGTAGGCTTTTGTGATCGGTGTATACGACACACTTTGTGCCATACAAGTAGTGTCTCCAAATTCTGAGTGCGAACACAACTGATCCTAACTCCAAATCGTGTGTCGTGTAGTTCTTCTCATGAGTCTTCAATTGGCGAGAGGCGTATGCTATCACCTTCTCTCTTTGCATTAATACTGCTCCGAGCCCCTTATGTGAAGCGTCGCAATAAACAACAAAGTCTTCACTACCCTCAGGTAAGGCCAGAACAGGTGCACTACACAACTTTTCTTTAAGGAGTTGAAAAGCTTCTTCTTCTTTTTCTCCCCAGTCAAACTTGGCGTTTTTCTGGGTTAGCTTGGTTAAAGATTTGGCAATCTTTGAGAAACCTTCAATAAATCTTCTGTAGTATCCAGCGAGTCCTAAGAATTGGCGTATTTCAGTAGGAGTTGTGGGTGTCGCCCAATCCTTTATCGACTCGATCTTAGCGGGATCTACATGTATGCCCTGACTATCGATTACATGTCCTAAGAATTGCACAGTAGGTATCCAAAATTCGCACTTTGAGAACTTCGCATACAGTTCTTCCTTCTTCAACAATTCCAAGATCAATCTAAGATGCTCTTCGTGTTCTTTCACACTCTTGGAATAAATTAGGATATCGTCAATGAATACGATCACAAATTTATCCAAGTAGGGTTTACACACTCGGTTCATGAGGTCCATGAACACAGCTGGTGCGTTGGTCAACCCAAAAGGCATGACTTGGAACTCGTAATGTCCATAACGAGTTCTGAAGGCGGTTTTGGGAATGTCTTCTTCCCGAACTCTTAGTTGATGGTATCCAGACCTTAAGTCGATTTTTGAATAAACACTCGAACCTTGAAGTTGGTCGAATAAGTCATCGATTCTCGGTAGTGGGTAGCGGTTCTTAATGGTTAGTTTATTCAATTCACGATAGTCAATGCACATCCTGAAGGTTCCGTCTTTCTTCTTGACGAACAGGACTGGTGCTCCCCAGGGTGATGAGCTTGGCCTAATGAATCCTTTTTCCGCAAGTTCCGACAACTGGTTTGATAACTCCTGGAGTTCCGTTGGAGCTAATCGATAAGGTGCTCTTGCCACTGGTGCGGCACCAGGCACTAAATCGATCTGAAATTCAACCTGTCGGATCGGCGGAAGTCCTGGTAAGTCTTCGGGAAAGACTTCAGGGAATTCTTTTACTATCGGCACGTCCTCCAGACGTTTTTCTTCCCCTTCTTTTTCGTCCTTTCCGGTGACTTGTGCTAGGAAGATATGACATCCTTCCTCGATACACTTTAACACCTTGGTACAGGAAATGACATGCAGTCTTGAAGCGTTTCTTCTGTCACTTCTGTCTCCTTCTATTGTTAGGACTTCTTCTCCATAGGGTATTCGAACGAGCTTCTCGTCACAAATGATGGCAGCGTGATATTTTGCTAACCAATCCATCCCGACAATGACATCGAAACTACCCAATGCTACTGGTATCAAGTCGATATTGAATGGGTGGTTTAACAGGTTAAGGGTGCAACCTCTTATGATGGTATCCACCCTTTCCATGTTACCGTTAGCTAGTTCCACGTTGTATGCATTTCCTAATGCAGTTGGGGCAATATCGAGTAGTGGACTAAATGTATTAGAAACAAAACTCCTATCGGCTCTCGTATCAAACAATATGGATGCATAACGGTTATTTATAAGGAACGTACCCGTCACAACATTCGGGTCTTCCTGAGCTTCCACTTTGGTTACGGCATAGACTCTCCCACGAGCTCCTTCTCCATTTCCCTGATTACTCGTTTGTCCAACATTTCCCTGAATCCTGCCGTTCCCATGGCTTCCTGGATTTCCTCGGTTTCCTTGATTTCCTTCACGGCCTTGGTTTCTGGTCTTTCGGCATTCATTCTTATAATGCCCTTTTTCACCACAACCAAAGCAAGTTATATTAGCTTTTGGGTCCTGAGCTGGAGCTGTTTGAACTGTTGCCAATGATTTGGATCTGCAGGTTTACGGTTAGGTGTCCGATCTTCTGACGATTACGGCACTTGACTGTACCTTGCCCCTTGTGATGCGGTGTGCATCGATTACACAATGGTGCGAGTCCACGAGTACGGTTTTCTCTCCCCAACATTCACTGCATAGGCTCTAGCAACATTTTGCCTCTTGTTTTGATTGTTGCGGTTGTTCCTACTGTTGTTGCCACGATATTCATAGTCGTTGTAACCTTGAGAATGGTCATCCCATTTCCTCTTATTGTCAACCACTTTGTCCATGGAATCCTCAATCACTTGGTCCATGAGTTTGTTGGCTACTTCGATGGTTTCATGGAGATCGGCAGCCTTAGAAGTGGTTACATTGCCCTTGATAGGTTGGGGCAGTCCTTCGATGTATCTCTCTAACAATCGGGTCTCAGTGGGAACCATTTCAGGACACAATAAGGATAGTTCTTGAAATCGTGATTATAAGCGACCATATTGGTGCCTTGAACCTTGAGGTTCCAAAACTCATGTTCGAGCTTCTTGATCTCATTACGAGGACAATACTTTCGAAGTACCATTTCCTTGAAGTTCTCCCATGGCATGGCATAGGCAACATCGATACTAGCGGATTTTAGAAAATTGTTCCACCAGGTCGAGGCGCATCCGTGAAAGTGAATGATGCATACTTAACCTTAGATTCTTCTTCACAATTGCAGATTCGGAACACAGTCTCGAGCTTCTCGATCCATCTAGTCGGGACCGAGCAGCTCGCCCGGTTCCACTAAAGCTTCCAGTCATGGTTTTACGAAAGTCTTGATAAGTACAAGTGCGGTTGTGAGTGAGTGGTCTTGAAGTTCCGGCATTAGTAGGCGAGTGATTTCTGCAGCCAAGCGGCGTTTACCGCTCATTGACTAGTTGGTCAATCATGGCTTGATTCATGATAGGTTGGATTGGAGTAGCCCTAGAAGGAGTAGTGGCTTCATGAGTCGATCGTGTGTGACTCTGTTTGGAATAGCAGTGTTTGCAGCTTGGTTGCGAGTAACCCTCGCTGGGATAGGAGCATTGGGAGCTCCACCAGGGTTGGTACGTTTGGATCTTCGTTTTGGCGGCATTTCTGCAGTAAGAAAGGTGATAAGATATATGACCTTTTAAACAAGGTAAGTGCCACGTAATAGTGTGGTTATCGTAGATAGATCATATGTGCAATCTATAAAAGTAAAGACAATTGGGTAGGGGAAAATAAGTTTGACATAGATAGAATTTCGGTTACAAGGTTCCTACGGTACATGATGAGATACTAGCTGGAATACCGCCGAAATACAACGGAATACAACGGAAATACAATGGAAGTACAACGGAAATACAACTGAAATACGAGAATAATAACTAACACTAAGCTGTTATAGTTCGGTTTAGTGTAATACATCATGCAATAGGATCTAAGGATGTCCATGCTCGATGCGTAGTCGCTCGATGGTAGCAACTAACTCATTGCGTATCCTCCAAACTTCGCGATCGCCTCATCGAGATGCTAACATAGACTCTAGACCAGTAGTACTCTGCCATCCTTCTCGGCGGTATCTCTAGCAATCCACGGCGCTCTCTAGCTCCTCTAGTCGTCCGGGTGTATCGAGCGACCTCTACCCAAGGCTCGTACCTGCTGTCCAACTCTCGGCGTCCTCAACACGAGTCTCAACCCTAACACCCAGTCGAATCCGCTCGTGTCTCTCGAGCTCCATGCTCTCAAAAAATACATCGTAACTTCGGTCTAAACCCTCAACACGCGCTCGCAGCTTGCAAGCGTGTTGGATCGACTCTCTCTAGCGATCAAGTATGGACTCTAGCGAGTCTCGAGAGTCCAACGGATAAATATCCTCTCAATGAGGGTCGGATCACCATCGGAGATCCCGATAGGTCGGCTCTGCGTGCCTCAACCGGTGCAGCTTCCTCAATGGTCTCAAGTTGTCTAGTGGTGCGAGCAAGGCGCTCCATGTCTGCTGCAGATGGTATGAATGAAGGTGATGATGGACTATAGCTCGGACTCGCGATGTGTGGTACAGAGCTAACCATACAATCAATATCTCTCCAAACAGCCTCATCACTCTCCTCCTGGCTACAGAGGAAAGCAGCTCTCTGTCCCAATCCAAATGATGCATCAATATCCATGTCATCGCTCAATCTCTGAGCCATCCTGGAGCTCTGTCCTAACTCATGTATACTCGGACAATCTCCGGACCACGTGTACTCATATCTGCTGCTATGCTAACATGTCCAGGGACACTCTCAATCGGCATAGGCTCGGGTAGTTCCTCCTCGGGATCCTCTTCGAATCTTCTTCGGGTCTTCCTCGGTAGGAATCAGTAGATCTCCGAGTCTTTGGTGAGGTGGTGACTCGGTGGGTGATGGTGTCGGTGACTCTGAAGTAGTAGAAGGACCCATGTATAGCGGCGGGTCATCCGAGAAGCTAGTGCAGGCACATATGAATACCGCTCTCGATATCCTGGTACTCTCACAATCATGCGGGGTTTTGCTGGCGTCAACAAAGCGATGGAGTGGTGGTAAGGGTAGGTATAGATGAAGTAGGTGCAATAAGCGGGTGGCTGCTAATGTGGCTTATGCGTATGGATCGGTGGCTAAGTGTGTAAGCTGGCGGATGGTCGGTGAGTGAGCTAGTAGGATGTCCTCCTGAACATCGTGATGAAAGGCTGGTGAAGGCATAGTCTGTGACAAGGCGGTGCATATGTGTAAGTATGTGGAAAAAAATATGCTCATGATGAATATGAAGTGGTGCATAAGTAAATAGGAGATAAAACATGTAATCCTATTTAAATAAATTCTAAGTAAAATGACAAGTAAGGCAAGCGGCGGTGATAAGTAGTATGATGTTTTTAGTGAAAAGTAGTTATAGTTTAGGGTTTATATGTACCTAGTTCTCTATAACTTAGGCTCTGATGCCAATCTGTAACACCCCAAATTTGGTTTAGCGGAAGCATACGTGTTATTTGGGAGCGTTACGGGATCGGTGAATCATAACACAAGTAATAAAGAACGGAATACATACTCCGTTTGATTTCATAAACTAGTTTTAAAACATTGTCTTACAACATAATTTAAGTAAATGGGTACATTCCATTAGATTTAGTGGTCCCCATGTAAAACATCATTTTTGTGTAAAAACACTTCTTTAATACTACTACGACCATACATCCGCTTCTTGCCTTGTCTTCATGAACATAACTTAAACACACGAGAAAATATGCTAAAAGGTCACTAAAAGTTTGGTGAGTTCATAGGTTTAAATTAAAATAGTAAACTTGGACCATCAGTAAAGGCATATAATCATTACAACGAATATAATGATATATGTATGAATGTCTATTACGTTAGCTCTAAGTTCATGCAACCGATACTATGACAGTTTCTGTATGCTAAAAGATGTCATACAATATAGGGGCCCATAGCAAGTGTTTTGTCCCTCAACAGTTGATTCCGACATGGTATACGTTTCGCCTTGGCCTAAGTATGGCCAACCGAACGGAGGAGTCACCCTCAATAGATCTATTTATAACATTCGCGTTTCCCAATGGGGAATTGACGGTTCATGAAAAAAAAATGGCATTCTCTAGGGACATAAGGGCTTAGGCTAAACCACGTAATAGTAATCATGTAATAGTTTTGGTCCATAAAATGTTTTTGCATATTTCTCACCCCAAAATGTATAAAACAATTTATCAAGTAAAAGTGGTGCTATGAAACTCACCTTAGCAAATGTGCAATCCAAATGTGGGATTAGTGATGGTTGTGGAGCGGCACCGACACGCGACCTAGATAAGGAGGGCAATGTTTTAGTTCATCGTTTTTAAGTATTGCTTACTTTACGTAGTTCAATGGCTCTTATAATTGTAGCTAAATTAAACTTTTAGTTTTGGAAAAATGATTCTTACTAGTAAGTATACGAAGTATATACATTTTTATGTTGTCATTATAACGGTTTTAGAACTCGAAATCTGGTTTGAATATAACAATTTACTAGTAAGTATATAAATGGGTATATACTTATTTAAGTTGACACAAAATGGTGTTGTCAAACATATATATATAATTTATTTATTTTCTAATTGCATTTAGAAAATATCCAAGTTATATTTGAAGATTTTCGAACTTAATATATGATGAAATGGCATAGCGGTCTCTATTTATTTATCATAACTTGTTCCGTACATATATATATATATGTCGTTTTAAACGGAAGTTTTTCTTGACATACGTTTGCTCATAAATTCGACGTTAAAAGTGGTCGTAGACATTGTTAGGTGAAACGTGTTTTAAAACACTAGTTGTTTATGTCGAATTATTACACATTTTGAGTTTATTTTTGCGGTTTGGCTTGGACTACCAAATGAATATCCGAATTGTTATGGGCGTGGCCGTGTTGCTTCTTGGCAGGGAGCGAGGATTGGGCACGGGCTCGAAATGAACACATGTAGAAATGGGCTCGGCTACTTGATAGCGCATGAAATCTTTGTTGGGGTGCTAAGCGGTAGCGGCTCAAGTGATACAAAAAAATGTTTTGTACTAAGTTTTAACTTCACAATAAAATGTCAAGTACTAGTATGCTTTTATAGGTAGACATGTACTAGTTTTTAAGAGTCAGATTACCTTCCAAACCTTGTTACTCGTGGGTCAATATTGATGCAAGTGGGAAAAGTAGTTAAGTGCTTCAACTTGACATTTTTATGACTCAAACACATTTTATTTTGATGGAAAGTCTTCCTTGTTGAAAATGAAGTAACGAAGGAAAGTGGCTATGGTTGGGGTTTGTTTCTAGCGAGACTTGGCTAATCCCTTTATTGAAAGTATGAGCAAGGCGTGTGAAACATGTGTTTGGGTCGAGTACTACTCGACTTGGTCCCATTCTTAGGTCGACACAATAATTTCGACATAAGGCTCCTAGTTAGAAATCTAGCATGTAAGATTAATCGTTTCATGTTTCATTCTAGGGTGATGTTTTATCCGAAAGAAAAGTACGACATACGACTATTTTTGTGGCCTCGCAATGCCATACGGAGACTAGCACCCTACGGGGGTATTTGTGACTCGAAGACAACTAACCCAACATACAAGCTTTTGGATAGTGTAGTGGGTTTACTAACCCGATACTTCTTATGTCGAGACCATCAACAATGAGTGACTCGAAGAAGGTTAGTCATGCTAAATTTCCGAGTACTAAACTTCTCACCTATGACTTCAAAACATCACCACTGTGGAGACAACCACAGTGGGTTTTCGCCCATTTCGACCTTTCCAACGAAGCCTAATCAAGAAGGAGCGTTTGACGACACACAAAAGTATGGAATTTGGTATTCTTAACTTGGGTCTTTTCCTAGGCGGACAAAATAACTCTTACTCAAGTCTTAGATCCTATACCAATGAGACTCAGATTTTTCTCTTCTAACACTTAGCACTTAGTTTGCTTGTTTTTTTTTTATTCTCGACAAGATGGTAACAACAACCCAACGACAACATCAATTTAGACATGACAAATTTTTCATTAATTCTCAAGGTGCTTTACAAACATTCAAGACACTTAACAATTAACTACTAAGTTCATAAATTTTAACAAGGTATAAGGTTGAAACAATTTCTTACAACGAAGATGATGACAATAAATTCGAAGGCCAACCCGAGAGTCTATCACCACCCACAATTCCAATCGATCTTGAGCACAACACAAGCAAGGCTTCTTCTCTCCTTAGAGCTTTCTTACCCTTTTTGTTGTGGAATTTAAAGTGCGACTCTCGGGGGGGTCTCTGGTGGGAATAAAAGGAGAACACAAGAGTAGTTTTTGGCTAACTTTTTCATCTTGCCATTTGTTTTGAAGCCGAAAATAGCTAACCTCCAAAACCAAAAAAAATCTTGGGTTGGTGTAAAGATTTGTTTTGTGATTCAACTTGATCTTTCTTGGACTCCTTTGAAGGCGTGGCTATGAGAGGCTTGGGGAAGCCAAAACTTTCATGAAAATGGTATGAAAGGGGAAAAGTAGGTTGGGTACACATGTTGGGTTATCTTCTTTTGAAGATATTCGGCCTAAGTGATGTTCTTGAGAGATAGGAGGTGAAGAAGAGATTTTGGATATCTCCCTTTTGTTTTCCTTGGGAAGAGATGTTATCTCTTTTAGAGAGAGAGCGAAAGTTTGGGGAAACAGCCAAGAGAGTGACGACAAAATAGGAGAGAAGAGGAGGAAGTTTATTTGGGGTAGGTAATGTATTTGTAATTTATTAAATTTGTGGAAGTCTTATTATTATATTTTTTTTCTTTTAAATATACTTTACTTAATAAGTTTTGTAGATTAAGAGTTACGGTTGTGTTAAATATGTTTGTGTCTCGTGAATTAAGACCGTGACCGAAGTATCATTATTGGATAACTTTTATAGCTTAATGTCTTATAGTTACGTGTCGGAAATATTATTATCATTGAAATCTTTTCCATTGCGAAGGTTTATTATTATTTGCTTTGTTTGCCCTTATCATAGTGTCGAATGCAGCGTGCAGTGTTGTCATTGGGGAAAACGAGATGACCTCTCGTCTTACAATTTAAATCATAAGACAAAATGAAATATTCATAGAATGATATGAATGCAGAAGTGATGCAGTCATCTATTAACTGAAAACCGAGGACGGTTTTCTCTTCCAAGGCGGGGAGGATGTGACACACGGTAAATTTTCACTAAAATTTAACTGATAATTAGTAATTTATTATTACTAAGCCTAAGTCATTAAGCATACATAAGCTTTGCTTTTTAGGTACTTTGGAAGCAAAATTCACTCCTTTTCACTTTTTAGGTACTTTGGAAGCAAAATTTGGAAATCATACATATTTGGATGAAAAGAGATGAAAATGTGAAGAAAATGACCAAGTCATGAAAAGTCTGGAAAAGGGCACCAGACGGCGTCACAACCTACAAGGTGACGTCGTCACTTGCAAATGAATGTATCAAAGCTGCCCAGATTTTACTAGAGACGGCTCACTGAAAAGTTGAAGAAATAACAAGTGACGTCGTCACTTGTTAAGGGAGCTGGAATTCTCTGTGGAAATTATAAGGTGACTGCCTGGAAAAATCAAAGAGCGACGACGTCAGAGTATCCAGGACGGCGTCTGAAGGCATAAAGCGACCCCGTAACAAGGCTTACTTGGAAGAGACGAAACCCTAATGGCGGCGATTTGACGGTGTCACAATTATAAAGTGACATCGTCGCATATGTATTCCTATATATAGTTTTAGAATTTTCTGCATTTAGTGTGCACACTTGGAGAGAAAAGTTTGTGTACGAATTTTATTAGTTTTTCACAGTAAACTTAGGGTTTTAACACCCTCATTCATTAAGAGATAAGTCTCTTAATCCATTCTATCATTATGCTTAATTCATGCTTAATTATGATAACTTGTTTCATTATCTTTTTCATATCTAGCTAAATTAATTTAGTGTTTGCTTATATCTAATGAAACCTAGTTGTTAGCTATTGATTGTCGTCTCTTGTTTAAGTGGTTGTTACACGTTAGGTTAGGAAAACTTGCTTTTTCCTTTGGTGTTGCGAACTTGAACATCCTAGACAACATATTCATGTCCTAAAGTGCACTAGTAGACTTTTCGTTGTGTTTATTGCGTGAATTGCGATTGTTGATAATAGGATATTTAGGGGAGATAACTTAAGTTACTTGGCGATCCCGGTTTCTTAGAGGAGATCAATACATTCATAAAAATAAGGCATTTGGCACCTCCCTACAACCTTAGGAATACAACGCGCCAATTAAACAAGGATGTGACAATTCGACTAATCAATAGGAGATAACTAGGGAGTAGTGAAATCTAAGTAAACACGTTTTCACCTATCATTTGAATCTCTCATTTAAATTACTTGCAATTAGTTTAATTATTAGTTTTAATTAGTTTAATTATTAGTTTAAAATTTTGATAATCAAACCCCCAATCAAATACCGAGATCTTACATTGCTTTCATAAAATATTAGAAAGATAAAAAGAACATCCCTCACCTTAGACCTATTCGTCATACATCTCGACCTTCCCAACACTATTCCCCTAGAGAACGATCAATCCATCGAGTCTTACCTATACTACACTACAACGGTTAGGTACACTGCTAGAAGGATTGTAAAACTTCGTGCGAGGTCTTACAATATCCGCATCAAGTTTTTGGCCCCGCTGTCGGGGAATAGTTTAGGTTCGTTTTCTATCTCGACTAGGTCTACTCACTAGATTCCTATCGAGTGAGATTTTGTTTTTATATTTAGCTTTCCATTAGTCTATCTTTTTCTTTGTGCCCTTTGTTTGTAAAACCATTTTCATTTGTCACCATGGCAGATGAAATTCCATTTAGATCATTAACAATAGAGGAACAATTGTATTTCAATGATAGATTCGCTTCTTGTTGTTCCAATGAATATTTGAGTGATCTTAGAGATATCCAAGAAGAGATGGGGGTAAAGTTAGATGGGTTTGATGAATTATGTGCATGTGTATCATCTATGAAATAATCATTGTTATGATCAACTCCTTCTAGTGAGACTATTTGGAAATTTTTTGAGGAAAGCTTCCTAACCGTGAACCATAAGTTGAATGAATTGATAGGTTTGTATACATCACAAATTGAGGAAAAAAATGAGGATTTATCCGATTATAGGCACCATGAACAAAAAGACATGTTTTTGAAGAACATGAACTTTGAATCGAACCAAGGTTGTTAGATGGTTAGAGTTGAGCTACCTAGTTGCATGCCTAAGATAGATTTCACCAAAACATATGACACGCATGAGGAATCCTTTAGGCAAATGGAACATAGTAATCAAGTTATTGAGAAAGATTCTTATGAATCGGACTTATAATTTGAAATGGCTAGAGAAGGATTTGAGATACTTATGGGTGAATTTGGGTTAGATCCTACCAAAACATATGATAAACATATAAGTGATTTAGATACTATGGAGAATGAGGTTAGAAATCCAATCCTACTAAATACCCCACAAATTCTACCATCATTTGAGGCATACAAACCATGGCGTGACTTATCTGGAATAAGTAGAAGAAACTATAGGAACCCCAATGGAAGTAGAACCCTTGAACCAAACACAACTAGAGGATATAGGTTTGAATACTTGTAGTCATAACCTTTCTCTTAGTTCTATGAAAGTTCTTAATTTTGATGAACCGGAGCCTTAATCAAAACCATTACCTTTCCATCTATAGATGTGAATATAGGAATTGAAATAGGCCCCGATCCACCCATCAAACCATATAGTCCGGTTAATGTTATAAAGGCAGTAGACTCTAAGCATTTTAGAGAGGAAACGAATATAGGAGTGAAACATGATCTTACATATTTACATCACCCATTTAAGAATGATCTTAAAAAACATTATGGGTTTAAACCGGGGTTATTAGGTCAAGATGGATCCTTAACTAAGAATCTTTCGAAGATGATCCCTTTCTAAGAGAAAACTTTGATTTACCCATTGACCCAAATGTATTATGTAAGGTTAAGATGAAAGAAGAACATTTATTTGAGCATATAAGTCAACCACTAATCTATCATGACATGGATCCCTTCCACCAAGATGGTGTGTATCGCTACTACCACCCGCATTTAAAATTAAGTGTAAGAAAAACATTCCCTTTATCCGTTAAATAAGAGTAGAGTCAGGATCGTAACTCGAACAAAAATAAGCGCTTCTCGGGAGGAAACTCGAGCATATTTTATTTACTTGCTTTGTTTGTTTTCATTTTTTTATTTTAGGTTTGTGTCATATGTGCCTCGTCATTATTGTTTTATTTTCATGTTTCGAATACCATTGTGAAAATGCTTTATTTTGTTTCTAACTTCTTCTTAATCACATATAAAGGTATTTTACAAAAAGATAAGTGTAGGGAAGTTCACATTTGTTTATTAGAACAAAAATCAAACATGAAATTAACAATACATGATTAGCATATATTTTTGTGTTTGTTTGAGTCAAATGCTTGTATTGAGTTACAATGGTTGTTTTGCAGTAATTTCGAGGTTCTTAAGAAGTAATTTTTCCAGAAATTTTTAGAAAAAAAAGTTTAAAATTCTGTCAGGTCAATCCCGACAGCTTCAGGATCTATAACATGATGACGTCAGAACCTTTGTAACAAACGATCTTAGTTTTTTTCAAAAGTGAATGTCTAAAAATTTCCAGAATTTTAAATTTTTCAGGAACCTGCAAATATCTATTTTTCAAGTATTATATCTTACTCGCTTTCCAGTTTTGATTTGTTTTATATATAGTTTTACCGCCAATTTTACGCGAGGTTTCGTGTTCATTTTCTTAGAATTTATAGGTTATATTGGACAAGAAGATGCAAGTATACAATGGAATCAACATTTTTTGATTTATTTATTCTTCTTTTGAGGAGGATTTAACCTTGATTCTACACCGATCATATCGAGCTAATCAGTGAAGTACTAGTTTCTTTCTCTTTTATTTACTTCCTATCATCATAACCGTGATACTTTCGGGGAATATTGGGGACAATGTTTAGTTTAAGTGTAGGGAGGGAAAAAAGGGATACCTTAGAAACTATTTGCTCGCTTGATATTTGTCTTGTCCTTAATAATAGTGTAATAAACAAAAAAAAACTTGTTAGGGTAATTTTAGCACCAAAATTTTAACTTTTTACGACATATATGAGCAAAACTTTAGTCTTAATAAAGCGTCTCATGGATAGGAGTTATATGACTAGCACAAAAACCCTTACCACTCAAATTCCACCCAAAAAATGTGAGGTTCGCCTTTAGATATATAAGATAAAAATCATTCATCTTTAATGCTTATTGAGTGTACCGGTATTGTATAGATTCTAGAACTTATTTTTGTGAGGCATTCTGAGATCGCTAGTGAGACTACATTCGTGTAGTTAGGATTTACTAAATGATAAGAGGCATTAGGATAACCGTTGTTTTAAACTTGTTTAAATTATTACATTGGCCACATTTGTTGAGTGATTACCCCACACCCTTGTGATAAACTCATTTTTAGTACACAATTCCATTAGTTAACCCCTCAGAGCCTATCTTTTCGCGGTTCTCGTGATGTTCCGATCTCCGAAATATCAATGAAGAACATTGTTTACAATCCACCCCAAATGTTACACCCTAATCGCCTTAGCATTCCTTGTATGCACTCGTCTTTAGTGCATTATTGTAATATGTTTAAACCCTTAGTTCAATTATCTATTTGATTACATGGTTGCTAAGTCGAGTCATATCTTGTGTAAATATAATTTTGGGACGATTGAGACTCATGGGTTAAGTAGTATTTTATGGAGTAACGGGAAGGAATGTTAAATTTAATTTCCCTTATCTACGTAATTATTTACTCCACATGTTTTGATCCTTGCAATTTGGGTCATTAATTTAGTTTAATTAAAACTCAAGTGTAGGGAGGTTACTATAAATCCCTTTGCTACGATGTTATGTTTTGCGGATGGTAGAATAAGAATGTATGGAAAAAATCGAAACAATGAAAGAAAAAAAAATAGAGAGAGAGAGAGAGAGAAATACAAGCTACCATCTCGCTTCTATCTTCTATCTTTTATCATTTATTTTTGTTTAAGTCAAGAAAGGATACAAAAAGAGTTAGTTTAGTAAGTCGAGTCTTGGCTTAGCAACGCCTCATTTTACATGTAATTAGCTTAGATTTTTGACTTGCCACCATTAAATTACCCCATATCCAACAAACCCGTGTTTTTTCACACCTTTACACCTAACTTTACAACCATTTAAAAGCCCTCTTTGATAGTTTATCTTAGATGCTTACGCCAAAGCGGTGAAGGTTTGATCTAGTCTCAAGCATATGGTAATCTACGTGCTATGACAGGTAGAGAGTGTTATTTTCCATTTCCATACATGCTATATTAATTATACACCCGATAGATGGGAGAATCCAAGCACTATATGTGAGGTGCTAGTGTATAATTTATCTGCTTGTTATGACTATTGTAGAGCTTATATTTGTTGTAAACTATTTTAAACCAATGTTAAATGACCCCTAACTTGTAAATTGATTAGATAAAATCACATTTGCTTGAGGACAAGCAAATCCCAAGTGTAGGGATATTTGATAAGGATTTAAAACGTACTTTTTTAGGGGGTTATTTAAGACATAAACTAATGTGTGTATGATCAAATATTGCCTAAATTAGTTCTTTTTTATTTTTTCGGTACTTTGGAAGCAAAAGCTGAAAATCATGCATATTTGGATGAACAGGGATGAAAATGTGAAGAAAGCGACCAAGGCATGAAAAGGGCACCAGACTGCGTCACAACCTACAAGGTGACGCCGTCACTTGCAAATAAAAGTATCAAAACTACCCAGATTTTACTAGAGACGACTCAGTGAAAAGTTGAAGAAATAACAAGTGACGCTGTCACTTGTTAAGGGAGGTGGAATTCTCTGTGGAAATTATAAGGTGACGGCCTAGAAAAATCAAAGAGCGACGACATCAGAGTATCCAGAACGGTGTCTGAAGGCATAAAGCGACCCCATCACAAGGCTGACGTGGAAGAGACGAAACCCTAATGGCGGCGACTTGACGGCGTTACAATTATAAAGTGACGATGTCGCATCTGTATTACCATATATAGTTTTAGAATTTTCTGCATTTAGTGACGGCGTCACAATTAAAGAGTGACGCCGTCGCAGTTTGTAACACTATATATAGAATCCGAATTTTTCAGTTTTTAGAGAGGTAGTTTTGTGGAGTAAAACCTAAACCAAACCAAGGCTGTCTTTGTACAGTATTTTAGGGTTCCATACCCTATTTTACATCAAGATAAGTGTTTTACTTCATTGATTCAATTATGTCTTCAATTGATTGTGTGTATGCTTGCATGTTCTCCATGCCCGGCTAATTTATTTGTGTGTTTGCTTAGGTAATATGAAACCTAGTTATTGAATATTGATTGGTTGTCTCTTATCTTAATTGTGATTGACCTAGTATTGAGATAGGTCATTCGTTGTGTTATTAATGCTTGATTAATCTTTGTTGAACCTTAGTTTATAATCACCTAGAGTTATTGTAGGCTAAACATCCAAAGAATACCTTAGTGTTAAGTTTATGAATCCTAGAGATTTTGTAGTCACTAACCTTTGGTAGCTTCAAAGAGTTAGGGATAAACGCATACCCTACGACCTTAGAAACACAACGCGTTAAGAATAAGTGACAATTCAACCATCAATAGGAGATAACTAGGGAGTAATAAAATCTAAGTAAACACATTTTTAAACATCACACGAGCACACAACAATAGACATAGACTACCCCTAGCTTAGTAAATTAGAATAGATAAGTAGAGTAATCGGTAGAAATACCAACCCCCGAGATTCGTACCTTTCTATTTTCTAAAAAATATAAAAAAGATAAAAAAATAATCTTCCTCAACCCCAACCTTAGCGTAGTAACTTCTTACTAGCATTCCTATTCCCCTAGAGAACGATATCATTACCCGTGGCTTACCCTAATACTACACTACAACGATTAGGTTCACTGCCTAGGGTGTTGAAAAACTTGCTCGACGAAAAGGAAGTTCCTTTGACCTCGAACGCGTTGCGTAAGCGTATCAGCACGCAAACCCTACGACCTTTAGGAATACAACGCGTTAAGACAAAGGACGTGACAATTCAACCGACCAATAAAAGATAACTAGGGAGTAATAGTATATAGGTAAACACATCTTTAATCATCATACGAGCACACATCAGTTGGACATAACTACCCGTAGTAATTAGATAATTAGATAATTAGATAAAGTAGAGTAATCGGTAGAAGTACCACCCCCAAACCAATTGCCCCGAGATTTTACCTTAGCTTTCTAAAAAAACATAAAAAAGATAAAAAAGAATCATCCTCAACCCCCATCTTCTCGTCATAAATTTCTTACTAGCATTCCTATTCCCCTAGAGAACGATATCAATCCCCGAGGCTTACCCAATAGTACACTACAACGATTAGGTTCACTGCCTAGGAGGTTGAAAAACTTGCTCGACGAAAAGGAAGTTTCCTTCACTCCGAACGCTCCTTCCGCGCGCATCAATTATCGTCTCTTGTTTAGGTGGTTGTTACACGTTAGGTTAGAAAAACTTGCTTCTTCCTTTAGTGTTGCGAGCTTGAACGTCATAAACAACGTATTCATGTCCTATAGTGCACTAGTAGACTTTTCGTTGTGTTTATTGCGTGAATTGCGATTGTTGATAATAGGAGATTAGGTGGAGATAACTTAGGTTACTTGGCGATCCCAGTCTCTTAGAGGAGATTAATACATTCATAGAAATAGGGCATTTGACACCTCCCAACGACCTTAGGAATACAACGCGCCAATTAAACAAGGATGCGACAATTCGACTAATCAATAGGAGATAACTAGGGAGCAGTGAAATCTAAGTAAACACGTTTTTACCTTATCATTTGAATCTCTCATTTAATTTACTTACAATTTAGTTTAATTATTAGTTTTAATTAGTTTCATTATTTAGTTTAAAAAGTTGATAATTAAACCCCCAATCAAATACCGAAATTTTACGTTACTTTCATAAAATATAAAAAAGATAAAAAGAACCATCACTCACATTAAACCTATTCGTCATATATCTCGAGCTTCCCAACACTATTCCCCTAGAGAACGATTAATCCCCCGAGTCTTAGCTATACTACACTACAGCGGTTAGGTACACTACCTAGGAGGATTGTAAAATTTTGTGTGAGATCTTTCAATATCCGCATCACTTATTATTAGTTGTATTATGCAATACGATGACGTGAGATGTCAAAACTCTATATATACGTGTAGTGTGTGAGATATGTGACATAAGACGATTAATGTCCATCCATAATTCTTACAATGAGATTTGTTACCATTAATACTTGTTTACATCAACAATTTTTGTAAGTTAACATGAAAGTACCATGTTATCATAATGATTATTAAACATATTAAGAATAATGCTAAAATAGGTATCAACTTTATTCGTTTTATTTATCTAAAGATTTTTACTTTGCTTTTCAAAGTTTTTCATGTACATCAATTTTTTCATTTTCATTTATCAATTCGATATGGCGTAATACTATGTTTCCAAGTCAAAATAGCATTATTAGAGAGTAAAGAATGTAGCATTTCATTTCTCGGATGTTCAAGTCATTGGTGCCACGTGTGATGACTAGCAAGAAAAGCTTGTGGGAAGGTTGCAGACGTGGTCACATGATACACGTCTTTGGTGCAATCACATCGAAGGAGAATTTGCCGAGTCAAATAGTTTTTCACAGAAAAACCAAACTTGTCAAATTAAATAGAAATTTTGTTGTCACGGGTAAACTGACGAACGAAAATTATTATTTTTTACAATATAAGGTGTAATTGAAACATTAAAAAGGTGGAGAGGATGGTGAGGGTTAGGCAACAAGTTATGACCCGTGTTAGTGACATGTACAATGGGTTGGAGTAGGGTTTAGAGTTTATGCATTGAATAATGAGTTTAAGTACAATGAGTTTGAGTGATTAAAACCCTAGCCGTAAAAAAACACAAAATATGGCCCGTGCTCTGATACCATGTAAACATATGTAATTCCCATAACTGAATAATTAGTTTGAGTACAATAAAAATAATGCTAAATGATCAACGGGCTTGGCTCAATACAAACAGTGATATCACTAAATACTAATCCACTTACCTGTATGTGTTTTCTTTAGTACACGCGTGTCTATTTATGGTAAAAAAGTACCCGATAAATATGTTTATATGAAAATTGTCGGCAAGCATTGAATTGCAAGTTTCAAGATCATAGTTACACTGCGATTTCAGGTTTTAGATAATAGTAAAAGAACCATAAGGCAAAGAACAATATATGTTGTCATAGTATCAGGTTTCTAAAAGGCGCGTCATGGCGGCGCTAACGCGATGCTAAAGCACGATTTGTGACCTTCATGTTGCAAAATAGACGAACGCGCCAACTCTAGGCGTGACGTGAGATGAAACGTGAAAAGACACGCTAAGGCGCGAGGCCTGCCGCCTTTTTGTATTCAATTCCGATAAAGAATGTGTTTTGTTTTTAAAGAAATGAAAAATGTTACATGCAATGATAGTTTCTTGACTTACCTCTTTATGTATAGCACTTTTTGTAAACTCGATATATATGAAATATGTTATAATATATAAATTTATAAATATTTTTATATTCACTTTAAGTCACGCGTTAATAAATATTATGGCTTCACCATAGCTTCTAAGACATTATACAAGAGATTTGATTATGCCGTCACGCCATACCTCACGCTATTTATAACCTTGGATAATACCGAGGTGTATTGATAAAGTTGTGAAAAATTAGTAACAATGCTTATTATTATTAGTTGTATTACGTAATACGATAACGTCACGTCACAAAAACTCTATTTATACTTGTAGTGTGTTAGTGCGTGAGACATGTGACATAAGAGAATTAATGTCTATCTATAACAACGAGATTTGTCACAATTACTACATGTTTACATCAACAATTTTTATAGGTTAGAATGGAAGTACCGTGTTATCAAAATGATTATCAAACGTATTAAGAAGTTGTTAGCAAAATCTTTTTACTAAATAGGAATCAACTTTATTCGTTTTTTTTTCTAAAGATTTTTTATTTGCTTCTCAAAGTTTCCATGTGCCCGATCTTTTCTTTTTCACTTATCAATTCGATATGGTGTAATATTATGTTTCCATGTCACGCTATGCATACTTCAATTCGAAAATACCAACAATGTATATTTCATGACAATATAATAATAGTATCTGGTTTGAAAATGATTGCCATGTTTAAAATGCATGCTCAAAAACATATATGATAACAAGATGAACACAATTTGAAAATTTGAGAGTGAAGATTTAAAATGAGAAAATACATAAGTGATATATTAATTTATCGATGCATTAAATATGAGTTTGTACATATATGTTAGGTCTTTTTATCATTGCTAATTCTGATTATTTATCGAGTTTTTATCTATTTGGATTTTTTCAATATAAGTGTTCATTTTAAAGCAATACATCAAATTCAAGTCCGTCCCATTGATTTGGGTGGCCTGATGCGAAACTACGAATGAGCCTCTTTAAATCACAAAAATATTATATTATGAAAAATTCAAAATATAATATACTTAGACATGTATAAATATTAGTGGATATATACTAAATCGGAGTCCCCCTCATATAATATTTAAAAAGGGCTATAAACATTTAAGTTAGACATGTATAAATATACTTAGACATGTATAAATACTAATGGAAATACTAATTCGGAGGCCCCTTACAAACGGTGGCGCTGTGCGTTTGCCCCATTTGTACATGCTAATCATCGCCATTGATCAAATTGATTCAGAATAGGTAAGTATGAAATTGTATTGGAGCAAAATATAACAATATGTTCTTTTAGAAGGCATATGTCACGAGCCAAATTCTGAAAGGTTAGGTTTTGTTTGAAAGCGTGGTGAATGCGAGATATCCTTGTTTATAATGTTTGTTTTGTTGGAGTAACCCAATGATAAAAGTGTAGTACGTGCCACGAGTAGATGACCGACATGGCACCAAGTATGGAGTTGGAGTCGCCCCCTTGATGAGTGCAAGGCATGACGAAACCAGTAAACCGTTGTTGTACGCGAGACATACATCTGATCCTTTTTATCGGGTTAAGGACGACACATGGGTTGAAGAAACGACTCCGTCACATATAGGGTGTGTTTGACAAAAATAACACTAGTAGTAAGCATTAGCAATAAGAAGTAACAATGAGCTGTATAAGCAGTAGCAATTTTTTTCTATAAAAATATTTGGTAACGTAGTTGTAAGTGTAATCATAATGTGTAAAATAGCTTTTAAATGCTACTTCATTAAGCGTTGAAAAATAAGCATTTCAAAAAAGTAAAAAAACTACTTCATGCTTGTCAAACGAGTATTAAAGATCACAAATCTAAATGCTCACCGCTTATTAGGGTGGTGGCAACACTCTTAGGCATGGATTCGGCATGCATGATGCCGATCGACTTCCCCATTGCCTCCTCCTAGGCATCGATCGGTGTGGTATGAATTTGACCAATTTCGGCATTCTTTGCCGATTTTACATCAACAAGAACATGCATGTGTTTGTGTGTTATATTAATTTCCACAAATCATATTGCTTCATTTTATATTAATGAATGTGAGGTATGGGTTAGCCTTGGTTGCCACTAATAATCTATTGTTAGGTATGAGTAGGTATGAAAAATCTTGTTAGACATGGTTGACACCACCCTTCTAAATGCTAAAATCTAAAATCTGCTCCTTGACATAAATAGGGTTGAGTTATTAGGACCCCCCCTAGATTTTTTGTTTTTTTTAATTTTATTTTATTTTATTTTTATTTTTATAATTTTGTTTATATCAAAAATATAAACGAAAATCTGAACTGTAAATATAAAGTTTAATAAAGTAAAACGCTTTAAAATCTGATACAATGCGACAAAAGCATGTTTGTCTTGAAAAGCGGGGATAAAGGGAATATTCCCTGGGGGACAAGGTGGCAGGCTATGGGTAGGGAGGGTCTTAATAGTGTGACCCCAAAGGATGTACTATTAATACCCCTATGGGGTCACATCATAGGTTTGGGTCAAGCCGTCTGAGTTAGCGATCTTGCAATGATCCATGATGCATAAAAAAGGTTAATCTAAAATTATAGCCGCCGTTAAAATAACCCCAGCCATAATAAAACAAAATACAAAGAAGAAATTTGGAGAAAAAGAGAAAGAGTGGGGCTAGACTGCAAGCTCCAGAAGCATATAACTCTTCTTCCTCCTTCTGTCATTTTCGATTTCCAAAAAACAACTCCATCTCCTTTTCTCCTTTTTCCCTCCATCTCTCTTTCTCTCTCACACACTCAAACACACACATACATTTTCCTATCTCTCTCTAAAAAAACACACATATCTCTCACTTCACTCACTGTTCTTCTTCCTTCAAACAAAAAAAAAAACATGTCTAGGAGGTTTTCTCTCCTTCACTAATGTTGCCTCTCTTTGCTCTCTTCTTGTTCACTCCCACTAACCATAAAAAAAGACACCCTTAGTTTTCTGTCCATATTTTTTTCTTTTCTTATATTTATAAAAAAAACAGTTATTTCACAGCTCATTTACAAAACAAACTGAGGTAAGCAACTCTTTCTTTATTAACTAAATAAAGGGTCTTCTTTATTTTTAGTAATCTTTTTCTTTTAAGTTTTATATTCCAAAGCCTTAAAAGAAGCAAAAAAAAAAAAAAAAAAAAACTAAGTTTTTTGTTTTTTTTTTGTTAGGTGAAAAATGGCAATGGTAGCACAACAACATCATAGGGAGACAACAACAAGTAGCAGTAACAGCAGTATGAAAGAACATCATAATAATAGTAATAGTCATCATCAGTTGGATAATGGGAAATATGTAAGATATACAGCTGAACAAGTTGATGCACTTGAAAGAGTTTATGCTGAGTGTCCTAAACCAAGTTCTTTAAGGAGACAACAGTTGATACGAGATTGTCCTATTTTGTCCAACATTGAACCTAAACAAATCAAAGTTTGGTTTCAAAATCGCAGGTATATATATTCATTATATAATTTGGTGTATATATATTAGATCTTTAGTTTGCAAACGAATTTAGTACCATGCATTTGATATTTAAGCTAGATTACTGAGTTACTAGTATTTATTTTTATAAATTGACCATCTTTTTGTTTCCCATGGATTTAGGCTGTTGAATTATGTAAAAAAAAGTGTTTGCTTAGATATTCATTTAATTATTGTATGTTTAATTGTGTGGATTATTTTTGAAAAAAAAAAATGTTTCCTGTAATTTTCTTGAAATATCATAAAAGTTTCAAGATTTTAGTAGTATTTTAGGATGCAAAAAAAGGGTATTTAGTATTTCTGGCCCGGACATTTTTATCGAGACAGAAATGGAATGGGAAATTAGGATTTAGGATAAATTTGGAGGTGGCTATTTAAGATTTTGAATCATATGTTGTTATGCTTATGCAGATGTCGAGAGAAGCAGCGAAAAGAAGCTTCACGGCTTCAAACGGTCAATCGAAAGTTATCTGCTATGAACAAATTGTTGATGGAGGAGAATGACCGCCTACAGAAACAGGTGTCTCAGCTTGTGTACGAAAACGGGTATATGCGTCAGCAGTTGACTGTAAGTTGTTATTATAAATGTTCTTTATCTTGTTGCGAATTTGGTCAAAAGGGTCAAATCACTGATGTAATGGAATTTACTGCAGGCTTCAACTGTTACAGACGCGAGCTGTGAATCAGTGGTCACCACTCCTCAGCATTCTCTTCGAGATGCTAACAACCCAGCTGGGTAATAACTAATTACGTTATAGTGATTTTTTTGCTTTTTTTACGAGTTATTTGTTGTTTGGATTATTTGATCTTATTATCTTATTGTGCGGCTCTCAGACTCCTCGCGATTGCAGAGGAAACTCTGGCAGAGTTCCTTTCAAAGGCTACAGGAACTGCTGTCGATTGGGTCCAGATGCCTGGGATGAAGGTTTGATATGCTTCTTTTCTTTTTCAAAAAAGTCCTATTTTTTTTATCTGATTATCATATTCCTTTGCGGGTTTTATTAACTTTTTGATTATGTTTCAGCCTGGTCCGGATTCGGTTGGGATCTTTGCCATTTCACAAAGTTGCAGTGGAGTGGCAGCTAGAGCCTGCGGTCTTGTTAGTTTAGAGCCCACTAAGGTAAAAACCGTTCTATTAACCTTTTCATGGTATTAGTTCATTTGACGTTCACTTCCTTGGTATTTACTTTCACTTCTTTTTAGATTGTGGAGATCCTTAAAGATCGAACATCTTGGTATCGAGACTGTCGAAGTCTTGAAGTTTTAACAATGTTACCTGCCGGAAACGGTGGAACAATTGAACTTGTTTATACACAGGTGAACTTAAATCGTTCTTCCCTGTATGTAATTCAATCTTTCAACTCTGTCAACGTGAATTCTTTATCAGTTAATCGTGAAACTTGCATTTAGGTCTATGCTCCAACCACACTGGCTCCTGCACGGGATTTTTGGACCTTGAGATATACTACAAGTTTAGACAATGGTAGTCTTGTGGTAAGTTTTACAATTCTCTTTTCATTTTAGTATCTTTGTTGGAATTTGGTTTTAATGCATATGGGTACTTAAAGGTGTGTGAGAGATCCCTTTCTGGTTCTGGTGGTGGCCCGAATGCTGCCTCAGCAAACCAATTTGTAAGAGGAGAAATGCTACCCAGTGGTTACCTGATTCGTCCGTGTGATGGTGGAGGCTCGATAATCCACATGGTAGACCACCTTAATCTTGAGGTAACACGTTATTGACCATCTTAATCCTAACTGATTTTAAGGGAACTTACTGAATAAATTTCCGTTTTTTATTCTGCAGGCGTGGAGTGTGCCTGAGGTTTTACGACCACTTTATGAATCTTCTAAAGTTGTAGCACAGAAGATGACAATTGCAGTGAGTAGAATCTTGTATATAACTTAATTGGTTCTCATTGGATTCTTTTTGTTAATTAGTTTTCGGTCTCAATGTAGGCATTGCGTTATATTAGGCAAATAGCTCAAGAGTCGAGTGGTGAAGTTGTTTATGGACTTGGAAGACAACCAGCTGTTCTGCGTACTCTAAGTCAAAGATTAAGCAGAGGATTTAATGATGCTATTAATGGGTTCAACGATGATGGATGGTCGTTGATGAACTGTGATGGTGCTGAAGATGTGATAGTTGCAATTAATTCAACCAAGAATCTTACTACCTTGAATCTTGGAGGTGTTCTTTGTGCAAAGGCCTCGATGCTATTTCAAGTGAGTGCTTAATTCATTTCAAGCGAATAAATGGAATCTCCCTTTGAATAAAGTTTCATGCTTCGATGTTTGTTATTGTTCTGAATTTTTTTCAGAATGTACCTCCGGCGGCATTGGTACGATTTTTGCGTGAGCATCGATCCGAATGGGCTGATTTTAATGTAGATGCTTACTCTGCTGCTTCAGTTAAAGCTAACCCGTATGGGTTTTCTGGGATGCGGCCTACAAGGTTTACAGGTAGCCAGATCATCATGCCACTAGGCCAGACAATCGAACACGAGGAGGTAGCTTTCTAAGTCCATTATGTCATTTCATTGTAGAAAACTAAATCTTAAATTGAAAGATCTGTTTTTTGTTCAGATGCTTGAAGTTATTAGGCTCGAAGGACACGCGCTCGGTCAAGAAGATCCTTTTGTGTCGAGAGATATTCATCTCTTACAGGTGCTTGTTCAGCTTCTTAATTTTGTTAAAAGGGGTGTTTTCATCGTCTATGCAACAACCTTCAAAACATACAAAAAACACTCTCCAAAAAGAGCCTTTAATTCTATAATTAAAGCCTCGTTACTAATATTTGTGTTGATTTCGGTAGCTATGCAGCGGAATTGACGAGAATACAGTTGGAGCTTGCTCTGAACTAATTTTCGCTCCAATTGACGAAATGTTTCCTGATGACGCGCCACTTATACCATCCGGTTTCCGTATCATTCCTTTGGATCCCAAACCAGTTAAGTTCATGTTTACCGTTTACCCTACAGCCGTTCGATTTTCTTGACTTTTGTTGACCAAGTAAATTTTTATTGACCAGGGTGATCCAAAGGATGCACATCGGACTCTTGACTTGACTTCAAGTCTAGAGGTGGGCTCATCAACAAATCAGGGATCATCAGATGCATTGAGTTGCCCAAACACAAGATCAGTCCTAACCATTGCGTTCCAGTTCCCTTTTGAGAATAATCTTGCCGACAGTGTGGCCACCATGGCTCGGCAATATGTTCGTAGTGTGATCAACTCGGTTCAGAGGGTTGCTATGGCTATATCCCCTTCGGGACTGAGCCCATCAGTGTCACCTAAGATGTCTGCTGGCTCACCCGAAGCACTTACTCTAGCTCAATGGATCTGCCAGAGCTATACGTAAGTTCATTTTTTCGAGAGAAAACTACAGAATGGTCCATTGCTGATATTAATTATGGATATGGTCCATAGAAACACTGATTGCTTTCATATTTGGTCCCTACCCTTCAACCTCTAAGGGCCAAAAGCAAAACTACCCTTCAACCTCTAAGGGCCAAATGTGAAAGCATGTGTTTCTAGGGACCGTATCCATAATCAATATCGGGAAGCAAAATTCCGTAAGTTTGAGCAAACCACAAGGACCATTTTATGTCAATTACACTACATTTTTTAATATTTTTCCGAGACAGCCTTAACAATTGCTTAAAACCAACTTTCTTTTTGTTATCAGTTACCATTTAGGGACGGATTTGCTGACTTCTGGTTCGGTTGTTGGAGACTCGTTATTGAAAGATCTTTGGCAACATCAAGATGCTATTTTGTGCTGTTCTTTAAAGGTACAGTGAAGAACTATTACCATGTTACTTTCACTTCTTTGGATACGATTACTAATAAGTTGTCTTGTGGTTTTGCAGTCGCTTCCAGTTTTTATTTTTGCCAACCAAGCAGGACTTGACATGCTGGAGACGACCCTTGTGGCCTTGCAAGACATAACATTGGACAAAATGTTTGATGATGACGGGCGCAAGGCATTGTTTCCAGAATTTGCAAAGATAATGCAACAGGTATGCTTTGTATCATGCTTGATCCATTCATTGGACTGTGTTAAATACCCTTTTAGGATCTGAATTTTTTGCTCTTTGGGTTTTCCAGGGTTTTGCGTATTTGCCGGGTGGGATATGTATGTCAACAATGGGGCGTCACATCACATATGAACAAGCCATAGCTTGGAAAGTTCTTGCTGCTGATGAAACAACGGTTCATTGCCTTGCTTTCTCCTTTGTCAACTGGTCGTTCGTGTGAGGTGTCTGCGTGCTGCCTGAGTGCCTGGTGAGGGGTAGGTTGTAGAGCTCCCGATTTTGGTCTGTAAAAATGTGTTAATCGGTGGAGCGAATTCGGAGTATGTTGGAAGTGTTGGAGTTAACTTTATGTCGTTTTAGATATTTGTTTAATTTAATGCCCGTTTCAGCTGAAGTTTCTTAAATTTTGACCGATTGTGATCCGGTTTTGGGGTGGTTAATTTCTGTATGCGAATCAAATTTCTTAAATTTTTTATATGTGAAACAAATGAATCTTGATTCGAGCAGCGAAATTGCCAAGGGAGGTTGCACAGATTAAAATCAAATCACGCAACCAATTGAATCAATCACACTACTATACCAGCCCTTCTATGGTTGTTAGACTACTCCCGTTACGCCATTTCAACTTCCACCTCAGTGGCATATCAGTTTTCTTTCTTCTTTCACTTCCTCTCACTTTTTACTCCCGATAGTCACTACTCCCACACTTTTCGGTAAATACTCATTTTTATATAAACATACCCCACTAAATACCCAACAAAAACTCACAACCGAAATATATACCAATATAAACATTCAAAGGGCCCATTTTTGCAGGATTCCATTTTAGGTGAGCAACTCACCTTTGGTCTTCGAATTTACTTATTCTCACGAGTGAATTTGAGACCTCCCAATAGAGGCGGCTCATGACTTGGAGTCTCACGGTGTGACAAAGCTCCCCATTGGAGTAGTCTTACAATGAAGATGACCAAGAATATTCCTCACTGCCCGTCGGTATTGTTGTAACATCAATGCCTACGTGCCATGTAGTTTTTCTTTCTATCACTTGCTATAGGTCTTTTATTACCGTTATTCATTTTTGATGACGACAAAATTAAAGAGTTAGCTGAGAAGTATATAGAGCGAGTGGATCACAAGAAAATGACCCGAATAAAAAAAGCGTGATCTAGTTTCTTTACGGCGTAATGCTTTGTTCTTTGTTACGCCGTAGAAGCTACGACTTTTATTCTTTACTTTTTAGTTTTTCTATACGGCGTAGAGGATGTTTCTTGTTACGCCTTAAAGTCTCTAATAAGGACTAATTTAGGCGTCTTAGCTCTTACGCTGTAACCAAGAATATCTTGTTACGACGTAGAGTCTTCGAAAGCCGAATTTTAATTTTTTTTATTTTAGGTCGGTTTTTACTATGTTTCTTGTTACGCCTTAAAGTCTCTGTTTTTGGCGTTCAGTTATTAATAAATTTTGACTTTAAGTCTTTATAATCCTTGTGATTTTGTTTAGCCCTTGTCACTTTTGTTCAACGTCAATTTAAAAAAAAATATATATATATTTTACACACACCCTTTAAGAAGACCGAGCCTGGGGGTTGGTCTCGATGGTCACTGAAAATGCAAAGAGATTAGGTTTGTTCCTTCTCGGGTACTTAGTGAGACCACTCTGGCTCCCACCTGTTTCTCCAAGCCAAACCGGGACTTTGTGTGCCCTAATAGCTTATCACTGGTACTCGAATTAGGTGATTAAATAAAAAACCAAGAATAATATATTCTTTTTGAACTTAGCATATAAATTTATTAAGCTAATTTTTTGTTTTTTGAGCTAATTTATTTAGCTAGTTGAATGAGTAAAAAATGAATCTAGACGGGAACAAGTTTAATTAGACCAATGGAGTAATGATTACTGGGCTGGAGAAAATAGCAATGGTTTGTGGGCTTGCAGTATTTGGGCCACCAATTTTGTTTTTATGTTTTTCTTTATGTCCTCATTTTGGCCTTTTGAGAGAAAACAGTTTATGTATCGTCTTGAGTCTTCATATATGTCTACTAGAATAAGAACCCGTAGTCTAGTTGAAACCCTCTTTTACACGATTACAGACTAAAATGACTCGCTTTTTTTTTGAATCTGCAAACGCTGTTAAATAAAGAAGAGTTATAAGAGAATACACCAAGCGAGAAAAATTATTAAAATAAAAAAAATAAAAAGAAATTTATGCCACATATATTAAACAAGAAGAAAAAAAATTAATAAAGAGATGTATCTATTTTTATTAATGCATCAAGAATTTATGATTGTTTTCTTATTATCCTTCTCATCTTAACTATATTTTTTATTTTATCATAAACTCTGGCTTATTCAACTTACTTTTGAACATGTAAATACGAACATACGAATAAACCGGTTTGTTTCAGAATGAACACTTAAGCTACTAGTTACTCCCTTCGTCTAATTTAATTGTCCATTTTCAAAATGTACAAAGTTTTAGGAAATTTCACTAACTACCCTCTCAACCAATCAAATATCATATATACTCATTAAAATACCCTCTAATTGGTTGAGATATAAAATGAACACTTATATTTTAACATCTTAAAATAGCATTGTGAACACTTAATATGAGACGAAAGGCGTATTTTTTAAGAAAACATAAGAGAAAAATGGAGGCCAAAAGACTCGAGCCCCAAACTGCTATTTACTTCCGGCCTAATAGCTGTTTCTTCTCTTTAACAAGCAGTAATCTCAACTAGGGTTGAGCATTGCAGAACTCAAAACCGACCGAACTGAAGGACCAACGGTCCGGTCTCGGTCTCAACTTTTTTCTTATTTCGGTTTCGGTCCGGTTCGGTCCAGTCTTACGTGCAAACCGACCAATAATGCCATTTTGGACCGGACCGGACCAACCCGGATTGAACCGAACATATTCGGTCCAGTCCTCGGTCCGTGGTTTTGGTCTAATTCGATCTTGGTCCGATCCAGTTTTTACCAATCCTGTCCGATCTTAGACTCCCTGATCTCAACTCAACCACAAATTGATTGAGGCGATACATTATATAAAGCTCAAAGTATTAAAATAAGCACTATAAGCACTATCGAAGTAAGAGACTATAGATAGCCCAAAATCAGCAAAATACTTTAAAAGATTGTCACTATTTACGTCTAGAAAATATATATTTAAAACGAAAAGCTAGGATGAATTTAATCACACGTGACACGAATTATCAGGAAGACTCTAGAACCATCAACACACACTTATATTAACTCACCAATACCACTCGTCTGTCGTATAATTTACTCAAGGGTAACATTGTCTTGTTACTGTATTAAAAATAAAAATGATCGAGGTGGTATTGAAACGACAGGCTAGGCAAAAAGGTAAGAGTGAAATGCAACGAAGATGACACAATTGGCGATTTAAAGAAACTTGTGGCTGCTCAAACGGGTACAAGAGCTGAGAAAATAAGGATACAAAAATGGTACACTATTTATAAGGATCACATTACCCTTCAGGATTATGAGATTCATGATGGCATGGGTTTAGAACTCTATTACAATTAATAAACAAATATTATGTTATGTCTTATTTCATGTTTTGCTTAATTGTATATTGCTTGGAATTTACTGGTTTTAATATGTTTTATCCTACTTATCTTTCTGATCACACAAATGTGTAACATGTTTATCCTAACTTGTTTTATTGATCATTTCACTTGTCACAATCATATAAGTTGGAGGATAAGTAGCCATATATAGTTCGAGTAACTATAATTTTCCATGTTTTATTGATTTCATAAGGAAGAGACTAGAGTACTCTAACAACTTCAAAATGATATGAGCATATCGTCGATCGTTTAAACGATGTTTAAATAAGATCATAGTTCAAAGGCATGTTCGTAAACAAGGGTTTTAAGAAAATGATATTCTAAGCACAAAATGACCCGACTAGCATGAAATAAACTTAAAACATGTAAGTTAAGGCAAAGGGGTTATAAAAACTAACGGTTAAAATATCCGGATGATCTGGAAATGACCATAAAAATACTGGGCAATGTACATCATAGCCAAATAGGCTCGGCTTCTCTCGTGAATATTTGTCCATTTACCAGTCTAGGACTAGTATTTCTCCAATTGGATTTTGATTTTCTTTAACACTCTTTTTTTCTATGTTTGTGATTATGGAAATCAACAGTATGCAAATTAACATGTTTCTATTCTATAGGGATATATATGCATTTTTGCCTATATTTATTGATTGATTTAGCAATGTTTGTCCCAAAATTGCCATCAAACATATATCACATCCTATGTTGACAATGAGGATCTCCTAATTTCTAACCACTATGTCTTGTCCATTGTCTGTTACAACCTTGTATTAAACTGTGTTTGGATGTGTTTGGAATCACTCTTCTTACTGAATTATTAGCTCTGTGTGACTATCAAACACCTGTGCTTTTCTATATAACAAACTCTTATCTGCAATTGGCATAAAATGTGCCTAATGCTCTTTAAGTTTAAAATAAGTCTCACCAAAGGTTTCATCTGATCTTGTAAAATAACGGGAGTCCAAACACTAACATTGACAATCCGCCTACTTATTCGTTTCAAAATTTACCCGATGATGACCAATTATGACTGCCATATAGTTCTTGGCTTTTACAACCCATACTAACTGCGTTTTCATATATGTCAGTCATGGACCAAACTGAGCATAAATCTCGTTAGTAATTTGCAGAAGAAAATAGACACTTTAGTTTACAAATATAAATGTTCCAAGTCTCGCCACTAATTATCTATTGATATAGCAATCAGATCCATATATGGCTTACATATAACGCCAATAAAATATAAAGTGTAGTCTACTGTCACTTGTTGTGCATTGTGCATGAGCTGTGAAACAGACATCCCACCTCACCCCCACATCCCAGTTGGTAACAAGTAGTTGCATGTGTGAGCACATGCCAATGAATGCAACCAAAATCCAATCAAACATATATTCTTTCCTAAACTTTGATCTATAAAATAAAAAAGTAAGGCAACAAGTGGACAAATTCTGTTTTATATATACATCAGCAATACAGGAGTAGCTTAACAACATAAGCTTGCTTGCTTCCTTAATTTGTCTGCATAACCAACAAAACAAGGAGGTGGTCTAGCGCGTTAACTTTCTCTAAACGATTAAACTAGTGGGGATCTCTCAAACTGAGTTATCTATGGAGGGCGAATATTTGAATTTGTGTTTTAATTTCAAGGACCAATTGAGTAATGCTGCACTGACTAGTGACCACATGATGGACCCATTACTTGGCATTTGGATCTATAATTATTAATTTTTCTGTGTATAATCTGGATGCCAACTAACTACTTATTACTATTATGTTTTATGCAAATCAATGTTCCATCAGAATTCACAGACATCACTGCAATTTCTGCCTAAGAAATTGACATCTTATACGAAATGGCTTTAAAATTTAAATAACGGTGTGTGTTCTGTACTTATGTGAATCACTCCAGTTAATGTGTAGGTTGATAAGAGTAGATATCCCATGCCCATCAACATTTGGGTAAAAGAATATTGGTTAAAGGACTTATTTGTCCCAAACATTTTTCAATTAAGACTGTACAGCTTTTCATTTATTTGTGAAACATTTTCGCTGTCCTTTTCATAATAAACTACTGCTTATTTGTGCTACATTTTCGCTGTCTTATTAATAATGCAACTACTACTTACCCATCCAATAAATGTTTAGGTTGGTAACAGATATTCTATGACCATATATGATTTGGTTCAGTCACTTATTTGTCCTAGACAGTTTTTCAATCAAGAGACTGCAACTTTCACTTATTTGTGTAACATTTTCACTGTGTTTCTAATAATTCATAGGTACAGCTATTATACCACTTAATGCAGCTTCTATTATCATGTGTTATAATATGTGTTCTCCAACTTGGTGTCATTTTTACAGATTATCAGAACTTCCTTTCACCCCTTAAACTGTTCTATCCTGACTTTCTAGTATGTTTGTTTAGTCTTTTGGCCTAGTCCGAACATGTGCGCTATATGTTACAGCTACCTATCAGAAACGAAGATATGCGATTGTAACTTATACTACAGAATATATATTGATCATATTTTGACTAGCCCTGTATCACAATCTTATATTCTTCCATGCCAAATGTTATAGAAAACAGCAACAGACTATTTTACGAGGATGTTCGTAGAAATACACACAAAATGAATTACTTGCATTATGTGTCCATTTCAATTAAAAAAATGAGCATTGAAACAGGAGGGACATAAAAAATTAAAACATCACTTTCATGAGTTCATCCAAGATATTTAACACCTACTTGAGACGACACATTACCACCAAACTTCATGCCAGAAAAGTGGAAAGTAACGTCACACCAACTTCGGCCAATTAGAAAAGTAAATGAGCAGGCATCAACGTGGTCAGTACAAAGTTTTGATCATGTATATTCTTTAAAAGATCCAAGAAAGGAAACCATAGCGGTCACCCACCCCAAAAGCACACGTCTGTTACTACCAACAACTAAACTTATATAGGACATACTCTATAGCCAACAATAGTTAATCAAGATGACCTTGTCACAAGTAACTGCAACGGCATAGTTGCTTTATGAATACACATAAGACTATAAGAGCACACATGTACGCGTGTAACACAGTAAATATATTGGCAACATGTCAACATCTAGATTTTTACACTGATAGAAAAGGTAACATACTCTTTGTTGGGGTACATAAACCAAGAAACTGATAATTCCATTAACAAAAGTAAAATGCGAGATTACTATGCAAAAATGGTCATACAGCTTGTCTGGTTTGAAAAGTCGAGTCCATGTTCTCAGCAGTTTGCAACTTTTTACTCCATTTTCTGCAATCCACGAAAGAAAAGACAGAAGGAAGAACATAATTATATATTAGAGATTGATTAATGGTAAACAAACAGCATTATGTGTATAAAATGCCTCCATATAAAATAAACTCGCATATTATACCATATAAAATAAACTCGCATAGTATACGTATAGTAAATGACAGTCAGAAGAATAGCAGCAAATAGATGGTCCCAACAGTTGAATTAGGTAACAAACTTTTACCTTTTATCATTGTGGTTGCATGCGTCCAACGGAATTGTCAGACTTCTAGCTTTTCTCACAAATACACTGAACCAAACGAAAATACAAATAAAGGAGCCGTTAATGATAAATTATTTTAGTTACGTGTTTTCAACATCAGTGAACAATTGTCACAAAGCGCTTTATATTCAAAATGAATTACCAACAACTTATACTAGATGAGATGTAGAGTATACCTGAATGGTTCATCACCAATTCGTTTGACATCACCTGCTGAATCTTTATAGAGCACATGAATAGAATAATTAAATGTTTTGATTCCAAACAAGTTTGCTAGCTTTCTCTCAAGTTCTTCATAAGACTCGAGAACAGATAGGTCAATAGTTCTGCCAATATCCTCAGAGTCCAGAAATATTTTACAGTGACCAGTATCCAATCCATGCTCAGCTGTTTGCAAAATATCATTTGCGTTCGCAACTTTTGAATCCATGTGGTCGCTAGAGATTTGGTGCTCAATGTGTATTGGCTGACCAAACAGGATAAACAGAGGTGCCTTTACTTTGTCATCGCTTTTCTCCGACTTAATACTAGAACTTCCCATGGTCAGAACACATGATACTTCATCGCTATTTTCATCTCTAATAATTCCGTCAGGATCTTTAGCATATAAATCAAGGTGCTCGAGACTGGAAGGAAAATGACCCAACTGTAGTTTGTGTGTGCTCTGGTTGAGATCCAACAATGGAATCCCAAATCGAGCTTGCCTGGCTCCCTGTATGCTTCCGGGAACAATGTTTTCAGGTAGACAACCAAAAGGACTGGTGGGCCCAAGGGGAATGCCTGAGGGCAGAAGAAAGAGCATAGTTGCTCTGAGGTAAATCTGGGGGTTGGGGCAATCGTAGTTTCTTTCTTTGTGGAGAGAAGGGTGTGAGATGAATGTGTGGCATGCTTGACACCACTTCAACCAGCCATGGACTTACTCGCTTCACATTTTGCAATAGATCTGGTTCATCCCAATTAACCTGCATCAGGGGGAGTATTAGGTGAACTTGGTGAAGCTCAATAAGCGTATAAACCTATAACTACATTTGCCTTAGACAATAAGAAATGGCGTATAAACAGAGGGATATAGGCGAAGGAAATAATGGATGATATAGCAAAACAAAAACTGACGAAGACAGCAAAAAGAACCAATGATCTCATACTTGCATAGATTATGAGTCACATGGAGCTAAACACCAAGTAAAAGACCATTAAAAAGTCGATTATGCCAGCATTTATTGTTTGACTGCATCATATTGTATATACACTTTTTGAAACGAGGATAACATAGATGATAACGTCCAACCACCAGCCAAGCTAACAACCTCTGAATTTGCAATATGGGGAATGGTACAAAATAATACAATTCTTATCGACCAAGAAATTCCCTAATAAACTCAACAAATTATGGCATATTATGTTAAGACAGTTGTCGTCTTTCTGGCAAAAAAAAAAACGATATAAACATTGGCCATCATTTGGTTCAGTTAAGTTTCAATAACACCACAATAATTTAAGTGTAATCTGTCAATTTAACAATCAATAAAACTTATAAGGATGGTGATACAGTTATGGCATGATACCTATCATAGAAAATCAGGGAAGCACTGATATAAGAGTGAAAAATGTTGCAAAGCGTTCATCATGATGCCCTAACAAGCCAGAAGCCAACAATAACATTTCAAGGAAACCATAAATGACAATTCAGGCCTATCGTTTTAGAGAAACTATGACATAAATACTCTATTCAACAAATCAATCCAACAATGCCAACCGAATGCAGTGCATCCGACAGTTTAGTACTTTATAGACATATAGGATTATAAAGAGCTTTTTCAAATATATTTGTTACCTGTAGAAGACGCCATGGGGAATTAGGCCAGTTAAGCGGGTCAACTTCAACAGATGATACAGTCCCCATGAACCAGCTTATACGTGATGAATCCTCTGTTTCAAAAGCCATTTTGAACCTCATTCCAGCGCACCACTTGTTGTTCAGCGAAGCAGTCAAAGTTGAAGCCTTAACAAAAAAATCCGGAGTGCATGCACGTGGGTAATAAGCAACCTCAAATGACTGCCCATTAGCTGCAAGGGATGTCGCTTTAATAACGTCTTCAGGCCTCACTTTTCTCCTTCCACCGTAATCAATATTCATATTCCTATTACTACCACTTCTCATCAACTTCTCATTTTCACGCAAGTAGGAAGGAAATGCCCCATAGAACGAAGCAGTGTTCTTAATATAAGAATTCCAACCAGACGGAGAATCAGGACCACCGAGGCCCCCTCTCTTAGCCCGTCTAATCCCAACACAAATCTCCCCATTCTCAGTCCTCACAAACACGATAGAATCACCAGCAACTAGTTTCTTCTGGTTCACAAAACTACTCCACCCAGTCGTCAAAAGATGTCTCCTAGGCGTACCCCTATAAATATGCCTAAACTTCCAGATCTCACCATGAGCGAGTCCTTAGCTACCACAGGTCTGAACAGGGGATCAGCGAATAATCCAAGCGTGGAAATATAGTCACCGGCACAATACCTAGGCACACTAAACCCCCACCATTATTCAGCATCAGACTGAGTCAATGTTTTAGCAAACTGACAACTTATCCAAAAAACCATCCCCATTCCCATTACCCCTCCCACCCGTAACCCCATCATCAACCTCCCCCTCCCCCTCCCCATATCTTAACGGAACCAACATAATCTTAGCATAAACCTCATCACTCTCAAAATCCGCCAAATACCTAACACCAACAACCTTACAAAGAACCAACGCCGGTACCCTTCCCACCCCTCCCACTCTCCTCATCCCACTAAAATCCACATTACTAAGCGTATGCTCAGCGTGCCCTTGCGGAAAATAGTACACATTAGTATTCAAAAACGGCATTTGAACCATCCCACCCGCACACGCGTGCCACAGTTGCCAATTCACACCCTTATCTACCTCACTCATATTTTCGCTTTTTACGCAATACTATAACCTTAAACTTAAAACCCTTAATTATACATAATCACTAACCTCTGTAACATAATAATCAAATCACAACAAAACAAAACAAATTCAGACATATTTAAACAACCTTAAAAAAACATAATAATAATAATGAAACCCTAAGTAGAAATATAAACTATGTACCTTTTTAGCCCATAATAACTAACAACTGATCTGCAAAAAAAAAACATTTATATTTGTGTGTTATAAATTATTTGAGTGAATTAAAATGTTGTTTGTTTCAGATATATAATAATAATGAAGAAGGTACCTTCAGAAGGGAAGTTAAAATTGCACTTCATTCACACACTGTGGGTGTGTGTGTTTTTATTACACACACAGTGAGAGTGTGCTTGTGTGTGGGCCTAGTATGGTACCAGTAAAATGTGGTGTGTGAAATTTGTTGTTGGTTTTGATTTGTTTGTTGTTGTGGTCTTATCTTTCTCTTTCTAAAACGGAATTTAATGGCAAGAATATTTGACTGCGTTTTTTTAGCATTTTTATCTTTTATTTTGTAAGAATTTAGAGACGGTTTAGAGAAGTAGCTGAAAGCCTGAAATTATGCATCAATAACTGTTATTTGTTTGTCATCTTAGCATCAATCTAATAATATCATAATAATAAAAACATATTCTCAGCTATAATACATCTACTTATAATCTGTAGCCTCTCTCACTATTTAATTTCGGAGGCTTTTCGAAACTTTAGAAATCATAGCGTGATGTATATAGCATTAATGTGAAAAATTCAGACTTATAGAGTTACAAAGCATTAGTTACAATACTTAAAAGCAAATAAAAATACAAATCAAACTCGATTAATACGACAATGCGAAACAATTAATACGGCACACATTCGGCAGTGTCTGAAAATGTAAGCGTAATGTATGAATCCCCGCTTTCTCCATTGGCTAGGCAATAAATATGAGGATTCCGACTCTCAGCGAGTGGCCGGTATGAAAAAAAAAATTAAAATGTTAGATCTACAAACATAAAATCATTAGATCTATAAAAAAAAATGGATCTATAAAATTAAAACTTATGCTTATAGTTGAAATATTAAAAAATTCGTAACTATTTTTTAACACCAAAAACGTTATTTATAAAAAAAAGAATCACGAATCTATTTTCTTAAGACCAAAAGCGAATATTTATGAAAAAAATCTGGGATATTTTTTAAGACAAAAGCAGCGTATTTATAAAAGTATTTATCATAAAATTACGGATCTATTTTTTTAAGACAAAAAACGCGTATTTATCAAAAAAGTCAGCGTATTTATAGAAAAAAATTACGGGTCTATTTTTAAGACCAAAAACGCATATTTATCAAAAAAATACGGTTCTATTTTTTGAACAAAAAAACCATATTTATCAAAAGCATTACGGTTCTATTTTATTTTAAGATCAACAACGCATATTTATTAAAAAAAATTACGGATCTATTTTATTTGTAAGGCCAAAGCATATTTGTGAAAAAAAAATTAGGATGTATAAAGCGTGGTAGGGTGGGGGTCTTTGGTTGCTGCTTTGTAGGAGGGGTGGTGGCGGGAGTGTCTGCATGGTGTGAGGGTCTTGGAGGTGGTGATGGTTCGATTGGGGGTGTGATTTTTGGTGATGATGGTGGAGGATGAAAAGAGAGAAAAAGATAAGAATGTGTTTGTATGTCTTGTTTTTAGGTGAGAGAGAGAGAGAGATGATGAGAATGAATGGGTGGGGAGAAGTTATTTATGGTTTTGTATTTTTAGGTTGGGATGTTGGATAGGTGGTTATTATAGCGGTCGAGCCAAGCGGACGCGAACTCCCTGAAGCCGACTCGGCGAGAGCAATGAGTTAAACAAAATTCTTGATATCGTAAATTTATTATCAAGAAAAAGCATATACTAAAATATATATGATTCATCGGTAACTACTTGGTACGCGGCTATTGCAGGCCTGCCGAATATTGATTGATGCATGTATCTCGTAGCAAATCACCAAATATTACTTCACTCACAAAAAAAACCTAGTAACTCCTTGAAATAGCCCAATGAGGAATAGCTGCGGCATATGGGTGGTGGCCGGTCACAAAGCAGCGTGCGTGGTTGGTGCCAAAATGTCAATGGTGTGGTTTTGTATACGCATCGTGCTCTCTTAAAAGGCTAAATCTGATTGCAGATATCTGCGATGTCCGTCAGAACTTTTACTTATATACATTTTTATAACAAAAAATCTTAAAAACACATTTCTTATTATAACCCAATAAGAAAAAACAAACACATTTTTATTTTATTTTATTTTTATTTATTTTCTAAAGAAAAAACAAACACATTTTATCCTCATTTAAATCAATATTTATACATTTCAAGGACTAAAATGAAAAATAACTATAATCAGAGATTAACATTGTAAACACAATAAGTACTAACGATATAACAAAAATACTCTCAGGGACTAATAATGTAAAAATATATAGCAACAAGGTTTAATATGAAAAAGTCAAAAGTACATTCTTCCTCTTTCATTTTGGCCAAAACCGCAACCGAAATAAAAAAACAAAACTTACAAACACTTAACACAAACACTAGCACAAAGCATAAAACACAACACTAACACAAAAACAAACACAAACACCAAAACAAAAAACGGAAAAAGCACAAACACCGCATGGATAACCGTCGTTATGGGAATAGCATTGGTACGTATAACACACGGATAACACCATTGTCGCTGCAGTTTGGCGGCGTTATATGTACCAAGTTCGTCTTATAACGCACAAATAACTAGCTACACCTAGCACTCTTATATCAATAAAAAAGTGAAAGATATTAAAAAATTTTGTTTAGTTTATTATGTATCATCTAACAAATGAGTATAAGGAAATTGTTAAATGTTATTAACAAGGGTAAATTGAAAAAATACAAAATAAAAAATGTCCATGTGGATCCTAATTTTGCACCTTATGCCACTCCCAAACTTTAATTACAAAAAATGTCATTGTTGTTCACATTTTGTCACAATTTATGTCCCTTTCGCTATCAATCGTTAGAAAATCTCATTAGTTCTTTGTTCAAGTTAAGGTATTTTAGTCATTTAAGTGTTTCGGCCTTTTATCCCACTTCTTGTTTATTTTCCCAATACAGCCCTATTCACATGATATAACTTGCAATACATAAGGTTTGTTTTATAACTTGTTAATCATATACATGTATTAACCCTTCCAAATTCGTATGAAAATATAAAAATAAATAAATAAATAAAATAAAAAACCCTTTCAAATTCGATTCCTCACACTTAGTTAATCTAATCCACCCATAAACGTTTTCAAAACCTAAAAAAACATTTCGTCATCATTATATTGTAAATGGCATGTATGGAAGAGACAAAAATAAAAAATGACACATCTTGTAAACCCATAAAACACCAACATATACAAGATACCATTTGCAAGATCTGTCATTTGTTAACCCAAAAGAAATGTTGGAAACTAACGTAGATGAGGCAATGGTAAGAAGACCTTTTATTTTATTTTTTTTATTATTTTTTTTATTTTTAGCATTTCACGTTTACATAATGAAACATACTTGAACATTGATAAAATGTGTGGAAAAGAAGGGGGGTTGAATAGTTTTCTGGATTAATACCGTTTTAATCTATTTAGATCGACTTATGTCAATCTATTTAATGTGTGTGTTAGATAATGATAGATAAGCATATAAACAAGTAATGCAAATATAAAGAGTAAGGAACACAAAACCAAGACACGAGTGTTTATAGTGGTTCGGCTCAAGGACACCTTCCGCCCTACTCCACTCCCCAGTTCCCACACTTCGAGGTTTCGTAGAACTACACAACACAAGCTCCTTAATGTAGCGGAGAAGCCTTCACAACGTCGCCTACTCTTTATCCGGTACAAGACTAGACACCGGGTTCTTCCACAAGGTAGAACCACACATATCATGCTCAAGCGTCGCCTACACTTTATCCGGTACAAAGGCTAGATACCGAGTTCCATTACAAAGGAGGAACTACTACCCAACACTACACCAATACACGACAACCCCAAAGGAGGCACACTCATTATTACAACATCATAAGGATATCACTATCCTTTAGCAAACTATCTATCTTGTACATCGATGCACCATATCGAATGTACACGTGCACCTTTCACTAATGCCTTAGACACGACCCTTCGGCACCTTTCACTAATGCCTTCGACACTACACTTCTATGGAGGGAGAAAAGAACTATCAACAAGTGATGATGGCGAAGCAGCAACTCATGACCTTGAGCTTGCACGTCTTCAAAAGGTGGTGATCTAGCCTTTAAGAGGAACCTAGAGAATCACACAAACACAAACTTCATAGAAAGATCCTTTGGATGAGGTTAGAAGATGTTCAATACTAGAGAGAGTATGTATAAAAGGGGTGAGTAACAATGAAGAAATGACTCACTATTTATAAACAAATTTGTCTACTGTTCCACGGTTCCCACGGATCCCTTTCGGAGGGATCCATGCTGAGTGTAATCTAGGGATCCGGCACGGTCGACTTAAGTCCGGATTTTGGGTTGCAAACCGGGTTATGGGTTATGGGTTATGAACCATGGGTTATGGGTAATGTTTTATGGATACTCAACAAGATGCAATGTATCTAGACATTGGGTCATGGGTCTTGGGTCATGGATCAAGGATAATACCCAACATGACTTCATGCATGATGTCATGCAATGGGTCATGGGTTATTGATCAAGCTCCATGGGTATGGGTCATGGACTTTGGGTTTTTCCCAACAACATTCATTGTACCTAGTCAATGGGTCAAGGACTTAGATTTTTACCCATTACATTACCCATTACAATATATACCAAGTATATATGTACATTTTCATATTATGTAGACACTAGTTGTTATACATATGCATTTCTATAAAATGTAAACAATAATACTTTTTTAGTGTTTTATAAGAAAAATGTGTGTGTTAGTAATCTATTGGCTCAAACCATTTACGTATTTTATCTGTTTCGTTAAAATGATTTTACGTTTGTTATCGAAAAAACATTAGAAGATCGTAAAATATAAATAAACGTTTTTATGGCTTATTTGTATTAACAATCTCCCCCTTTTTGTTGATGACAAAACATAAGATTATTTTAAGGAAAAACTAAAATTCATAAAAGTTTGAATTGGATTTTTTACTCTCTTCTCCCCCTTTTTGTCGAAACAAAAAGAGCGTCGAAAAGAAACTAACACATTGTTTTGAGAAAAACGTGTGAAAAGTAATAAGATTAAAAATAGAGAGTAAGAGATGAGAAGGATTCTCGTCTTAGCTCCCCCTTGACGGATGCTTCCCTTTGTTGAGGGCGTCAAGTAATTAGGAAGACTAAGCAAGTGTATTGCAATTATGTTTGCAAATGGTTTCGTCTATGACGAACTGCTCCCCCTTGACGAGTATTCCCTTTTGAGGAGGACGTCAAGTAGTAAAGATATCCTAAATGAAAATATTGCAAGCGTTTTTGCAATTGCTTTGCTTTGACGAAAATCTCCCCCTTGTTGAGGGTATCAAAGTCTTCATGCGTATTTTGAAAATATACAAAACCAAGGTTAGAAAGCAAGTATATGATGCATAATTTTCTGCAGATGAGATTCAAATTAGTGATAAAATGTGCTTCTGTTGCACGGATCCCACGGTTCCTCCTTGGGAGGGATCCGTCTAGGCAAAAGTGAGGGATCCGTATACCTGCATTCTCATGACAGCAATGTGGATGTGAAATGTGATGTTGACATCAAAACAAGTTATGTATTATGGCACTAAGCATTTTCTAAAGACCATATGGCATACAACATATAATTTCATTCAATAAAACACGAGAAATGATATACATATCTCAAAAACTAAGAGAATGACAAAGGCATGTGGTACATTGTCACACCCCAAAATTACCTGTTTTGCAGCGGGAATGGAATTCCTGGGGGATGACTGCCATAACATCACAGTTACAGTTATATTGAACGACCTAAAGTCTCGTTTTGAAAACACATCGTTTGATATAATAAAACATTCAGAGTTTACAAAATATAGGTCCCAATTGATTGTCAACATTTGCGGAAATAAGTTTGTCACAATCCAAACGATGTTTTTAAAGTGCATAAAACCGTGAGACGCTCGTCACCCCCGCGACTCTATGATAACTCCTTATGTATGCCATGAAGTATATGCCATAGATACCTGAAAATACATTGCTAAAAGTGTCAACACAAAGGTTGAGTGAGTTCATAGAGTTTATGTAAATGTTTTATACGACTACCACAAGTATAAGTTATGTATGACAAATATGTCACATAAAAATGTTACAATTGCTATAAGCACATGACACCGAAGCTAGACTGATCATGATGTTCGCCCCAACAGAGTGTTTTGCCAAACAACTCAAATTATGATATTAAATGAAATGCATCCGTTTGACCAGTTGGGACCACCAACCCGGAGGGAGGAGTCACCCTCAATAGATCTATTCACTCACTCTCGCTTCTTCCGGAATTAACGGTTCATGATTATGAAATGGGGACATTCAATTGGCAATGAGGTAACTTAAACAATGTAATGAATTTGAATATATTTGGGCTCGTAATAAAATGATGTGCAATGTATTCTCCCCCGTAGGTTTGAAATGAAATATAAACTTGAATAAATCGGGGCTGTGAAAACTCACTTGATACAATGATTATGATGACAAAAGTGGATACACTGAAATGAGGCGCAATCTCTAACCGCGACCTATTATGAATGATATGATCTAATATAAGTAATGATTTAATGTTGTTATGCATGCAAACTCATATGATATCCATACCACTTGTGCATTTTTGAAAATAGAGTTTATCGTCGAAATATATGTTTATGACATCTCGTCACGTTATAAAATACTTTACAAGTAATTACGTTGAAACGACATCCTACGATAGTCGTTTAGTGATTTATTAAGAAATTATATTTTTTCGTCGCAAAATAATGTACTTTGATAATTCGTGAAAGTGGCTACGTAGCCTCAGAAAGCTAGTTGTAAATCGGTAAATATCGATTGTTAGGAAACAAACTCAATGGTTTTAGAAAGCTTGTAACATTATCTAAAAGTCGTAACACTGAACTTTTGTCCATACGAGTCTCGATCTTAGCTAAAAATGATGGTGAAGTGAGGTAGTCGGGCTAAAAATGCAGTTTCTGGGCAGTTTTCGGGAAAGTTTGAGAGGTCATAAGTTACTCGTTATAAATCCGTTTGACGAACGGCTAGACATTTTGAAAAATAGGCTAGGTGAACTAACATTTACTCAGAGATACTATTTTACCAAAACCAACTCGATCATTGCGAAAAACGGCTCCAGACAAGGGTACCCGAAAAGACAGTTTTAACACTTAGAATATTTTAGTAAAAGCTGAAGGAAATAAGTTGTGAACGTCGGTTTTCAAATATGTATATCTTTAGCGTTATAGGTCCGTTTTCTACGTTCTATATATCCTCGGAATCGTGATAGTATGTACTAATATATTTTTGATAAGTCGACTCATTTAGATAAGGTTTAAAACTCATTTTTTCCCCTTAAATAACCCTTGACAGCATGTATATTTTCAGAAAAATAGTTTTCGTCGTTAAACTTGAAAATAGCGTAACTTCTTCGTTATAAACCCGTTTTAACCCGTTCAAGCGACCATGGTTTCTTTTTTAAATCTAATTTCTGAAAATATAAACCAAAATAGTCCATGACCCACTGATGTTTCCAGATTTCACAAAATTGGACAGCCCTTATATATATTTCGTCAAAAACGATTTCTCTTGTTTGAAACTTGTTCTAAAACATTCCAATCAACACCAAAGCTATTCTAAACCTACCATACACCTTCTTAGGGTGTCATGGGTTCCTAAACTTTCCCAAAATTGTTAGGTTTCATAGGAATACTAATAGGCTAATTTAAACTCATATTAAGAAGTAAAAACATGTAAAAGTGGTATGGATCATAGTATATTTGCATGTTTTTCTAATAGAATCATAAAAATACATCAAGCAATAGTTTATAAGAGTAGGAAAAATTATTAGTAACTTACTTGAGTGATGAAGAGATTTTTGGAACTAGAAACTTAATTAATCTTTAGGTTTTTATTTCAAAACCTTGAAATAGACTACTAGTGGATCAATAAAAATACTAGAGCTTAAATTTTGAGATGGTTTTCTTCTTCTTCTTGCAATGGCCGAACCACAAGGACCATGGAGAGGGTTTCTTTTGTTTTTCACCTTCAAATGTGTGTTTGTATGTGTTTAGGCTAAATAAATATCTAACAAATTTTGTGTAGGTGTACATTTTAGTTAAGAAAATATCTAAAAGTGATGACTAGTAGGGGGAGGTCGGCAAGGGGGGGGGGGGGTGAAAGTATTTGGTGTATTTTTGATAGTAAAATGTAATTAAAGTTAAGTATAATGTGTATTTGGTACATATAATTAATTATTAAGTGTAGCGTTAGCTAGAAATCGATTTTAACGGAACCAAATAAAATATATCGAAGTCATAAAAATTACAAAAATGCATTTCTCGCAAGTATTGAGTGAATACATATTTATCGAATTGAATTTTCGAAAACCGTCGTAAATATATATATATATATATAATAATAATAATAATAATAATAATAATAATAATAATAATAATATATATACAAAATAAATTTAAAACATCGGGTAAACTAATAATATAATTTTTATAGTCATAAAATGAGTATAAAAATATATTCGGTTGATTGTTGAAAGTGTCGGATTAATTATTCAAAATAAATGATCGTGCGATAGCGTTTATTTAATAAATAAATATACGTTAATGAAATATGCAAACTCATGCATAAATTAATGTGAAAATGATGTTGCTGATGATATGTAGACTAACTCTAGTCTATATGTAATGTTCTCAATGATGTTCCATGAATACGCAGCTTAACCCTCAAGGTTACGCGTATTTGATACTCGTAAACCTAGTTTACGAAAAATGATGAATAGTGATTTTTCTCCGGGAATTAATAGTGTTTTGTGAATAGTAAAATTTTGAAATAACCTCTCAAAGTCTCAAACCGACTTCAAAAATGATGATTAGTAAAATGATGAATAGTAATATGTGAATAGTAAATTTCCCGAGATGAATAGTGAAATTTTCAAAGTTTGAGAAATGACCTGAAATTACGAGTTGTCACATTCGCCCACCCAAAAAGGAATTCAGTCCCTGAATTCAGTTCATGTTGGTTTCTACGGTGTTATTTGTGAAAAGGGTTTAACTTCCCACATTTTCTGAATCGTACTACGCCTTTCCAAGGCGAGACTTTCAACATAAATCTGTTGCCAACTTAAAAAATTCTAAGGGTTTGTGACTTATAGAACACATTTCCAATATTTTGCGTCATATATCGACGTAGTTTTTCCATCTATTTGTTGTTGCTTGTAACTGATTCTTGATCTATACGATTTCTTTGTTGTTTCCCGAATAAGTTATGGACTAGTGAGTTGGACTTTCCTGATTTTGGCCCGTAAATAAGTGATTAACACCTCAACCATAGAGTGCCTCAATTCGTGCAGTTAATATGTCCATGTGATAACTATTGTTGTAAGGGAACTTGTTCGATGAAGAATGATTTGCCTAATAATTTCTAGAAAATCACACATGCTTTGAGTATATATTTTAATCTTTGAATTGTTCTCTCGCTCACACATCGCTCTACCATTGAACTGAGGATAATAGGCGGTACTCATGTCCTAGTAGGTTCCATGGGAATCTTGAAATAATTGTCAGAAGTCTAAGGAGAATCGGCTACCTTATATTAGGTATAATTGAAATTGATACCACGTGTCTCGTGACAAATTTAAAAAATGTCAAGTCTGTCAAAAAGGACATTATTGAAAAGAATAGATTATGGGTAACAGTTGTGATTCCTCGCGTTTCTAATTCTAGCGAATGTCATGACTTGAGTCTTCTTTGCCTAAGGTGCTTAGTATCCATTACTAAAATGTTTATTGTTTGATTGGTGCCTCTCTTAATTTCTCTTATCGAAATATTTCCACGCTCTATGTTGTCATGTCACAAAACCTTAAATATTTAAGTGATGTGGTGTGGTGGTTGATTTTCAAGATTTGTTCCGATATTGAGTGCTTCTAAAATAGTCCATCACTGAGATTGTTATCATGTTGGCAAAAACATAGATATCAGCTCATACTATGTCGAAGAATGTTTGTTCTAATTTCACTTGTAGATGGAGAGTCATTGATTGTCCGATATGTTCAGACCTGTTACATCTCTTGATATGGAAGTGAGGTTATCTGGAATTTCTAGAGAACACAATGCCTTAGAGAAAGTTTATATCGATAACCTTAATTTAACTCAATTATCCTTTGAGAGAAACTCATTGTAGGGAAGTTCACATATTGTTGAGGCCATGTTGAATGGAATGTTCTGCAGTCTTGGTTAGAAGACTTGGTTTATCTCTATAGTGTTATTTAGTGAGTATTCTCTTTGCACTAAATCTTGTAACTCGGTCTAGCTGGCACTTTTGAAATGATATAATTTGGCTTCTAGTCCAAAGATAGTGGTTCGGAATATCTCGTGATGTCTTAAGATTTTTGTTGAGTTTTGAAACATCTTACTACATACTTCTAGTCCTTGTTGGTAGTTCTGAAATCCTTTCATTGTTTTCTTGTATCGAGGAATCCTCCTCATAGATGGTATAGAAAGTCTTTCCTAAAAAGGTCACTGGTAAAAAATTTCAACTTATCGGTTGAGTGAGTGATGAATGGCGTAGGTATCTATAGAGTGTTAACAAAAGAGATGTTTATGAACAAGTTATCTGATTACAAAGCTTTGTTTTTGAATGAAGATTGTTTTAGGAAGTTTGAAAAGATGCTTGTTTCCTTCATGACATAATCTTTCCTGAATTATACATAGGTGATCAGGCTATGTATAATCGAGGACAAATGATGTGATGCTTGGTTTTGTTGAAATGTTATTATGTTTCTTCGAAGTTTTAGATGGTATTCAACGTTTTATTTTGTAAGATAATGGCTCAAACAATTTTTCACAGTAACATGAAAATCGTTTCGCGTAATGGTAGTAAATAGTTGATAAAATGACTGAAAATCAATTTATAGGGTGGTAACAAAACAACTTGTTTTAGAACTTTGTGAAACAATTTTTCTAAGATGGTGATAAAATAGCTTGAAATAAAATTATGTGAAATAATTTCATAAAGTGGTAGCAAAATAACTTGAAATAAAATTTGTTGAATGGTTTGTAGGATACGTGGGAGAACCTCATAGAATGGTAATAGTCTCCTAATTGGTCAAGAATAAAGTTGCCCTAATCCCTAGTAAGATAGTGGTATATTGTTGTGAAATGATTGAAAATTGGGCAATTAGAATAGGGAATGAATTAAACAAAGGTTGTGATTATCGTGGAGATAATAAAGGATAAAGATTACATTAGATAGAAAGGTACTTATTATCTGTTCCTGTTGATGGTCTAATCATGTCTCAAGTGTAGGAGCAGTAGGCTGTCTAGCAGCAACATTTCTGAAACTCTCACCGTCATCAATCATATAAAATGGTGTAGTGTCTATAGTCTTAGTGATAGATGGTAATGGTGTGTCAAATCATGCACACTTTCCAAGCGGCAAGTCAAATGTCTGAGTAGTGTATATGAGATGTGATGGTACGGATGGTGCTCTAGATGATAATGATGATGATGGAAATCCTAGTGGTGAGTTAGGAGATGATGGTGAATGAGATACTACCCTCTTTCATGTTGTCTCGCGACGTTTTAGAGGTAAAGCTAGAGTATGCACTATTGGACGACTAATAGTGGTATGAGTAGCGGATGGTGGTTGTATTACATGAGTAGCAGGTGATCTAAGAATGAGGGTAAGAGAATGTACTCTCTTCCTTGCAGTAAGCATCCTAATAGGTCCATTAGGACTAAGCCTATAAGTCTTACCAAATGGTATGATCTGTCCCGACAGGATGATAGGAACTGCCTTGTTCCTACGACGAATCGATGGTAACAGTGGTGGTGTAGGTGTAACTTCGCCCTCCTCAAAGGGTTCAGTCTCAACACCGGATAATATGTGTGGTAAGTCTGGTGTAGAGTCAACTGATGTTAAAACTATAGTAGGGAATGACAAGGTATCCTCCATGTCAGATTCTGATGTAAGTATGATGGGATGGGTGTCTGAAGACATCAATGTGACAATCGATTTGAAATGAAAGTAAATAACTCGCAAAATGTGCGTATGAAACCGCATGCATAGGGAATATGCACTTATGATGAAATGATGAGATGCTATGATGATGTAGTTATAGTCTAGGGTCAATGATACAACCTAGTTCTCTATAACTCTTGCTCTGATACCAATCTGTCACACCCCCAAATTACCTGTTTTGCAGCGGAATGGAATTCCTGGGGGATGACTGCCATAGCATCACAGTTACAATTATATTGAACGACCTAAAGTGTCGTTTTGAAAACACATCGTTTGATATAATAAAACATTCAGAGTTTACAAAATATAGGTCCCAATTGATTGTCAACATTTGCGGAAATAAGTTTGTCACAATCCAAACGATGTTTTAAAGTGCATAAAACCCATGTGAGACGCGTCGTTACCGCGACTCTATGATAACTCCTTATGTATGCCATGAAGTATATGCCTTAGATACCTGAAAATACATTGCTAAAAGTGTCAACACAAAGGTTGAGTGAGTTCATAGAGTTTATGTAAATGTTTTATACGACCACCACAAGTATAAGTTATGTATGACAAATATGTCACATGAAAATGTTACAATTGCTATAAGCACATGACACTGAAGCTAGACTGATCATGATGTTCGCCCCAACAGAGTGTTTTGCCAAACAACTCAAATTATGATATTAAATGAAATGCATCCGTTTGACCAGTTGGGACCACAACTGGATGGAGGAGTCACCCTCAATAGATCTATTCACTCACTCTCGCTTCTTCCGGAATTAACGGTTCATGATTATGAAATGGGGACATTCAATTGGCAATGAGGTAACTTAAACAATGTGATGAATTTGAATATACTTGGGCTCGTAATAAAATGATGTGCAATGTATTCTCCCCCGTATGTTTGAAATGAAATATAAACTTGAATAAATTGGGGCTATGAAAACTCACTTGATACAATGATTATGATGGCAAAAGTGGATACACTGAAATGAGGCGCAATATCTAACCGCGACCTATTATAAATGATATGATCTAATATAAGTCATGATTTAATGTTGTTATGCATGCAAACTCATATGATATCCATACCACTTGTGCATTTTTGAAAATAGAGTTTATCGTCGAAATATATGTTTATGACATCTCGTCACGTTATAAAATACTTTACAAGTACTTACTTTGAAACGATATCCTACGATATTCGTTTAGTGATTTATCAAGAAATTATAGTTTTTCGTCGCAAAATAATGTACTTTGATAATTCGTGAAAGTGGCTAAGTAGCCTCAGAAAGCTAGTCGTAAATCGGTAAATATCGATTGTTAGGAAACAAACTCAATGGTTTTAGAAAGCTTGCAACATTATCTAAAAGTCGTAACACTGAACTTTTGTCCATACGAGTCTCGATCTTAGCTAAAAACGATAGTGAAGTGAGGTAGTCGGGCTAAAAATGCAGTTTCTGGGCAGTTTTCGGGAAAGTTTGAGAGGTCATAAGTTACTCGTTATAAATCCGTTTGACGAACGGCTGGACATTTTGGAAAATAGGCCAGGTGAACTAACATTTACTCATAGATACTATTTTACCAAAACCAACTCGATCATTGAGAAAAACGGCTCCAGACATGGGTACCCGAAAAGACAGTTTCAACACTTACAAATATTTTAGTAAAAGCTGAAGGAAATAAGTTGTGAACGTCGGTTTTCAAATATGTATATCTTTAGTGTTATAGGTCCGTTTTCTACGTTCTATATATTCTCGGAATCGTGATAGTATGTACTAATATATTTTTGATAAGTCGACTCATTTAGATAAGGTTTAAAACTCATTTTTGCCCCTTAAATAACCCTTGACAGCATGTATATTTTCAGAAAAATAGTTTTCGTCGTTAAACTTGAAAATAGCGTAACTTCATCGTTATAAACCCGTTTTAACCCTTTCAAGCGACCATGGTTTTGTTTTTTAATCTATTTTCTGAAAATATAAACCAAAATAGTCCATGACCCACTGATGTTTCCAGATTTCACAAAATTGGACATCCCTTATATATATTTCGTCGAAGACGGTTTCTCTTGTTTGAAACTTGTTCTAAAACATTCCAATCAACACCAAAGCTATTCTAAACCTACCATACACCTTCTTAGGGTGTCATGGGTTCCTAAACTTTACCAAAATTGTTAGGTTTCATAGGAATACTAAAGATAATTTAAACTCATATTAAGAAATAAAACATGTAAAAGTGGTATGGATCATAGTATATTTGCATGTTTTTCTAATAGAATCATAAAAATACATCAAGTAAGAGTTTATAAGAGTAGGAAAAATTATTAGTAACTTACTTGAGTGATGAAGAGATTTTTGGAACTAGAAACTTAATTAATCTTTAGGTTTTTATTTCAAAACCTTGAAATAGACTACTAGTGGATCAATAAAAATACTAGAGCTTAAATTTTGAGATGGTTTTCTTCTTCTTCTTGCAATGGCCGAACCACAAGGACCATGGAGAGGGTTTCTTTTGTTTTTCACCTTCAAATGTGTGTTTGTATGTGTTTAGGCTAAATAAATATCTAACAAATTTTGTGTAGGTGTATATTTTAGTTAAGAAAATATCTAAAAGTGATGACTAGTAGGGGTAGGTCGGCAAGGGGGGGGGGGTGAAAGTATTTGGTGTATTTTTGATAGTAAAATGTAATTAAAGTTAAGTATAATGTGTATTTGGTACATATAATTAATTATTAAGTGTAGCGTTAGCTAGAAATCGATTTTAACGGAACCAAATAAAATATATCGAAGTCATAAAAATTACAAAAATGCATTTCTCGCAAGTATTGAGTGAATAAATATTTATCGAATTGAATTTTTGAAAACCGTCGTAAAATATATATATATATATATATATATATATATATATATATATATATATACACATATATATATATATATATTTTTAGGTCACTATTTTTACAACACAAGCTTATAATAAGGAGATGAGGCGATTGAACAAGTATCAAACACTAACACACACATTATAGTAAACGGTTAAGAAGAGATGTATGTGAAAGAAAGACTTGAACAACCAACCCTTCAAAGAAGGTTTACAAGAGGTATTTATAGGAGGGAAGCTAGGGCAACACTCCTGTTCCCTTCCTATCCTTATTGGGCTTGGGTCAAGCTTATGGGCCTTCTACATAAGCGTGACCTTAAACAAACATAAAGGCCATAATAAAGCTACCTATTACATATGAAATATAAATACTTGAAATACTGTTTAGGAGTGATTCCAACAATCTCCCCCTCAAGTATAAATGAATGAAAACGTGAAGGCGTTATGTAATAGTAGCAGTGACGTCTTCTGACATTCTTCTTTCTTGTGAGAAGAATTGCCTTGATTCGAACAATCTCCCCATTGTAGAGAGATATTATCTTTGAACAGTTATGCTTTGACGTCATCTTTAACTTTGTTCTTTGATCATTGTTCTGTGTGGTGAGAGTGATATTGTATTGTTGTCTGCTCGGTCCTGCCTCAGGTCTGCGCGTTGCTCCAGTGTCCCACGTCATTCTTCAACATGCTCACACGCTCTTTGACGTTGGAATTCAATACTGATGAAGTTCTTTAGGTCTTTAACTTTGTAGATTCTTTGGTTTGACAAAGAATCATTCTGACGTTGTGTTGCTTTTGATAGAACTTCCATTAGTGATGAGTGGCGTGAGCATGAGAAGAATCGCACGATATCCACCCCTCCGGAGCTTCCATAAGAAGAAACATTTCAAACGTTAGTAATAAGCGGTTTCCGGCACTTACAAGTTTGAACTTCGAGAGTGTCCACAGCATAGTGTGAGGACACAACTCTAATTCTTACAAAGGCTGTTCCTGAACTGGAGTCCCACAAGTGAGATAACTCGATGTACCGAAGTACATCTACAGTTCAATGAGTCGCTGAGGTACAACCGAAGCATCACCTCACGACTATAGACCGTTTGAACACACTCCCGTAATCCACGGGAGTTACCGAAGTGACCTGCTGACAAGGCTGTTGATGTTGACCCTGGCAGTAGTTTCCATTCAATCACTGGAGATCACAGATGTAAACCTCTCTAAATGTCTCGACAGATTGCTAAGATCTGTGAAGGACTCGATATGAACCACTGATGATCTTATTAGTTGATCATCAAGTGATTAAATGTCAAGTGTTCCTAAGAGATCTTTTGATGAATCTCGTGGCTCTAGACTCAATAGTGCGTTTTGGTTTTCCTGAGCGTAGACTAGGGAGAGGGTCTCCTTCTTCAATACCAGCAACCTCTAAGAGAAAGCCGATAGTTTACGTAGGGTTCCCTGTGAGAATGAAACAAGCTTCTTTTAGAGAAACTTGAGTGGCTAAGAAGTTTAGTGCATGCGTCACTGGGTCCATGACGACTTTTAATCTTCAATACCGGCGTCACTAAGTGACAACCATAGCATATGAATTGAACCCGGTGTCTGCCCTAAGTTGAATAATCTGGAGGGCTATTTCTTTTCACCCCTTTCTTTGCATTTCTTTTTAATTCTTCAACTCCTTCTTTCTCCGATTCTCATTTTCTCCTTTTTTACAATCATGCCTAAGGACTTCTAACACTAACTAATGTAGTGTCCCTTGGGTAATCCCTCCCGCTCTGGCGGATCATAGGACGGTTATTCCTAACCTTAGTCACCTTATAACTCCATGACTAACCTATGTTTGCCATTAAAACCACTGTATGAAAAAAATGTCTCTCAAAGGGTTTGTTAATGAAAAAACATGTTTGAACCATTTTGAGAGATGATATTTTGCATAAATACTCCCCTCCACTCTGTGCTTAATAGTTAATGGTTAATGCACAGTGAGGAAAGTAGCGCGCACTTTTTGATTGACCACTGAAGATAGACAATCCCCCGCGAGACACGGTTACGTTGCATATTAAAGAGTTACATTGTCAGCTTTTAGGTGACAACTAGCTCTAATAACTACCTTGAAGGTGTAGACAAACCTTGGAAGGTTGTCAACCCGTCAGAGTTCATGTCTATCAAAAGTTTCTCGAATGGTACTTTCTACTCAGACAAGTCCTTGCGAGACCGTTTACATTACTAGCGAACTAGCTTGAAATTATTACCCGTCCTGGACAAGTCTTTTCGAGTTATACAGTTAGTATCGTCAATTCTTTGGTTAAGTCTGAGGTCCACACGATTCATTTGCATTTTGTACACCATATTTCTTTTCACACAATTTTCTCCCCTCAAAAATGGTATTAAAGTGTTATTTTTGAAACGTTGAGAATAAATATGACCCTTTCGTTGTTGCGGGAAGAATGACCACTGTGAACAATTTGTGAACAAAGTTTCAAATACTTCCCCTCAACAAGTGATATAAACGGTTGAGGTTTTGAAAGTCTTAAGGGAAAGTACCTTGTTCTTTGAGCAAAACCTTGAAAATGAAAGGTTTGATAGGTTTTACTCAAAAGTAAGAAGCTTTCGCTCTTTTGATAAGGATTGTGGCACTGAACTACCACAGGGCCTTTCTTACAATAGGGTTGTACACTGTTATGTGTGCACAAGCCATTGACATATTATATCATACATCCAAAATTATGAAGGAAACAATTCAAGGGGTACCGGGAAGTGCAGTGATGTTCCCAGGAGTGCGCACAAGGACGTTGAAAGCCGGTGATGTTTCTCCTGGGTCACCACCAACATAGCTCTCCCATCGTCTGCCTGATCCCGTCTGAACAACGTTCATCAATCATGGTGATGATCCTTCTCACATCCCTCCTTTCCTGAGAATTCCTGCGTTTACGAGATCCCACTTTCCGCGTATATCCTTCAACCTGTATGCTAATCCGTCCTAACCAGCTTCAAGTATGATCCCCGAATTTCTGAAGATCACTACACGCCATTAAGCAGTTTCTTTGAAGTTCACTTCGGTAAACAACTCCGAAAGGTTTGCTGATGATCGTATATTGAGGTAGTGATTGGATCGGGAAAGTAAGCATTGGAGGAGTGAGGTTTACACGCGTCTGATAAGATTCAACAGCCATCTGGATATCTTCAACACGTTCTTTGATCACAATGCGTCTAATGAAGATGAGAACTTACTTGATAAATTCACTTGAACTTCATCGAGAATTGTCTCATACGAACCTGTACCTTGGCAAGGTACATGTCTTCGATGTCGTTGAGGGACAAGTTCTCAAAGGCAGCCTCGGAGAATCCATAGTCCCTTTCATCTTGTCGTTTGACTATGATATTCTTTAAGAGAATATCCCACTTAGACTTGAGATCAATGTGTTTGATGGCCACGATGTCCTTAGAACTATACACTGCATGTTGAGACTTCTGAACCAGGCAGCTTCTGTAGTAGATTCTTCGGCGTTCAGGCCAATGATGAATCCCATACAATGCATCTTGGTCGTATGCTTGCACGTTGTCAGAAATCAAGTGATTTGCACGTTCCTCGATAGCTATGCAGTTTGAGTAAATCCGCTGGGAAATGGAAGAGTCAATGATGTAGCGTAATTTTCGCGACCATCGCTACCCAGTGTAGATAATCCGGTCTGTTAAAGAATGCTCGGAAGGGAATCCGTGGTTCGATCTGTTTGGCCAATGGTACGGTAGAGGTTTGGTCCATCGGTGTAGTATGGAGGGTTGTCCTTTGTGTGAAGTCAATGTTTGCTTCCGGGATTGAGCCAATCCATGTCGTTAGACATGCTCGAGCGATGTCTCAGATGATTGCGACCTCGACATCGCTTTCAGAGCTGTCTTTAAGAATTGGAATGCACATTCTTGATTCGCTTCAATTCAGATTTCGTCATTTTCTTCACATGGAACTTTTCTTGCAAAAGTTTGGCGTGCTCCCTGTAGAACCGTCTACCATTCTTGACCTTCATCAAGGTAGGGTTTGATTGACAAGTGTGGAGAACATTCAAACTCTTCGGTTTTTATCGTCATCTAGCCATGAGACAACTCCAGGCTGAGTCGTCTTCTTCTGCTTTTTGGAAGGCCTTGATTGATACTGTTTCTGCACTTGTTTGGGTGAGGTGGGTTGTTGTCGGGGCTCAGGACCTTTCATCGTCACCACCCGTATACTCAAAGTAATCACCTGTTTTATGAGTCAGTGGTGGTAACTCGGAATCGCCAGGTTTATCATAGAAAGACCGAGGTGGAGGAGACTTTTGTGAGAAGAAGTTCGTGATGGAGGAGGTGGCAATAGAGGTAGATTTACCACACTGCTTCTGCGTTAGGTGCAGAATTCCTTCTCCTTATCATCGTCATCTCTTGGTCGTTTGGGTTGATCGGCTGACTCTTGCAGGAGATCTGAGTTGAAAATCAAGTAGATTTTCGAAAAATTTAGCTTCATCCGAGTAACGTTCCAGATCTTTGCATTTGTATCACAATTGAGCGATTAACTCAATTCAGAGAGATCAGCTTCTTGGCATTGTATGTTTAACCCATTCTAACGATGTTAGGGTGATTGTCTGGAAAATATTTCTCTAGTCACACCGGGGACAGTGTCAAGAAAAAACTTGTGAGTATGATCTCTTGCTGTCTTTTCCAGTTCCTTTTGGATTTTAGGAACGATATCCTGAAGGTACTTGTTAGTGTAACCTTCGATCATTTCGTACAGTTCCTCTTTACGATGACTCTTCATGAACTTCTGAACAAATTTCCTTTCTTCTCCATCTTGTCATGCCGTCATACTATGCTGTATGTATGTATCACAAAGAAATTTACTTTTTGTAGAGCACGTTTTTCTTTCTGACTTTGTTTGACACTTTTGTGAATCGTTTATGAGCTTGAGATCCAAGATCGAGTGGTTTCTTCACAGATTTGGCTGATGATTTTGTTGATCTTTTTTGATGGTGGTGTGAGTGAATGAAGAATCTGATGAGGAGGGACATGAGGAATTCGGAGTCCTTTGGAGGTGCAGAATTCCTCCTTGGAACGAGTTGGACTGCGAGAAGAAAGTCATCATAATCTTCTTCGGCATCAAGCCAGTTTTAGCCGTTTCTCCGCTTTCCTTAGCTGCTTCATCAGTTTTCTTCTTTCTCAGTCATATTCTTTTCTGGTTCCTCAATGTTAAGATCAGAAGACTCCTTCACAAGCGTTGGTTTTGCACAAGAGTGGTGGCACCAGATCCTTTATCGGGTTGATTAACCGCATCAGGACCTGGTGAAGAGTGGACAGCACCACTTGATCCTCCGGGGCCACCCATTTGATCTTTTGCAAATTCTTCAGCTTTTTGAATTTGTCTAATTAATTTAAACTTCTTCTGTAGGATTGATCAGTTGCTCTTCTTCAATTCAGATCTTTCATCATGAGACTCGAGTACAGAGTCTTTCCTTTCCATGTTCAGCTATTGGCCTTTGTAGATTTAGCTGCTGGAGGAGGGATCGGTTTCAGATTCATAGAAGGTAATCTCTCATTGTGTCAGTACCCAGAGCTTTCGTCCACAACTTTCTTTGTGGTTCGGGTTTGGGAATGGGATGGAGCAGCTTCCTTAGATGGAACAGTCCTCTTGAGGGGGAGGGTTCTCTTGGGGAACTTCCTTGACTCACCTACTTGCGACTTCCTCCCTTCCTCTTTTGGTTCTCCTTACAGTTGTTCCAGAAGATTTTTCGTCGAGATGACCAACTTTGCCTTGTCTGACTGCTTCCAGATACCTTTTTTTACGTTTCGAAGCTTCTGACATCTTCATTAGAAGGAAATCTGGTAGCACAACACCTTGTTTCTTTGTAGACGTTTCCTTGATTCTAACAGATAGAATGGGTTCCGTCAACATGTCGTGCTTTTTGGGGTCATTGAGCCCTTGGGATGTCAGGATGAAGTCCAAGTGCTCTCCTTGGATCAACAATTTGTATATCTGATGTAGGGAATCTTTGAGCCAGTTTGTTGAAAATGACATCATGTCATCCCAATCGAGCTTCGATAGCGATGTGTTTCTTGCTGACCAATGCCCAGAATTTGCAGTTCTATGAGCTTAGGGTGCTCATAGCCGCTGTCACGACCAGAAACAGACTTGGTGATGATCATGTAGAGTGTTGTCCAGGGTTGAGGAATACTCTTAAGCTCTACGTGAGAGTGCTTGGTGATTACTCTGTAAGCCCTCGTACAAACCGATATTGATAAGAATTGGAGAGTGAGCTCTTCAGCAGGTGTGGCATATAGTTTGGTTGGATCGACATCAGAATTAGAGAACAGCCCTTAGTCTGCAGGTGTAATGGTGACTTGTTTGTGATTCGAGTCACGTCATCAGCATTTGTCCTTTGACCCTTTCCATAGTGTTCCAGAACTGTTGGATGTAGATCTCAGGAACAGTTGCAGAGTGTGAAAGCATGTTCTGATACGGATGAGTCCTCAGAATGTCAATAGCAATTAAACACTAAGATTCAGAGCAAGTGAGGTTGTCAAAGTCAACACGGAGATTATTCTTTCCTACTCAATTGGATAGCCATGAGGATAGATATCTGCTATGGAGAGAACTTCAGGTGCATCCATATTCATTTGTTCACGCCATGTCGTGATCGAGATAACATTAGCCAAAAGAACCAACATATCGAAAGACATAATGTTAGTCAACGAAGGTCTATTGTCTAGTTATTGAGTGAACAGTGTCAATGATTGTTACGAGTCCTAAGTCACTTGTATATTCAATAGCCCAATGACGTCGTGAAATGTTTCGTGAGTTAGTTAACTTTAAGTTTTAAAGTTTATTTTATCACTTATTGTTCACTACATATCAAACGATTTGCAGTTATTAGTGACATTTTAGGATTCGTGATGATATGATTAGTTTATTTACAAGTTTGAACAAGTACCAATTCATCATGAAGGTCAATCCAGGGTTAAGCGTAGTTTTGGCAAAGTTATGCGTAGACAGAATGATATGCTTAAGTGTAGCTACGCGTAGAATCCTAACTTACGCGTAAGAAGTGTTACGCTACTAAAGGAGACTCTTATGCGTAAGCTTATGCGTAGGCATATATTAACCTTACGCGTAAGGCTACTCGTAAGAGTTGACCTTATTCGTAAGGTCCTGTTTTACGCTATCCTCCACAGGATACGCGTATCCATTGTAGAACCTTACGCGTAGCTGTTATGCGTTGATTATTCTTACGCTTACATGACGTACGCGTAGGGTATCCTATTGCGTAGAGTGCAAATGACCTTGATTCTGATTTGCACGAGTAACAAGCCTGAAATAAGTTTATCAAATCATCAAAGTTAACACAAACCATCATTTTATCACAGATTACAACAACTAGCTCATTTTTAATGTTACGCGTAGAATACAAACGCGTAGCCTAAACCCTAAATCTACGCGTATGGATTCTAGCCATAGATTATGCTAAACGTTTCTGTAGCTTAAGAGAGTTGAGAAGCTATATACCGAGTTATAACACTTATTCATGGTGAATCAAAATACCCAAACTTATGAACTTTAAACCCTAATTCCAAATTATTGATTATTTATAGTTCTGGGTGGTTATAAAGCAAGGAAATCATCAATTCATCACCATAAGACATAACACAATCAATCTTTGACCAAAACACTTCACATTTGAAATACCCAATTCGACTCATAAACCCAATTTTCAAAAATCATCAATTAGTGTTTCGGGTGGATTTTGATGGTTAAAATGGTAATCATAGATGTAATATATGACGTTTTGACACAAATCTTTTACCACAAACATACACACATACATGATGTGTTTCACGCTTATGCGTAGAACACATAATCACGCATAAAAAACGTTTTAGCCGTAGGATTTGAATGAAATTAAAAACCTTTGCTTAGAAACATGTTATACACAAGAAACAACTTACAAAATGATGATCAAACTCACGGTTTACTGGTGAATTCTTATGCGTAGGATGGTTTTATAGTTTTGAGTAATAAATGAAAGTGAAGTTATGGGGGTGTTATTAAAAAATAACTTTAGGTTTTGACAGTTTTTGGTCCCTCCACTTTTCCATTTTTCCATCCAGCCTTTTAACTTCCATTTTTTGTTACCAATGAAGATTTTTGGAAAGAAACATGAGACACTCCCCCTCGCGACTTGAGAAATAATGAAAGGTTATTAATTAAAGTTCGAGGAGTGTCTTTGAACCAGAAAATGTACCACCATTTGTAAAAGAATCAACTGAGATGTGATAACATGCAAGTTCACAGGTGATTTGAAAACAGTGTAATTTTATTTTCTCCCCCTCAACCCTTGATCGGAAAAATACTGAATTTTGAAAGATTAAAGTGTTGACGGAAGAAATGTACTTGCAATGTTGGAAGAAAAGTAGATTAGAAGAATATTTTTGTTGTTTTTATCAGGTTTTATAATTTTGTATTTTGTTTTTGAAAAAGTATTTACAAAAGATGTTTTGGTGTTTGACAGGTTTTTAGGACTGTTTTAGGAGGGCATCCATTCCTCTTGAGTCAAACACCTCATACCAATCCGGTGGACCAACTCATTAAACCTAGCGGAGGCAAGGCTTTGGTGAGAAGATCTGCCAATTGGTATTCAGTACCCACAAAATATAATTCAACAGTACCTGTTCCACGTGATCCTTGATGAAATGATATCGAAGATCGATGTGCTTTGATTTCGAAGTGCTAACTGAGTTGCACGAGATTGCAATTGCACTCCGATTGTCGCAATAACATCGGGGATTCTGTCAAATACGTAACCATAGTCTTTGAGTTGTGTTCTCATCCATATGACTTGAGCACAACACGCGGACATGGCTACATATTCTGCTTCGTTTGATGACAGCGATGTACAATCCTGCTTCTTCGATTGCCAAGACACCAGTTTTTCACCAAGAAATTGTAAAGCTCCTGAAGTGCTTTTCCGTGAGTCTAAGCATCCGCGTGGTCAGCGATCTGAAAAGTTTATTAGTTCAAAACCGTAATCCTGGATACCGATCCCCAAGTTAATGGTTCCCTTTATGTATCGGAAGATTCTTTTAGCCTCAGAGAGGTGGGTTTCAGTTGGTCGTGACTGATAACGGGAGCATAGATAAACTGCAAAGACAATATCAGTCGCTAGCTGTTAGTACATGAGACCCAATAATTACTGCGGATTTTGTAGGTCCACCATTTCCCATGTAAATCAGCGTACTAACTTCTTGGTATGAGCCATTGGTGTGGCATAGTGTGTACAGGTTTTCATTCCAAATTTGTTTAACAATTCAAGGGCATATTGGACTGACTCAAGAAAATACCACGGGGTGATTGATGAACTTGAGTCCGGAAAGAATGTAGTTCACCCATCATGGACATTTCAAAATTTTTCTTCATTAGTTTTGCAAAAGCGATTGAAAACTTTTTATGTGTAGACCCAAAAATGATGTCATCTACGTAAATTTGAACAATTAAGATATGTGCCCCGTGATATTGTATAAAAAGAGTTGGGTCAACCGAACCTTTGGTGAAATTATTAGCAATGAGGAAGGATGATAGCTTATCGTACCATGCCCGAGGAGCTAGTTTGAGACCATACAGGCGTTTTGTTCCAGTTTGTAGACATGATTCGGAAACTCAGGATCAACGAATCCATCTGGTTGGCTGACATAAACCATTTCTTTAAGTTGTCCATTGAGAAACGCAGTTTTGACATCCATCTGATAGACCGTCATATCATATGAGCTGCGAATGCT
>OU343218.1:149335047-149369178 GCA_910596185.1 Chrysanthemum makinoi
ACCATGTGACAACTGAACAGAAACAATGGAGCGATTCAATCTTTTGAATCAATCATGGTTCAGGTTATGGATTGACGGATACCATTGAAAAACCGGTTGTTGTGCTTAAAAACTCTTTTCTTTAGCACATCGACTGTGTACAAATATTTCAAAATAAAAGGTGTTTATGATTGATAATTGATTTTCATTAAAACCTTCATTGTATTGCAAATACAATTTCTATTGAGAGCGACCACGATTGTTTTCAAATCTCTTTTTATCAATCAGTGAATCTCAATTCGCGGTTCACTCCGTGTTGTCTTCTTTGAGGCGTTCGGTTTGAACAGCTAGAGCATGCGAAACCTGTCAAGAAATTCGAATTATACGATCACGAGGCGTACTTGTATTGATCAGCGGGGAACCGTGGGGCGTGTACCTCAATTCAACGAAAGTGATCAAAGACACTTTCGCGTGTTTTATTGCTAACTGTGTATGCAGTGCGGCCGGCGTTTGCAGGTGATCAGAATGGAGCGGTCAATCCATAGCCGCATGCTCACACAACACATTCACTTCCAAATAAATCATGATAAGTGCATCAATGACTCTGATATTATCACTCCATGCTTACCTTCTGACGCGCCAATATCATGAATCAGCAAGCTTCCACTTCTCGATAAGTATATATCATGATCCAGAATGTGAGCATGTCGGTCCAAATGTCACAACATCATATGCTGGCATCACAACAATGGGTGATGCTGAGATTTGTTGTGGCTGATGATCTCTAGTAATGCTCAAAGGTCATCAAGGTGGATCAGCTCAATAACCTCCACGAAACATACATTGTAGTTAAACAATGATGAAATCACCATAGAAGCACATAGTTTGAATACTTTGATGAAGAGAAGTCTACGAGCTCAAGACTGAAGATTTATTAGAATGCTAGGATTCACAATGTAATTCATGGGGTGACCTCCCTTAGGGGGAAATTGTTAGGAATTGGAAATTCTATTGTAAAGCATCGGTCACCCCAAGTATAATCTAGCTTAAGTTAGTTCGTAGACATATCGTTTATTATGTTAGTTGTTAGTAAGTTATTAGCTTAGATTTAGTCTAATGCAACACCGTGGAGGAAGGGCGGGTCTTTACCCCTGTATACGATCCACAGGCCGTCAGGAGGTCATTTAGTTTGTAACCTATAAATACCCTCTACCTTGCATGGTAGAGGGTTGGATGTTCTTTGTGGAATCTAACCTTCCAAGAGTTTCTCTTTCTAGAATATCCCACTTTCTCTCTCTAAACCATCTAAACTATACGCCCATATTGAGTTTGTTTATGTGCTTGTGAAATCCAATGTGTTACATTTTCTATTAAATTTGTCTAACGCAATGTCTAAAGTGGGTGCAACATGAGTTTTATTCAAAGTCCTAAGGTGTTCTTCTACTTCAGAGGTCTTTATTGTTCTTCTCTTACGTTGCAACTTCCTATTCTTCCTTGTGGTGCTCTTAAGCTGTGAAGTGCTAGCGTTGGGAAAAGAGCAACTATTCTGTTTCATGGAAGGAAGCACATTAGTATCTTGTGGTTTGTCATTAGGCGTTCTAGATTCAATTTTAAACATTCACTGGGCAGTACATGTGTGTTACTAATCCTATCTTGCTTAAGTTTAACCAACTCTGCTTTTAAGTCATGGATAGTGTGTAACAAATCTTGATTTTCAGAGCGAGTGTTTCCATTGTTTCATAAAACTTCTTTGGTATATGCAAGATGATCATCAACATCTTTGGGCGCTTGCGAGTCTTTTTGAGCAAATCAAATATGACACCATATTCAGTTTTGACTTTGGCAATTTCTTGTTCATATTTGGAAATTTGACATTTTAAAGAGACGTTTTCATCATCCAGTTGTTCTATTTTTGGATTAGAAAATTTTGAATTCAAGGTTTTTTTTGCAAAAGCAAGTTCCGGTTTTGACAATCTTTTTGACACCATTGAAGACGACGTTTTGCATTGGAAAGTTCATTTAACAATCGCTCATTTTCAATTTCTAAAGACTTGATTTGTGACACATTTTCAGTATTCTCAACATTTTCAACAGAATCGACAGCGATGTAATCAAATGCATATGCAACGGAATGTACTAACACAACATTTATGGTATCAGCACAGATAACATCTTCCAAGAGTCGGTCAACATGATTTCTTAACAATTTCTTTTTACGTTTAGTATTTGAAATCGTTGGTTCGTTTCTCCTTTTTTTCATAAGCCCAATCTCCTTTTGAAGTTCCCGTTCCCAATAGATTGCACACATTTTTAAATTTCGAACATGTGGTAAAAGCCCTTTCTGAAAAATATCCCTTTGTTGTCGCGCAAATGGCGATCGAAAATGTTCAGCTTTTAGAGTTAACTTCAATTGCATGTTCCAAAAGTTTGATGTCAGACATGAAAGTGTCTAAGTATTTTAGAACCATCATTGTTCTAATGGCTTTATTTCACGAAAGAAGGTAAGGACCATTAATTTGTGCAACATTGGGTGGGGACCATCATTAGAAGAGGACTTCGAGGAGTAGGTGTGATAACCCAAGGTGTGTTAGAATTATCCTTGTGTGGCGAAAGTTATGGCTTTTGAATAGTTAAATGGTTTGCTATAAACAACATTTTCCATTTTGGGCGACTCTCGTCTTGACATCTAATTCCTCCATACGAGTCATCAATTCTATTTTCTGCACTGTAAACTTGAGGATTTGGTTTGAATGCTATATGTGAAAAACGTGGTCTGTAATCAGCAAGATTTGGTCCATATCCATCAGGATTTGGTTTAAAGGAAAACTTTTGAATTGTTGTGATTGACTCACCGTGTTTGTAAACAACATTTTGAAACTCTTTGATTTTGTTTTGTAAGTCGGCAATGTCCTCAAGATAGTCATCTATTTGTTTCCTCGAATGCTTTTTGTACTCACAAAACTGTTTTTGACAAGTTAACAACTCAGACTTGGCTTTTTGAGTTTCCGAAGTGAGAGCGTTAAGTTGTTGTTTATGATCATATTTCAATTGTTCTATTTGAGACAACAAAGCATTCTTGGATGCAACTAGATCACATATATGTTTTTCCAAAGATTTTTTATTTTGGTAATATTTAGCAAATGCGACTTCAAAACCCTTTTCACGTTTCTCTTTAGTTTGAAAAATGTTGAGTTGAAACTTATAGCATTCATTATCCTTAGTCAACAGTGCAATTTTATCTTGCAGTTTCTTATTGATGTCATTGCACTTTTCCAGTTGAGATTGGGTGGTCTTAATTAAGTTGGTCATGAGCTCAAGATCTGGATTAGACAAAGGTTCAGCTTGTTCAACTTGAGTCTCAACATGATCATTATTTAGATCCTCAAATATGACCCGCGAGTCAACTTGATTATCAATATTAACCATAAGGTCATCTTGATCGTCAAATATAACTATGGGATCCATTTGATTATCATCGGAATGAGATGTTGAAGATTCATGTTGAACACTCTGATCCTCGTCGGATGCAGATGTTGGCGGAGATATCAGATCATTAATGAGTATGTTTTGATTCGGTACCTGAGACAAGCCGTCAGTGTCATACACTGGGCCTGTGTCACTCATGTGGAGCTCTTGCATGTTTGTCATTAACATCACCGCTGCATTAGCCTGCAAGTCCTCCATGTCATCATTAGAATCTGCATTAGCCATGAAGCTCTGTTCCTTGTTGGTAAGAGTTCCACCAGCTTCATCCTTGAGAGCCAAGAGTAAAGCCTCTTTGTGATAAGCGCTGCCTCTTGTCCTTGGCTTTGGGCATGCATTAGCCAGATGACCCTTCTCATTACATTTATAGCATCGGAGACCATTAACCCCAGTCTGAGCATTTCCCTGATCAGCCACTTGAACCCGTTGTTGTGGAGCACCCATGTTATTCCTTCCATTAACATTAAACCATTGACCACTATTCATCTGACGACCATTTCCACGATTATGAACCTCAACCCTTCCATTGTTAACAACAGCTTGATTCCTTGTATTTGATGAGGTGCGAATGCGGTTGTTAGATTTGTTATCAAATCATCCGAAGGCTCATGCAATCATAACAAATCCTTGATTCAATGCATCAAAGGCTTCTGCATCCTCATTTGATTCACTGTAGAGTGCTTGATCATTGTTGTTGTTGTATGGAACCAATTGAGTTTCTTGGGATTGTTGTTGTGACGGATCATATGGTGTAATCTGAGCAGTTGTTGGTGGAGGGTTTGTGAAGACAGTTTGCAAGGTCGGGAATTGAGGATAACATTCTTGAGCCCATAAAGCTAGAGTTTGATTATCCGGGAGTGAAGGTGAAGCAGGGACCGCACGGATGATTCTTTCTTTGTCAACTTCCTTTTGGTGGTGCTTTAAATAGTCATACAACAATCCATATGTAGCTTGATGAAGATTCTTCGCTTGACGGATGAATATAACATACTTCTCCCAATCAGGACCAAGACATCTCAGGAACTTTGTGTTGATTGCAGTCCTTGGCATAATGATATTATGTTTATCCAAGTCATTGATGATGTCTGAGAACCGATGATGATATAACTCTAATTTCTCCCCTGGTTCAATCATGAAGTGTTCATATGCTAAGTAGATTTTGGATTCCAAATCTTCTTGATTGAGTTCAGTGCCTTCCATTAGAAGATGAATGTGCTCCCACATTGCTTTAGCATTCTTCTGAGCATCAACACTACGAAGAATCGGATTAGGTAATCCCAAAAGGATATATTGCATTACAATTTCATCGGCTTCTAAGTGAAGAAGTTGGTCAGTAGTAAGTTGATCAAGACTGACAACGTTGGTAACATCATCTCTTGGTGGATTAGCATTTGGATCTCCGGTGCAGGTGAGAGTAAGCATCTGAAAAGGACCTTCAAGGATGACCTTCTTCAAAAACTTACCATGTGGCATCTTTAGATCACAAAACCTAAAAAACCTTATCACCCATTGATCGTAGTTTCCGAGAGTGAGCATTGGAGGTCTGTCAAGGAATCCAGCTTCATGAATGGATTGTTGGCTACTTAATGCTTCACACATCGTTGCAAACCAAGAGGGTTCCTTTGGTGTTGTAACATTCATAGCATACTTGGTGGGATACTGATTTTGAAAGTATGTATAATGTTGTACTTGATGACGAGGGTTTGGTGGAACCATTTGTGGTGGAAGAGGATTTGCTCCTTGAGGAAAGTGTTGAAATTGTTGTTGAAATTGTTGCAATTGTTGTGGAGATGGTGGAGGATATTGTTGATAGAATTGTTGTTGTTGTTGTTGAGGATACTCATGAGGAAAGTAGCTAGAGTATGGTGGTTGAGACATCTTGAAACTTGTGTTGATGATGGATCTCTGTAGTCGAATGAAACTTAGAGTTTGTTGATGAAGTAACCTTATGCGTAGAAACAGCTTATGCGTAGAAAGTATCTTACGCGTAGTACCCAACTTACGCGTAGAAGAGAGCTTACGCGTAGTGATAGCTTACGCGTAAACTTGAGGAAAACGTAGCTTAGACGTAAACCAAAGACTTAGTAGTAGAATCCTTAGGCGTAATATTTCCTTGGGCGTAAGACAAGCTTAGGCGTAAGAAATGCTTAGGCAAATAAAATTCTACGCGTAAGTATTAAGCTTAGGCGTAAAACTAGGGTTTTGCCCAAAAATCCTTTACACTTATACCAGTGTAAAAGATATCCAAAGTCAAAGTGTTTTCAGGCTTATCCAAGCAAGAAAACACTGAGTAAACCAACAGCACTGAAGATCAAGTGATGAAGCTCTTACGCGTAACTTCTGCTTAGGCGTAGACTTTGTGCTTACGAGTAAAACTAGGGTTTTGTTACGAGTAGAAAGTACCAAACATGCACCAAAACAGATTTTATGCACAAAAGTGTTTTGTAACCTGATTTTAATGATGAAATAGCTTCAATATCACCAAAATAACAATAAAGTTTGAAACTTGATGAACCAAAATAAATTTCACCCTTACGCGTAGACAGAACCACACGAACAAAATCAAGCTTTAAAACTATTCTACACACGTAAAGTTTGAAACTTGATGCTAAAAACTTAAACTTTAACACTAAATAAACCTTAAACCACAAAAATCTTGAGTTTACAAGTGTAAAAACTAAAGCTTTTATGCATATGAAAAGTTATGCTTGTAAAACTCACGCGTATGAATATGTAACTTCAAAAACAAAATGTTTCACCCAACTAGATGGCGATTGATACCACTGTTAGGTCACCATAATGTAACACAAACATCAATATGTAAGAAATATAGAAGATATAGATTGGATGAACACAAACAAACACACACGTATATAGATAAACAAAGGTTATGCGTAGGTGTATTATGCAAAGTGAACAACCAACCTTCAAATGAAGGTTTACAAAGGTATTTATAGGGGAAGGGACTAGGGCAACACTACAAGTCCCCTTCCTTCCTTATTGGACATGGGCCAAGGCTTATGGGATTTCTACATAAGCCTTGCCATTAATACAAACATAAAAGCCTAATTAAGCAACCTATTACATATTGATTACAAACACTTGAAATATAGTTTAGGAGTGATTCCAACAGAACTTATTGAATCCTACATACTAAGTTGAATCTCAAATAATTAACTACATTGTATCCTAAACAAACTAAATCAATCAAAATTAAGCCAAGAAATAAGCACTAAGAAGTGGACTGCACAGCAGATGGTGGGCACTAGCAGGCTACTAACAGCTAATAAAATAAGCTATAATAAGCTAAAGTTATGTCTAAACTAATCAACTAAACCTAAGAAGCTACTGATAAGCAAGCTAAATTGTCAAATAAGCTTAACTTAAGGCCAATAAGCACTAGAATACTTTCTTTGCTATAGCAGACTACATGGGGGGAAGGAATGGGGGTTTTAAAGGCAAAATAAGCTAAGTAGATAAGCACTAATGATCTAATAAAGGGAAAACAAATCTAACCTATACTAAGGGTTACCTAGAGAAGCTAAAATTCAATAATTTAAGCAAAAGAATAAGGAGATAAGTAGTTGAGAAAAGTACTTACTTGGGCCAATATACACTAATGGTGCCAGGGGCATAATAAGTCAAACCATCAACTTCAAGCTACTAGCATACTAGGTAAATGATTTTTTTCTTTTTCTTTTTGAGGTTAATGAAACAAGCTACTGAAAATGTTATTTTTAATTTTTAAAAATTTTTATAACAACTAAAACTGATTTAAAAAGGTGAATGAAAATTAACAAAAACCATTTTGAGAAGAAATATGGACTAAGGACAAATTTGGAAAATTAAACTAAGATTCAAAAATGGACTTGAAAACTAAAGTCTATCGTAAGAAAAACTTTTAAAATCAGTAAACAAACTCAACTACTCAGATTACTCTAACCAAAATTCATTTAGACCTTGAGATTAAACCAAATCCAAACACTCCTTTAGAAACTTAAAATGCACTTAGACTTTAAATTAAATCTGTGATGAAATATTACTAAAACTGAACTGAAATCAACAATTAAACAGAAAACTCAACTTTTTAACACATTTAAATCAGAAATTAACCAAAAACTAGTTTGACTTTGATCTTTGACTTTGGTTGACTTTCTGCATAAAACTTTGAATTATGACAGTCTAAAACAGAAACAAGCTCACATAGCTTATGGAAGCTTATGTGAGATAGAATAAGCAATTATTAAAGCTTCTAAACACAGGAACAAGTTGATACTAAATTAAAATGACAACAATTTAAATTGAAAAAGAGAAATTGAATTACTAACAAGAGAGTACAAGTTTAAATTGAAATTACAACTTAATTAACTATTTTAAAACATAAAATTGACAGGAAATCAAGATGGCCAAAATTCCTCTAAGACTTGAGAAATTGAACAGTTTGAATCTGTGGTGATGAGGTATTTATATAGCTGAGCTCCAGGAGCTTTAAGGTTTCTGAGGAAGCTTCTAGGACTCTTGATCTTGGCCATTGATCAACTCTTGTGTCATCAAATCATCCCACAGCCATTGGATTGCTTAGGTGAGGTGTTTGCACCAATGAGATTACTTCATCCTGCCAAGTTGACAATCCGTGTCACACTCTCACTGACACGTTGTCAGTACCTTCTAGATGGTATTTAAGTATGGGTAAAACAAGATTAACACAGGGTAATTCAGGGAAGGGATGGTGAATAGTTACAACGGGGAAAATGTGCGTTTTTGGGATTGGGTTTAACTTGGTGGGGTTTTGGCTGGGTTGACCGGTTATAAAGAAAGGGGTCACATGGGATTCTTGGCTGGGGGTTCATAAGATTATTTGAAGGGGCCAGAGTGGTAGTGTAGTGTTTTTTTTTTTTTTTTTTTTTTGGTATTTAGACTTTAGGTGTAAAAAGGATAATTCATGTATTTTTGAAATTTAGAAAGACTAATGGTGACATCTATGAAAAGGTAAGGGATATAAGTTTGGATGAAGGGTTCATAGGGTAAAATTGGGAAAGTGATGGGTACTTTGTGTAAATATGGTAAAGTGAAGGGTGATAGTGTAATTTTGATAAAGTGAGGGTGAAAATGAGAAAACTCCCCGAGCATGATCCACAAATCCGTAAAATGTAATTTTGAGCATCAAAACCCATAAAACTGCATCCCGGCATTGGCTTTTGCGCTCTTCTCATCCTCGTGCTCGGTTTTCTTCTGTTTTGTCTTTCTTTTGTCTGTTTTGTCATATTCGTACCTGCACATGCATAAACTCAAGAAACAAACAAATATTAGGCATTAACGGCTTGTTTCCGGTTATTTTGGGTCGGTTTTGATCAAGAAAATGTATGTGTTTTCACACATACCAAAAATCTAGGTTCTTTCCACCACCACTTTCAAACATTCCGGACTTTGATCTATATTTTCCAACTTTTTCACCACATCTTCCGCATCCCACAAATCAAACTAACCCGGAAACCATCCACACACATTACCCACATCAATTACATTGTGAACATTGCCAATCCACTAGGGAACTTGCAATGGAAATTAGAGACGAGATGCGATTTATACTTAACCACATCCTTGATCGCATCAACATCATCACTCACCAAAACTTCCATCATTAACCTTATGCAAGCATGGAAGGAATGATATTATTATTTTCTCTATTTGTTCTTTTGAGTCATTTTAAAGAACAAACCTTGTTCTTAGTTTTACATGTTTGTATGTGGCCTATATACCACTACACTTCGTCTTTTTATTGCAAGGTTTTGTTTACATACATTGGCTCTCCATCTTGTTTCTCATCAATCACAAGATTATATTGCATGTTACTACTAACTTTTTCTTTGTAGGTATTATATTTTCTCACTTGACGCCCTTTTCTAGGGGGAGCTACCGTCAAGGGGAGTTAATGATTCGTGGATTATACTATTTTCCCCCAATTTATTTCTTTGTTAGGGTCACTTTTTGTTTCGACAAAAAGGGGGAGAAGAAGTAAAACTTATGCTTTCAAAACATACATCTAATCTTAAGCTTTACTCATCATAACATTATATTTTGTCATCAACAAAAAGGGGGAGATTGTTAATACAAATAAATCGTAAAAACGTTTATTAATATTTAGCGATCTCTTTGTGTTTGGTTGATAACAAATATAAAGTTATCATAAGTAAAATTATAAGGATACATGTTATTTTTGTAAAGCATTTATATATATAATCATTTAACATTAATTGTTGTAATGATTCACTTATTGTAATAGTTTATTAGGATGGGTAAAAACCATAACCCATGACCCATAACCATGGAGCATATCCATAACCCATGGAGCTAACCCATGACCCATTGACTAGATGCATTGCATCTTCTAGACACATTGTATCTACTTGGATAACCATAGTCCAAAGTCTATGACCCATGACCCATGACCCATAACCCATAACCCATTTAGGGGGAGCGTCCTACGGATCCCTCAGTTTACACTGGACGGATCCCTCATGTAAGGGATCCATAGGATCCGTGCGACAGTAGCAAGTTTTTGCCTATAAATAGAGAGCCATTTCCTCATTGTGACTCACCCCTCTTCTTACAAACTCTCTCATATATTCTTTCATTCTTCTATTCTCAGATCTCTTGATCTAGATAGTAGTTCTTTTTTTTTTCTTTTTTTTTGTGGTTCTCATATAGGTCCTTCTCTAAGGCGAGATCACGAGCTTTTACAAGTCATCCAAGCAAGTGGTCCTTGATTGATTTGTTCCTCCACAAGATTTATGTAGCAAAGATCTTGTATTTCATATTTCACATATTTGTTGTGCTATAGTAGTGTTGGTTTGGTCCTCCGTGTTAAGGACTCGATATTTAGCTTTGTACCGGAAAAAGTGTAAGCGACGTTGTGAAGGCTTCTCCGCCGAGTTGAAGGAGCTTGTTTACATAGTGCTTGAACTCTCGAGTAGGTGACTCGAGGAGTGGAGTAGGGCAAGGAAGGTTTCCTTGTAGCCGAACCACTATAAATCAGTTGTGTCATTTCTATCCTTTACTTACTTGCTTTCTTTACTTGCATTACTTATAGATCTATATTCTCCATCCATACGATTTCACATAACATCGAATATAAAGTTTTTGAAACTAAATTAAAATCGGCAAAACTATTCAACCCCCCTTCTAGTTTTCCACAATGTAGATCCTCGTAGATGATACGTTTTATTGATAATGATATATATACAGCCAAATACATAATAAAACTCTAATAGACCTAAACTCACAATCAGACTTAAGCAATATCTATTATCTAATAATTAGACTAAAATACACGGTTGGTCCCTAAACTTGTCAATCCGCTTCGCGTTGGGACAAACATGGGCTTTTTCATCGCCAGAGGTCTCCCTTTTGGCCTCTTGACCCGTTTTCCGTTAGTCAACCCTATTATTTGCTTTGCTTTTTTTGTTTTTAGCTAAGGGCATAAAGGACATTTCATATATTTGGATTATTAAATTTTCTTCTTCTATTTTTCTTCCTCTCCTCTGGTTACCTCCACAAAAACACACACATATCATTGCATTCACACATATCATTTCATTATAAGGTACGAATTACATCTTTATTTCTTCAATTAATTCGTGTCATTTTGTGTTCCAAAATCAAAACTCAAATCATTCCCCAATCTTGGCCACTGAAAACTCAACCTTAAGCATTGCCAATGTTTATTCTTAAAATCTTTATAGGAAACGAAACTCAAATCATTCGCCTATATTCCAATTCGTCTTTGTAAATTCGATTAGTTCGAGATTAAATAATAGTGAACTCGAATAGAGATTATATATTAAGTATTAACTACCAAATACCACTGCAAACCCGATGTCATTATTTCAGTGAGGATTCACCTATTTTGTTTACAACCAAAAGGCATTGTATTTTAGACATTTAACTAAAATAGCATCATTAAATCCTCTGCTTAATCTTTGACTTAGAGTACGCAGAACAGCTGGTTGTCTTCCAAGTCCATAAACAACTTCACCACGCGACTCTTGAGCTATTTGCCTAATATAACGCAATGCCTACATTGAGACCGAAAACTAATTAACAAAAAGAATCCAATGAGAACCAATTAAGTTATATAAAAGATTCTACTCACTGCAATTGTCATCTTCTGTGCTACAACTTTAGAAGATTCATAAAGTGGTCGTAAAACCTCAGGCGGGCACACTCAGCTGCTGAGAATAAGCGGAAATTTATTCAATAAGTTCCCTTAAAATCAGTTAGGATTAAGATGGTCAATAACGTGTTACCTCAAGATTAAGGTGGTCTACTATGTGGATTATCGAGCCTCCACCATCACCACGGACGAATCCGGTAACCATTGGGTAGCATTTCTCCTCTTACAAATTGGTTTTCTGGCAGCATTGAGGGCCCCACGAGACCAGAAAGGGATCTCTCACACACCTTTAAGTACCCATATGCATTAAAACCAAATTCCAACAAAGATACTAAAATGAAAAGAGAATTGTAAAACTTACCACAAGACTACCATTGTCTAAACTTGTAGTAAATCTCAATGTCCAAAAATCCCATGCAGGAGCCAGTGTGGTTGGAGCATAGACCTAAATGCAAGTTTCACGATTAACTGATAAGAGAATCCATTTTGACAAAGTAAAAAGATTGAATTATATACATGGAAGAATGATTTAAGTTCACCTGCGTATAAAAAAGTACAATTGTTCCACCGTTTTTGGCAGGTAACATTGTTAAAACTTCAAGACTTCGACAGTCTCGATACCAAGATGTTCGATCTTTATGGATCTCCACAATCTAAAACAAAGTGAAAGTAAATACCAAGGAATTGAGCGTCAAAAGAACTAATAACATGAAAAGGTTAATAGAACAGTTTTTACCTTAGAGGGCTCTAAACTAACAAGACCGAAGGCTCTAGCTGCCACTCCACTGCAACTTTGTGAAATGGCAAAGATCCCAACCGAATCCGGACCAGGCTGAAACATAATCAAAAAGTTAATTAAACCCGCAAAGGAATATGATAATCAGATAAAAAAAAAATAGGACTTTTTGAAAAGAAAAGAAGCATATCAAACCTTCATCGGGCATCCGGACCCAATCGATAGCAATTCACCGTAGCCTTTGAAAGGAAACTTCTCCCGAGGAGTTTCCTCTGCAATCGCGAGGAGTCTGAGAGCCGCACAATAAGATAATAAGATCAAATAATCCAAACAACAAATAACTCCTAAAAAACATAATAAAATCACTACAATGTAATTAGTTATACCCAGCTGGTGTTGGTATCTTGTCACAGGTTTATGTCGAAGCCAATTGCATTCCATGATACGTTTAACATTTGACATGTTTGATAGAGTGACAAAGTTTGGTTTTGTAATACTTGTATTGAATAAAAGCAATGTAACAGTAATATTAAAAGGACTTGTTATTAATCGACTTGATCCTAAGTTATATATACTATGTGAAATGACACAACCTTTACAAGGTCAACCATTGTGTCGATTCACACATAACCATTTTCTAACTGTCAACAATAACTGTCAACGAAATAACTAACTATATAAAGGGTTGTTTGGGTTAACAGTTTTGACCCAAACATTACACAACCCTTTTGACCCATATTGACCCATACATATACAAACTGAATAAATTGTTCAACAAAAGCATTACAAGCATTAACTAGGATCACATTCTCCCTCCTAATGCTTTAATGCCAAGTTCCATCTGCTTCCTGGTTCCATCTTTAAGTGATGATTTCAAAATCATCACTGCTGCTTGTTCTTGCATCCATTCCTTCAGCTGCAACTGCAAATTTTCTTCCACTGTTGGCATCTTCCATGAACACATCTTTATTTCCAGTCTTGCTCCTCTTCTTTGGAGTCTCATCTTGCATTTCTTGTACTTTAGCATCATCCTGTGCATCAACCTGTGGCTCATAAATGTCTGCAGTACCTCTTTCATTTCCTACCACAATTCCTGGTTCTCTTTTCACCCTTTTTGCCTCTTCATAGTACACTTTCACCATGCCTATGTATTCTTTATACATCTCCTTGACTGCTTCATGATATTCATATGCCAAACCTAGTATCTTTGCAACTTGGTGCCAGTTTCCATTGAATGTTACATTCATATATCCACCCAGTGCATCAACAAATTTATACAAGGCTAACAAATTAATCTTAATTACCCCTATGGATGGTGGTAATTCCCCTAACCCTTGTTGTTTTAAGAATCCTATGTAGAACCATTCTAGCAACTCCATGAATTTTCCTTTTAATACTTCCCAGTTTCCATATACTAGTTTATCTATTTTTAATAAATCTACAAAATGCAATAAATCTTTGGAAAGTATTTACCTTCATGAAGTATAAAGTCCCATTCATGCTTAGATATTCACTATCCACATAATCATGATCACCTTTACTGTCCATTCTTAATTCTTCCATGCCCTTGATTAAAGAGCATCCTTCATCAAGATCCAGAGATCTAAAATACCCATCTAAGAATCTGTTGTGGCTATTTTTGATGCTTTCTTCATCTTCCTCTTCTATGGTGTTTTCTTGTGCAACTGCTTGTTCCTCAATTCCATCAAACATGTACTTGACTCTGCATCTATTGCCTTCATAACTTACCATATATCCTTGGTCTTCCAATTGATCCAAACTGAGAATGTTTAATGTAATTTCTAGTGTGAAAGTTAAATTTGGTACTACCATTCTTCCTTCTTTTGTCTCCACATACGCTTCTCCTATACCATATGAAACAATGAACTTCTTTTCCCTCTCTTATGTTCCTTCAACTCTGAATCTTTGAATCATTCTCTTGAACAAGTGCTTCATGGGACACATGTGCTTCTTGTATGCAGTGCTGACATACCATATGTCATCCCAGTTTCCCAAATCAGAACCTTCTACCATGTAATCTGATGTCACATGTACTGTCTCTGGTTCATATTTGAAAGGTTCCTGAATTTCTGGGGTTATAGGCGTTTCAGTGTTCATCATTCTTGGTTCCTTGTTTTCTGTGTCAACTTCCTTCTTCTCCTTTGTACACTTCCAATAAACGTGCCCTCTCTTTTTGCAGATATAGCAGCGTGCACGTTTATCTTTTCTAGATAAAACACTTGTTTCTCCAATTTGTTTGTAACTGCTTCCCACTGGATGTTTTATTTTCGAGGAATTGAATGACACCACTTCTTCCATCTTTTTCTTAAGTAGTATTTTTCCTTCAGGGGATATGTGTTTTCTGTGTCTAGGCCATTTTGGGGTATTGGGTTGGGCTTCTCTTTGTAAGTAGCGTGTATGTGGAGGCACTTTGTTTTTTCTTTGCAATTGCTTCCCCCATAGATCAAAACATGCGCTCTAATACCATTGTTGGTATCTTGTCACAGGTTTTTGTCGAAGCCAATTGCATTCCATGATACGTTTAACATTTGACATGTTTGATAGAGTGACAAAGTTTGGTTTTGTAATACTTGTACTGAATAAAAGCAATGTAACAGTAATATTAAAAGGACTTGTTATTAATCGACTTGATCCTAAGTTATATATACTATGTGAAACGACACAACCTTTACAAGGTCAACCATTGTGTCGATTCACACATAACCGTTTTCTAACTGTCAACAATAACTGTCAACGAAATAACTAAGCTGTTTAAAGGGCATTTTGGGTTAACAGTTGGTGACCCATTAACATTACACATCCCTTTTGACCCATATAGACCCATACATATACAAACTGAATAAATTGTTCAACAAAAGCATTACAAGCATTAACTAGGATCACATTCTCCCTCCTAATGCTTTAATGCCAAGCATTAACTAGAATGACACCACTTCTTCCATCTTTTTCTTAAGTAGTTGTTTTCCTTCAGGGGATATGTGTTTTCTGTGTCTAGACCATTTTGGGGTATTGGGTTGGGCTTCTCTTTGTAAGTAGCGTGTATGTGGAGGCACTTTGTTTTTTCTTTGCAATTGCTTCCCCTATAGATCAGAACATGCTCTCTGATACCATTGTTGGTATCTTGTCACAGGTTTATGTCGAAGCCAATTGCATTCCATGATACGTTTAACATTTGACATGTTTGATAGAGTGACAAAGTTTGGTTTTGTAATACTTGTATTGAATAAAAGCAATGTAACAGTAATATTAAAAAGACTTGTTATTAATCGACTTGATCCTAAGTTATATATACTATGTGAAACGACACAACCTTTACAAGGTTAACCATTGTGTCGATTCACACATAACCGTTTTCTAACTGTCAACAATAACTGTCAACGAAATAACTAACTGTTTAAAGGGCTGTTTGGGTTAACAGTTTTGACCCAAACATTACAAAGCCCCTTTGACCCATATTGACCCATACATATACAAACTGAATAAATTGTTCAACAAAAGCATTACAAGCATTAACTAGGATCACAACTGGGTTGTTAGCATCTCGAAGAGAATGCTGAGGAGTGGTGACCACTGATTCACAGCTCGCGTCTGTAACGGTTGAAGCCTGCATAGAAATTCCATTACATTAGTGATTTGACCCTTTTGACCAAATTCACAATAAGATAAAGAACATTTATAGTAACAACTTACAACTCAAATTGCGCATATACCCGTTTCCGTACACAAGCGAGACACACTTTTTTTTGGCGGTCATTCTCCTCCATCAACAATTTGTTCATAGCAGATAACTTTCGATTGACCGTTTGAAGCCGTGAAGCTTCTTTTCGCTGCTTCTCTCGACATCTGCATACGCATAACAACATATGATTCAAAATCTTAAATAGCCACCTCCAAATTTATCCTGAATCCTAATTTCCCATTCCATTTCTGTCTCAATAAAAATGTTCCAGCCATAAATACTAAATACCCCTTTTTTGCATCCTATGATCAGTCCCAAATACTACTAAAATCCTGAAATTTTTATGATATTTCAAGAAAATTATAGGAAACAGTTTTTTTCAAAAATAATCCACACAATTAAACAAATATCTAAGTAAGCACTTTTGTTTACATAATTCAACAACCTAAATCAATGAGAAACAAAAAGATAACTTAGTAATCTACCTTAAAAATCAAATGCATGGTACTCAAACTAAAGATCTAATATATGTACCAAATTATATAAAAATGAATATATATACGGATATACCTGCGATTTTGAAACCAAACTTTGATTTGTTTAGGTTCAATATTGGACAAAATAGGACAATCTCGTATCAACTGTTGTCTCCTTAAAGAACTTGGCTTAATATAAAGTGTTCAACTTCGAGTTCACTATTATATAATCTCGAACTAATCGAATTTACAAAGATGAATTGGACTATAGGCGAATGATTTGAGTTTCGTTTCCTATAAAAATTTTAAGATTAAACATTGGCAATGCTTAAGGTTGAGTTTTTAGTGGTCAAGATTGGGGAATGATTTGAGTTTTGATTTTAGAACACAAAATGACACGAATTAATTGAAGAAATAAAGATGTAATTCGTACCTTATAATGCAATGATATGTATGAATGCAATGATATGTGTGTGTTTTTTGTGGAGGTAACCAGAGGAGAGGAAGAAAAATATAAGAAGAAAAAGATTTAATAATTCAAATACATCAAATGTCCTTTATGCCCTTAGCTAAAAACAAAAAAGCAAAGCAAATAACAGGTTTGACTAACGGAAAACGGGTCAAGAGACCAAAAGGGACCAGTTTAGACTATAAATAGTGAAAAAAGGATCTCCGGCGATGAAAAAGCTCAGGTTTGTCCCAACGCGAAGCGAATTGACCAGTTTAAGGACCAACCGTGTATTTTAGTGTAATAATTATTTCTTGACCTTAGCCTTTGCTTCCAAAACAAACACAGTTTCACTTTTTTGTTTTAGTTTGACTTACATCTTCGAATTATATCAATACAAATTGAGAAATTAAAAAATAAATAAATAAAAATAAAATAACAAAATAAAAATCCTTTAGCGTTTTTATCACAAAATGACTAAAAAATCAAATTTCGACCAAAATACTCATTTTCACACAAATATGCGCTTTTCTTTTTTGAGAGAATTACATATATCTGGAATAAATCATGACATATATACGCACCCGAACATTTTTTAAAACCATTTTGCGAATTTTCTATGACACCTCCCAAGGTTGGAATAAAATATCGCACAGTGTTGGGCCAAAATCCAAAAATCAAAACATGTTGCCAAGTTGTCAGTAAAGCTAAGTGTCGCAATATGGTCGTTAGGGTGTCGCTTCACAAACAAATAAAATAAAATAAAATAAAAAATAAAACAAAAAAATTAAAAATAAATAATTAAATAAATATCACAAATCCTCAATCTTTAAGAAGGTAACTTACAAAATGGTTAAAAATTGAGTATTTTAGTAAGGGTTTTGCTAAATACTGTCTACTTGCAATGCTTAACACACGTTAATTTTTTTTTATATTTAAAGTAATTATGTATTTAATGCATAATAAATGAATATAAAAATTAATTATAAATATACGTCATTTTTTATTTAATAAAGTCTAAATTTTTTTTTATATTCATATCAAACATTGCTCAATAGGCATTGTTTAGCAAAACCATTTAATAAACCAATACTTTGTACTAAAAGTGTTTTGGATAAAGGATAATAACTAAAACTTGCCATTTTCCCAAAAAAGATTGTTATATGACTCATTGACAAATTTATTATGTTACGCTCCCTAGCTTCTTTTGCAATTTTCCCTAATATAACGAGTCATCATTTTTTTTTTTTTTAGAAAGGCAATATAACGAGTCATCTAACCGGACTAGGACAATAAAGAGTACCTTTTGCATTATTTCCAGTGACGGAGCCAGTAGGGGGGCTGGAGGTGCTCGCTACCCAACCGCCCCAACTAGCCCACCTTATAGCGTGTATAAACAGCCAAACAGGTTTAGCGAATTTTTATAAAAACGTTTTTTATCGGAAAAAAGATCAGTTAAAGGTGGCCGGAGGATACAAGGAAGATGAAGATAGTACTACTGTATTACTTTTGTGTGATTGGTGTAAAATAGTTCTTTTTAGTCTTTTGTAGTCACGTGATAAGTTACAATGTTACATAGGGAGTTGAAAACTAATATTCTTATTTTAGCTTCTTTTTATGTTTTTCTTTTACTTTTAGAGTATTACTATATTTTTATTTTATAACCCTTTTGTTTTAGCAACTTTTTTCCGTTTTAGTATTGTTTGAAAAAACATACTTTTGTTACGGAATGTAAACCTTAAACTTCTTGTATATGTTTGCCAAACTTTTTAAATGTTTACAGATAAACCATAACGCAGTTGTGTTTGTTCAAAAACTTATTTAAGTAAAAACCAAAACTGATCTTATCGAGATTGTTTTTGTCGTAAAATCATGATTGGTTACAAAACCCCCTTGTTTGAATTTAGGCATGGTTAATTTTGACATCATCCAAGTTTTATCGAGTCTCTATGCGGTTTTGTTTAAATGTCAAACACAAAAAGAGTGTGTTGTGGTTACAACCGAAATAAAATACCATTAAACGTGTATGTCGAACACTTTAATCCAACTTCTAAACAAGGAATTGTATGTTATTACCCGTGAAAAAAAAAATTGAGCCCCCCTTAACATAAATTAGGCTTCGTCCCTTGTTACAACCGAAATAAAATACCATTAAACGTGTATGTCGAACACTTTAATCCAACTTCTAAACAAGGAATTGTATGTTATTACCAGTGAAAAAAAAAATTGAGCCCCCTTTAACATAAATTCCTGGCTTCGTCCCTGATTATTTCAGAACTGTATTTAAAGCTCACACTTGCTCTCCAAGCTACCCACTTTCACTTGTAACATTTATTTTAAAGTACTTGTTTTGTTTGAAAGGCCCAATAATGATTCTTAAGTTGTCATAGTGATAAAGAGTCCTCTCTCGTAATGAACACTTGCTCTTAAAATGATCGAAGAAAATTAAAATGATCAAAGAAAAGTAAAAGAAAAAAACAACCATGAATACCGGTTAGGCCGTAAAAATCAAAGCCAAAATATTCATCTTAACATCCTGAACAGGACCATTCCCATTTATCGTTGAGAAAATACAGTAACCATAAGGCTAGACGCAATAAGGCCTTAACCGATTGGGGTGCAAGGGGGTTATTCTTGTTGTGGGGTTGAAGGTTGGAATCATTCGGAGGTGAAGAAGGTCGAGGTCCTAGCGGTTAACTGATGATTAGCAGACAATCGTTAAAAGACATGCGTTATTTTGTGTGTTTTAATTAATTAAAAAATTATTTTTGCAGGGTATATTTTTTGTAGTGTAGGTTGTCTTACTGTGCCTAAAAGGTAGGTTGTAGGTCGTGGGAGAAATAAAACTGATGTGGCACGACAAATGAGGGTCGCTAAGGGTTATTATTGGGGGAAGCCTAAGACTACCCGCAATAAGCCTCCAACCGATTGGGTTGGAGTGGGTTGCATGGGGTTGCTCTTGTTGTGGAGATGAGGATCGGTGTGGTCGAATGGGAAGTGGGCTGAGGCTACCCTCAATAACAACACTAAATCAACCAACTGGCTGGCTTTTTTCTACTCCTGCAGCTTCTTGACGACCTTTTTTAGGCATAGTAAGACGACCTACACTAAAAAAACATACCCCACAAAAATATACTATAATTAATTAAACACACACACATATTTGTTTGTTTCTCAATTTGACCGATTGTCCCAAACAGTTAGCTACTCAACCCACATCACTCTCAACCCACTGCAACCCTCAACCCCACAGCAAGGAAGACCTCCTCCAACCCTCTTCGACCCTCACTCAACCGATGCTATTGGGGTAGCCTGAGGTCCCAACCGATTGGGACAATCGGTCACCAAAGCATCTTTGTGTTGTGGTGTGTGTTTTAATTAATTAAAAAGTTATATTTGTGTGGTATGTTTTTTGTAGTGTAGGTTGTTTTATTGTGTCTAAAAAGTCGATTATAAGTCGTAGAATTTTATTTTTATTGATGTGGTAGAAAAAATGAAAGTCGCTGAAGATTATTATTTAAGGTAGCGTAAACAAAAACTTAGGAACAAAGACTATATAAAATATTTAAATCTAATAAATAGACATCCACTATCTTCAAGTTATATATAAAAAAATAATAATAATAACAGAAAAGGTTGTGACAATATATGAAAAGTGGAAGATCGGTTATTTTCATACTAAAGTGTTTAGTTTAAACCAGGAAAAAGTTAACTTTTAAAAATTAAAATTTTTCTTAGAGAGTAAGATGAAGGAGCACATCAATAATTATTATTGAGGTGTCATTTTAACGCCACATTATTACACCACCAAATATACCCATTCATTCAAAAAACAAGACAAAAAATAAATATAGAAAACTCATCAACGCCCGTGGTCTCACCCACGAGAAGACGAATGGCATGTGAATGGAGAAAATAAAGATGCACCATGGCACCGTTGTTGGTCCAAAGAAACCTAATGGTATAGCCATTGGTTCCTACACCATGCCCTCTTATGGTTTTTTCCTTAGTAATTTTCCCTTAACAAAATTGTTATTTTTCCATGCTAGAAGTCTAGAACCAAATTTGTGTACTCCAAATTATTTAATTTCATAATAGAGTGCTTTCTGTCTATTTGGTTCTTTAGTTGTTTTGTTTTATTTGACAAGTGCTTTCAACGCTCACGCTTGCTCTCCAAGTTACTACACTACATCCACTTTCTCTTTTAACTCTTGTCTCACTAAAATCATATTTATTATTTAGGGTAGAGAAACAAAGTTTAATAAATGTGGGGCCATATTAATTTTCAACCACTTAAATGGAATATTCTCCAGCTATATTCTACAGTATTTCTTAAAAAGGTAGATGGACAATTAATTTAGACAATACGAAAAAGAAATATGAACTTTATAAATATGAGACGGAGGGAGTATGATTTTATGGATCTCATCCCTCTAATTACCCCTTTTTTCCAAAAAAAAAGGACCTTTATTACCCCATTTCCAAAAAAAGGCAACCTCATTTACCTTTCTTATGTGTCATATTTTCATTACTATTTTATGATCGTCCAGAACAATTATGATTAAAGCCAGACCTGTTATTGAATACCAACTTGTACCAAAAAAGCAGTCTGCACAACCTGTTGTAGTCAATGCGTACATATATCGTTTTGACGTGCCCCACACATCATTTTTGCATGACATAATGGTAATTGGTTATGTTTTTAGTAAAGTCTAGTAAAACTTTGAGATGTTAAAGAGTGCGTTAATTAGTTGCGGATTATTATGTGATGGAGTTTAATTTTGTCTAAGTGAAAGCGATCAAAATTTTAGAAAATGTGCTTAGACAGTATCGTTCTTCTCATTTTGGAGAATATAAGGCTATGTATAATGGGTCGGTCGTGGTCGGTCGCCAGACGAAAAATCGCAAGACCAAGTCGAAATTCGACCTAGATTGCTAGCTTGTTTTTGCGTTCATTTGGTTTGAGGGGTAAAAAGAAAGAAATTACTTTAAAAAATTTAAATCCTTTTTTATACGGAAATGAAAATACTTAAAACATTAAAATGAAAATACAAATTACAAATTAATACAAATTACGATATAGAAATAAAAATGTAAATACAAATTACGATACGGAACTGAAAATACATATTAATCTGAGCGATAACCATCGTCGTAAGGAGACGACCAGTCCGCAAACTTGCTCTCTTCCCACTCTCGTTCCAAAATGTCAAACAAGTTATCCTTACGCTCTTGTTCTTCCTTTGCTTCCTGCTCCCTACGAGTTGCTTCATCTCATGCTTTTTCTTCTTCCATTTCTCTCAATGCTTCTTCATCCTGAAGAAGTAGTCGTTGCTCTTCCTCAGTAAGTGGAAACGGATTCTCAGTCGGTTCTTTAGTAAGAAATAACGGAATGATTTCTGACGATGGAGTCTTTAGAAATGACGGGAGTGTTTGGTTGAGACATTTTTTTTAGATATAGTGTTTAAAGAAAGAAATTATGAGTTGGTTTATAAAGATGAATGAAATAAAATAACTCGGTCCCTGCTGTGGCAACTTTCTCGTCTAAAGGTTGTCGGAGAGAAAACTGATGTGGCAAGTCGACCTTAGTCATGGTTGTGCATAGCCTAAGGGCCCGTTTACTTGAGGGTTTTGAGAATGTGTTAAAAACATTAAGTGAAAAACAATGTTTGGTTAAGGTTTTCAGATTCGCTTTTGGGGTTTAATCCAGAAAATTGTACTTGAGAAAATAATGGGTGGATATGTGGGTTTTGTTAATAGTGGTGGGGATACATTTAAATATATATATATATATATATATATATATATATATATATATATATATATATATATATATATATATATATATATATATATATATATATATATATATATATATATATATATATATATATATATATATATATATATATATATATATATATATATATATATATATATATATATATTATAATTACGTTGATGCAAATTTTTTGTCAGAACTTTCTGAACTAATTTTGATTAATATAAGCCATTAGATTATTTAATCAATGGATGTGATCACTTGTGCCATTAGTGTAATTAATGTAACTTAAAGGGATGGTAAGTAAATTGTTTTTAAATGACTTAAGGGCACTATAGGAATTTCGAAATTTATATTTTTCAATAACTGTGCCATATCTTTAGGTGATTTACGGTTAATATATCCATCCCTTTCTCTCTCATATATCTCACCTCAACCCTAATTTGTTTTTCTCGGCCACCATAACATTTTTGATTCATGAAGACCTCCTACCAACAATGACCACGAAAGCCTCACACCAGATCTGACACCCCAAACCTTCGATAAGTGAATCTAGCGCTTGTGTTTTACCGACGGTTTGTAGAGGCTTCGCCATTGTTTGTGTCGATGGTTGTGTAATGGCGAGGTGTACCAAGGCGGTTTCGGCTGGAGGAAGAGAACGACGACGACGGTTGGATGAGCATGGCGGCGACTGGGACGAAGGCGGCCATTTGGGCTTTATGTGACTTCGGGTTGGAGGAGGATGCCGATGACGGGATTTTGGGTTACATGTTGACGTACCTTTTCCATGAGATCTAACGAGAATATTTCGTTAGAAAAAAAGAAAGAACAATCGACAAAAACGAGAATATTATGTTGAAGCAGTCTGTTAGGTCACAAGGTTTACCACACAAGCTTATAAGAAAGAGATAAGGCGATTGAACAAGTAAACAAACACACACACACAATAATAGTAATACGGTTTGCAGCGTAGGGGTGTAATGAGAGAAAACTTGAACAACCAACCTTCAAATGAAGGTTATTACAAAGTATTTATAGGCAAGGAGCTAGGGCAACACTCCTACTCCTTCCCTTTCTCCTATGGGCTTAGGCCTAAGCTCATGGGCCTTCTACATAAGCTTAAGGCTAATAACAAACATAAAGGCCATAATAAGCTAACTATTACATATGTGTAACTAACACTTGAATAAGGTTTAGGAGTGATTCCAACAATCTCCCCTCAAGTGTTATTACATATGAGTAATAAACACTCAAGTGTTGGTGATGAAAGACGGTGAAGGCGTTGATGTAATAGTAGCTTTGACGCCTTCTGACATTCTTCTTTCTTGTGAGAAGAATTGCCTTGATTTGAACAATCTCCCCAGTGTAGAGAGATAGTTTACTTTGAACAATTATGTTTTGACGTCATCTTTAACTTTGTTCTTTGATCATTGTTCTTTGTGATGAAGGTGATAGTATGTTATTATGCATCATGTGCGCCTCAGTGCAGCCCAGTTCGCTCACATTATCTCCACGTCATTCTTCAACATGCTCACACGCTCTTTTGGCGTTGGAATTCAGTACTGATGGAGTTCTTTAAGTCTTTAACTTTGTAGATTCTCTGTATTGGCCGGAAGAATCATTCGCTGTTGTTGTGTTGCTTTTGGATAGAACTTCCATTAGTGATGATGTTGGCGTGAGCATGAGAAGAACCGCCGCGATCATTCCGCCCGAGCTTCCATAAGAAGAAAACATTTAAACGGTTAGTAATAAGCGATTCCCTCTTACAAGTTTGAACTTCGAGAGTGTTAACATAGTGTAAAACACACTCAACTCAGGCCGCTCCCAACGCGAGATGACCACCATGTACGTAGTACACCTAATTCGGCGAGCCGAGGTACAACAAGCATCACCTCATGATCAGACCGTTTGAGACCGCTAAGCGCAATCCACGGGAGTTGCCGGGTTTACTTCTACTGGCCGTTTGATGTTGACCTGGCAGAGTTTCCATTCAATCACCGAGGATCAAATGTAACCTCTCTAAATATTCTCGGCGATTGCTAAGATTGAAGGACTCGATAATGTACCACTGAAATTCTTATTGTTGAATGTCAAGTGATGAAATGTCAAGTGTTCCTAAGAGATCTTTTGATGAATCTCGTGGTTCTAGACTCAATAGGCGTTTTGTTTTCCCCGAGCCGGAGATTAGAGGGTCTCCTTCTTCAATAAACGAATCTCTGAGAAGAGAGCCGATAGTTTACGTAGGGTTCCCTGTGAAACAAGCTTCGTTGAGAGAAACTTGAGTGGATGTTAAAGTTTAGCGACGCCATCGTCCAGGGTCCATGACGACTTTAATCTTCAATACCGGCGCCTAACTGCCGGACAAACCAGAGATATTAATGAACCGGCAATACGCTAAGTTGAATAATCCGAGGGCTATTTCTTTTACACCTCTTTCTTTTGCATTTCTTTTAATTCTTCAACTCCTTCTTTCTCCCATTCTCATTTTCTCCTTTTATAATCATACCTAAGGACTTCTAAACACTATTTGTGGTGTCCAGATCCATCCCACTGGCTCTGGCGGATCATAGATCTGTTATTCTAACCTTAGTACCTTATAACTCCATGACTAACCTATGTTGCCATAAAACCACCGATGTGAAAATCTCTCAAAGTGTTTATGAACAGTAACATTTACCATTTGTTGAGATAGGATTTTGCATAAATACTCCCCCTCCACATGTGCTTAATAGTTTTTACGGTTAAAATGCATGGGGAAAGAGCGATTTTGAATTGATTCACCAAGATAGACAATCCCCACGATACGGTTACGTGCATAGTTAAAGAGTTGCATTGTCGTACTTTTAGGTGACAACCAGCTCTATTAACTACCTCAAGGTGTAGACAAAGTTAGTTGTTGTCAAACCCACGGTTCATGTCCACCAAGAGCCGAATGGTACATTCTTTCGCATAAGTCCTTTCATAGACACGTTTACATCACTAGCGAACTAGCTTGAAAATTATTACTCCGTCCTACAAGTCTTTTCGAGTTACTAACAGCTGATCTCGTCAATTCATGGGTTAAGTCTATAGCACAAAGATTCATTTGCATTTAGACAACATATTTCTTATCACGTATTTTCTCCCCCTCAAAAATGGCATATAAAATGTTATTTTGAAAGAGTTTTGGAATAAATATGACCATTTTGTCATGGAAAGAAGAATGACCCGTGAACAATTTGTGAACAAAGTTTCAAATACTCCCTCAAAAGTGATATAAACGTTGAGGTTTGAAAATCATAAGGGAGTACTTGTTCTTTTGAGCAAAACCTTGAAATGAAAGGTTTGATAGGTTTTACTCAAAGAAGTTTCACTCCTTTCTAAGGATTGGGCCCCGGAGGCGCACCATGGTCCTTTATTTACAAAGTACGGGTTGTACAATGCATGTGTGCACAAGCCATATACATAAACAATCAAACATCCAAAATTATATGAAGGAAGCAATTCAAGGGGTACCGTGAAGTGCAAAGATGTTCCCTGTGAGTGTGCATGTATGCTGAAAGCCTTATGTTAAGCCTAGGTCACTCAATCGACTCTCCAATCGTCTGAATCGGATCCCTTCAAACAACCGCTCATCAATCATTGTGATGATCCGCCTCACATCTCCTTTCCGAGAATTCCAGCTTAGGAGACCCAATTTCTCAAGTATATCCTTCAACCCGATGCCAACTCCCTAACCACCAAAGTATGATCCCGAACTTGTGGAGTTCGCTACATAAGCCTTTCTTTGAAGTTCTACCACCACAACGCCAAAGGTTTTTGGCAGTGTATATTGGATATAGTTGCCCGGGAAGATCAAGCTTTGGAGGAGGAAGTTGACACGCCCGATAAGATTCAACGCCACCGGAGATCTTCTACACATCTTTGATGACATCGGCCTTAAGGAATGACGATAAATTCGTTGAAAATTCACGGTTGAGAATTGTCTCATAACCACACCTTGGCAAGGTACATGTCTTCGATGTCATTGAGACAAATTCTCAAAGTCACCTCGAGAAAGCATAGCATCTGTTTGCCGTTTGACTACGATCTTCTTTAAGAATGTGTAGTCCCACTTACCGAAGGCGCAACGTATGATGGCAAGCGATATCCTTAGAACTATACACGGATGTTGAGACTTCAACCCGACACCGGTAGTAGATTCGACGCGGCTTACGGCCTGATGAATCCCATACAATCATCTCTCCAGAGGCTTCAACTGTGTTGGAGAACAAGTGATTGGCATCGTTCTCAATGGCTATGCGTTTGAGTAGACAAATGGGGAATGGAAGTGTCAACGATGTAGCGATTTTTCTTGAATCACACCCGTAAAAGAAAACCAAGTCTTTGTTGAAGAAATATCCGAAAGGAATCCTTGGTTCAGCCGGGTCAGCAAGTGTTGGTAGAGGTTTGGTCCAAGGTAGTATGGAGGGTTGTCCCTGTGCAAAGTCAAGCTTGGGTTGAGCCAATCCATGTTGTTAGACATAGCTCGAGCAATGTTTTCAAGGTGATATTCAAACTCGAGGGCACTTTCTGTGAGCGCTCTTTAGAAGTTGAACGCCGCTTGATTCGCATTTCGTCGCCTTTCTTCACATGGAACTTTTCTTGCATAATTTTAGCATGCTCCAATGTAGAACCGTCTACCAAATCGACCTTCTTGAGGGGTAGGGAGTGTTGTTAACAAGATTAGCAAACCATTCAAATCCCTCCTTTATCAGCTCATCAGCCACGACAATGCACCGAAGTCTTCTTCTCTTCTGGGCGCCTAGATGATGATAATCGGTTTCGAACTTGTTTGGGAGAGAGTGGGTTGTTGTTGGGCTCAAGGATCTCTTCATCGCCACCACCCGTATACTCAAAGTGATCATCGGTTTTCTCGAGTGGGTGGTAACTCAGGTAACTGAGGGTTTTCAGTAGAAGAACGGAGATTTGTTGAACAGAGGCCGTTGTGGAGAGGTTGCATCAAAGAAGATTCACCGACCTGCCGGCGTTTAGGTGCGAGTCTTTATCCTTATCCTTGTCTTCATCGCTTCTGCAGGGCTTTTTAGCCTTCCGAATCTACAAGCTTTTGAAGTTGGTAGTCCGCAATGCTTGAAACGCTTTTCCTTCATCAGGTAAATGTCCCAAGATCGCAGACATTTGTGTGACAAGCTTGGCCACCAATTCATTATCCGAGAAAACTACCTTATCGGTTGGATTGATTGTATGGGTTAGAGGCGTTGATCGAATAGTTTGCTTGGCGATCTCGAAGATTTGGATAAAGTTGTTTGGTGAACAACTCCTTTGTGACTTTAGGAACGTACTCCAGAAGGTACTTTTCGTGTAGCCTTCGATCATTTCGTTCAGTTCCTCTTGACGGTGATTTTTCATGAATTTCTGAACAAACTTCTCCTTTCATCTTTTCATGCTCGTCATGATGTCAGATGTGATCGAAAAAAGAAATTCAACTTTTTGAGTTAACGCGTTTTCTTTCTCGAATTTGTTTGACAACTTTGGTAATCCGTTCACGAGCTTGAGAAATCCAAGATTTAGATGGTTTCTTCACTGGATGATGATATGTTGACTTCTTTGATGGTGGTGGTGAAGAGATAATGGAATCGAGATATGATGGAGACTCTGACCTTCTAGAGATTCAGAGAGGTTCTTCCTTTGATCGTCAGACCTGCTAGAAGAAACGATCATAATCAACATCTTTATCTTTCGGACTTCCTCTTCCTTCGCCTCAAACTTATGATTGAGTAGTATCCTCCACAAGCTTTTGTTGTTGCATGAGTGTGGCACCCGGCCCACTATCGGGTTGATTAACCGCATCAGAGATGTGTTCACGACACTTGATCCTCCAACCCATTTGGTCTTTAGCAAATTCTTGACTTTGTGTTGGTGTCTAAGGAATTTGATCGCCTTCTTGTATACATTTTCGGTGGCTCTTATCACTCTCTCCGAAGCTTTCATCATAAGGTGCGTAGTGTGAGTCTTCTTTCTTCGTTGTCGCGACTTGTTGAAGGTCACGGGGAGGTGTTACGGTTGCGTATCTCGAGAGGTAATCTCTTCATCCGGGTACGGACCTTCGGAGCTTTGGCCCACAAGCTTTGCGCGTTCAGTGGGAATAGGTTTAGCCTTCCTTTACAGAACAATCCTTTTAGGAGGATTCCTTTTGGGAAGCTTCCTATAAATATCCAGATTTCGCGACACTTCAGATCGCCTCTTCGGTCCTCCAGTAGTACCGAAGATTTTTCATCAAGATGACAAATTTTGCCTTCTTTTACGGCTAACCGATACCTTTTATATGTTTCCAAGTTTTTGATTTGGTAGTTGTGGAGGATCGTGTACCTACCCATTTTGTTGTTTATTCTTTTGATTCTCATGATAATATGGGTTCAATATGTCGTGATTATCTAGGTCATTGAGCCCGGGATATCGGGATGAAGTCCAAGTGCTCTCGATCAACAGTTTGGTGTATCTCGACATAGGGAATCTTGGAGCCAAGCTTCTTGTGAAACAAGATCATGTCCTCCCATATCGCTTCGGGATTTCAATGTCCTTCTTGTTGATCAAGCCACGGTAAATTTCGAGCCCATGAGCTTGGGATGCTCATAGCCCACCGCCACCAAGGAGACCGATTTTGGATGATCATGTAGAGTGTTCTCCATGGTTGAGGAATATACTTTTACCCACGAGAGCTTAGTAATGATTCCCAAGCTTCATCATAACCAATATCTTTCAAGAATTTCGAGGATCCTCTTCAAGTAGGTAGCAAAGAATTCGGTTGAGCGATGTCGAATGATGAGAACAGCCCGAAGTCGCCAGAGGATAGTGACTTGTTTGTGATTAAGTGTCACATTCAGCACTTTGACCAATGATCCTCCTCGCATAGAATCCCGTAATTGTTGAATGTAGACTGAACCGTGAAGGCAGCCGCTGGAGCATGTTCGGTAGGGATGATTCTCGAATATCCACCGAATGACAAGAAGATTCCGAGCATGTGAGGTTTTCAAAGTCAACCCTAAGGTTGTTCTTTCCAATCTTTCTCGGATAACCCTCCGGAAAGATATCGAATTGTAAGAACTTCCCGATGCATCCACATTCATTTGTTCGACCATGTCGTGATCCAAATAACATTAGCCAAAAGAACCAACATATCGAAGACATAGTGTTAGTCAACAAGGTCTTATTGTCTAGTTATTAAATGTACAAGTGTCAATGATTGTTACTGAGTCCTAAGTCAATTGTTTGTTCAATAGTTCAATGGCGCCGTGGAAATGTTTCGTGAAGTTAGTTAATGATGCTACCAAATAAGCTAAATCATTACGTTACACTTGTGAATGGGCGGACCGTGAACCAGCCTTAAAACTGCCGTGCACTAAATCAATGAAGATCCGGAGTATAGTGTTTCCGTCGTTATGTCCCGCTAGCGATGAATCACCAAACGTAATGAATGGTAGATTTGAACGGAAAAGAGGTTTGTGATAATACAAGATGATAAAGGAAAAATGAAAGAAAATTAAAAAACTAAATTATATTAAATAAACGCTATCACTATATTTTAAATGATGAACGTTTAAAAATTAAAACTCACGAAATAAAATTTAAACGCACAAAATAAAAAAAAGTGAAATCTAAGAAATAAAAGTCCTAAAAATATGAAATGACATTTTACAACCTAATGATTAAAAGAAAATATTTGGAAAAGAAAATTATTTTATAACTAATTATCTAATTATTATTAATTAAAAACTATTTTTAACTATTAAATAATTACTTAAAATACAAGAAATTAGGAAACAAAGCTAGAAAAATAAAATTAAGACTTAGAAAAATCTTAAATAATAAACTAGAATTTTCAAAACTATTTTTGTAATTTTCTGATTATTTTTCTATTTTCTAGGAATTTTAAACTATTAAAAACTAATTAAATCACTAAAAATTACCAAATGGACTATGAAAAATATGGAAAATTACTTTTTCTACTTTTTATATTTATCTAAGCCTAAGAAAAATTAAAATTTATTTTTTGGAACTATTTCTCAATTATTTGCAATTAAAGCTAATTTAAAATGATTAAAAGCTAATTTAAATAAGAAAAATACTTAATGTGTGTTCAAAATTTATGAAAATTCAAGGAAATCCTAAAATATTATTCTCTAAAGCTGTAAAATTATAAAACAAGGCCCTATGTGAAGGAAATGAAAGTCGCAATGTAAACTACTGCACAAGATGCCGGAAATAAGCTTTAATAAGCACTATGGGACCAAACCGATCTTTGAGCTAAACTATACTACAAAACTATTCTAAGGCAACTAATACACCTACTTTAAGCTGCTAAAGTGTGATCGATTTGAACCAACTGTCACTATAAGTAAAATGATTGATTCCTACTTAGTAATTGCACCGGCTTAACCAATAAGCTAACAGAAAAACAAAAGGCATGGTTCTCAAGACAACCTAGCAGACTATGTTGTCAAATTTCAAATAAGGACCGGTATTGAAGTAGATATGGATCAAAGAATAACCTGACCAAATTGATAGTAAGAATAATTTACGACGTAATTGGGATTAACAAGTGCTTACTATAAGCTACTCTAACTGCTTATTTGATAAGCTAAACAGAAAACTAAAAGTATGGACTTGAAAACCACCCGAAGAAACTACAATTTCTACAAAACCAGGACCTATACCTTGAAACAAGATTTCAATTCGAAGTTTTGCAAAACTCGATATTTAGCAGATTTGACTTTTTAAAATCGACTAACATTTTGACTTTTGTGAGATTTAAGCACCGTTGGACCTGATTAGGATATAATTTGATGAAATGAAAGTTTAACAACCTTGTTTAACAAGTTCTAAACCTATGTGGATTGATTCATTGATGATTTCAACAGTTATGAAAACAAGGACAGTTTCAAGCTTATTTTGACTTTGAGAGTTTTTGAGTGCAACAAGAGTTATGAAAAGAGTTATATAATCTATATCAAGCCTCCTCGCAGAACAAAGAAAGTCCGCGAATCCCTCAGCACGTAAAACAACCATCATCCAAACACTTATTTCTATCGTGATTGCATCTACTCTTATCAAATCTATAACATCAATCTATATCAATTTAAACTAGTGATCTACCGTCGTAAATAGAACTAATGAAAGCAAACAACAACATAATCTAAAGTAATAATGCTAAGCTAAATATTCGTTTATCATAAACTACAAGATCGATATAATGCAACTTACAAAAGAAATTGATTAGAAACCAACTGGAACCAAAATACCACTACACTACTTTCGATTCAACCCATATTCCAATTAGCATTATCAAAACCGGATCTAGAACCGAAAAATCAAATCTTCATTCATCGCTTGATTTTTGTTAGTGGTGTCCAAAGATATTATTGAAACCCAGAAACAAGCTTGCGAGAAGATAACAAGCTAATACAAGCTTGTATGAGATTAAAATTTAACCGCTCAAAAGCTTTAACAAGGTTGTTGCAAAGTAAAATTTCAAATGTTGAACATAAGATGTAGAATTTGAACATTAACTTGAATTCAAAAGTTTTAATATACCGAACGCTAAATTGAGTACAAAACAACTTAAAAATATAACGAAGCTAATTAGGACATAGTAATATTAAAACGACCTACAATTTTTAAAAAACTAAAACTAAAACTTCCAAGTTGCATCTTCTTACTTTATACACCCAAAGCTTCTCTCTCGACACTTCCCAAAGAACAATGAGCCCTAGGATGCTTTTTGAGCAATCTAGTGCTGAGAGGATTTGGCGGAAAACTTGGTTTGAGCTCGTGAGGGAGCGAAAATTAATGAGGTGGGATGGGTAGGTGGTGAGGGAGACAATATGGTGGTGTAGGGTTGTTTTAGGTGGCGGAGGAGGTAGTTCACAACTTGGTGGACGATGTGAACCAGGGGCGGGTTTGTATTATTTAAATGTGGGTGGGTCATTCGGTCATGGGTATTTGGACTTGTAAAAGATGGGCCAGTGGTGGTTTATGTTGGGCTTTCATTAAGAATAGGGTCCGGTTGGTTGTTAATTAAACACAAGGACCATATTGCAATTTCACAAAACCAAGTGGACCAAACCCGAATTATGAAAAGTAGTCCAAGGGTTGGTCTTGCCAATCTTAAATAGACCGGGGCTAGATTTTTCATTTTGATTTTTCAAAGTTCCGGATCTATTTTGCCATTTTGGATTTTGGGGATTAAACATGTAATTTTGAAAAACTTGTAACCCAAGTGTAATATTTTGTGAAATTGATTTTCAAAACCTTGGGTTGACTTTTCCTTTCAAAATAAATGCATAGGGACTAATTTTGACAAGTTTTGAAACTGGGGACCTGAAACTGCCAATATTGCAAACTTTGATCGATTTTTCTTTGTTTTTACATTTGCATTTAAAACACGTATAATGTCACAACCTATTATTTTACATTTTGATATCTTATTGTTTGCATGTTTCGGGCAAATAAATGGTTTTACAAAATTGATGCAGTATTCGAGCACTCATCGCTTTAACTTTGTGTTTTAAAGTTTATGTTACCGCTGGTTCATGTTTATTTAGTGACATTATTGATTCGTGACGATATGATTAGTTTATTTTACAAGTTTGTACACGTATCAATTCATTATGAAGACCAACCAGCTTAAGCGTAGTTTTGCAAGTTTGCCGAACGTAGATGATATAATGGCGTAGACAAAGCTTACCGAAGGATCCTAACTTACGTAGAAATGCATGCAGGGAAAAAGGGAACCTTATGTAGGGGTTTACGCGTTGAAGCATATATAATACTCTTACGCAAGGCTTACTCGTAGCAGCAGACCTTATGCGTAGAGTCACTATTCACGATATCCTTCACAGGATACGCGTAGTCCCATTGTAGAACCTACGCTGGGTAATGGTGCGAGAATTATTCTACGCATAACTTGACGCTCGTGAGGGTAATCCCGCTAGAGTTTCAAATGACCTTGATTCGGATTATTATGCGCAGCAAGACCTGAAATAAGTTCATCAAATCATTAACATTAACACAAAACATCATATTATCAACAAGTTAACCCATAACATTCATTACGCCAGAAGAGTATGCGAGTCGTCCCCTAAGGTTTAAGACTACCGTATCATTTCTAGCCACGGGATATGCATCAAACAAATTTCTCGTAGGTCTAGAGTGTTGTTAGAGTCTTTAGGCCAGGTATTAACATCTAATTCGCTAAATCGTATTACCCGTTATGAACTTTAAACCCTAACTTCAAATTGACAAACAATTATTGTTTCTGGGTAGTTAACAACCATGAAATCATCAATTCAACCTCATATGACCATAACCCAACAATC
>OU343218.1:149369278-149433870 GCA_910596185.1 Chrysanthemum makinoi
TATATTTAAAACGAAAACTAGGATGAATTTAATCACACGTGACACGAATTATCAGGAAGACTCTAGAACCATCCTTTTACACTTATATTAACTCACCAATACCACTCGTCTGTCGTATAATTTACTCAAGGGTAACATTGTCTTGTTACTGTATTAAAATAAAATGATCGATTTAAGACACATTAGGCTTGACTTCGCAAAAGGTAAGTGAAATGCAACGAAAATGACACAATTGGCGATTTAAAGAAACTTGTGGCTGCTCAAACGGGTACAAGAGCTGAGAAAATAAGGATAAAAATGGTTTTTACTATTTATAAGGATCACATTACCCTTCAGGATTATGAGATTCATGATGGCATGGGTTTAGAACTCTATTACAATTAATAAACAAATATTATGTTATGTCTTATTTCATGTTTTGCTTAATTGTATATTGCTTGGAATTTACTGGTTTTAATATGTTTTATCCTACTTATCTTTCTGATCACACAAATGTGTAACATGTTTATCCTAACTTGTTTTATTGATCATTTCACTTGTCACAATCATATAAGTTGGAGGATAAGTAGCCATATATAGTTCGAGTAACTATAATTTTCCATGTTTTATTGATTTCATAAGGAAGAGACTAGAGTACTCTAACAACTTCAAAATGATATGAGCATATCGTCGATCGTTTAAACGATGTTTAAATAAGATCATAGTTCAAAGGCATGTTCGTAAACAAGGGTTTTAAGAAAATGATATTCTAAGCACAAAATGACCCGACTAGCATGAAATAAACTTAAAACATGTAAGTTAAGGCAAAGGGGTTATAAAAACTAACGGTTAAAATATCCGGATGATCTGGAAATGACCATAAAAATACTGGGCAATGTACATCATAGCCAAATAGGCTCGGCTTCTCTCGTGAATATTTGTCCATTTACCAGTCTAGGACTAGTATTTCTCCAATTGGATTTTGATTTTCTTTAACACTCTTTTTTTCTATGTTTGTGATTATGGAAATCAACAGTATGCAAATTAACATGTTTCTATTCTATAGGGATATATATGCATTTTTGCCTATATTTATTGATTGATTTAGCAATGTTTGTCCCAAAATTGCCATCAAACATATATCACATCCTATGTTGACAATGAGGTATCTCCTAATTTCTAACCACTATGTCTTGTCCATTGTCTGTTACAACCTTGTATTAAACTGTGTTTGGATGTGTTTGGAATCACTCTTCTTACTGAATTATTAGCTCTGTGTGACTATCAAACACCTGTGCTTTTCTATATAACAAACTCTTATCTGCAATTGGCATAAAATGTGCCTAATGCTCTTTAAGTTTAAAATAAGTCTCACCAAAGGTTTCATCTGATCTTGTAAAATAACGGGAGTCCAAACACTAACATTGACAATCCGCCTACTTATTCATTTCAAAATTTACCCGATGATGACCAATTATGACTGCCATATAGTTCTTGGCTTTTACAACCCATACTAACACGTTTTCATATATGTCAGTCATGGACCAAACTGAGCATAAATCTCGTTAGTAATTTGCAGAAGAAAATAGACACTTTAGTTTACAAATATAAATGTTCCAAGTCTCGCCACTAATTATCTATTGATATAGCAATCAGATCCATATATGGCTTACATATAACGCCAATAAAATATAAAGTGTAGTCTACTGTCACTTGTTGTGCATTGTGCATGAGCTGTGAAACAGACATCCCACCTCACCCCCACATCCCAGTTGGTAACAAGTAGTTGCATGTGTGAGCACATGCCAATGAATGCAACCAAAATCCAATCAAACATATATTCTTTCCTAAACTTTGATCTATAAAATAAAAAAGTAAGGCAACAAGTGGACAAATTCTGTTTTATATATACATCAGCAATACAGGAGTAGCTTAACAACATAAGCTTGCTTGCTTCCTTAATTTGTCTGCATAACCAACAAAACAAGGAGGTGGTCTAGCGCGTTAACTTTCTCTAAACGATTAAACTAGTGGGGATCTCTCAAACTGAGTTATCTATGGAGGGCGAATATTTGAATTTGTGTTTTAATTTCAAGGACCAATTGAGTAATGCTGCACTGACTAGTGACCACATGATGGACCCATTACTTGGCATTTGGATCTATAATTATTAATTTTTCTGTGTATAATCTGGATGCCAACTAACTACTTATTACTATTATGTTTTATGCAAATCAATGTTCCATCAGAATTCACAGACATCACTGCAATTTCTGCCTAAGAAATTGACATCTTATACGAAATGGCTTTAAAATTTAAATAACGGTGTGTGTTCTGTACTTATGTGAATCACTCCAGTTAATGTGTAGGTTGATAAGAGTAGATATCCCATGCCCATCAACATTTGGGTAAAAGAATATTGGTTAAAGGACTTATTTGTCCCAAACATTTTTCAATTAAGACTGTACAGCTTTTCATTTATTTGTGAAACATTTTCGCTGTCCTTTTCATAATAAACTACTGCTTATTTGTGCTACATTTTCGCTGTCTTATTAATAATGCAACTACTACTTACCCATCCAATAAATGTTTAGGTTGGTAACAGATATTCTATGACCATATATGATTTGGTTCAGTCACTTATTTGTCCTAGACAGTTTTTCAATCAAGAGACTGCAACTTTCACTTATTTGTGTAACATTTTCACTGTGTTTCTAATAATTCATAGGTACAGCTATTATACCACTTAATGCAGCTTCTATTATCATGTGTTATAATATGTGTTCTCCAACTTGGTGTCATTTTTACAGATTATCAGAACTTCCTTTCACCCCTTAAACTGTTCTATCCTGACTTTCTAGTATGTTTGTTTAGTCTTTTGGCCTAGTCCGAACATGTGCGCTATATGTTACAGCTACCTATCAGAAAAGATATCGATTGTAACTTATACTACAGAATATATATTGATCATATTTTGACTAGCCCTGTATCACAATCTTATATTCTTCCATGCCAAATGTTATAGAAAACAGCAACAGACTATTTTACGAGGATGTTCGTAGAAATACACACAAAATGAATTACTTGCATTATGTGTCCATTTCAATTAAAAAAATGAGCATTGAAACAGGAGGGACATAAAAAAGTAAAACATCACTTTCATGAGTTCATCCAAGATATTTAACACCTACTTGAGACGACACATTACCACCAAACTTCATGCCAGAAAAGTGGAAAGTAACGTCACACCAACTTCGGCCAATTAGAAAAGTAAATGAGCAGGCATCAACGTGGTCAGTACAAAGTTTTGATCATGTATATTCTTTAAAAGATCCAAGAAAGGAAACCATAGCGGTCACCCACCCCAAAAGCACACGTCTGTTACTACCAACAACTAAACTTATATAGGACATACTCTATAGCCAACAATAGTTAATCAAGATGACCTTGTCACAAGAAACTGCAACGGCATAGTTGCTTTATGAATACACATAAGACTATAAGAGCACACATGTACGCGTGTAACACAGTAAATATATTGGCAACATGTCAACATCTAGATTTTTACACTGATAGAAAAGGTAACATACTCTTTGTTGGGGTACATAAACCAAGAAACTGATAATTCCATTAACAAAAGTAAAATGCGAGATTACTATGCAAAAATGGTCATACAGCTTGTCTGGTTTGAAGAGTCGAGTCCATGTTCTCAGCAGTTTGCAACTTTGTACTCCATTTTCTGCAATCCACGAAAGAAAAGACAGAAGGAAGAACATAATTATATATTAGAGATTGATTAATGGTAAACAAACAGCATTATGTGTATAAAATGCCTCCATATAAAATAAACTCGCATATTATACCATATAAAATAAACTCGCATAGTATACGTATAGTAAATGACAGTCAGAAGAATAGCAGCAAATAGATGGTCCCAACAGTTGAATTAGGTAACAAACTTTTACCTTTTATCATTGTGGTTGCATGCGTCCAACGGAATTGTCAGACTTCTAGCTTTTCTCACAAATACACTGAACCAAACGAAAATACAAATAAAGGAGCCGTTAATGATAAATTATTTTAGTTACGTGTTTTCAACATCAGTGAACAATTGTCACAAAGCGCTTTATATTCAAAATGAATTACCAACAACTTATACTAGATGAGATGTAGAGTATACCTGAATGGTTCATCACCAATTCGTTTGACATCACCTGCTGAATCTTTATAGAGCACATGAATAGAATAATTAAATGTTTTGATTCCAAACAAGTTTGCTAGCTTTCTCTCAAGTTCTTCATAAGACTCGAGAACAGATAGGTCAATAGTTCTGCCAATATCCTCAGAGTCCAGAAATATTTTACAGTGACCAGTATCCAATCCATGCTCAGCTGTTTGCAAAATATCATTTGCGTTCGCAACTTTTGAATCCATGTGGTCGCTAGAGATTTGGTGCTCAATGTGTATTGGCTGACCAAACAGGATAAACAGAGGTGCCTTTACTTTGTCATCGCTTTTCTCCGACTTAATACTAGAACTTCCCATGGTCAGAACACATGATACTTCATCGCTATTTTCATCTCTAATAATGCCGTCAGGATCTTTAGCATATAAATCAAGGTGCTCGAGACTGGAAGGAAAATGACCCAACTGTAGTTTGTGTGTGCTCTGGTTGAGATCCAACAATGGAATCCCAAATCGAGCTTGCCTGGCTCCCTGTATGCTTCCGGGAACAATGTTTTCAGGTAGACAACCAAAAGGACTGGTGGGCCCAAGGGGAATGCCTGAAAAGGACGAAGAAAGAGCATAGTTGCTCTGAGGTAAATCTGGGGGTTGGGGCAATCGTAGTTTCTTTCTTTGTGGAGAGAAGGGTGTGAGATGAATGTGTGGCATGCTTGACACCACTTCAACCAGCCATGGACTTACTCGCTTCACATTTTGCAATAGATCTGGTTCATCCCAATTAACCTGCATCAGGGGGAGTATTAGTAAGGACGAACTTGGTGAAGCTCAATAAGCGTATAAACCTATAACTACATTTGCCTTAGACAATAAGAAATGGCGTATAAACAGAGGGATATAGGCGAAGGAAATAATGGATGATATAGCAAAACAAAAACCGACGAAGACAGCAAAAAGAACCAATGATCTCATACTTGCATAGATTATGAGTCACATGGAGCTAAACACCAAGTAAAAGACCATTAAAAAGTCGATTATGCCAGCATTTATTGTTTGACTGCATCATATTGTATATACACTTTTACGAAAACGAGGGATAACATAGATGATAACGTCCAACCACCAGCCAAGCTAACAACCTCTGAATTTGCAATATGGGGAATGGTACAAAATAATACAATTCTTATCGACCAAGAAATTCCCTAATAAACTCAACAAATTATGGCATATTATGTTAAGACAGTTGTCGTCTTTCTGGCAAAAAAAAAACAGATATAAACATTGGCCATCATTTGGTTCAGTTAAGTTTCAATAACACCACAATAATTTAAGCGTAATCTGTCAATTTAACAATCAATAAAACTTATAAGGATGGTGATACAGTTATGGCATGATACCTATCATAGAAAATCAGGGAAGCACTGATATAAGAGTGAAAAATGTTGCAAAGCGTTCATCATGATGCCTAACAGACGAAGCCAACAATAACATTTCAAGGAAACCATAAATGACAATTCAGGCCTATCGTTTTAGAGAAACTATGACATAAATACTCTATTCAACAAATCAATCCAACAATGCCAACCGAATGCAGTGCATCCGACAGTTTAGTACTTTATAGACATATAGGATTATAAAGAGCTTTTTCAAATATATTTGTTACCTGTAGAAGACGCCATGGGGAATTAGGCCAGTTAAACGGGTCAGCAACTTCAACAGATGATACAGTCCCCATGAACCAGCTTATACGTGATGAATCCTCTGTTTCAAAAGCCATTTTGAACCTCATTCCAGCGCACCACTTGTTGTTCAGCGAAGCAGTCAAAGTTGAAGCCTTAACAAAAAAATCCGGAGTGCATGCACGTGGGTAATAAGCAACCTCAAATGACTGCCCATTAGCTGCAAGGGATGTCGCTTTGATAACGTCTTCAGGCCTCACTTTTCTCCTTCCACCGTAATCAATATTCATATTCCTATTACTACCACTTCTCATCAACTTATTCTCATTTTCACGCAAGCAAGAAGGAAATGCCCCATAGAACGAAGCAGTGTTCTTAGGATAAGAATTCCAACCAGACGGAGAATCAGGACCACCGAGGCCCCCTCTCTTAGCCCGTCTAATCCCAACACAAATCTCCCCATTCTCAGTCCTCACAAACACGATAGAATCACCAGCAACTAGTTTCTTCTGGTTCACAAAACTACTCCACCCAGTCGTCAAAAGATGTCTCCTAGGCGTCCCCCTATAAATATGCCTAAACTTCCAGATCTCACCATGAACGTCCTTAGCTACCACAGTCTGAACAGGGGGATCAGCCGAATAATCCAAACGTGGAAATATAGTCTCGGCACAATACCTAGGCACACTAAACCCCCCACCATTATTCGCATCAGACTGAGTCAATGTTTTAGCAAACGACGATAACTTATCCAAAAAACCATCCCCATTCCCATTACCCCTCCCACCCGTAACCCCATCATCAACCTCCCCCTCCCCCTCCCCATATCTTAACGGAACCAACATAATCTTAGCATAAACCTCATCACTCTCAAAATCCGCCAAATACCTAACACCAACAACCTTACAAAGAACCAACGCCGGTACCCTTCCCACCCCTCCCACTCTCCTCATCCCACTAAAATCCACATTACTAAGCGTATGCTCAGCGTGCCCTTGCGGAAAATAGTACACATTAGTATTCAAAAACGGCATTTGAACCATCCCACCCGCACACGCGTGCCACAGTTGCCAATTCACACCCTTATCTACCTCACTCATATTTTCGCCTTTACGCAATACTATAACCTTAAACTTAAAACCCTTAATTATACATAATCACTAACCTCTGTAACATAATAATCAAATCACAACAAAACAAAACAAATTCAGACATATTTAAACAACCTTAAAAAAACATAATAATAATAATGAAACCCTAAGTAGAAATATAAACTATGTACCTTTTTAGCCCATAATAACTAACAACTGATCTGCAAAAAAAAAACATTTATATTTGTGTGTTATAAATTATTTGAGTGAATTAAAATGTTGTTTGTTTCAGATATATAATAATAATGAAGAAGGTACCTTCAGAAGGGAAGTTAAAATTGCACTTCATTCACACACTGTGGGTGTGTGTGTTTTTATTTACACACAGTGAGAGTGTGTTTGTGTGTGGGCCTAGTATGGTACCAGTAAAATGTGGTGTGTGAAATTTGTTGTTGGTTTGATTTGTTTGTTTGTTGTGGTCTTATCTTTCTCTTTCTAAAACGGAATTTAATGGCAAGAATATTTGACTGCGTTTTTTTAGCATTTTTATCTTTTATTTTGTAAGAATTTAGAGACGGTTTAGAGAAGTAGCTGAAAGCCTGAAATTATGCATCGATAACTGTTATTTGTTTGTCATCTTAGCATCAATCTAATAATATCATAATAATAAAAACATATTCTCAGCTATAATCTATACTACTTATAATACACAAACCACTCTCTCTCCTATTTAATTTTCAGACTTTTCAGACTTCAAAGTACTAAAGCATGATGTATAACACATTAAAACACAAAAATTCAGACTTACAAGTTACAAAGCATTAGTTACAATACTTAAAGCACAAATAAAAATACAAATCAAACTCCAATTAATACACAACTTGACCAAACAATTAATACACCCAGTCACCAATTAATACAAAATGTAAAGCATAATGTACAAATCATACTCCATTATTTCCGGCATAAATATGATTCGACTCACATTTCGAGTGGCGGAGGTTTTGAAAAAAAATTAAAAATGTTAGATCTACAAACATAAAATCATTAGATCTACAAAAAAAAAAAAATCGGATCTATAAAATTAAAAACTTATGGTTTGACAAGTTGAAATATTAAAAATTTACGAACTATTTTTTAACACCAAAAAGCAAGTATTTATGAAAAAAAATACGAATCTATTTTCTAAGACCAAAAACGAATATTTATGAAAAAAATCGGATCTATTTTTTTAAGACAAAAACGCGTATTTATAAAAAAAAACGCCAGTATTTATCATAAAAATTACGGATCTATTTTTAAAGACAAAAGCATTTATAAAAAAAAAAGTATTTATGAAAAATTACGGGTCTATTTTTAGACCAAAAACGATATTTATCAAAAAATACGGTTCTATTTTTTAAGACAAAAAACCCATATTTATCAAAAGCATTACGGTTCTATTTTATTTTAAGATCAACAACGCATATTTATTAAAAAATTCGGATCTATTTTATTTTAAGACCAAAAACGATATTTGTGAAAAAAAAATTCGGATGTATAAAAAAAACTTTAGTACGTCTTTGGTTCTTCTGCTTTAGGAGGGTGGTGGCGGCGGAGTGTCAAACGGGTGAGGGTCTTGAGGTGGTGATGGTTCGGTGGGGTGTGATTTTGGTGATGATGGTGGAGGATGAAAAGAGAGAAAAGATAAAATGTGTTTGTATGTCTTTATTTTAAAGTGCAGAGAGAGAGATGATGACTGATGGGTGGGAGAAGTTATTTATGGTTTGTATTTTAGGTTCGGATGTTGGATAGGTGTTATTAATAAGCGGTCGAACGGCAGGCGAAACTTCGGCGACGAGCGAACTGGGTTAAACAAAATTTGATATCCGTAAATTTATTATCGAAAACATAATAAACTAAAATATATGATTCATCGGTAACTTTACTTGAGTGCACACGCACTGCGGGTACGATAATTGTTATTGATGCATGTAGGTCTCAGTAAATCACCAAAATATTCACACTCACTCAAAAAAACCTAGTAACTCCCGCGAAATAGCCCAATGAGGAGCCAAACTGCGAGCATATGGCGGTGGTGGCGGTGCAAAACAGCGACGTGGTTGGTGCCAAAAAATGTCAATGGCGTGTGGTTTTGTATCTGCATCGTGCTCTCTTAGAAGGCTAAATGCGGTGCAAGATATCTGCGATGTCACCTCAGCTTTTACCCTATAACATTTTTATAACAAAAAATCTTAAAAACACATTTCTTATTATAACCCAATAAGAAAAAACAAACACATTTTTATTTTATTTTATTTTTATTTATTTTCTAAAGAAAAAACAAACACATTTTATCCTCATTTAAATCAATATTTATACATTTCAAGGACTAAAATGAAAAATAACTATAATCAGAGATTAACATTGTAAACACAATAAGTACTAACGATATAACAAAAATACTCTCAGGGACTAATAATGTAAAAATATATAGCAACAAGGTTTAATATGAAAAAGTCAAAAGTACATTCTTCCTCTTTCATTTTGGCGCCAAAACCTGCAACCGAAATAAAAAAACAAAACTTACAAACACTTAACACAAACACTAGCACAAAGCATAAACACAAACACTAACACAAACACAAACACCAAAACAAAAAACGGAAAAAGCACAAACACCGCATGGATAACCGTCGTTATGGGAATAACATTGGTACGTATAACACACGGATAACACCATTGTCGCTGCAGTTTGGCGGCGTTATATGTACCAAGTTCGTCTTATAACGCACAAATAACTAGCTACACCTAGCACTCTTATATCAATAAAAAAGTGAAAGATATTAAAAAATTTTGTTTAGTTTATTATGTATCATCTAACAAATGAGTATAAGGAAATTGTTAAATGTTATTAACAAGGGTAAATTGAAAAAAATACAAAAAATAAAAAATGTCCATGTGGATCCTAATTTTGCACCTTATGCCACTCCCAAACTTTAATTACAAAAAATGTCATTGTTGTTCACATTTTGTCACAATTTATGTCCCTTTCGCTATCAATCGTTAGAAAATCTCATTAGTTACTGTTCTAAGTCGGGGTATTTTAGTCATTTCGTGTTTCCGGCCTTTTATCCCACTTCTTGTTTATTTTCCCAATACATCCCTATTCACATGATATAACTTGCAATACATAAGGTTTGTTTATAACCAGTGTCATATACATGTATTAACCCTTCCAAATTCGTATGAAAAATATAAAATAAATAAATAAATAAAATAAAAAACCCTTTCAAATTCGATTCCTCACACTTAGTTAATCTAATCCACCCATAAACTTTTTCAAAACCTAAAAAAAAACAGCTCGTCATCATTATATTGTAAATGGCACGTATGGAAGAGACAAAAATAAAAAATGACACATCTTGTAAACCCATAAAACACCAACATATACAAGATACCATTTGCAAGATCTGTCATTTGTTAACCCAAAAGAAATGTTGGAAACTAACGTAGATGAGGCAATGGTAAGAAGACCTTTTATTTTTTTTTTTTTTTATTTTTTTTATTTTTAGCATTTCACGTTTACATAATGAAACATACTTGAACATTGATAAAATGTGTGGAAAACTAGAAGGGGGGGTTGAATAGTTTTACCGATTAATACTTCGTTTTAATCTATTTAGATCGACTTATGTCAATCTATTTAATGTGTGTGTTAGATAATGATAGATAAGCATATAAACAAGTAATGCAAATATAAAGAGTAAGGAACACAAAACCACGAAACGAGTATTTATAGTGGTTCGGCTACAAGGACACCTTCCTTGCCCTACTCCACTCCCCGAGTTCCCCACTCGAGAGTTCGTAAGAACTACACAACACAAGCTCCTTAATGTCGCGGAGAAGCCTTCACAACGTCGCCTACTCTTTATCCGGTACAAGACTAGACACCGGGTTCTTCCACAAGGTAGAACCACACATATCACAACGTCGCCTACACTTTATCCGGTACAAGGCTAGATACCGAGTTCCATTACAAAGGAGGAACTACTACCCAACACTACACCAATACACGACAACCCCAAAGGAGGCACACTCATTATTACAACATCATAAGGATATCACTATCCTTTAACCCAAACTATCTATCTTGTACATCGATGCACCATATCGAATGTACACCCGTGGCACCTTTCACTAATGCCTTAGACACGACCCTTCGGCACCTTTCACTAATGCCTTCGACACTACACTTCTATGGAGGGAGAAAAGAACTATCAACAAGTGATGATGACGAAGCTTAGCAACTCATGACCTTGAGCTTGCACGTCTTCAAAAGGTGGTGATCTCGCCTTTAAGAGGAACCTAGAGAATCACACAAACACAAAACTTCATAGAAAGATCCTTTGGATCTGAGGTTAGAGATGTTACAATACTAAGAGAGAGTATGTATAAAAGGGGTGAGTAACAATGAAGAAATGACTCACTATTTATAAACAAATTTGTCTACTGTTCCACGGTTCCCACGGATCCCTTTCCAGAGGGATCCGGCTAGTGCAATCCTAGGGATCCGGACTGGTCGTTTTAAGTCCGGATTTTGGGTTGCAAACCGGGTTATGGGTTATGGGTTATGAACCATGGGTTATGGGTAATGTTTTATGGATACTCAACAAGATGCAATGTATCTAGACATTGGGTCATGGGTCTTGGGTCATGGATCAAGGATAATACCCAACATGACTTCATGCATGATGTCATGCAATGGGTCATGGGTTATTGATCAAGCTCCATGGGTATGGGTCATGGACTTTGGGTTTTTCCCAACAACATTCATTGTACCTAGTCAATGGGTCAATGACTTAGATTTTTACCCATTACATTACCCATTACAATATATACCAAGTATATATGTACATTTTCATATTATGTAGACACTAGTTGTTATACATATGCATTTCTATAAAATGTAAACAATAATACTTTTTTAGTGTTTTATAAGAAAATGTAAGTGTGTTAGTAATCTATTGGCTCAAACCATTTACGTATTTTATCTGTTTCGTTAAAATGATTTTACGTTTGTTATCGACAAAACATTAGAAGATCGTAAAATATAAATAAACATTTTTATGGCTTATTTGTATTAACAATCTCCCCCTTTTTGTTGATGACAAAACATAAGATTATTTTAAGGAAAAACTAAAATTCATAAAAGTTTGAATTGGATTTTTTACTCTCTTCTCCCCCTTTTTGTCGAAAACAAAAAAGCGCCGAAAAGAAACTAACACATTGTTTTGAGAAAAACGTGTGAAAAGTAATAAGATTAAAAATAGAGAGTAAGAGATGAGAAGGATTCTCGTCTTAGCTCCCCCCCTGACGGATGCTTCCCTTTGTTGAGGGCGTCAAGTAATTAGGAAGACTAAGCGAGTGTATTGCAATTATGTTTGCAAATGGTTTCGTCTATGACGAACTGCTCCCCCTTGACGAGTACTCCCTTTGAGGAGGACGCCAAGTAGTAAAGATATCCTAAATGAAAATATTGCAAGCGTTTTTGCAATTGCTTTGCTTTGACGAAAAGCTCCCCCTTGTTGAGGGTATCAAAGTCTTCATGCGTATTTTGAAAATATACAAAACCAAGGTTAGAAAGCAAGTATATGATGCATAATTTTCTGCAGATGAGATTCAAATTAGTGATAAAATGTGCTTCTGTTGCACGGATCCCACGGTTCCTCCCTGTGAGGGATCCGTCTAGGAAAAAGTGAGGGATCCGTATACACATTCTCATGACAGAATGTGGATGTGAAATGTGATGTTGACATCAAAACAAGTTATGTATTATGGCACTAAGCATTTTCTAAAGACCATATGGCATACAACATATAATTTCATTCAATAAAACACGAGAAATGATATACATATCTCAAAAACTAAGAGAATGACAAAGGCATGTGGTACATTGTCACACCCCCAAATTACCTGTTTTGCTGGCGGGAATGGAATTCGGGGATGACCGCCATAGCATCACAGCATTCTGATTATATTGAACGACCTAAAGTGTCGCTTTGAAAACACATCGTTTGATATAATAAAACATTCAGAGTTTACAAAATATAGGTCCCAATTGATTGTCAACATTTGCGGAAATAAGTTTGTCACAATCCAAACGATGTTTTAAAGTGCATAAAACCCATGTGAGACGCGTTGTCACCGCGACTCTATGATAACTCCTTATGTATGCCATGAAGTATATGCCATAGATACCTGAAAATACATTGCTAAAAGTGTCAACACAAAGGTTGAGTGAGTTCATAGAGTTTATGTAAATGTTTTATACGACCACCACAAGTATAAGTTATGTATGACAAATATGTCACATAAAAATGTTACAATTGCTATAAGCACATGACAATCGGCTAGACTGATCATGATGTTCGCCCCAACAGAGTGTTTTTCCAAACAACTCAAATTATGATATTAAATGAAATGCATCCGTTTGACCCGTTGGGACCACCAACCCGGAGAGAGGAGTCACCCTCAATAGATCTATTCACTCACTCTCGCTTCTTCCGGAATTAACGGTTCATGATTATGAAATGGGGACATTCAATTGGCAATGAGGTAACTTAAACAATGTAATGAATTTGAATATATTTGGGCTCGTAATAAAATGATGTGCAATGTATTCTCCCCCGTAGGTTTGAAATGAAATATAAACTTGAATAAATCGGGGCTGTGAAAACTCACTTGATACAATGATTATGATGACAAAAGTGGATACACTGAAATGAGGCGAAATCTCTAACCGCGACCTATTATGAATGATATGATCTAATATAAGTCATGATTTAATGTTGTTATGCATGCAAACTCATATGATATCCATACTTCTTGTGCATTTTTGAAAATAGAGTTTATCGTCGAAATATATGTTTATGACATCTCGTCACGTTATAAAATACTTTACAAGTAATTACGTTGAAACGACATCCTACGATAGTCGTTTAGTGATTTATTAAGAAATTATAGTTTTTCGTCGCAAAATAATGTACTTTGATAATTCGTGAAAGTGGCTACGTAGCCTCAGAAAGCTAGTTGTAAATCGGTAAATATCGATTGTTAGGAAACAAACTCAATGGTTTTAGAAAGCTTGTAACATTATCTAAAAGTCGTAACACTGAACTTTTGTCCATACGAGTCTCGATCTTAGCTAAAAATGATGGTGAAGTGAGGTAGTCGGGCTAAAATGCGGTTTCGGCGGAAAGTTTGAGAGGTCATAAGTTACTCGTTATAAATCCGTTTGACGAACGGCTAGACATTTTGAAAAATAGGCTAGGTGAACTAACATTTACTCAGAGATACTATTTTACCAAAACGAACTCGATCATTGAGAAAAACGGCTCCAGACAAGGGTACCCGAAAAGACAGTTTTAACACTTAGAATATTTTAGTAAAAGCTGAAGGAAATAAGTTGTGAACGTCGGTTTTCAAATATGTATATCTTTAGCGTTATAGGTCCGTTTTCTACGTTCTATATATCCTCGAAATCGTGATAGTATGTACTAATATATTTTTGATAATTCGACTCATTTAGATAAGGTTTAAAACTCATTTCCCCCCCTTAAATAACCCTTGACAGCATGTATATTTTCAGAAAAATAGTTTTCGTCGTTAAACTTGAAAATAGCGTAACTTATTCGTTATAAACCCGTTTTAACCCGTTCAAGCGACCATGGTTTCTTTTTTAAATATAATTTCTGAAAATATAAACCAAAATAGTCCATGACCCACTGATGTTTCCAGATTTCACAAAATTGGACAGCCCTTATATATATTTCGTCGAAAACGATTTCTCTTGTTTGAAACTTGTTCTAAAACATTCCAATCAACACCAAAGCTATTCTAAACCTACCATACACCTTCTTAGGGTGTCATGGGTTCCTAAACTTTACCAAAATTGTTAGGTTTCATAGGAATACTAATAGGATAATTTAAACTCATATTAAGAAGTAAAAACATGTAAAAGTGGTATGGATCATAGTATATTTGCATGTTTTTCTAATAGAATCATAAAAATACATCAAGTAAGAGTTTATAAGAGTAGGAAAAATTATTAGTAACTTACTTGAGTGATGAAGAGATTTTTGGAACTAGAAACTTAATTAATCTTTAGGTTTTTATTTCAAAACCTTGAAATAGACTACTAGTGGATCAATAAAAATACTAGAGCTTAAATTTTGAGATGGTTTTCTTCTTCTTCTTGCAATGGCCGAACCACAAGGACCATGGAGAGGGTTTCTTTTGTTTTTCACCTTCAAATGTGTGTTTGTATGTGTTTAGGCTAAATAAATATCTAACAAATTTTGTGTAGGTGTACATTTTAGTTAAGAAAATATCTAAAAGTGATGACTAGTAGGGGAGGTCGGCAGGGGGTGAAAGTATTTGGTGTATTTTGATAGTAAAATGTAATTAAAGTTAAGTATAATGTGTATTTGGTACATATAATTAATTATTAGGTGTAGCGTTAGCTAGAAATAGATTTTTAATGGAACCAAATAAAATATATCGAAGTCATAAAAATTATAAAATTGCATTTCTCGCAAGTATTGAGTGAATAAATATTTATCGAATTGAATTTTCGAAAACGTCAGAAATATATATATATATATATATATATATATATATATATATATATATATATATATATATATATATATATATATAATAATAATAATATATATACAAAATAAATTTAAAACATCGGGTAAACTAATAATATAATTTTTATAGTCATAATATGAGTATAAAAATATATTGATTGATTGTTGAAAGTGTCGGATTAATTATTCAAAATAAATGATCGTGCGATAGCGTTTATTTAATAAATAAATATACGTTAATGAAATATGCAAACCGATGCATAAATTAATGTGAAAATGATGTTGCTGATGATATGTAGTCTAACTCTAGTCTATATGTAATGTTCTCAATGATGTTCCATGAATACGCAGCTTAACCCTCAAGGTTACGCGTATTTGATACTCGTAAACCTAGTTTACAAAAAATGATGAATAGTGATTTTTCTCCGGGAAATGAATAGTGTTTTGTGAATAGTAAAATTTTAAAATAACCTCTCAAAGTCTCAAACCGACTTAAAAAATGATGATTAGTAATATGTGAATAGTAAATTCCCCGAGATGAATAGTGAAATTTTCAAAGTTTGAGAAATGACCTGAAATTACGAGTTGTCACATTCGCCCACCCAAAAAGGAATTCAGTCCCTGAATTCAGTTCATGTTGGTTTCTACGGTGTTATTTGTGAAAAGGGTTTAACTTCCCACATTTTCTGAATCGTACTACGCCTTTCCAAGGCGAGACTTTCAACATAAATCTGTTGCCAACTTAAAATTCTAATGGTTTGTGACTTATAGAACACATTTCCAATATTTTGCGTCATATATCGACGTAGTTTTTCCATCTATTTGTTGTTGCTTGTAACTGATTCTTGATCTATACGATTTCTTTGTTGTTTCCCGAATAAGTTATGGACTAGTGAGTTGGACTTTCCTGATTTTGGCCCGTAAATAAGTGATTAACACCTCAACCATAGAGTGCCTCAATTCGTGCAGTTAATATGTCCATGTGATAACTATTGTTGTAAGGGAACTTGTTCGATGAAGAATGATTTGCCTAATAATTTCTAGAAAATCACACATGCTTTGAGTATATATTTTAATCTTTGAATTGTTCTCTCGCTCTGACCATTGAGCTGAGGATAATAGGCGGTACTCATGTCCTAGTAGGTTCCATGGGAATCTTGAAATAATTGTCAGAAGTCTAAGGAGAATCGGCTACCTTATATTAGGTATAATTGAAATTGATACCACGTGTCTCGTGACAAATTTCAAATTCTAGCGAATGTCATGACTTGAGTCTTCTTTGCCTAAGGTGCTTAGTATCCATTACTAAAATGTTTATTGTTTGATTGGTGCCTCTCTTAATTTATCTTATCGAAATATTTCCACGCTCTATGTTGTCATGTCACAAAACCTTAAATATTTAAGTGATGTGGTGTGGTGGTTGATTTTCAAGATTTGTTCCGATATTGAGTGCTTCTAAAATAGTCCATCACTGAGATTGTTATCATGTTGGCAAAAACATATATATCAGCTGATACTATGTCGAAGAATGTTTATGCTAATTTCACTTGTAGATGGAGAGTCATTGATTGTCCGATATGTTCAGACCTGTTACATCTCTTGATATGGAAGTGAGGTTATCTGGAATTTCTAGAGAACACAATGCCTTAGAGAAATTTTATATCGATAACCTTAATTTAACTCAATTATCCTTTGAGAGAAACTCATTGTAGGGAAGTTCACATATTGTTGAGGCCATGTTGAATGGAATGTTCTGCAGTCTTGGTTAGAAGACTTGGTTTATCTCTATAGTGTTATTTAGTGAGTATTCGCTTTGCACTAAATCTTGTAACTCGGTCTAGCTGGCACTTTTGAAATGATATAATTTGGCTTCTAGTCCAAAGATAGTGGTTCGGAATATCTCGTGATGTCTTAATATTTTTGTTGAGTTTTGAAACATCTTACTACATACTTCTAGTCCTTGTTGGTAGTTCTGAAATCCTTTCATTGTTTTCTTGTATCGAGGAATCCTCCTCATAGATGGTATAGAAAGTCTTTCCTAAAAAGGTCACTGGTAAAAATTTCAACTTATCGGTTGAGTGAGTGATGAATGGCGTAGGTATCTATAGAGTGTTAACAAAAGAGATGTTTATGAACAAGTTATCTGATTACAAAGCTTTGTTTTTGAATGAAGATTGTTTTAGGAAGTTTGAAAAGATGCTTGTTTCCTTCATGACATAATCTTTCCTGAATTATACATAGGTGATCAGGCTATGTATAATCGAGGACAAATGATGTGATGCTTGGTTTTGTTGAAATGTTATTATGTTTCTCTGAAGTTTTAGATGGTATTCAACGTTTTATTTTGTAAGATAATGGCTCAAATAATTTTTCACAGTAACATGAAAATCGTTTCGCGTAATGGTAGTAAATAGTTGATAAAATGACTGAAAATCAATTTATAGGGTGGTAACAAAACAACTTGTTTTAGAACTTTGTGAAACAATTTTCCTAAGATGGTGATAAAATAGCTTGAAATAAAATTATGTGAAATAATTTCATAAAGTGGCAGCAAAATAACTTGAAATAAAATTTGTTGAATGGTTTGTAGGATACGTGGGAGAACCTCATAGAATGGTAATAGTCTCCTAATTGGTCAAGAATAAAGTTGCCCTAATCCCTAGTAAGATAGTGGTATATTGTTGTGAAATGATTGAAAATTGGGCAATTAGAATAGGGAATGAATTAAACAAAGGTTGTGATTATCGTGGAGATAATAAAGGATAAAGATTACATTAGATAGAAAGGTACTTATTATCTGTTCCTGTTGATGGTCTAATCATGTCTCAAGTGTAGGAGCAGTAGGCTGTCTAGCAGCAACATTTCTGAAACTCTCACCGTCATCAATCATATAAAATGGTGTAGTGTCTATAGTCTTAGTGATAGATGGTAATGGTGTGTCAAATCATGCACACTTTCCAAGCGGCAAGTCAAATGTCTGAGTAGTGTATATGAGATGTGATGGTGCGGATGGTGCTCTAAATGATAATGATGATGATGATGGAAATCCTAGTGGTGAGTTAGGAGATGATGGTAAATGAGATACTACCCTCTTTCATGTTGTCTCACGACGTTTCAGAGGTAAAGCTAGAGTATGCACTATTGGACGACTAATAGTGGTATGAGTAGCGGATGGTGGTTGTATTACATGAGTAGCAGGTGATCTAAGAATGAGGGTAAGAGAATGTACTCTCTTCCTTGCAGTAAGCATCCTAATAGGTCCATTAGGACTAAGCCTATAAGTCCTACCAAATGGTATGATCTGTCCCGACAGGATGATAGGAACTGCCTTGTTCCTACGACGAATCGATGGTAACAGTGGTGGTGTAGGTGTAACTTCGCCCTCCTCAAAGGGTTCAGTCTCAACACCGGATAATATGTGTGGTAAGTCTGGCGTAGAGTCAACTGATGTTAAAACTATAGTAGGGAATGACAAGGTATCCTCCATGTCGATTCGATGTAAGTATGATGGGATGGGTGTCTAAGACATCAATGTGACAATCGATTTGAAATGAAAGTAAATAACCCGCATAATGTGCGTATGAAACCGCATGCATAGGGAATATGCACTTATGATGAAATGATGAGATGCTATGATGATGTAGTTATAGTCTAGGGTCAATGATACAACCTAGTTTTCTATAACTCTTGCTCGATACCAACTGTCACACCCCAAATTACCTTTTGCAAGGAATAGAATTCACGGGGATGACCGCCATAGCATCACAGTTACAGTTATATTGAACGACCTAAAGTGTCGTTTTGAAAACACATCGTTTGATATAATAAAAAATTCAGAGTTTACAAAATATAGGTCCCAATTGATTGTCAACATTTGCGGAAATAAGTTTGTCACAATTCAAACGATGTTTTAAAGTGCATAAAACCCATGTGAGACGCGTCGTTACCGCGACTCTATGATAACTCCTTATGTATGCCATGAAGTATATGCCTTAGATACCTGAAAATACATTGCTAAAAGTGTCAACACAAAGGTTGAGTGAGTTCATAGAGTTTATGTAAATGTTTTATACGACCACCACAAGTATAAGTTATGTATGACAAATATGTCACATGAAAATGTTACAATTGCTATAAGCACATGACACCGAAGCTAGACTGATCATGATGTTCGCCCCAACAGAGTGTTTTTCCAAACAACTCAAATTATGATATTAAATGAAATGCATCCGTTTGACCAGTTGGGACCACCAACCTGGATGGAGGAGTCACCCTCAATAGATCTATTCACTCACTCTCGCTTCTTCCGGAATTAACGGTTCATGATTATGAAATTGGGACATTCAATTGGCAATGAGGTAACTTAAACAATGTTATGAATTTGAATATACTTGGGCTCGTAATAAAATGATGTGCAATGTATTCTCCCCCGTATGTTTGAAATGAAATATAAACTTGAATAAATCGGGGCTATGAAAACTCACTTGATACAATGATTATGATGGCAAAAGTGGATACACTGAAATGAGGCGCAATCTCTAACCGCGACCTATTATAAATGACATGATCTAATATAAGTCATGATTTAATGTTGTTATGCATGCAAACTCATATGATATCCATACCACTTGTGCATTTTTGAAAATAAAGTTTATCGTCGAAATATATGTTTATGACATCTCGTCACGTTATAAAATACTTTACAAGTACTTACGTTGAAACGACATCCTACGATATTCGTTTAGTGATTTATCAAGAAATTATAGTTTTTCGTTGCAAAATAATGTACTTTGATAATTCGTGAAAGTGGCTAAGTAGCCTCAGAAAGCTAGTCGTAAATCGGTAAATATCGATTGTTAGGAAACAAACTCAATGGTTTTAGAAAGCTTGCAACATTATCTAAAAGTCGTAACACTGAACTTTTGTCCATACGAGTCTCGATCTTAGCTAAAAACGATAGTGAAGTGAGGTAGTCGGGCTAAAAATGCAGTTTCTGGGCAGTTTTCGGGAAAGTTTGAGAGGTCATAAGTTACTCGTTATAAATCTGTTTGACGAACGGCTGGACATTTTGGAAAATAGGCCAGGTGAACTAACATTTACTCAGAGGTACTATTTTACCAAAACCAACTCGATCATTGAGAAAAACGGCTCCAGACATGGGTACCCGAAAAGACAGTTTCAACACTTAGAAATATTTTAGTAAAAGCTGAAGGAAATAAGTTGTGAACGTCGGTTTTCAAATATGTATATCTTTAGCGTTATAGGTCCGTTTTCTACGTTCTATATATTCTCGGAATTGTGATAGTATGTACTAATATATTTTTGATAAGTCGACCCATTTAGATAAGGTTTAAAACTCATTTTTGCCCCTTAAATAACCCTTGACAAAGATGTATATTTTCAGAAAAATAGTTTTCGTCGTTAAACTTGAAAATAGCGTAACTTCATCGTTATAAACCCGTTTTAACCCTTTCAAGCGACCATGGTTTCGTTTTTTAATCTATTTTCTGAAAATATAAACCAAAATAGTCCATGACCCACTGATGTTTCCAGATTTCACAAAATTGGACATCCCTTATATATATTTCGTCGAAAACGGTTTCTCTTGTTTGAAACTTGTTCTAAAACATTCCAATCAACACCAAAGCTATTCTAAACCTACCATACACCTTCTTAGGGTGTCATGGGTTCCTAAACTTTACCAAAATTGTTAGGTTTCATAGGAATACTAATAGGATAATTTAAACTCATATTAAGAAGTAGAAACATGTAAAAGTGGTATGGATCATAGTATATTTGCATGTTTTTCTAATAGAATCATAAAAATACATCAAGTAAGAGTTTATAAGAGTAGGAAAAATTATTAGTAACTTACTTGAGTGATGAAGAGATTTTTGGAACTAGAAACTTAATTAATCTTTAGGTTTTTATTTCAAAACCTTGAAATAGACTACTAGTGGATCAATAAAAATACTAGAGCTTAAATTTTGAGATGGTTTTCTTCTTCTTCTTGCAATGGCCGAACCACAAGGACCATGGAGAGGGTTTCTTTTGTTTTTCACCTTCAAATGTGTGTTTGTATGTGTTTAGGCTAAATAAATATCTAACAAATTTTGTGTAGGTGTATATTTTAGTTAAGAAAATATCTAAAAGTGATGACTAGTAGGGGTAGGTCGGAAAGGGGGAGGGGTGAAAGTATTTGGTGTATTTTTGATAGTAAAATGTAATTAAAGTTAAGTATAATGTGTATTTGGTACATATAATTAATTATTAAGTGTAGCGTTAGCCAGAAATCGATTTTAACGGAACCAAATAAAATATATCGAAGTCATAAAAATTACAAAAATGCATTTCTCGCAAGTATTGAGTGAATAAATATGTATTGAATTGAATTTTGGAAAACCGTCGTAAAATATATATATATATATATATATATATATATATATATATATATATATATATATATATATATATATATATATATATATATATATAATATATATATATATATATATATATATATATATATATATATATATATATATATATATAACAATATATATACAAAATAAATTCAAACCATCGGGTAAACTAACAATATAATTTTTATAGTCTTAAAATGAGTATAAAAATATATTCGGATGATTGTTGAAAGTGTCGGATTAATTATTCAAAATAAATGATCGTGCGATAGCGTTTATTTAATAAATAAATATACGTTAATGAAATATGCAAACCGATGCATAAATTAATGTGAAAATGATGTTACTGATGATATGTAGACTAACTCTAGTCTATATTTAATGTTCTCAATGATGTTCCATGAATACGCAGCTTAACCCTCAAGGTTACGCGTATTTGATACTCGTAAACCTAGTTTACGAAAAATGATGAATAGTGAATCATGAATAGTGATTTTTCTCCAGGAATGAATAGTGTTTCGTGAATAGTAAAATTTTGAAATAACCTCTCAAAGTCTCAAACCGACTTAAAAAATGATGATTAGTAAAATGATAAATAGTAATATGTGAATAGTAAATTTCCCAAGATGAATAGTGAACTTTTCAAAGTTTGAGAAATGACCTGAAATTACGAGTTGTCACATACATTTTCTAATAATTCTAAGTTGTGCCGAAAACAAACAAAAAGCATCAATTTGCTTGTAATTTCAAGTTCTAAGGACGAGTAGATTTGTTGATTTGGTCAACGCGTTCAAGGAGATGATTAAACATGAAATGCAACTCATTTCGTACTTCTTGAACTAACCCTTGGGTGAGTTGACAATTAGAGCAATTATTGTCATGAGTAGGAGATGGAGGAAATGGGACGTTTTGAGGAGGTTCCACAAAATATGGTGGGATTTGTGGAGGTGAGTTGAGTGGCGTAGGGTGTGGTTCAATTAAGAATGACGGTGATGATGTATGGGTTGGTGGTGGAGATGGGAAGTTATCTATATGGTTAGGTCTTTGGTGATTCCTTCTTCCTAGAGATGGACTATTTGATGGTGAAGGTGATTGGAATGCGGGTGTTGGTGATGTTTCATCATCAATGTTTTGGTGTGAAGGTGGTTCCCTATTTAACGAGAACGATGGTGAATGAGAAGTTCTTGGTGGTGAGTCTTCTAAAGAGTAGAGGTTTGGATGTGAAAGAGGCGTGGTAAAGGAGTGTAGTCTAGGTTCTAGAAATGAAGTCTTAGTTGTTTTAGTTGAGTTAGGTGTGTTTGGTTTAGAGGGTATGCTAGTGTTTGGTGAAGGTCTTTCTAAGTCAAAAGGTCAAATACTAATCCTAGCGGTTCTCCTAGCTTTGGTTGGTTGAGTTTGTTGAGGAGGAATTCTAGTATTTGAGCCCTTGATGGGTGATGACTCGGTTAAGGAAATCTCACCATATGAGCATTTTTCTTGGAGGAACCTTTGGTTGAAGAGGTTGTGCTAAATGCTTTAGTTATAGTGAAAAAGAAGATGTAATGGGTGACTTAGCTACTGAATTTGTATGGTGGTTTGAATGATGGTTTGAGAGCATGAGCACACTTGGTTTATAAAGTGTGAAAACATAGAGGGGGGGGGGGTGAATACGTTTCCGTTGCAAACTTAAAACTTTTGTATCAAATATAGTATAAACCATTGCATTTGCTAATCTCGACGCGAGGATGCATTTAGCGCATTACGGCATGTAAGGCCAACCCCTTAATATCACATAAGATTCCGCATGATTAATGGTTCATTATAAATCAAGTTTCACCATTATTAGTCCGGTTGCTTTTTCTTGATCAAGCGTGTCATAATATGTAAAGTGTTAAATATAGTTTGTGACTATATGAAAGACCAAGTATGTATCACAAACATAGACATCAACCACATAGAAAATAAACAATGAAATGCAAGAATAAAAGTAAAGCGATAAGTAAAAGGATAAACAAACCAACACGAGGATTTATAGTGGTTCGGCTACAAGGATACCTTCCTTGCCCTACTCCACTCCCCGAGTCACCTACTCGAGAGTTCGTAAACACTACACGACATCAACTCCTTATGGCGGAGAAGCCTTCACAACGTCGCCTACTCTTTTTCCGGTACTAGGCTAACCACCGGGTTCTTTTCACAAAGGAGAACCACACCTACCACAACATCGCCTACCATTTATCCGGTACTAGGCTAAGTACCGAGTTCCATTACAATGGAGGAACTACTACCCAACACTACACGACATCTAACTCCAAAGGAGATCTACTCCTTATAACAACATCAACAAGGATATCAATATCCTTTGACCCAATACTAATCTATCTTGTACATCGAATCACACCATATCGAATGTACACCTTAGGCACCTTTCACTAATGCCTTTGTCTCGATCTCCAAGGCACCTTTCACTAATGCCTTGTGACTTAACTTCTAGGCATCCTTCACTAATGCCTTTAGCCATGACTTCTAAGCACCCTTCACTAGTGCTTTCAATACGGACGTTTGACACCTTTCACTAATGTCTTCGTCTTTACTCTTTTAGACATCTTTCACTTATGTCTATGACACATCTATGACACCCGTTATGTTTTGTGGCCCAACATAACAAACCTTGTGTTTTATGGCACAAACACATAAACCATCTAGTCTAGTCATAGATACAAGAATATGATACTAGACAATATCCAAGACAATGTGTCTAATGGATATGAAATCCTAAACTAAACATCAAGAACACAAAGCATGATGTAGTTAGTATTCTATGAATGAAGATGAAAAGTTTCCCAAGCTTGTTGTAGAAGATCTTCATGTGCTTGTATGCTTGTGATGGGTGATTACTTCAGTAGGTAAGGATGCAAGATCTCTAAGCTTGCTTTGGAGGATCACTTCGGGAGTATGCTTACAACAAATGAAAGTTAGAAGCATTATGATCATATGACATGAGGGTGGTTTACATGTTTCCTAATGATCTAAATATCCTAGAAATGGTGGAGAGAAACTATGTGTAAAGGTGTGAAGAAATGGTAAGAAGTGCCTTGCTATTTATAGGCAAAAAGGCCAAAACCATGTTCTGCCCCAAGGATCCCTCCTGGAGGGATCCGACCCTTGTAATTCCAAGGGATTCGTGGGATACTTGAGGGATCCGTGGACGCTCCTCTTTACCCATGGTTTATGAGTTAAAACTATGGGCTATGAGTCATGGATTTTGAGTGCCCACCAAGGTACAATGTATCTAGACATTGGGTATGGCTCTTGGGTCATGGGTCATGGGTTTTACCCAACACATTTACTTATGTTTATGTATTTTATAAAATGTAAGTAACCAAAATTTCTTAAGTGTTTTATAAACTATTTAACTAAACATGTTTAATGGTTTATTAGGCGTTTGATCATAACGCAACATAACAAACATGTATGAACCTGTGTTGTAGCATACAAGGACTTGAGTCGTCGAGAGGTGTTGAGAGTATGTTGAGATAAAATATAATTACAAGTAACTTATACATTTTACGTTATGTATTACAAGTTACATGTTTGTCATCAACAAAACAAATGAGAATGTAGAGATTAAATATCGTAATATTTGCACTAACAAGCTCCCCCTTTTTGATGATGACAAAATATATGTAAACGTAATAGATAGGTAAAATGTCAAAGTTACTTGTGTCCGTACTTCCTATACATTACCTTCTCTGTTTACACTCTTCTCCCCCTTTTGTCGAAACAAAAAGGGTGTGTCCTTTAAACTGAATTTCTCCCAAGAATGGCGAGTTTGCATCATCCCTAGTGAAGTTAAAATAAAAACACCTTATTGCTCCAATTGGCACACCACGCCAATACCTTCAACACGAAACAATAATGACGAAGCTTAGCAACTCATGACCTTGAGCTTGCACGTCTTCAAGAGGTGGTGATCTCACCTTTAAGAGGAACATCAAGGTTAGTGTTAAGGGAAAAAAATATATTATGAGAAAGAAATCTCCCTTTTGTTGAAACATAAAGGAATTTTGAAGAATGAATGTGTGCATGCTCCCCCTTGTTAAGGGCGTCAAGTATTTCAGGAAGGCTAAGATGAAGTTATTGCAAAATTTGCAATGTTTTTGTTTTGACGAAAAACTCCCCTTTATTGAGAGTGTCAAGTTCTCATAGTGTGTTTTGAAAATCTACAAAATAAAAAGTTAGTGCAAAATTATATTCGTCCTTAGACGAGTAAGTCATATGATGCACTTTATAAATGCTCGACGGAAGCTCCCCCTAGCTTGAGGGCGTCATGAAGAACCTACAAAAAAAAATGAGTGTAAAATTTCGTCCATAAATAGACGAGAATCCCATACACATCAAAGTGTATACATATGAACCTACAAAGAAAGGATTAGTGTCAAAAAGAGAATAATCCTACTACTTGCATCATCATGGTTGGTTTAGAGGTTGTAAGGTTCGTTCAAGGTAAGAAAAAAAATGTGCTTAGGGATGAGACGCATTTCATTACGAAATTCACTTGGCTTTTGACAACATAGATGTTTGTGGAGGATGGTTGAGTGACCAAAGACACTTGTAGGATGTGGTTGACACAAGTAGCTTGTGGTTTGAGATTGAGGTTGACACAAGTAGGATGTGGTAGAACATGAAACATACTTCATCACGTAGTTCATGAACTAGACCTTGGACACGGTGATGAAAGGTATCAAGGTGAATCTTTGACTTGGTTTATGACTCAATAGAGGTGGTAAACATGATGACTTTGTGAGTAGTGATAAAGTGGAGTAAGATGGTTAGGATGATGCAAGATTAGGAATATAAAAAAAAATGTGCAAGTGAGCACAACTTGACTTGATGATGAAATCGACCATTTCATCCTACAAGAATCCAAAAGAGTTAGTACAAAAGGAAAATATTTATACAAATGGATAAATTGTTCACATAAAATCATGAAACGAAAAGAAAGAACACGTAAAGAATCATATAAATGCAACTCATTTATAGACATATAAGAAAATGATAATCCTAAGTGTTTAACAAGTGCTTGTGTGGGAAAAAGGAAATTTGAAATGATTATATAAAGAGATAAAGTACCTACTGTTCCACGGATCCCACGGTTCCCTCCAATGAGGGATCCGTCGAGGCTAATCCTAGGGATCTGGCTCTCAGCAGCTAAGAAAGGATAAAAATGATGTTTGTAAGGTCTAAAGCCTATACCTCCTTGAGTGTTTCAGTCTTCCTAAGTGTCTTAAATGAAATAGTACTTAAATGATCAAGGGCAATGAGTGATGTAGCTAATGATTGCCTTTTATGGAAGGAAAATGGGACTTTATGATTACCAATGGGTGTTCAAGAATGACACTAGGAATTTTGATGCTGTCAAGTCATATTAAATGATCCTAGAGATCAGATGTAAACTTGAGATAAAATTTGAAAAATCCTTAAAAATTACAAAAATTGAAAAACTAGTTTTTGACCCATTTTCAGGTAAGGATGACTAAAATCAATTTGCTAAAATTGAGAGAAATATCAAACTAGGTGTTTTGAGATGAGAGGAACAATGTGTAAACATTAGAGCGGAAAGATGGTGAGTTTTGAAGTAATGATAAATCAAAAAATACTTCGAATGTGATCCTAAGTCATCCATGAGTGAATGTGAGATCAACTGAGCCTAAGGAAAGTTTAAGTGATCCTAATGTAGCATGTTTAACTAGTCCAATAAGGTCTAGAATGTTGGATTGATGCAAGGAGGCTAAAAAGGAACTTCTGTCCACTCGGATCCCACAGATCCTTCACTTAAAGGATCCGTCTAGTTACATCTAAGGGATCCGGCGTCTGAGACAGATTTTCTTAATAGAATAGTTGATGAATTTTGCTATATGTTTCGAATTATGAAACAAATTGTTTCTACATCAAGCATACATGTGTACACGTTAAGCAAAGCAAGGAGAGCATGTAGAGATCACATATAGGCAATCAAATGAGATCGAGCTCACAAATAACACAAAGGTTTAGCAAACTTAACAAGCACTATTCAAGAAGCCTAAAACAGATTTACGGTCTAGATTAGTAAATCATTTACACTAACAATGACATGCAAGGTATGTGTCTAGAAAGAAAAGAGCACATGATGGTGTTCAAGACAAAAGAGTTGTGAGGTGCTTGTTTAGGACAATCTAGTCATTACGGATGGTGATTAGCATACAATGAGCTTCGTCCATGAAGTCATGTAGGTCTTCTCGATCAAAGCAAGATAATCGCTTGATGAGGCAAGTGGTTGTGATTAACTAAAAGAAAAATTAATTTTACGACTTGTCTGATTAGTGATTGTACAATAAATTGCACTACCAGGCTTCGATGATGATCAAAGATATGAGGGGTGTATGTTCCAGCCAAGATTGTCTTTCACCTAAGAATAAGAAATACGAAGACACTACGTTAAGTGATTACGCTGGGGTTGGACCTTGCGAACCACGTCCGGCGTGAGAGTAAGTATGAGTTATGGCTGTGTAAGTGTGTATAAGTAAAGAGATGACTGTTGAATGAGCTTACCATAATCCTTTGCCCATCCAACCTATTTATAGCGGAAGAAATAGGGTTAGGGGCACCTCTGCGCAAATGTCGGAGAACATGGGGGCGTCCCATGTTTGTGGGTAACCACTAGGGCTTAGTGACCCACGTTCTCAAACTTGGCGGGGAAGCCAGAAAAGAGAGGGAGATCGTGGGTTTGACCAAGTCAGGAGGTTCTCCTATCCGTTGCTCCTTCGTCAACCATACCCCGAAGGGCTTAGGGCTTCGAATGGCGAATTCCCCGTAGGTAACCATTGTGCGTACGAATGGTTTGACGCCTACGAATATTCTGGAGACCTAACTTGGGCTTTCGTAAAGAAGGGCTTTGACACGCCTCGAAGGAGTGTCCTTCGAGCTGTTCGTAGGGTACATCATCAAGCCCCCCAGTAGAAAGTGATGCATATGAGCAAAGAGGCATTGCTTTCAACTTCATCCTGCAAAGAAAATTATCCTCTCGCTGCAAAGCGTATCGTGTACAAGATAAGTATGCGCCTAACATGCGCATTTAAGGCCACCTAAACGCTTTAGCACCCGGTGACCATAAAGAATTTTTGAAATTTAAAAACGTTTGAAATCCGGATAAGAGTAACTCTTAGGGACACGTGTGCGGTGTAAAAAACGGTGAAAAAGAGTATTTAATGGAAAGTAGTTAAAAACCTAAAACATTTTACTCTCTCCGTCTTCTTTTCACGCAGTAAACTTTGATCGCACACCAGCTCCGAAACCAAAGGTAAATATTCTTTCCTGCTTCCTTTTAGTTTAAAATAGGTATGGATTCAAAGTTCATTATTAAGCAACAAAAATGTACTTTGACTGCAAAAGGACTACACGACCACCTGGCTGATTACCCAATCCCTGAAGAGTTTAAGATCATGTTGCCCAAGTCTAATCAAGGTATCTTCGATGCCCCAAAAGGCTTCGTAGGGCTGTACACTCACTCTTTTAGCCATTCCAACCTAAGGATTCCAATTCACCGCTTATTTTAGAGCTAATGCAATATTACAAAGTGCATATCTCTAGGTTCAACCCGTTTGGTTTAGCCAAACTAACCACATTCATAGTAATGTGCAAGGCATATGGCTATGAACCAACTCTTAAGGTTTTAATGGGTTTTTGAATCGTATCACGGGGTAACGGTTAACTTTGGCTAAAAGACACGAAGGAGATGTGCCAAATCTATTTGCGAGGGTGTATACCAACATAACAGCTTGGAAGGGCAGTTTTTTCTATGTGCAAAACACTATTATCCCACCCAACTATTCAGAGTTGTTGAATAAGGAGTACATGTTTGATGCAAAACGATTCAATGACCCCTTTCCGTATGAGGTTCGAAGAAATCCATGTTATCAGCGCTTGGCTAAGTATCCTGCGGATGTGCAAGTGTTCCCCGAGCCAATCTTGTACATGGCTGGGATTGCCCACAGCTGGGAGGGGTCTCCCAACATGCCTGTTATTATTTATCATGGACAAAATATGTTTTTCTACTTTTATTAAAGTAGGACCAATGTAGCACTGATATTTATTTTTTCTTGCTTCTTTTTTGCAGAAATGTCGTTTAGGAACTTCATGTACTAAGACCTTGATGAAGACTTGAGATTCATGCCCGCTGAGAAAGCTGAAGAGTCCTACGGTGTTGGTTCACCTTCCACATCTGTCAACAACAATGATGTAGACACTCCTAAACCAGAGCCTGTTGCCTCAACACCCCCACAAGCATTGTTGGAGGGTCCCTCCCAATTGGTTGAGAACGTGGTAGATTCAGACGATCCTGCAGAGGAGGATGTCCAAATCACAGGCTCCACTGGTATAGCTGATAGATTGAAGAGTATGAAGGGAACAGCTGGTAAAGCCGTCAAGTCTACAAACAAGAGGAAAACTCCCCTCCTAGCCTCCGGTTCCAGGGCAGTGCGACAAAAGAATGTCGAGGGCAAGAAGTTTGTTAAATCTGCCTTTGAGCTGCCGGATGAGACTGTGGAGATGCATGGTAAGCAATTTCCCCTTTTAAAATATATGAATTGATAATTATGGTAACTAACTAAACTCTTATGCATTGTATTTGTCGTAGGCCTTCCAGATACGAAGGAGCTTCCCAACGCTTTGTCCGCCACGAATAGTAGATCATGTTACCCCTCCTAATGGAAAGGATTGCTTTGGACAATATGTCCATCGAAGGGTTTCACGATCTACACGACAAGAGTGTTGCAAGGCAGCGTGTTGGACAATCATTTGAATGTTCAAACCAGGGAGTTACTTAGGCCTGTTACCAAGGCAAGATAAGGGATGTATGTCATGCTGGAGAGGGAGAAGCACAAAGACCAGGAGTATGCCAAGCTGGAGGCTAAATGTGATGAGATTGAGAGGGATGTTGAGAAGAACCCACTCGTCCAAGACCTTCGTGAAAAGATAGCCGAATTGACAACTGAATGTGGCAAGCTCAAGTTGGAGGAGGCTCAGGTTGTCAGCCTCACTGGTCAAAATGCTGTGCTAGAGGCAAAGTGTGCCAGTTTGGAAAGTGAGAGGGCTAGGCTTGGAGAGGTGGAAGTGAAGTTGAGGGAGGAGGTTGACGGATTGCAGATGAGGTATAAGATGCTGCAAAAGGACTGTGCTGAGGTCGTGTCTAAGGTGGTGCCATACATAGCCATGGAGCTCTATCATAGTGACGAGTTGGGAGCTGCAATGTGGAAGGTCATCAAAGTAGCTATCTTCTATAGACGGTGCTTAGCTTTGGAGGAGGCTGCTAAAACAGGTAAACCCGTAGACCTCTCCAAAATTGAGTGCTACCGTCCCTCGTCGAAGGCAGAATACGAAGATGCGGGAAATGCATTTGCAACTGCAGAGTACCCCTTCCTGGCTGAAGCTACCAAAGACCTCATGGCACCTCTGGAAGACCTCCTCTCAAAGAAACCACGCCATCTCCTCAGAAGCCAGAGTGAAGGCTGCCATGTTGGCAGTGATTTGGTTCCAAGGGTAGCGTGTACCCTTTTTAAGACAATTAGATACAACTTTATGATGTGTGTCTGGTTCCTTAAATAATTTAATATTTGTGATGTATGGCCTAGGCCAAAGACAACTTAAATGGGTCTTCGACTCCATATGTAGGTACAAGGGCATTAGCCCTTGTTTTGAATGACACGGTGTGGGGGAGTATCCCTACACGCTTAGCTATTTTTTGTCTTGTGAACTTCTCTTACGCCATTTTTCCAACGCTTAATTTTTACAACCTAAGGTTAAACAACCTCATTGTGTGTAAATTTCAACACCAAGAATATAATGACCAATTTTGATCATTGACAGAGGGTCGTGACCCACTCTATCTTAAATCCTTTAAGTAATATGACTTTGTTTGTTCTTTCACAAGTGCCATAAACTACTAGGATAGTTAATGTGAATGTTTTAATAGGCTTAAGTAATGAGGCGTTTGTTACGCCGTATGCCTTTTTATTCGACATTGAAACTCATAAACGACTTGGCTGAACAAATCTTTGTGTTTAAGAAACGAAGCAAGAGATTTGTGGGAAATTTCTTATTCATTATTGAATTGGTAGAGAGGATTACATCATTCTTGAAATGAAAACTGAGACAACTACCAATAATGTTTGCTTTCCCATGAGAAGCTTCTAATTACAAGAATGAAAAAGTAAAAATACTTCTTAAACATAGAACTTTCGGAGGTTCATACCATTCCATGTCCTGTTGATGAGTTCTCCGAGAAGAGTGGCCAGTTTGTAGGCTCCGTTGCCGTAGGCCTCAGCTATCACGTAGGGTCCTTCCCTTGTAGGTCCTAGCTTCCCCTTGTATTCTGCTTTGCTTGCCTTTGTTGGCGTAGCACATATTCCCAGTGCTTGAAGGTGGAAGGCCCGACCCTTTTGTTGTAGTAGCCTTCGATCTTATGCTTGTGCATGGCTTCTCGGATGGAGGCTATCTCTCTCCTTTCTTCTAGTAGATCAAGGTTCTCCCTGATCTTTTCATCATTTTGGGAAGTGTCATACGTTGCCACACGCTCTGTGTGTACACTTAGTTCCGAAAGGATAACCGCTTCTGTTTCGTATGTTAGGCTGAAGGGGGTTTCACCATTGCTTGACTTGGGGTGCGTCCTATGAGCCTACAGTACTTGAGGGAGCTCGTCCACCCACCCGTGATGAGTTCATCCCAGCCTTTTCTTAATCCCTTTGACGATGTATCTGTTTATAACCTCCACCTGTCCGTTACCTTATAGATGGTAGACGGATGTCCACGACTGCTTTATGTTGAGCCCTTGACAGAAGTCATAGAAGAATCCTTCAGCAAACTGCTTACCATTGTCGGATATGATGATGTGGGGCACTCTGAATCTACACACAATGTTCTCCCACACAAACTTGTCAATCTGTCTCCCCGTAACGGAGGCTAAGGGTTTAGCCACTACCCACTTAGTAAAGTAATCGATTACCACCAGCAAGAATTTGAATCCTCCAGGAGCCACAGGCATAGGTCCTACGATATCAATTCCCCACTGGGAGAAGGGCCATGCGGATGTCACACTTGTCATGTCTTGCTTCGGTAGCTTGGGAACATTTGAGTGTATCTGGCAAGCTTTAAATTTGAGAATGATTTCTGCCGCGTCCCTATGCATCGAAGGCCAGTAATAACCTAACTTCATTATCTTCAAGACAACTGAACGGGGCCCTGCATGGAGGCCGCAGGATCCTTCGTGGACTTTAGCAATGATGCTAGTAGCTTGCTTGGGTCCTACGCATCTTAACCAAGGTGATAGAAATGACCTTCTATATAGGGTTTCCCCCATTGGCCGGTATTGTGGGGACTTAACCCGTATTTTCCTTGCTAGTTTGGGATCTTCGGGGAGATGACCACTTATCAAGTACTCCCTGATATGAGTCATCCATGTCTCTCCTTCTTCATGAACCACGTCCGTAACTTCCTTGTGAATAATGGACCTTTCAGGTAGGACTTCGACTAGTACTTCTTTGGTGAGATGGGCGAAGGCCATAGAGGCTAGCTTGCTCAGTGCATCGGCTTCTTGTTCGATTCCTACTAACATGTTGGATGGTGTAGGAATCGAAGCTATCCAGCGTCTCCTTTGTTTTTTCCAAGTACTGTTTGATGACGGGCTGCCTTGCTTCATAGGAGCACTGTCACTTGGTTACTACCAATTGAGAGTCTACAAAAATGGCAAGAGCTTTGACCTCCATATCTTTAGCTAATCGAAGGCACGCTAATAGGGCTTAGTACTCGCTTCATTGTTTGTGGCTTCAAACTCAAAACGAAGAGCGTATGTATGGTCCTTCCCGTCAGGGCTGACCAACATTAGACCTGCTCCAGAACCATCGGAGCTTGATGCTCTGTCTGTATAAAGTTTCCAGTCATCCTATGCTTCGGTGAGTTTAGCTTTGGATTCTTCCTTTTCTGTGTTCGGTTCGGAAGGTGTTTCTGCCAAGAAGTCTGCGAGAATTTTCCTTTTAATAGAGTTTCGACCCTTGAACTCTATTTCATGCTCCCCAAGTTCGATAGCCCATTTAGCCACCCTTCCATACTTTTTAGGCTTCGACAAGATCTGTTTGAGTGGCTTGTCGGTTAAGACTCTGATTGGATGGGCCTGAAAGTATCGTCGGAGCCTTCTTACTGCGTAGATTAGAGCTAGTATTAACTTCTCCAATGTTGGGTAGTTGACCTCTGCCCCCTGCAAGACCCTGCTGACAAAGTAAATGGGGATTTGTCGCTTGTCCCGTTCTGCCATAAGGACTGCGCTAATGCTCTCTATTGAGGATGCTAAGTACATGAACAACACCTCGCCTTTGATTGGGGCTGTAAGTGTTGGAAGGATTTCAATGAACTCCTTCATCTTCTGAAAAGCAGCTTCTGCATCCTGAATCTACTGAAAAGTCTTCTTATCGACGCATCCTTTAAGTGTTTTGAAGAACGGTAGGGATCTGTCAGCCCCCTTCGACAAGAATCGACTTAGAGCGGCTAGCTTCCCATTCAAACTTTGCACATCTTTTAAACACTTAGGAGCTTGGAGATCCGTAATTGCCTTGACCTTGGAGGGGTTAGCCTTGATCCCCTGTGTAGTGATCAAATGCCCTAGAAATTGCCCCTCTTCGACACCAAAAGAGCACTTTTTAGGGTTCAGCTTCATGTTAATCGCCCGAAGCTGGTCAAAGGTTTCTTGCACATCGAGGAGTAGGTCCTCCTCCATCTTGCTTTTAATAACCATGTCATCAACGTATGCTTCGAGATTTCTGCCTATCTGTTTGTTGAAGGCTTTATCTACGAGTCGTTGGTATGTTGCCCCTGCGTTCTTCAATCCGAAGGGCATCTTTCTGTAAAAGTAGACACCTTTGCTTGTGTAGAAGGCTGTCTTTTCCTCGTCCTCCTTTGCCATCTGGATCTGATGATACCCTTTATAGGCATCTAGGAAGCACTTTAGTCGGATGCCTGCCAAAGATTCTACCTTCCAGTCAATTTTTGGTAGGGGTAGCAATCCTTTGGGCATGCTTTGTTGATGTCAGTATAGTCAACGCACATGCGCCATCCTCCGTTGCTCTTTTTGACCATTACTGGGTTGGCCACCCAGGTTTGGAAATTGACTTCCCTTAGAATGCTCGCTTGTGTCAGTTCATCAACTTCTTTGCAGGCTGCAGCGTTTCTTTCGGGGGCTAGGCTCCTTCTTTTCTGTTTTATTGGCTCAATATGTTTGTACTCATTGAGTTTATGCTCCGTGCCGAAGGGCTGTCCGTCTATCAGCAATGTTCTTGGGACCCCTGTCATATCAGAATATTTCCAAGCAAAAATATCAAGGTTAGTCTGCAACAGTTCTGTGAGCTTCGCCTTGAAATTCGCCGGGAGTTGTTTTCCTATTACCACCGTTTGTTCGGGGTAGCTAGGGTTAACTACAACCCGCTCTTCTGCATCTGTACAGCTTAGAATTGCTATCGGAGGCTCCTCCGATTCTTCCTTGACCCTCTTGACACCATATACTCCCTTATCCGCCCCATAATTAGAATGAACAGTTCCTACTCCGAAGGGGGTTTAGAACTTAATGGCAGCATGTACGGTGGAAACAACAATGCCCATCTTTTGCATAGTTGTTCTCCCTATTAGCAAATTATAAGGAGAATCTGACCTGACTATGACGAAGGTGAGCATTTCCGTGTGGGATAAGGGGCCTTCACCTATAGTGATTTTGAACGGCACCTCTCCAAGGGGCCATGAGTGTTCGCCGGAGAACCCTACCAGGGTGTTTTTGAGTCTACCCTTCGTGAGCGTATAGATGACTTGAGCTTTAGGAAACAATGCTCATAGATGATCTCGCAGGAGCTTCCACAATCCATGTACGCTCGGTTTACTTCCCTGTTTGAGACCCGTACCTTGATGACCACGGGGTCAGTCGAAGGTGTCTGCCCCAGGATGGAAGGGAATGTTATCTCTCCTACGCTTCCCAGCTCTCCATCCGCTTCTTTCCATTTCAAGTTTGGATCATGCCTGTGCACCATTAGTATCAGAGCTTATGTAAGGGTAGCCTCTTTTTTGTTTCCTTTCCATTCACCCAGTTGGGTGTCGGAAAACTTGTCTTTTCCCTTCTTGATGCCTTTAACTAGGTGTGCTAATTGTCCGGACCGTACCGCCTCTTCAATCTGCTTCTTCAGCTCTTTACAGCTGTTTGTATCGTGCCCATGGTCTTCGTGAAAGTGGCAATACTTCGAAATGTCCCTGGCTTTGCTTCGTGCTGACATCCGAGGTAGTGGGTCGAAGGACTTCGCGGCTTTCTTGGTAGCCAGAATCTCCCTGGGAGATTTGACCAAGTTTGCCAAGAGTCCATGATTCGAGCCTTTGTTGTAGGGAGTGAAGCGGTTTCTGTTCTTCTTCTTATTCTTGGATCCTTCCCAGGAGGACCCTCTAGAGAACTTGTCAGAGGCTTCTCTTTGCTCTATCGGAGCTCCGTTTGCTGCTACTTCTTTAGACTCAATCCAAGTGTAAGTCTTTTCCATCAGTGCCTTGTAAGTGGTAGGAAGGTCGGTGGACAGGAATTCCACCAAGCTTCGAGTCTGAAGGCCATGTACGAAACAAGAGATTCTTTGATCCTCGTGCAAACCCAGAATTTGCAAAGTTTCATCGATGTACCTTGTGACGAAGGCCCTTGTGCTTTCGTTTTCCCTTTGCTTGATGGTATGCACGACTGGATGGGTCTTGGTGTACTTCTTCTGTTGGCTAAAGTGTGATCGGAACTTAGCTTTAAGATCATCTAGACTTACAATGCTCCCCAACTTTTGCCCATTCCACCATATTCTTGCTGAGTCTCGGAGCGTGTATGTGAACCTGTGGCATGCTACGGGCATGACCCACTTCTGCATCTTGATAGCGCCTTCGAACAAGTGTAAGAAGTTATCAGGATCGCCTTTCCCATCGTAGGTGCCTATGTGAGTAGGCATCTTTACACCGTCAGGCAGAGGGTAGTCTTCGATCCACTTCACAAAAGGTATGCAAGCTCCAGAGGCTTCGGCATAGTAAGAGTTATATGGTGGTGGATAAATAGGTGTAGGGTTATACGGGTTAGGAAATGGTTGTGTGAATGCAGGGTAGATGATAACATCAAATACTCCTGAATATTAAGTGTCAATTTCCCCCGATAATTCTTGTAATTTATATAATTTATATGTATTTACGCTTGTTTTCCACTTTCAGGTAAATTACGAGCATTGGAGCTAAAGAGACGCGGAACTGGAGAAATATCTAAAGATTTATCACAGTATGCTATTTTGAAGAAGTTACGGTGTAACTCGTCTCTCACATTACGCCGTAACTATTGCGTGACTCAGAAAGCCAACTTATCAGAAGGTTACGGCGTAACTCTTCCAAAAGGTTACGACGTAACTACATTAGGTCAAATGAGGTTCCACGCCGCTGATACTTACGCCATAAATGCTGCATCAACTACGACGTAACCGAGCTTATTGAAGACTACGGTGTAACCACTCATAAGGTTACGCCGTAACCAGCAGATCTAGTGGATTATTCGAAGAAATAGAAGGTTACGGCGTAACTCCTTTATTGGTTACGCCGTAACCCAGATCTGGCCTATAAATACCCCACGAATTCCAACATTTCTATTCATTCCATTCTACATACAACACTCAGAGAACGTGGGAAAAAGCTCAAGGCAGGTCTAGAGGAGCATACGGAGCTGTCTCCAAGGGAGAAATCACTCCCCTACGATAAGCATTAGCGTTTTATATTTTTTTTACTTTCAATTCATGTATTTTGTACCTTTGAATATTGAATTGACTTGCATGATTAATATGAGCGGCTAAGCACCTTTTGGTGCTAGCCTAGTTATGATTCCTTAATTGTTTTGTTTGCGTTTACTTTACTTCTGTACAATTATTTCTAAGTGTATGCATGCATAGTTTATTGGTAGCCACCCTTGGTTCGGTAGTTTTGAATGGTGATAGAGGCCAATTGCCTAGGAGATATGACCAACTGACCCTAGGTGAGCAGACTGAGACGGGAAGGGTAAGATATGACCAACTGACGACCCTTTCTACTTGTGCGATTTGACCAACTGATCACCTATTGTTTGGATGAACTTAAGAATTAGGGGGTGCGTGTCTAAGTTCCTAACGGCCGGGCATTCACTATTATAAATCTAGCATGTAGAGGTACTTAATGACTTGGCTTAGGGGACCAGGAACAAGGGACTTATGACGGTGCGCTGATTTCTCTGTGGTGGCATCTTTTTTGATAGGTTAGGGCGAATTGACCAAATGCTGTCCTCTCGAATTTGACCCCACCTGAAGTAATTGGAAGTAAGTAGACGTAGACATAACTAGCTAGGAGGATTAACTAGGTTAGCACCACTTTCCTCTATTGATTTCCATTTACCATTTATCTGCTTTACTTTATTCTGCTTTAGTAGTTTATTTAATTAAATCCCTATCGAAACTTTGATTAATCTGTGACATTTAGACTTAGTAATAATCCAACACACGTAGCTCTTGGGACGACCTCGGCTTTACCGATTACTACACTACACACGACCGGGTACACTGCCTGTTAGTGCATTAGGGTAGACCATAGGTATAACGAGACATTATAAATATTAAGACCTGGTCAGTAAAACCTGTATCAAGTTTTTGGCGCCGCTGCCGGGGAGTTATGTTAGGATTGATATTAAGTCTTTCATTTCGTTTTAAAACTTTTCTCACGATCATATTTCAAGTTTTCAGGTACTATGGAAGTTGTTAACATCGATGACCTCACTCTTGAGGAATATTTGGCGTTGACAAGAGCAGGACAAGGACCGGGTTTCGTAAGACCGGCAATTGGAGCGAATGTCCATTTCGAAATGAAAGATCAATTTATGAGGGAGCTTCGTGCTAACCCTTTTTCAGGAAATAGGGACGAAGATGCATATGGGCACGTTGAAAATGTCCTTTACATCGCAAGCCTTTTCAACATTCCGGGCGTGTCTCATGATTTTGTTATGCTAAGGGTATTCCCAATGACTCTTACTGGAGCTGCCAGAAGATGATCGAAAGATTGCCGCCGGGCAATTAATACTTGGGGCTACTTAGAAGCACTTTATTCAAAGATATTGTTCGCCGTCGAAGATTTCTAACCAGCTTTTGGAGATCCATAATTTCAAACAAGAAGACGACGAAACGTTGTATCAAGCCTGGGATAGATACAACGATCTCCTTTACAAGTGTCCTACCAATGATCTGAACAACCAACAGAAGGTCAATATTTTCTACAAAGGAATTAACGTAACTACAAGGCAAATGCTGGACTATCAAGGAGCTATCCCGAACATGACTCCTACCCTTGCAATTGAAGCCATTCAAAAAATGGCGGATCACTATAAAAAATGGCACGACTAAGGGAGTAAAAGAAACCAAGGCGGAAGTTTAGATGGAATTGCAACAATAACCAACAAGCTTGAGAATCTTGATAGAGATATTCTGAAAATCAGAGAAACTGTTCATGCCATCCAAGTCGGCTGCGAAAACTGTGGTGGGGGACATTTGACTAAAAATTGTCCTAAAATTGACAAGGAAGATACGATCGAGGAAGCTAAATATGGAGAGAATAGGCCTTTCCACGGGGATAATCGTAATGGGTTTCGTGGAGGACCCCCACCATATTATGAGTATAATGAGAGAATAGCTAACATGGAGGAAATTAGTAACAAGTACCTTGCGGATACTACCAAGAGGCAAAAGGAGCAAGAGGAATGGCTTAAAAGTTTCCAAGATAATACAAACAAGAGCCTTTTTGCCCATGATATATCACTTAAAAACTTGGAAACTTTAATTGGAAAGCTCGGCGACGAGGTTCAAAGAAGAAACAAGGGACAAAAGAGCAAATCTACTATATGTAAGGCTGTATTCTCTGATAACAACAATTACTCTGATGAATCTGATACTGATGGCGAAAGTGAGTTACGCCGTAATCACACCTCAGAGTTACGGCGTAACCCGAATTCAAGCAAAGACACGGGCACCAAGGACGACAACCCTAAAAGGAGAAGTCATTGGTGTAAGGCTATTGCAATTGACGATGGGGAATGCTACAGCTTATGGGCCTTGTATGATATTCGGAAATCCTGCGATGGTGGAGTTAATAAAGAAAGGATAAATGATGATAGATACATGTGGACTATACTTAACGACGAAGAAAGGTTATCCAAGTTCTCTATTAATGAAGTAGAAGGACCACCTATCAAGCATTACTGCAAACCCTTACTCGTCATGGAAGATGAGATTACTCACGCTTGGCCAACGTGCAATCCTTTTAGTGAATATTGCAGCGGAGGAGGTAATGTGAAGAACGAAGTTTGGATATGCCCACATGAATCTGGGAGGCATGACGTTGATTTTGGAAATCTTTCATTTAGAGATTGGTATTCGATAAGATTCGAAGACGCGATAATTAATTCGGCTTTGTTCAGAAATCTGGAACTCAAATATGAGAAACATATTCTTCGAGGAAAAACCATCAAACCCCTCGATGATATTCCTTCTGAAGATGACAATGACGAAGGAATTCAAAATCATTGGTGTGAACAAAAAAAAACCAGTGACGGAAACATTTGAGCTTCCTGCAACCCTTTTGAGTATGAATGTGATGGGGGAAGCAGCATTGAAAGAACTGGGGAAGACGAGTTCCTATGGACTTCAACTGATGATTCTGAAAGAACATAATTGCCTTGGCCTGATGATCTCGGTTTCAACGATTGGGTCAGAATCAAATACGGAAAAATTGACGCGTTAACTAAAGAGAAAATCTAGAGTGGATGTATGAGTAAAGATCAACCTAACGACGAAATTCCTAATGAAAAACCAGAAGATGACACCAAGGACTCGTCTAAGGTAGAAGAATGCAAGCAAATACTCGACCAACTTGAAGATACCGATTCCGACGACGATGATTTCGATTATCTCGAGTTACAAGGCGAAGACGGTTTCATTGACCCAGATGATGAAATGCACGAGAAAAGAAGCCCGTTTAAGAGGCCACCACCAATTATAGCCGAAAAATTTAAGTTTACGCGATACCACTTGGGACCTGAAGAAAAAATTTGCAAGATCCGAAAAATTGTAACCAAAGAATATCTCCGCACTGCCACAAATGTCGGGTGGGTTAGGCGTAATTTAATGAAAGACATGGAAGAGGTCGGGGAAGTCCAAAGGCCCCCATAGAAGCCCCGTGGCTCTGAGTCTAACTTAAAGACTCGTAAATAAAGAAAAGTGCTCTTTCGGGAGACAACCCGAATTATCCATTTCTTTTGTTTTATTTCCATTTCTGCTGGGTTTTGTGTTTTCTAACTATTTTTGCAGGAAACGAGGAAGTAATTGCTGCTGCAGTTTGCTGATCTGAACAGAGTTACGGCGTAACTCATCTTGGTGATTACGCCGTAACCAACCTTTTAGCAGCAGATTTCTTGACGCATTACCAATTACGTCGTAATACCATCTCAGTGGTTAGGCCGTAACTACTCACTTTGCAGCTTATGTCAGGTTTTGCCAGTTACGGCGTAACTCCCCCAAAAGAGTTACGACATAACCTTCCTCTACTTTAATTCTTTCATTTTAAAACTCAATAACCTTGTATTAGTATTTTAAATGAACTTTGTAGGTGTGTTCCCTGTAAACCCTCACGAGACTTCACTCGTCCACTTGGGACACCAAGTGGTTCAAAAGGCTTGTTGCATTCGCTAAATGCAACCGTGATTCCTACAAAAGTGAGTTAGGTTCGTTTTTCATTTTTCATTTTTTTTTCTTTTTAGAATTACGCTTGTCGGTAGTGTGATTTCAGGGATTAAAGTTTGTTCATGATGCTTATACGAAGGCACGTCTCTTTTTTGTGGGCCTTCCTTCTTTATGGAGCAAATTTCAGGGAAGTTCTCGCTCTAATTCTACCTTTCTCTTCACCTTTATTTAATGCCTAGTACAAAATGGACTTTGTACAATTCAAGTGGGGGGACGGGAGTAGAATTATATCTTGAACTTTATTTCGCCCTCATTTTTCTAGTTTATTTTGAAAAATTATGCCATTTTTAAAATTTTGACATGTTTTTCTTAACCTAACTAGATTAGACCTTAGCCGAGCACATACAACCCTTGATATTATATGGTGAGATTAGCCTTATCCGTTTCCAATATTTTACCCCAAATCCACCAAATTATGAGTGTGCCGGTAGCTTGTAAACTTTAGAATTTGGCCTTTGCATTATTTCGAGACCATAGACGAGGTATGTTGAGTTAGCTCGATGTATTTGGACTTTTCAGTTCTAGAAGGCAATATTATAGGATTATCACCCAAACTGCCTACCTTTGTGTGTATATCGATTAGTCACCTGGACTTTTCGACCCCTATGTGAAACCCTTTTGTTGCACTCATATTTAGTGCAAGATACCCCTAGATACACCCTTCTGAGCCATTCCTTTTATTTTGTTAACCCGATATATTGTTTCGATACACCTATACACCTTAGCCTACCCTGTAGTCTTTATTTGTGAGTGGGAAGTAATCATTTGCCTAAGTTCAAGGTTCGAGTGGAAATGTTCGGAAATCACGCTTTCATCGACAACATTTCTGAAGATCATTGAAGACCCCCCGAATTCCCACTGTTCATCTCAAGTGGGGGGGGGGGAATTATGTTATGTTATTATTATGTTGAAAAAAAGGTGATTCGGAAAAAAAATAGTTGTTATGATTATGTAAAGTGCAATGTTATAAGCACTGTAGTATGAGCTTTATTGATTTAGTATCGAGGAGGCCACCTCGGTCACATTTGAAGATTGGAGTTGGTAGTAATGCCAACTGTTGGAGTAAAGGTAGCGTGCCCATCACGACGTCCTCTAATGACACATCTACCTTGCATTTCATGATCCGGTTTCTTGACTTCAAAGCTTGAACTTTGGGCGAATGGTAAGTGGTGATGACTTGGTTATAGATTTAGACTACACCTTGTTTTTTATTTTACACCAATTATATATCCCATGTCTTATCCTACCCTTTAGTCATGAAGCATGTCTAGGTGATGCAGCGAGCAATCTTTGATGTCTTGGCCATGGATTTGGTCATGTATCATTGTTTTTGTCCACTTCGCCGTGACATGTTAGTAATGACGAGTCACCCCTTAACCTTTGTCTTGTCTACCCATATTGCCTTCGAGAATTGTTTAGCCCTTAACTCTAGTGGTGGAGATTTGTGTAACCGCCAAGCTTATGATAGAATACATGCTATGATTGTGCGATTGAGTGATCACCCCGAAATTGACACTTAGAATAGTTGAGAGATTTGAGTGTTTTGTTCCCCTTTCGTGAGGTGTTCGGCTTTATTTTATTCTAGCATAAGGGATTTGTAAACTTGTATTTTCAAGGTTATGGGAGATATCTTTTTAGAAATCTTTCTAATAAGGTCTACTTGAGGGCAACTAGAGTTCAAGTGGGGGGATATTTGATAACATCAAATAGTCCTGAATATTAAGTGTCAATTTCCCCCGATAATGCTTGTATGTTATATCATTTATATGGATTTACGCTTGTTTTCCATTGTTTTCCACGTTCAGGTAAATTACGAGCATTGGAGCTAAAGAGACGCAGAACTGAAGAAATATCTAAAGATTTATCACAGTATGCTATTTTGAAGAAGTTACGGGGTAACTCGTCTCTCACATTACGCCGTAACTATTGCGTGACTCAGAAATCCAACTTATCAGAAGGTTACGACATAACTCTTCCCAAAGGTTACGACGTAACTACATTAGGTCAAATGAGGTTCCACGCCGCTGATACTTACGCCGTAACTGCTGCATCAACTACGACGTAACCGAGCTTATTGAAGACTACGGCGTAACCACTCATAAGGTTACGCCGTAACCTGCAGATCTAGTGCATTATTCGAAGAAATAGAAGGTTACGGCGGAACTCCTATATTCGTTACGCCGTAACACAGATCTGGCCTATAAATACCCCACGAATTCCAGCATTTCTATTCATTCCATTCCACATACAACACTCAAAGAACGTGGGAAAAAGCTCAAGGCAGGTCTAGAGGAGCATACGGAGCTGTCTCCAAGGGAGAAATCACTCCCCTACGATAAGCATTAGCGTTTTATATTTCTTTTACTTTCAATTCATGTATTTCGTACCTTTGAATATTGAATTGACTTGCATGATTAATATGAGCGGCTAAGCACCTTTTGGTGCTAGCCTAGTTATGATTCCTTAATTGTTTTGTTTACGTTTACTTTACTTCCGTACAATTATTTCTAAGTGTATGCATGCATAGTTTATTGGTAGCCACCTTTGGTTCGGTAGTTTTGAATGGCGATAGAGGCCAATTTCCTAGGAGATATGACCAACTGACCCTAGGTGAGCGGACTGAGACGGGAAGGGTAAGATATGACCAACTGACGACCCTTTCTACTTGTGCGATTTGACCAACTGATCACCTATCGTTTGGATGAACTTAAGAATTAGGGGGTGCGTGTCTAAGTTCCTAATGGCCGGGCATTCACTATTATAAATCTAGCATGTAGCGGTACTTAATGACTTGGCTTAGGGGACCAGGAGCAACATGACTTATGACGGTGCGCCTGATTTCTCATGTGGTGGCATCTTTGCTGATAGGTTAGGGCGAATTGACCAAATGCTGTCCTCTCGAATTTGACCCCACCTGAAGTAATTGGAAGTAAGTAGACGTAGACATAACTAGCTAGGAGGATTAACTAGGTTAGCACCACTTTTCTCTATTGATTTCCCTTTACCATTTATCTACTTTACTTTATTCTGCTTTAGTAGTTTAATTAATTAAATACCTATCGAAACCTTTATTAATCTGTGACATTTAGACTTAGTAATAATCCAACACACGTAGCTCTTAGGACGACCTCGGCTTTACCGATTACTACACTACACACGACCGGGTACACTGCCAGTTAGTGCATTAGGGTAGACCATAGGTATAATGAGACATTATAAATATTAAGACCTGGTCAGTAAAACCTGCATCAGTAAACTGTAGAAGGTTGATAAGAAGGGTTTCAACCCATCGACTATGTAGGAACGTGTCCATAGGGCATTTTCTGGTAACTCTAGTTGTGGAGAGAACCATTCGGAGGGTAGGTGTTATAGGTTTGAGCAGGTAGGTAGGGGTTCATTCCCGAAGGGGGTAACTGATTCATCCCTGAGTATGGAGGAGGTCCTCCGACACTCGAGACGTATGATGGAGGTATCGGAGCCCCCATCCCTTCTCTTCCTAAGTGGGCAGCTAGGAGAGGTGGTAGGTTTACCCCTCCGTTTCCTACTGGTTTGGTTCCTCCGTTGGAGTTCTCACTCCTTCTTTCACCTTGTACTCTTTCACTTCTTCCCGGATCTCCCACGAGACCTTCTTCAAAACCCACAGTCCTTCCATTAGGCCTTCTTATGGAAGGAGAACCATTTCGTAGGGCCAAACGCCCCCTGTTAATCGGTCGAGGCCTCTCATCTACCTCAATCTCTTCGTCATATTCCTCACTGGAATATTCCAGTTCCCTTCGCATTTCATTGTTGCGAACTTGTCTCTTATGAGCCCTCAGTAAGGACTCTAATGCTTCGAAGTTTACCTCAACGAAGGCAGGGCTAATTTCTAGAATAGGGTTAGCGGAAGTTGAGGCGTGATGTACGGGAGTGGTTTCCAAACGAGATCGTGTAGTGAAGGTGGAGGCTGTTATGGGGGCGAGGTTATCGGTGTTAGTTGTGTTGAGAGGTACCAGGGTAGAGAAACATGGTGGAGGTGTATCTTCCCTTCCTGGTTCCATGCCGGAAAGGTAACATAATCGGTTAAGGTTTTAAGACTTGGTGATTACGGGACTAATAGTAGCGGGTCCCATGGATGGCGCCACTGATTGTACAATAAATTGCACTACCAGGCTTCGATGATGGTCAAAGATATGAGGGGTGTATGTTCCAGCCAAGATTGTCTTTCACCTGAGAATACGAAATACGAAGACACTACGTTAAGTGATTACGCAGGGGTTGTATGGAAAACTAGAAGGGGGGGTTGAATAGTTTTACCAATTTAAAACTTCCTTTTAAATATTTAGATCGACTTATGTCAATCTATTTGGTTGTTTATGTTGGGCGTTGATAGATAGATATATAAGCGTGTAATGAAAGATAAAAAGTAAGAAGCACATCACCACGACACAAGTATTTATAGTGGTTCGGCTACAAGGACACCTTCCTTGCCCTACTCCACTCCCCGAGTCACCTACTCGAGAGTTCGTAAGCACTACACCAACTCCTTGTGGCGGAGAAGCCTTCACAACGTCGCTTAACCTTTTTCCGGTACAAAGCTAAATACCGAGTTCTTTCACACCAAGGCGAACCACACCTAACACAACGTCGCCTACCCTTTATACGGTGCTAGGCTAACCACCGAGTTATTTCACACCTTAGGAGAACTAATCCTATCACAACGTCGCCTACCCTTTATTAGGTACTAGGCTAAGCACCTTAGTTCTTTCACACCTTAGGTGAACTACACCTTCACGACACAAAACCTAATCTCAAGGAGATCTACTCCTTGTTACAACACCATCAAGGATATCACCATCCTTGTAGATAAACAAATACACATATGTATAACGATGCACCTCATCGATTATACGACCTAAGCATTCTCCCCAAATGCTACTTGATTTGATCTTTTGGCATCCTTCACTAATGCCTTTGACACAACGCTTGGCACCCTTCACTAATGCCTTCGTCTTGACACCTTTAGCATCCTTCACTAATGCTTTTGACACAGCGTTTGGCACCCTTCACTAATGCCTTCGTCTTGACACCTTTAGCATCCTTCAATAATGCTTTGATACGGATGATGAGCACCTTTCACTAATGCTTTCATCTTGACACTTTCGGCATTCTTCACTAATGCCTTCAACCCAACATCTATGGAGAAAGGAAGAACTATCAACAAGAGAACCTTAGTAGTCTTGATGATGACGAAGCATGGCAACTCATGGACTTGAGCTTGCACGTCTTCAAGAGGTGGTGATCTCTCCTTTAAGAGGAACCTAGTAGATCACACAAAAACAAAAGACAAACTACATAGATCACTTAGATATGAGGTTAGAGGGTTAGAATACTTTGGGGAAGTATGTGTGTAAAGGGGATGAATAGAAAGGAAGAAATGGCTCTCTATTTATAGAGAAAATTCTCTACTGTTTCCCCGGATCCCACGGATCCCACGGATCCCTTCCACTTGGGATCCGGCTAGCACAAAGCTAGGGATCCGTGGAACGCTCCTCTTTGCCCATGGGTATTTTTGGTTATGGGTCATGGGTCATGGGTTATGGGTTGATCCATGGTTTTCTATCTAGATACAATGTACCTTAAGGATACATTGAACTTGTGTAAGTGGTATATATAAAGCCATGGGTTATGGGTTAATACCTTTTGCTAGTTTTTACCCATTTTAATATTTACATGTTTTTACCCATTTTAGTATTTACATGTTTTTACCCATTTTAGTATACTTAATATAAGTATGTATTAACCCAATATGTAAACACTAGTTGTTGTACATATGTATCTAACTCATAGAATTACTTAGACTTGTTAAGCCAATATGTAAACAATAGTTGTTGTACATATGTATCTAAAACATAAAGTCACTTAATCTTGTTATAGTGTTTTATGTGAAAACGTAAGTGTGTTAGAAAACTCTTAACTCAAACTATTTACGTACTCTATTTGTTTCGTTAAAATGATTTTACGTTTGTTATCGACAAAACATTAGAAGATCGTAAAATATAAATAAACGTTTTTACGGCTTATTTGTATTAACAATCTCCCCTTTTTTTGATGACAAAACATAAAATTATTTTAAGAAAAACTAAAATTAAGTAAAAGTTTGAATTTGTAGTTTTACTTTCTTCTCCCCTTTTTGTGAAACAAAAGTGTTAAAAGAAACTAATACAATTTTTATAAGAAAAGTTATGTAAAAATGTAAAGAGAGCAAGTGACGGGAATGGTACTCGTCTTAACTCCCCCTTGATGAGTCCATCCCTTTGAAAGGGCGTCAAGGACATAACGTAAAATAAGCTAATTGTGTTTGCAATTAAGTTTGCAAATGGTTCGTCTAAGTGACGAAAACGTGCTCCCCCTTGAAGATTGCAAATAAGCAATGGGGTGTCATGAAGTATAATCTAAAAACGGATTAATGTTTGCAAATGTTTTTGCAATATCGTTTGACACAAAGCTCCCCCTAGCTTTTATGGTGTCAAAATCTTCATGTGTTATTTTGAAAATCTACAAAGTAAAGGTTAGAAAACAAGAGTATAATGCATAATTTCCTGCAAAAGAAACTCAAGTTAGTGCAATTTTGTGCTTCTGTACCACGGATCCCACGGTTCCCTTCTTGGAGGGATCCGTCTAAGTATAATGGAGGGATCCGGCTGTCTGTTGACAGTTTCTTCAGCAATGAAGATGTGTCAAGCAATGTTACTATGAGAATAATATACATGAGAGATACAAAGCACAACGCACAACACATAGCAAATAGATGTTCATTCAATAAAACAAGAGATAACCAACCAAATCTCTAAAACTAAGAGAATGACCTAGCCAAACAAGTGCTACTAACGCTAATGAGTTAACCCAAGCTTAAGATTCGACTAAAAGCTTAAAGATGAAAAGGTTTCCTAAACGTTCTAGGTTTGAGCTTGTGACTATGATGCTCATTGTAATTTAGGCTTGTTGACCTCTTCGAAACGTTCGAGGAGGTGATGAAACATAAAACGATGCTCTTCACGTAATTCATGTATCAACCTTTCAACATGTTTACAATGATAGCAATCCTTGTTATGGTTTTGAATTTCTTGAAGTGAGAGTTCAAGTGAAGTGGGTTGAGGTTCTTCAAGTAAAGGAGGATTTGGTTGAGGCTCATTAAGTGGTGGCTCTATAATGCTTGCGGGTAGAGGTAAAGAAACATCAACTTCCATTTGGTCGGGTGGTTGCCTTTGATGTCTTCTCATAATCCAAAATGGACTATTGGGAGGGATGATAGAGTTTGCTTTTGGAGCAAGTGTTGATTCAACATTTTGATTTTGTGGCTCAATCTTTTCATGTGAATTAGTTGGTAATGGTGAAAGATGAGATGGCCAAGAGGGTAAATCTTCTACATTGTGAGAGTGTGGAGATGATTGTGAGGTGTCTCTAGGTACTAATGATGTTGGTTGAGTTGTGGAGGGTTTGTTTGCTATATTAGAATTTGGTGAAGAGATCCTATTGGGAATACTATTCTTGGGGATTAGTTTGATTGGTTTCCTTGGTGTAGGGGAAATCCTAGCATTGGTGGACTTAACCGGAGATGATTCGGTCGAGGAAACTTCGTGTATGATTCTAGCAAGTTTCTTGGGTGGTTCTTGGGTGGATGAGTGAGCACTAGGAGCCTTTCTCATGATGGAATGACTAAGGGATATGGTTGCAATTGATGATAATTGTGTTTGTGTTAGATGACTAAAGTGTTCTAAGCAATATGGCTTATAAAGGGAGGAAATTGGCAATTGCATTTATGACTTAATCCACTAATGTTCATGGAAATGTGATGATTAACATGCACAAGGTTGAGATTCAGAGTTACACTGATCTAGGATCTCATTTAAGATGAGATGGAGTGTTTGAGTTAGGAAGATGAGTTGAAATGATTGTTTTAACAATGTTTGGTATAGACTGTCATCCGGATCCCACGGTTCCCTCCTTGGAGGGATCCGGCTAGGCTATTCCTAGGGATCCGGCTCTCAGCAGTTATGATAGGTTTGAAATGAGGTTTCTAGAAGCTAAAGCCTATCTTATTTTGAGTGTTTCAGTTCTCCTAAGTGTTTTAGGATGAGAAGGTACTTGAATGATCATGGGTAATAAGTGTTTATAGCCAATGATTGCTTCTTATGGAAAGAAGATGGGACAAGATGACTACCAATGGATAGCCAAGGTTAACACTAAGAGTTTTGGAGGTGTTAAGTCATAATAAAGGATCCTAGTGATCAGATTTAAGTTTGTGATGAAATTTGAAAAATCCTTAAAAATTATAAGAATTGAAAAACTAATTTTTGACTTTCTTTGAGATAAGGATAACTAGAAACAATTTCCTAAAATTGTTCAATTTTTCTACTTGAATGTTTTGAAAGAGGAGAATTAGCTTGTGAGTATTGGAGCGGAAATATGGTGGTTTTTGATTTGTTAATAATTCAAAAGGTATTTAGACTAAGATCTAAAGTAAGCCTTTAGTGAGTCTAAACCTTTTCTCATCCTTGAATTAGACTTAGTTAGATTCTAAAGTCAAAAGCTTAACTAATGTGCAGTTTATCTAAAAAGCAATTTTGATGTAGGGAATGCTGTATTGCTGATCTGATTACACGGATCCCACGGTTCCCTCAAGGGAGGGATCCGGCTAGGCTAATCCTAGGGATCCGGCATCTGCAGATCAGAACCTACACAGAAATGATGTGCAGATTTTGCATACTATTAAATCTATAAAACAAGCAATTGGAACAAGCAAGTTATCATAAAATACCACTTATAAGATAAAGTAATAATATCTGATTCGTGCGAAACCGTCAAGTTATCTCACACAAGCTAGCCACTTGTGAATGGCTAACCGTAAGAAACTTAAAACAGTTCAGACACCAATGCAATGAAGATCAGGAGAGTATAGTGTTTCCCCAGGTCGTTATGTCCTAACGAGCTGTGCGAGAATAGTCAAACGTATAGTGATCGGGAGAATTTGAATGGAAAAGGGGTTGTGATTGATTATACTTAAAGAAAAAGTGTATAAATTACAGGGGCTTAAATGCAAATTAAAGAAAATTAAAAAGATAAATTATATTAAATAAACGCTATCACTATTTGCAAAATGATGTTTTTGATTTTTCTTTTATAAAATTTAAATTAAGAACTACGTAACGTACAAAAGAAAATGTGAAACTGAAGCAATATTAATCCTAAAAATATGAAAATGACATTTTTACAAACCTAATGATAAGAGAAAATTTTTAGAAAAAGAAAATTATTTTTAAAACTATTTATCCAATTATTATTAATTAAAAACTATTTTTACCTATTTAATAATACCTTAAAATACAAGAAAATATAAAATAAAGCTAGAAAAATGAAATTATGACTTAGAAAAATCTAAAATAACTAAAGAGAATTTTCAAAACTAATTTTGTATTTTTCTGATTATTTTTCTATTTTCTATGAATTAAAAACTATTTGAAACTACTTAAATTGCTAAAAATTACAAATTAAACTATGAAAAATCTGGAAAAATTATTTTTTTGCTTTTTATATTTATCTTAACCTAGGAAAAATGAAAACTTATTTTTTTGAAGTTTTTCTGATTTAATTGTATTAAAAGCTAATTAAAATTACCTAAAAACTGTTTTAAATGAAGAAAAATAGCAAACTGAACTAGAAAAATCTGAAAAATTCAGGAAAAGTCTAAAATAATATTCTGAATCTGAGAAAAATATAAAAACAGTGGCTAGTGTGCAAGATGATGAAGCTGCAGTTAAATGTGCTTATAAATAAGCACTTGAAATAAGCCAAAAGCTCCAAATGAGCACCAAACTTTCACAGAAGCTATAATATGCCAAAAGTACTCAAAATCAACTTATTACAACTATCCTAAACCTCTAAAATGCAAACTGCTATGATTTGATGATTTGACTTAAGTGCTAAAAACAGTTTTTGGCTACCACTTTGTAGCTAGAAAATAAGCACTTCAAATAAGCTGATACTGAAATCCAGATATTGGAACCTAAACTAGACCTGGCTAGCTACTTAAAAACCAAAGTTGAGCCTGAGATAAGCTCAACTGAGCTCTTGACAAGCTCTGCAAGAACTGAGAAAATTGCACTGTGACTATGCCCTGTCACAGGGCATATGAGCAGATTTGACAAGCTTCTTTGAAGCTTAAGGAGATGTTGTAAAATTTTGAAAAAATCAGTTTTAAACACTAGACCAGCTCAACTTCTCAAATCCAAAATACCAAAAACTTTTGACCAAGGATTAACTAGTGATGATCCAAGAAAGTTTGATGAAAACTGCTTTGTATGGCTTTTGACTTTTAACAGTTTTGCCAAGTTTGACTTAAATGAACTTTGAAACCAATTTGTAGAATGAGATTGATGTATTATACTGAAATAAACTCAAAGCAAGTTTTATCTATGTATTACAATCCTAAACACTGATTTTGTCCAACTGATTCAAACACACCTGACCACAATGACAGATTCAAGTTGATTTTGACCAAAGGAGTATGTAGATGCAGTTTAATGACTAAAATGGTTCAAGTGGAACTAACTGAGACTACATAGACAGATTTTAAGCAAAAACCAAAGCTTAAGCTTTATTATACTAACTGACCCAAACACCATTTTTTGTAACTGATTCACAGTTTTGCAAACCCAAACTCAATTCCAATCTAGACTACTCATTACTTTAGATTCAGACGACCAAATTAGACCTATATCAAGACAACTAATCAATACTTAAACATCAAAAACTCATCTGCTCCATTTTGACAGATATACAAAAATGACTTAAAACAGGTACAGAAATGAAAACATCAATTATACTAGTTATATTAAGCCAAATTATACTAATGTTAACAGTATTAAAGCTCATTAACAATAAAACATTGATTCAAACATATCCAATGATATGATACTCACATGAGGTCCTAGCCACAATGGGTTGAGATCAATCAAACAAAGGACCACTATCCTAATTATATTAACCCAAATAACTCTGAATCAACCCAAAACCAATTCTGCATCACCATTATCCACTTCCAAGACTGCTTGAACCAACATTCCACAAAGTTTGACTTTTGTTGACTGAGATACAAAAATTGTTGAATCTGTTTGATAGGCTTATTCAAAGCTATCAGAAGCTTGAACAAGCTTATATAAGTTCTAATGAAGCTATTTGAAGCTTGAAGCTTGATAATGTTAAAGCGAGTTTTATTATAGAAAATGGAAAACAGGTAACTCAACCAAACTTTTAATTAACACGCAAATTTATTTACAACTGATGTAATGGCTTGAGTTTGATACAAAGAAGCTTAAAGTTACAATTTTAAAACTTAATTAAGACTTAAATATTAAAGCGACATACATAGAAACTAAAACTAAGTACTCCCTCTACTCTCTCTTCTTCCTCCTTTTTATAGCGAAGTACTTCTCTGCATCTCTGAGCAAATCCACTTGCATTTTGAGCCATTGGATGAGTTGAGATGATCTTGGCCGTTTGATGAGTTTTTGGCAGGAAAACTCTTCTTTGCCAGTTGGTATATAACTTGGGATAGGGGAAGGATGCATTTAATGCATTTGGCATGGGGTGTGGTTGGAGGGTACAAAGTGTGGAGTAGGGAGGAGTGATGTTGGTGTTGGTGGTCGGTGGTTGGTTTTGCGAGAAAGCGAGGGAAAAAGAAGAAGAGAAGGAGGCGTTGTCGGTTGGGGTTTTATATATTAAAAGGACGGGTTCAAATGGTGGGGTTCACGGCTTTGGAGGGGTTCAAAAGGTATATGGCAGGGGTCAAGTCAAAGGGTATTTGGTTTGTTATCTGAGGACCAAATATGCAATTCGATTCTAGAGGGACCAAAGCTGCCAAATTTCCAAAGTTGTTTCAAGGGACCAAAAATGACAAGTGTCCATAGTACAGGGACCATAATAGACATTTTCAAACTTCCAAGGACTATTTTTGCCAAATTTGAAACTTGAAGGACCAAACTTGTAATTTCTCAAAACTTTTGACATCTTTCACCAAAGGACTAATTATGACAAGTTATGATTTTAAAAGGACCTTTGGTGACTTTTCTTTTAGAATAAGTGCTCAGGGACTATTTCTGACAACTTTTGAAACTTGGGGGACTGAAACTGCCAATTATGCAAACTTAGCTCATTTTTCATCGATTTTAAACATTTTGCATCTGAAACATATAAAATGAAACTTTGAGATATTTTCAGTATTTTGATGCATTCTCGAGCGTTTTAAGTGTTTTGCGTTGATTTGACTAAAAATGATGAGTATTTACACACTCATCAATCCCCCACACTAAACTATTGCTAGTCCCTAGCAATCTTTTGAGAAACTTAATGGATTTGAATCTCTTTACGAAAAGCCATTACTTCTCGGAGTAGCCAAATGTTTCAGTTCAAGTAAGAACTATGGTACACTGATAACCATGTGATTTTGAGCAAACCACCAACTTCCAACGGATTTGATTTGTCTTTACCAGAAGCCGTTTGCTCTGGATTAGCCAACTCTTAGATAAAATATCTTTGGTGAGCTGATTACCAATTATGGTTTTTCCATTGCCTTTACCACAAGCCATAAACTTGCGGGCTAGCCAACTCTTCACTAATTAAAGATATGGTGAGCTGAACACCATACAATTTTGAGCAAATTGCAAGCCGTCAATGGATTTGAGATATCTTTACCAAGAGCGTTTGCTCTGGATTAGCCAATCCTTTTGTTTATTAGACATGGCGGATGATAACCATAATCGAGTAAGTGCAAAACACTTACACCAAAAAATTTTTGGCCAAAATGGGGAATTGGTGGTATAATTACATGATAAAATTCGTGAGAATTCCCCCCCCACACTAGAAATGAATATTGCCCTCAATATTCAAAGTGCCGGCGGTTATGCCGAAAGCGAAACGTAAAAGGAAATACTACGGCCATTATTTGATTTTTTTTTTTTCTTTTTTTAATTTTATATACAACAGTGAGGCAACTCCCCACACTAGGTGGTAGAAAATAGAAAGAAGTCAGAAATATGGGTGAAAACCCATATGGTATGTTACTGTTTTTGATTCCCGATTGCTAGCTTGACTCGATCCCGCATTCATTGGTTCATGGGGAAAGTTTGTAGATCCGGGACAACCATAAGTGGAATGTCCTCTCCAAATAATGCTTCAACCGATGACCATTCACTTTAAAGTTTGGACCATCGGGTTGAGATAACTCAATGGTTCCATAAGGAAATACTTTAGTGATGGTAAATGGTCCGACCAGCGGGATTTAAGTTTTCCCGAGAAAATCTTCAATCTTGAATTGAAAAGAAGGACTCGATCACCGGCGTTGAAAAGCGGTTCTTGATTTGGAGTCATGAATCTTCTTTGTCTTTTCTTTATAGATCAAAGAGTTCTCGTATGCTTGATCATGGAGTTCATTTAATTCATTCATTTGAATTTTCGGTGATTACCAATTGTCTGAATATCGAAGTTGGCATGTTTCAAGGCCCGTATGCCTTGTGCTCAAGCTCAACCGTGAGATGACATGCCTTTCCGTACACAAGCTTGTATAGAGTGCACCCGATGGGTGTTTTATAAGCTGTACGGAAGGCCCGAGATCGTCATCTAGCTTATCCGACCAAGAGGCACGGTTTTCGCCTCTGTCCTTTCAAAATTCTTAATCCCGGTTGGAAACTTCCACTTGCCCACTTGTTTGGGGTGGTACGCAGTAGAGGCGGTGAGTTACACGTACTTTTGCATGACTCTATCAAACCGGTTATTGCAAAATGCGTACCACGATCACTGATTATAGCTCGTGGAGTTCCAAACCTAGCCAAAAGAGATTTTAAGAATTTCACAACAACTCGGGCATCGTTGGTAGGCAAAGCTTTCGCTTCAACCCATTTTGACAAATAGTCAACTGCCACGAGTATGTATTTATTACCGCGAGATGAAGGAAATGGCCCCATAAAGTCAATGCCCCGGATGTCAAAAATCTCACACACTTGAATGGCGTTTTGCGGCATTTCATTTCTTTGTGAGATATTCCTGTGACGTTGACAAGCGTCACGGGTTTTACAAATTCGTGGGCATCCTTGTAAATCGTGGGCCAATAGAATCTGGAATCAAACACCTTCTTGGCGGTGTAGTTGGGGCTATGATGTCCCCGGTAGGTCGAATGGCAAGCCTTGAGAATGTCATTGGCTTCCCGACCATACACACATCGCCTGATGACTTGATCCGCGCAAATTTTGAATAAGTAGGGGTCGTCCCAGAAGTAATGTTTTACATCTTTAAAGAATTTTTTTTTTTGTTGGGACGACATCCCTTTCACCACAAAGTTACCCGCATGGTAATTTGCAAAGTCAGCAAACCATGGGGTAGAAGAGTCTCCGCGAAAAGAAACCACATTGAGTGTTTCGAGAGGAAATGTTTCGTTTATTTCCTTTTCTCGAACACATCTTGGTGAGGGTTTTCTAGGCGGGACGAGATGATCGGCCGACAGGTTCTCTCCTTTTTATCACGTATAATGATATCAAATTCTTGCGGAGGAGAACCCAACGGAGCAATCTCGGCTTTGCATCTTGTTTTGCAAAGAGATATTTGAGAGTCGAGTGATCTGTATACACCACGCATTTGGTCAATATAAGGTATGGCCGAAATTTCTCAAACGCATACACCATAGCTAATAATTCTTTTTCGTAGTGGTGTAATAGGTTTGAGCTTCAGTCATAGTCTTGCTTGCGTAGTGGATAGGCTGAAAATGCTTGGTTTTACGTTGCCCCAAGACTGCACCGATAGCAAAATCACTTGCATCGCACATGAGCTCAAAGGGTAAATCCCAGTCGGGGGCAACTAGAATGGGTCTTCACACCGTTTTAGACAAAGATTGGTGTCTTCACACCGTTTTAGCATTCTTTCTAAATGGGAGAGACATGTTTGAAATGAGTCCCCAATGACCGAGAAGTCATCCATAAACACCTCCATTGTTTCCCCGATCATGTCGTGGAAAATTGCCATCATACATCGTTGGAACGTGCCAGGAGCGTTACATAGGCCAAAAGGCATACGTCTGTAGGCAAAATTTCCGTATGTACAGGTAAATGTGGTCTTTTCTTGATCCAGCGGATCAATGGGGATCTGAAAATAACCCGAGAAACCATCAAGGAAACAATAATATTCGTTTCTGCTAATCTCTCAAGCATCTGATCCATGAAGGGTAGAGGAAAATGGTCTTTACGGGTGGCTTCGTTTAACTTGCGATATTCAATACACACACGCCATCCCGCAACCAATCGAGTTGGAATTAACTCGTTTTCTTCATTTGTGACAACAGTTATGCTACCCTTTTTTGGAACAGTGAATGGGGTGACCAGGACTATCGAGATTGGGTAAATTAAACCGGCATCAAGAAGTTTGAGAACCTCTTGTTTGATAACCTCATGAATCTGAGGATTCACCCTTCTCGATGTTGAAGCTGCTGGTTTGAAGTCATCCTCCATTAAGATTTTGTGAGTACAAAATTCAGGGTTGATACCCTTAATGTCGGAGAGTTTCTAAGCAATTGCTTGCTTGTGTGACTTTAAGACCTTTATGAGAGCGATTTTCTCCTCATCAGTTAAGTATTTAGCAATTATGACGGGTAATTTATCATCACCCTCCAAGAATGCATACTCGAGATGAGGAGGTAGGTCTTTAAGTTCAACCTCGGAAATTCTTGTAGATGTTTGTACTGATTTGATTTCCTCAATCGTGATCTCTTTCGGAAGGAGTGAAGGTAATGGATCTTCATTTAACAATTGCTCAAGATAAAGGATATCTCCCTCTGAATCATAAACACCATCAATTCCGGCGAATTGATTCATCACTAACAAGAAACTCATCGATCTCTTCGAGAAAGAAGTCACCTCCCTCAAGCGAGGAGAGAGGGGAAGAGTCGGCAATGATTGGTTGAGAAGATGTGGTGGAATCCCCACTCACAGAATTATGAAAATAACCAAGAAACTCTTGAGAGTACTCCTCTGAAGCAATATCAATTAAATCGATTCGATTAACCGATTCAGTATCATAATTTGAGGAGTACCTCGAGTTTGATCAAGGTTAAAGGTAACGACTTCATTACCCACGTAACGTGATTTCTTGCTCAAATACATCAATGAGAGCACGGCCTGTTCTCAGGAATCCTCGTCCAACAATGAGGAGAACCCGATGATCGGCATCGAAATCAACAACCACAAAGTCAGCCGGAAAATGGAACTTTCCTACTTTCACGAATACATCCTCGGCGATGCCAAGAGGACGCGATATAGAACGATCTGCAAGCTCAAGAGTCATTCAGGTAGGAACAAGTTCGGAGAGAAAGTTTCTTCCATACTGAATAAGGCATCAGATTGATGCTTGCACCAAGATCGGCAAGGGCAAAGCATTCAATCATTCCGGGAAAAACACAAGGAAGAAGAAATTTTCCGGGATCTCGGCTTCTCGGGAAGCTTCTTTACATGAACTGCTGGCGTTCTCGTTCAAAGGAGTTTTAGCCATTTCAAACAGTTTTTCCTTGTTGCTTAACATGTGTTTGAGAGTTGATGCAAACTTGGGCATCAGCATGATAGCATCCGCACAGCTTATGTCAAAATGTAGTTCTTGGAAAATTTGAAAAAATTTGTCCATTTGATGATTGGCTTTTTCGTGGAGCTTTTGCTCATTAAACGTGAGGGGTAAGGAATAGAAGTTTTGGATTTAGGGTTTTCAACTGGAGGTTCAAAACAACTCGAGGTTCGGTTAAGGTTTGGGACAACTTGAGGATGGACATGTCTTTGTACTTTGTGAGCTAGTAGGTTGCACTTGGTCCTTTGTCGCCTCAAGTTCACTTTCCACTACCTTCGGGAGAGAAGAAGAAGAGGTAGTAGGAATAGCAGGTCCATCATATGAAGCACCACTTCTGGTTGTGATCGCCTTTGCATAGCCCCTCGGATTAGCGATCGTGTTGCTAGGTAAAGTACCTGAGCCCGAAGGTCGATCATTTAAAAACTTCTTAATGTCGCAACTGGCTAACCAACAACCTGTTCATTTCCTCTTGGGATTTCATGAATTGCTTCAACAACTCATGAGATGATGGTCCAGTTGGAACAATGGCTTGAGTTTGTGTAGGAAAATTCTGGCCTCTATTGTTTGGATTAGGGCCTTGATTTTGGAAATTTCCTTGATTATTGCCATGAAAATACCCTAGGTTGAAATTCCCCTGACCTGGGTTTCTATTAAAATTTCCTTGGTGTTGGAAGCTTTGATTTTGAAAACCGTTATTTTGATTAAAATTACCTTGGTTTTGAAAACCTTGGTTCGTTCTATTCTGATTTTGATTACGGTTTTGGTTTTGGTTGAAACCGGGTGGTCCAGGGTAGTGGTTAGGGCGGTGGTTCGGGTCCATAGGAGCACGGTATTGGTTGCCTCTGGATTAGAAATCCGCCCACGACATTTGCTTCAAAGGGTTACCATCGGTGGCCATCTGAGTTGTAGTAGGCATGGGGGCCACCGAAGTAACACAGACTTCCACTTTCTTAACCTCGGCAGGGAGGTGAAGTTTGTGGAAAAGAAACTTTCTTTTGGTTGGAGAGAACCAAAGCTTGAATTGCTTCCGTGAGTTTGTCAATCTTAGCATCGGTGCTAGATTGACTCACGGACGATGAAGTAGAAGGACCAACACTGACTTGGGAAACAACGGTTTGCTTCGATCACCGGACTTTAGACTTGTTTTCAATTATCGTTAAAGCTTCTTTTACAGTTTTGCTCAAGAAATTTCCGCCAGCGGAGGAATTGAAGAATCTTGTTCAGTTGACTCACTCCATTATAGAAAGTATCGAGTTGCATTAACTCGGAGAAACCATGGTGAGGAAATTTGCGGAGCAACTCCTTAAAACGATCCCACGATTCACTGAAGGGTTCATCAAACTTTTGTGTGAACTTGTGATGAGTGTCTAAATACTCATCATTTTTGTACCAATTAGACTGCAAAAACATCTGAAAACACTCAGAAATGCATCAAAATGATAAAAATATCACAAATAAGTGTTTTATGTGTTTTAGAAGCAAAAATATCAAAATCGGTGAAAAAGCGTATCAAATTTGCATAATTGGCAGTTTTAGTCCCCCAAGTTTCAAAAGTTGTCAAAAACAGTCCCTGGTAAATCTAAATAAAGAGAAATGTTATTCAAGGTCCCTGAAATATTCTAATTTGTCAAAAATGGTCCTTGAATAAATCTTTTGTAAAATGGCGAAAAGGTCCACGAACTTTTAAAATTGTCAAGTTTGGTCCCTGGAAAATTTGAAATTGTCAAAACTGGTCCTTGTACTATTGAAGTTTGTCAGTTTTAGTCCTTGTATCAAGTTTGGAAAATTACAGGAATGGCCCCTCAAGTTTGAAGAATTACAAAACTAGTCCTTATATACATAAGCCTTGTCAAAATGCCTTTGACCCTGCCATTTAAAACCATTTGACCCCTGTCTTTACCCTTTTGAACCCCGGTCAAACAAGCAAATCAACGCGCCCTTTCCCTCCCATCAGTCTTCTCCTCCACTTGCTATATCCCTGCAACACCTCACCAAATCACACTCACCAATGCCTTATCACCTTATCCCCTACCCATCATCACCCCTACTTATCACCCCCCCCACAAATGAGAAGCCCATGTGGTTAAATATAGACTTCCCGCCAAAGCACATAAAATGTCCAAATCCTTAAAAAGTCACCCATTGGCTCAAAAAGTGGTGGGAAACACTCTAGAGGACACGTGGAGGCTTTTTGAAGTATAAAAGAGGAAGAAGAAAGAGGAAACAAGAGTAGTTAGTTTTTTTAATTTTTCCTTGTATGTCGTTTTTAAGTTGTATGTTTTAATTAAGTTCTGAATTGTAGTTTAAATCTTCCTTGTACTAAACTAAAGTTGTTAAGCCCATTACAATTCATTTTGAGTATCAATCAAAGTTTTCTATGTAAGTTTCATATTTTAGGTTACTGTTGCAAATTTCAAAATTTAAAATCTCATGTTTAAGCTTTCAATAGCTTGTATTTCATCTCAAACAAGCTTGTATAAGCTCATGATAGCTTTGTATAAGCTAGCATTCAAGGTTTAAGTCGTGTTGTAACATAGTCAACAATAGTCAACTATTGTCAAAGTTTAGAGTCAAATCAGTTTTAAGGAAATCTTTGGGTTCAATCTGATTCACTGATGTGTTCTATGTTAATTGGAGCAATCCAGGTCAGAGCAGTCTAGATTTTGTCAAACTTTTGGATTCACTTGCATAGTTGATCACGTAAAAGAGTGTTTGGTTCAAGCGTATTTAAGTTCTTTGAAACCACTTTTTAACCGTTTGACTTGGCTAGTCAAAGTGCTTTCAATATTTTAGGAAGTATCTTTTAGAGTTGAATTAGATTCTAAGGGTTTTATAAAAGTTCGAATAAGAAAGTGAAAATTTTCCTGCACACGAAATAGTCAGCCTGTTTGCATTTATCTTTTCTGCTTATTTTTTAAGCAAAGAAATTTTCCAAAAGCTGCTTTTGAAAGTACTACTTCACATGCCCACCTAGATATAGCTTTAGCTCATTTGCACTTAGGAGAGTTTAGTTTAGTTTTAATTTCCATTCAAAAATGCTGTCTCTACCATGGTAGGTTCTACTTTTTGCAGCTTAGGTGCTCCCCTCACTCCCCTTCCTTTCAACTTATTTTTAAGCTGATAACAGTGGGTCCTGGTCCCAAATCTAGTCTATTTAGAATCTTGGCCATGTTAACTTGTCTCTTGCAGCTTGAGAAGGCGAGAACCCGCCTTGCGCTTATAAATGAGCCTGCAAACAGATACAGTGGTACATTGCAGCCGCGTCTGCACTGCAGACTTTTTTGCGAGCTTGTGAGAGTTCATTTGAGCTTATCCAGTCTCAAACTTTGGTTACATGTTCTCTGTTGGTGGGTTTGAACCCACACTGTTGGCTTTCCCTTTAGCACATCTGATAAGCGGTTAGATAAGCTCAAAGGATTGCCTGTTTGCTTATTGGCTTAAGTATCAGTTTGCTCTAATCTTAGGTAGACTACTCATTAGGTGTTATAATTAGCTATAACCAGTTGCTTTAGAGTAGTTTAGATATTACCTAGCTTCTTTTATCAGTTTGGTTGCTTACCTTGCTTATTAGCTTATTTTCCATTGCTTATTTCCACTAGTTTACATAGCACTCTCAGTTTCTTACCCATAAGCCCAGTGTTTTGTATTTTTCCTAGAACTAGAATAGCATTTTAGAATTTCCCTGAAGTTTTCATGATTTTTTGGTCACTGTTCACTATTTTTCTAGATTAAAATTAGTTTTTATTCATTTTTAAAATAGCTTTAATTTCATTTAATTGAGAAAAGTTCCAAAAATCATTTTTCAATTTTAATAGTTTAAGATAAATATAAAAGCCAAAAAAATTTTTTCTAGATTTTTCTTAGTTAAATTTGTATTTTTAAGTAATTTAATTAGTTTTAAATAGTATTTAAATCCTAGAAAATAGAGAAATAATCATAAAAATACAAAAATAGTTTTGAAAAGTCTATTTTGATATTTTAGACTTTTCTAAGTCTTAATTTTATTTTTCTAGCTTTATTTCCTATTTTCTTGTATTTTAGGTTATTATTTAATAATTAAAATATTTTTAATTAATAATAATTAATTAAATAGTTATAAAATAATTTTCTTTTTCTATAAATTTTCTTTTATCATTAGGATTGTAAAAATGTATTTTTCATATTTTTAGGATTTATATTGTGTAAGTTTCACTTTTTATTTTATACGTTTACGTAATTTTAATTTAAACGTAAGTTTTTAGTTTTGAGTTTTAAACGTTCATCATTTTAATTATAGTGATAGCGTTTATTTAATATATTTTATCTTTTTTATTTTCTTTAATTTGCATTTAAGCCCCTGTAGTTTATGGGCTTTTCCTTATTTATAATCATCTTCAATATCTTCCCGTTCAATCTCTCGATCCTACACGGTTTGACTATTCTCGCACAGCCTGCGTTGGGACTTAAACGACGTGGGAAACCCTATACCCTCTGATCTTCATTGATTTCGTTTCTGAGCCGTTTTAAGCTTGTTACGTCTGCCATTCACAAGTGCCCGCTTGCGTGATAAAGCTTGACTGTTCGAGCGCATCAAATTTTGGCGCGCGCCGGGGAAGCATGCAATAGTCTTACGTTGCAGATTAGTGCTTTGAAATATTCACTCCTTGTTTATACCATCTTTTAAAATCAAAACCCAAAAGATTTTCATTCTTATTTTTACATCATGTTTTTCAAAAATCCCAAAAATATCATCTTTACCTCTTACCCTTTTTGATTCTTTATCCCTTTACCCCTATCCATTTGATTCTACTCTTCTATTCTCATGAATCTCTCGAGAACGAATTCAGGGACCGAAACTGAAAAACTTCAGACTTTATCACAAATGTCTAGAATTCGTGTTGTTCGTAATGATCCATTGATTCTGCGTAGGGAAATAGAAAGAGAAACCGGGGTGACAAGGACCCGGTACTTCCCTCACGATAGCGGAAGTGCTTGAAACGTCCAACCTACGGTTATCCAAAGATCTAATCCCTCAATTGCTCCTAAACCGTCTAGAATTGATTCTAAACTTTCACGATTTACGGTTAAAAGCAAACATGCTGAATGTAGACCGGTGACTAGCAAGAATGACTTGCCTAATCTTCACGTTTCTCGAGACCCGAAACCAGAGACCATAACTTAAAGTGGTGGCAATTGCTAGCTCTCAAGCACACCACTTGTCCCATCTCGGATTTTTCAAAATGTTCTTGAGACTTGATAGTCATTCTGATCACCATGTTGTTTTTGTTGATTCTTTGAATAAACCATTCCTTCTCATAACTCTCAAATGCAATCGTTGTTCCTTGTGTCGTTGTGGTGAGCCTCTCTTTGGTTCACCCTGTCGTTGGGTCCGTGTGTACAGTGTGTAATGACTTCGGAACGGGATTGTTTGTCTTGTGGTTATAGGAATTCATTTATTATACCTAATCATAACTCATTTCACGACCCCTCAAACTTTTCCAAGTCCCACCACAGCCCGCCTCATTTCATATAATCAACATAACTGCTGGATTTTGTGGAGGTCCTCACCAAGGATTTAGTGTCATCCGGAAACACGTTTGTCTACGAACGTTTTCTCTGGTACACTCGGGACTTTGGAAATGACCAAATTCCATATTATTTCACATGACCACCACACCACTCATTTTGTTGTGAGAACTTGTGGAGTCCCTTTCAACTCGAGTTGTCAAACAGGGACATCCTATTTAATCCTTGTAACATTTACGACTATCCATATCACACTCAACCTCCCAGTGCAATAACTCCAAATCCTCAACAAACCAACAGACACTTAGCTAACTTCTGGAGTTACTGAAAAGAGGTGAGGATCAATAAAACGCATTTCATAATGTTCCCAGTTTTTCTTGTTGTATATTGTGGGGGTTCCGAGACGCTTAGCCAATGTCAACCTCCGTTTTGTGACAATCTCCACTCCCCAATGTCCCCTTCATTAAAAAATATTCACATGAAAATCCATGGAAGAATTGCTAGCTTAAGAGCGGGCTGCTAAACTTAATGCCCAAATTGCTTTGAAAAACTAGTAAGAATCAATGCAAAAGCAAAAGCAGCCTAGATCTAGCTTCTCATTGCGTTTTATTCC